>JAVRXN010000008.1:54468608-55668608 GCA_033556935.1 Timema podura
TAATTACTCTAATGGATTAGGAATTGGGAGGGTTGAATCTAGAGGAAGTGAACCCGCATTTGCGTGGAGGGAGAGTGGAAAACCATTTAGGAAAAACCACCCCAGTTCACCCGACCGAGATTCGAACCTCGATCTCCCCGTCCTCGGCGGTCGAGCTCAACACGACTGGCGCGTTAGCCAACTACGCCACCAAGGCGGGTATGCATAAAGTAGTTTCTGATACGTTAATAGGAAAAAAGGGGGCTTAAGTTAAGTTTCAGATGTAAAATTAGGGTCAGTTGTAAATTTAATAATGGTTGGCAGGGGGGGGGGGGAAGGGTAATAGGGATTTTGTGAACATCTTGTTAACATTTATAAAAAAAAAAAAGACTGACCTCAAAGCATAGCCAACACTAGCTCTAAATTAGTTGAGGGGTCAGAACAAATCAATTTTCAATTTAAACTAAATTTGTACCAAATAAATAACACGAATAATATGATAACGAAATTAAATCTATAAATCCAAAAAAAGTTACTTTAGTATTTTATGCATTGTTCTAAACATGGATTTTCAATTTTCTAAATAAAACAATTCACTTTACTTTTACTTCACTAAAAGTGTACCATATGAGCAATTTATTTGGGGGAGCATGCACCCCCTGTCTACCTTTTAACGACGACGATGAGCTTTCCAAACATACGAGTTACAAACAATTTTGTACAAGGGCAGTAAATAATCTATAAACATTGGTTTCTATTTTCAATATTAGGAGCTGGTGCTTGAGAGAACAAATATATTTCTCATTTCCAGGTGTCATTTTTTAACTATTATTCAATTTTATATTAAAAAAACATATATCATACATGCATTGCTCCAAACGTGAATTTTTTTTTTTTAATAAAACAATTCACTGTTTATTTTACGGTACTAATCTTGACTCATTTTATCAAATTATTGGGGAGCGTGTCCCTCCTGTATCCCCAATGACGACGCCCGTGCCTATAAGATCACAAAAATGTATCAAACTCTCTATGGAACTCAATCAAGCTCAGTTTTTTTGTGATAGTAAGGAACCATACTTGTTTTTTAGGTTGCGGTGAGCCGTGGGGAAGTCTTGCAGCAGTTGTGAAGGAATGTTTTACCCATTAAATCACAATTAAAGCATTTAAAGTTTCTTAAACATGTTTGTGATTAAAGGTTTAGCTAATTCTAGAAGACTCTCTATTAGTCTAGGCAATGAGGAGTAAAATAAAAATAATTGTTTCCTATTATCTGTGTCTTGCTGCCCTGCACGTGTATTTTCTCTCCGTCTATTTTCACTGTTGGCTCGAATAAAGTATAATTTATAGGAAATATATCGGCATTTGTGTGGGAGGAGAGTAGTAGATCATTAAGTAAACAAAACCCGGCCTTAATTCAAACCATGACAACTCCTCGTCAGCGACAACCTAGACTGGACTGTCCGCATGCCGCCCACCAATGTGGGTGATTAAACCTTGTGTTAAACATATAGATCCCCCTCCCCTCCACCCTCAACTCTAACCTGGGTTCCAGAGAACCCTCTCCGGTCGTGATGATGTAGCCGTCGGTCCCACACTGGTAGTAGTCCACACAGATGCATTCCTCATCGTAGTTCAAGGCGCCAATGCCAGATGTCACAGGGCCAAGATCAGGGGTCTCGGCACTACCCGGTGGGGATCCAAACAATTCGTTCAGCAGCGCCGGATCCACGTTGGCTATCCCTCGACGTCAGGTTGGGCAGCGTCACTGTTTGAGGTCGCGCCTATTGACAGAGATCCATGATGAACAATGTGGGTTAGTAAAATTGGATTCACACTACTACCAGTATAATAATAATATACTTTTTTATCCTTTCTACTCATTTATTATATATATATATATATATATATACATACATTTATATATATATTATACAAATCAAGCTTTGTTGCTTTAATTCTATTTTTATTTGTTTGGCATTTCTAATATTGATTCAAGGTCCTTATAAATGTATTTTATATTACATATGAATTTATGTAAAAGTTATTTATTATGTCAATGAAATATAGTTGCGAACATTAAATGAAATTTAAAATAAATTCGAGGTCCTCATAATTGTATTCAATATTACTTATGAATTAATGTAAGAGTTATAAACTACATAAAGTTTTTTTTTTAAATTGACAATCACCAATATTATTTAGGTCTTGTGAGCTGTACAAGTGATTACGAGAAGCTCGTCTAGTATGGTTTGTTAAGGAGGTTGGAGTTCGAACACTGCCCTTTTAAACTGAGGGTATTTTCACTATGCTAGGTTGGAGTTCGAACACTGCCCTATTAAACTGAGGGTATTTTCACTACGCTATTTCCGACGCTCCCTCTACACAAGTGCGGGTACACTTACCCCTCATAAATACTTTCCTTATTCCTACCCCATTAGCGTAATTAAATTATTGTATGAGTAATAATAATTACAATTTTTAAATATATATAAGTATGACTTATCATAATAATTTAAATAGCGATATATTAATAGATTCAGAGAAGAACACATGTGCTTCCAGTACACTATTTACCTATATTCTTGATTTTATTACTAGGTGTGCCATTTGGAGGTGAGATAATTGAGTATACACATGTCTTATTACCCGCAGACAAAAATGTATTTATAATTTTTTATAACGGCTTTTACATTTATTATTAATATATGAGTGATTTGGTCAAATCCTTGTTTTAATGTGTCTTATTGTCTTCCACAGCTGGAGGAGTTGTTGAGAATATGTTTCAAAAATCCTAAAGGTTTCTCACAACTTGTTGGGAATACAACACGCTTGATTGAAATGGCTTTTCAATGTAAGAACTGCTCTAAATCTTTTACTAAGCTCACCAACCTAACACGTCATATACGTTTACAACACGAGAGTAGTCTTAAAAGTGTGATGAGTGTGGACAAGTTTTTTAATCGGAGTGACAATTTCCTGCGACATGTTTCCTCACATAGTGAAGTCTTTCGAGTGATGCCGATGATCATGGCGGCTTACTCTTGAACATATATTTTGTTTATTTTGCTCTAGTTTGTTTTATAAAAACAGCAAGAAAACTCACCTGAACTCGAGGTTTCATGCATCCCTCCCATAAGTCTCATGATATAAAAATTGTTTGGTTATAGTTCGTAAAACAAAGCCAGCAATAATAGTCTTGGGCTATACACACATCCATAGTCCAGCCACAGTTCTTGATAATAGCCTTGGGATATAATACACACATCCATAGTCCAGCCACAGTTCATGATAATAGCCTTGGGATATAATACACACATCCATAGTCCGGCCACAGTTCTTGATAATAGCCTTGGGATATAATACACACATCCATAGTCCGGCCACAGTTCATGATAACAGCCTTGGGATATAATACACACATCCATAGTCCGGCCACAGTTCTTGATAATAGCCTTGGGATATAATACACACATCCATAGTCCGGCCACAGTTCATGATAATAGCCTTGGATATAATACAAACATCCATAGTCCGGCCACAGTTCATGATAATAGCCTTGGATATAATACACACATCCATAGTCCGGCCACAGTTCATGATAATAGCCTTGGGATATAATACAAACATCCATAGTCCGGCCACAGTTCATGATAATAGCCTTGGGATATAATACAAACATCCATAATCTTGCCACAATTGGCCACAGTACTGTTGAATAGCACGGACTCAACGTTGAATCCTGTATACGTCTTGTTTAGGCTGGCGGATCAGTTGGACGCACGATCCGTGCTAAATAACGTAAGCCGCGTGTTGCAAAATAATAGTTTGTTATTTAGTACCACACCACGTTACGTGTAAACTCAGCCGTGTTTTAAGGAGCCTCGTGGTAGTGCACGCTATTAAGCTCTCCCGGGCTGCCATATATAGTCCTAACAACAAAGGAATCCTTACGATTCAAAATGGTGACACACTTTGCCTTGCCGTGGGTTGATTGTCACCAAAGCTATGTGTGATAATAAAAGAGAGCAGAGGTGCATGGACTTTAACACCTTCAAGCAAATTAAAATGGATCGCAATATTCAAAAACTCAAAGCAGAAGATGTATGCAGTGATGTCTGTGTGAATCTTTAGAAAGGGTCTCAACTTGTCAAACCATCAATCTGGTGTTGGGCGTGAGTCTTCACCCACGATTATTCTTGTATCGACTTGTTGAGCCACTAAACTGGCGCCAGTGACCAGGATGAACAGGGTCAATGATCTTATGTAGTAGCTCACGGTTTCAAGGTCGTGATCTATTCCTGTCTCGACTTGTCGAGTCACCAAACTGCCGTCAGGTATGAGTCATCAGGGTTGCAATAGATCGATGACGTCACCAGGGAAAACCCATTGCTACATAGAAGGGGAGGGTTGTGACATCACCCATTTCTGTCTTGACACGTAGAGCCACCAAACTGGCGTCAGGTATTAGTCATCATGACGCCAAATGCTGATACAAATTCTGCCAGGTGGTTTTGTTTGGTCCTCAAAGGGTTGACAAACTTTAACTAATAAACCCTTTCGATTCCGCCTTATTCATAAGCATTTTTTAAACCTCGCTCCACGCAAATGCGGGTACACTAAGCCGCTTGAAGTATTTGATTGGAAGACCATTCTAACAGGAATTAGATACGCTAAAAGCTCCTTCTGCTCTCGAAATTTGCAAATATAGGGCATGGAGGAGGTTGGGTTCAAATCCCTGCTGAGGAGAACTGTTAGTAGTTCTCCTGCCAGGTAAATGCTGGATAATTTCCTTTAAAAACTACCTTAATCATCCCTACCACATTATCTTAATATAGATGTTTAGCCAGAACGGGTGCGTGCAATTTGAAACACCATTTTCTTCTCTCGGGTTTGGCAACTACAGGGCATGAAGCACCCAGCTAAATATATCGAGGTTCAAATCTATGTTGGGTACACAATATAAATGTCAAGCTCATCTAGTTATGGCTTTTCGATGGTGAGGGAGGTTGGGGATTCAAATCCCTGCTGAGGTGTACTGTTGTTAATTCTCACTAAATGGTTTCCCACTCTCCCCTCCACGTGGAGCATTTCCTTACTCCTCCCTACCATAATATCTTCGAACACCACTACCAAAGGTCCATGTTGGTATGGTGAATACCTATTTAATGCCTAAAGTATATATCAAACCAAACACATTTTGGTAAGCTTTTGTTGGGAGAGCGGCCCCTAACTGTGGATTATAAATCACTGTGAGGCTTCTATCCGGAGAGAGGCCCTTGATTGTGTGTAATCTAATCAAAGCTGTGTCAATTCTCTCTAGTTTCGAGATCACCCTAATGAGCGATGACATCATCGGGGGAAAACCCATTACCGCATAGAAGACCAACATGTACCAACAATTACAATTACAACGGGAAAAAAGCTCCAGTGCGATGGATATAAACCTTTGCGACATTGAAGGACATCAGGTCGTTAACCCCATGCCATGGAAATACGATTTATGGCGCCAGGTATGAATCATCAGGGTTGCGATGTCGTCACCGGGGAAAACCCATTGTCACATAGAAGGGATGGTTGCGACATCACCAACCCTGTCTCGACATGTCGTGATATATTCCTGTCTCAACTTGTCTACCCCCAAACTGGCGCCAGGTATGAGTCATCAGGGTTGCGACATCACTCGACACCAAAATAGATTCAGAGGTTTACGACAGGGAAACCGGGCCAGTATATCACGCTCTATGTTAGACAGCCATCGATAGAGGATACCTGTGCACGCTCCCACCCCAAGGAGTGATGGGTGTAATTAAACTGGATTGTATGGAAGTTGGGAGACCAACTGAATTAACTCATTCTATTCATGACAGCCATCGAGGGAGGAGTGCACAGCACCAGGGACTCCACGCTCCACACACAAAAAAATTGCACAAATAAACTCTCACACCAACCCCAATCCTACTCAGGCATTCGATCCAATGTGGCACACATAAAAACCAATGGGGTACACATACAAATTAAATGAGCACATATTAAAATCAAATGGGACAAAATGGGCAGGAATGAACAAGTCTAGACAAGAATAAACCTTTACAAACCAGGCCAATGACCCCGAAGGGGACCATTACGTCACCCAAACAAAAATAAACCAATCAGGGTTGTGACATTATGATTACGTTACACAGGATTGTGACATCGTGATGACGTCATCATCCCAACACACACTCTATCCAAGGTGTGCTGGTTAGGTCGACCATACTACTGGTGTACAGCCCGATCGGTTATTAAAACGCGATGCTAAAAAAAATATATTAACTGAAACAATTCATTAACACGATAAATATATTTTAAATTAAGTTTGTTGCTCGAAATAGTTTATCTTCAAATATGCGATATTCTTCAAACTAAACAAGCCATTGATAAAATATAAATGTCTTGCTTTATAAAAGCTCTTCTACTGCAGCCCTGCTTCTACTGTAAAGAGAAATGTAAAAATCTGTCTGGAACTTTCGCCGTAATAAATCCACTTGGGAAGAGCGGTGGGAAATGGCTTCAAACATCAAAATCTCACGTAAGATTCAACTGAAAATTCTAAGAAATTCCTTTATTTAAAATAATACGTTTATTGTGTTGACTGTAGGGTACAAAATATTGAGCTCTAAAGCTAGTGTCAGGCAAGCTACATTAAGTAAATATAATTTATCTTCACTAGTGTTATTTTAAGAAATTAATTTAATTCAAAAAATGTTAAGTGTATAATTAGTTAAACCACCTATTGTTGGATTACAATGTTTTAATCTTGTAACTGAAAAATGTGTTTCGTTTCAACCCTAAGCCAAACTTTACTTATCAAAATTACACAAAAGCCAATTCTGTAAAAAAAAAAAAAATTGTGATTTAACCATGGAATATATTGTGTAAAAAATAATATTTATAAACCCGACTTTCAAAAATTAATTACTTTTACAAGTATGCTGTTTTAAGACAATTCTATTTGTTTTATTGGAAGACCCCACATTTTATTTAACAAAAAAATTAAAAATAGACAAATTCGATAACAATTTTTATTATATTTTAGACTTTTATCAGTACAAGTTTTCAAGAAAAAGCTGGGTGTTTACTCTCGAGCCGCCACTGCTTCAAAGTCAAAGTTAAAAGTAAACAATAATAATTTTTAGAAAGGTCCTAAGTGCCCAAACGGGAGCACAACAATATTTCTGTTGAAAATACTATCATTAAAAATATATATATAAGCTCTATATTGTTTAGTTGTAGGTGACCTGGTGGTCTAGGGGTAAGGTGTCGGACCTCTGTGCTTGGGGTCCGGGGTCCAATCCTCGGTCCCGGCACGGATTTATCTGATTGCCAAACCCTTCCTTCACCTCTGACAAGATGTGTATTAATCACAACTTGTGAATGTGAGGGATGCCAGGCCTCCACCGTGGTTCGGATTCCACGTTAAGCTGTAGGTCCTCCATTTCATCTCACAATCACCCTACCATCACACATTAGCGTTAGTGCGTATAACCCGAACGGGTAGTAAGACGCGGTGCTAATAATAATAATAATAATAATAATAATAATAATAATATATTGTTTAGTTCACCTGTAATGAATAAAGTGTGTTCTTTTTAATGTGAAATAGTTCTTACTGGAAGCCTATGTGAGTAAACAATTATTTAAGTCAGGTTGTAGGGCAGTTATCTTTCGTGAAAATCTTTTGTCGCATATTAACATCCCCCCCCCCTGCCCCTTTATCCTTCACAGGGCTGGTCTAAGGCAAAAGTTTTGTGTGTGCAAAACTCACATTTTGCGCCCCCCTTTCCCCGCCCCAACTGAAAAAACTGTGGAGCATACTAGATATGGCCATTTTAAAATTAGACCCTATTTATAAATATTTTTACTGGCAAGATTTTTTTAAATAACTAAAAAAGACTGTATTTTATAGCAGTCAGACGATGACATTGTGTTTTCCTCCTTAACATATTTTAGTTTTTCCTTTTTTTTGACTTGAAAAAGATTTGTTGACTCTTTTTGTTTTCTACCATAAAGTAAGGTATAGAGTATACAAATATACAGTGAGGTATAAAGTATACTAAAGTTTCAAAAACTACAAAAACGTGGATTTTCATTAAGATTATGTTAGGGAAATAAAAAGAAAAGTAAAATGCAATATTTGGTTTAATTTCCCATTTAGTTTCTAAGTAAATGAATCATGATAAAACTTTCTACAACTCACACAACGTAATCTCTTTTACAAAAAATTATCAGGTATATTCTAAATCAGGGGTCCCCAAACTACGGCCCATGGGCCATATTCGCCCCACGAAACGGCCAGCGTTAGCCAAAGAGATATATTTTATTTAAAAATTTACAGCCATGCAGCGAATGAAAAACCGAAAATTCTCTGAAAAATCTGGTTTTCGTGGAAAACTACTACTTGTCCCGACATCCTGAACTCCTAGCCGTTAAAATGAATGGTCGTTTGCAAGGCCGTAGCCAGCCAATAATTTCAGGGGGGGTTTAGTGGGCACGTCCCCCAATTGTTGGAGGTTAGAAAAAATTATAAATGATAAACAGTTCTAGAAGCTATCTGAAGTGTTTTTTTTATGGCAACATAACCCCCTAACTGCCGGAGGCTAGGAGAAATTCTAAATACTAAACACCTTAGAAACTATCCGAAGTGTTTTTTATGGTAACGCAACCCCCTAATTTGTACTTGAAGTCTTCCTTAATTTTGATATGGTTTGAACCATGAATAAAGCCATATATAGGCCTATTTGGTTCATATAATTTCGGAGGGGTTTTGAACCACCAAAATCCCCTGACTACGGCCTTGGTCTTTTGTCAAAATCTGTTCAGTCATTTTCTCGTAATTTCTATTATCGGAAACGGGCTTATCAAATTATATATAAGATAATAATATAGATCTATCATTCAATGATGGCAAAGTAATATAAAATACAAAAGCCTAAAATATAACTAATTTATAAACAAGATTTTGTTGGCTTTTCGAAGATTAAGATACATAGGATAATTTGGATGGATTAACTTGCTATAGAATTATGAATGAAATATTACGATTTATTATAGGCTAACATATGACTTAAGGAAAGAAGAAAGTTCTGGGATCTGAAGGTGGAGGCAGAGGACAGGCCGCAATGGCGGTCTAAGTTCACTGATAAAAGGAATGAATCTGTCGTAAGACAGAACACATAATGTTTTATAACATTTATTTTTTGTTAGATAAAGACTACACTTTTAACATATCAAGACCCACTTCTATAGCCGCATGGCCTAACGCGCTACTCTTGTAGTGGACTAGACTGCCGATGACGGGAAGATCAAGGTTCGAAACTCGGTCGGGTGTACCGATGGTTTTCCCCAATATAGTTTTCTACTCTCCCTCAACGCAAATGCGGGTTAAACTTCTTGTAATATATCCTTACTAATCCCCAAAACCATTAGAGTAATTAATATATAAGCGTATAGCCCTAACGGGTCGTAGGACGCGGTGCTAACAATTTTTTTAGAAAAATTACCAGTTGTTAAATCAACACACGGTTGCCGCCTTACAACTTTCAATTTTACACAAGTTGAATTTTCATCTTGAGTTTCAGTTAGTTCGGTTATACGAGTTGCTTTAAAATAGGCCTAAACTCTTATTAGGGAATTGATGTGAATAATATCCAGTAGACTATTCCTTTTGAAAACACCACTTAGTCACGTTCTTGCATACGACCCTTATTAGTCTCATGGTCTACCCTGACGCTATGCCACGGTATAATTATCAATCAAGGAAATGTACACACAGAAAAACAAAGTTTTTTTTTTACATTGGATAAAAGTTGTAAATATAATTTTCGGACCTTTATATGGCTATAGCTCGTACTTTTAGTGAGACGCGGTGAAAAACTACAGACCCTTAATTTTTGGGCCATCGCAATAAAACCGGGCTGAGCCAGTGTCCCATTTCCGACCTACCTGTTTCGATCCGTAGACAAATCAGCACCCTCACCACTTTCTCCGCCGCCATTAGTGAACGTTGCGGGCCTTCTAAGCCACCAGAACTCACCGTCCTCCTGGGAAGTCACTGGCGTCGTGAACTGCAAGACCACCGCGAGAGCGACCACCGACAGACCTGTTTGGAACATCGTCTCACGGATTGGAACCTCGCTACTTTCTGCAGGAGAACCGTGGTAACAAGAAGCGCCCGCTTTGAGTAAAGTATTCTTCCAGACTCGGCGAAAGCCCTGGTGGTTTCAAGGCTATACAGGAAGGAAGGGGGAAAAGGCGGGGAGGGGGGAGATTTGCGTCATTTGAATGGCGCGTTGCTCCGTATTCCAACCGATCCCATGGATCTATGTGGAGGAAATAGTTGGAGATCATCAGTGTGGAATTTGATGAAATATATCAACGTATCAGATTTGTATTACTATGCAAATATTAGGGGGGGAGAAGAGTGGGAATATACGTAGATTTTAAAAAGAAATATGAGTAAGCTAAAACCAAATTATATGAAACTTTAGTTAGGTTTGGGATACCCAAAGACTTGTCAAGCTAATTGTTATGCACATTCGTACAGTTGTCATTGTACTATTGTCAGCATAAAGCCCCCTCCCGAGTCGAAGAGGGGTGAGTTATTTGAAAACTTGTGAACTTAATTGATCACAGATATGTAGCTGATGATTTCCGCACGTCCATCACAGACTCTGCCTTAAAATGAGTGAAGCCCTGGACATGGGGCTATTCCTGGATAGCTCAGTGGTCGGAGCATTGGCGTACTAAGCCAAAGGTCCAGGGTTAGATTCCTGTATCCAGGTGTAATTTTTTTCAATCTAAAGAATATTATATTTAGATACGGCTATAACTATAATTAACAAATATAATAGCTTGGCTATTAAATCCATCATAATTGAGGTATGTTTGACTGATACGCATGGTAGGGTATAAGGGGGTGGCCAGACTGGGTGAGCGACTTAAATATAAAATAGAACATATTGTTTGTAATGAGAGGTGGCCAGACTGGAGCGCGCTCGACCCGGTACAGTCTAGTTTACAGGCGCTAGGCAATATTATTGTATGCTGGTTCATTGAGTGCTAGGAAAACTTCTCATTTTGACATTTTTATTAATATCGATAGGTTTAGCACACTTGCTACTAACGGCCTAATTTAATTGGTAAGATCATAACCATATATATATGTGTGTACAACTGATATGTTAAAATACTTCAATATTATCAAAGTAGGCCTTTACAAATAAGAATCACCATTAGCGTGGAGAGAGGATGAAAAACCACAACAATAAATCACTTGTTAAAACCACCCTCAGTTCACTGAGCCAAGATTCAGAACCTCCTCGTCAACAGCTAACGAGAGCTATCTGCTAATCATCGCGCTCGCTCGCCAGTCTGGCCACCAAGTCGCTCACACGCTTGTCAAGTCTGGCCGAACCTTAAGTTGGATGTCGCGTATCAGATACTTTCAAAATATATGGTGGGCCGAAACCAGAAGATGCATTTTCTCCGTTACTTTTTAATCTAGTAATGCAAGGGAGTAGGGAATGGTTGACATTAAATGGTATGATGCAGCTATTAGGATATGCAGATGAATTAGCTTTGTTGGGTTATAATAAGAAAGTCCTCACAAGAATTGTAGACATTTTATTAAAGGATAGTAAAAAAATAATCTTAGAAGGTAACTCTGAAAAGACTACAAACATGAAACACACAGAGAACACAGATTGAGGACGATAATTTAGAGATTAATTTGAACATATCATTTGACATGGTTAATGGTTTAAATATTTAGAACAATATTAACTATCAATGATTACATTAAAGTGGAAATCAGGAAAAGTATATCCGGGAAATGCATGCTATTATTCAATCAGTAAGTATTTGACATATCACCTGCTGTCAAGGAATGTAAAGCTCAAAGATATACAAAACAATAACTTTACAGGGTGTTTTCTATGGCTGTGAAACATGGTCTCCTAACTTACATGATGAAAAAAATTGAGGGTGCTCAAAAACATGGTGTTTATGAAGATATTTGGTTCAAAAGGGAATGAGGCTATTGGGGAGTGGAGGAGGTTACATACAAATGAGTAACATACCCTGTACTCATCAAAAGCTATTGTTAGAATAATCAAGTATCTTAGATTAAGGTGGGCAGGGCATGTAGCACAAGTGGGAGAATCTATAACCTTGTTCAGGGTACTGGCTGACAAACCCAGTGGGTAGAGACCATTAGAAGGACGGAAATGGGAAGTTAATATTAGAATGGACCTGAGGAAGATCGAGTGTAATGAGGTGGACTGGATAGAACTAGTCAAGATAGGATAGGGTGTAACGATGGACTGGATAGAACTAGCTCAAGATAGGATAGGGTAACGAGGTGGATGGATAGAACTATTCAAGATAGGGATATGGTGTAGTGAGGTGAACTGGATAGAACTAGTTCAAGATAGGGATATGGTGTAATGAGGTGGACTGGATAGAACTAGCTCAAGATAGGGATAGGGGTGTAATGAGGTGGACTGGATAGAACTAGTTCAAGATAGGGATATGGTGTAATTTAGGTGGACTGGATATAACTAGCTTAAGATATGGATATGGTGTAATGAGGTGGACTGGATAGAACTAGTCAGGATAAGAACATGGTGTAATGAGGTGGACTGGATAGAACTAGTTCAAGATAGGGATATGGTGTAATGAGGTGGACTGGATAGAACTATTCAAGATAGGGATATGGTGTAATGAGGTGGACTGGATAGAACTAGTCAAGATAGGGATATGGTGTAATGAGGTGGACTGGATAGAACTAGCTCAGGATAAGAACATGGTGTAATGAGGTGGACTGGATAGAGCTGGCTCAAAATAGGGTAGTGGCGTATTATCGTAAGTACAGCACTGAACTTTCATGTTCTTAATTTCATAGAGTAAGTAATAAACATGCTATATTACAAAGTTATATTTTTTTAAGCTTTAATTCGTGGCTGCAGAACATCCTGAGGAAATATATTTTGGGAAATGTGTCCAGGATGTGGTGAATGTCTTCCCTGTTCTATCATTATCTTTGCAATGCTTTGAACACACAGCCACACATTATCACAAGTTATGTAACTATGCCATGGATGTATGAAGATTAAAACAAACTTTTGACTTCTTTTTGTTAAATTTGTCATTTTTTTTTCTCTTATGTAAATTAAAAATTAATGTTTAAAAACAAATATCTACAATTTAATTGCACATTGAGATGATATTTATTAATAGATCAAACCAAACAAACAGATCTAATATTGTAAATTAAGCATTTAGTGTTGAGAATCGAATCTCATTTCACAATTATAGATATGCACACACTATCGAGTGCTAAGCTGATATGTAGAACCTCATGTTTATAATCAACTCATCCCCTCATTCAAACCATATGACAAATAATAAATTTTGACCCCCACCGAGGTTTGAACCAAAAGTGTCTCAAATATAGCGATTCGGGCAGCTATCGTTTTTGAAACACAAAATTCACGCTATTTTACAGAATCAATCCCTAATTTTGTACTCGCTTTAGAGCGGCAGTGGCCCACTTTTTATTCTGGTGTGCCACTAATTACACTGAGAATCTTGGGCGTGTTCTTAAAGATTTGGCTACACACGGTAGCCCGCACCGCACGGCGCTGGACGAATTGCCGAGAGCATTGTTCTGCACTCCGCACTACCACCGGAAATAAAATGTTCGGGAGCTTTGAACTTTGTTTTCATGCTAACCACTAAACACTGTAGGAATGGGCGAAACAGTGATTTTACGATGTTGGTGATCACAGTGACATTGATTTTAAAAGAGTAGTGATTTATACCAGTGATTATTCACAGTGATTGGCAGTCACTGTGTCAGCACTTGTAAAACTAGGCATTTCTTTGAGAGCTGTTGCACGTGTGACGCTGTAGTTATTGTTTCCAACATTAAGTACAACATAAACAATATTATTTACAACACTTTATTGAACAACAAACATTCTTCTTCTTAGTTATTAGCTAACTTAAAACTTTATTCTTTGTAATTAATAGCTAACTTAATTTTATGAAAATAGGTGAAAACCTATGAAAGTAAAAATAAAAATACAGACTTATTTTATAATAGAACTCAAGTCTATAAAGAATATAAAAATGGTTAGAAAATGCGGTGCGGTGCGGGTTGGCTCCGTTTAGCCATACCTTTACACACCACAATTTCTAATCTTGCCTTACCCTAACAAAATTAGGCCTATTTAAAAGGAAAACTATTTTTTTTAGCATCACGTCTTACTACCTTTTTGGGTTATACACTTCTGTACTAATTACGGTGATGGTTTTAGGGATTATGACGGTTATATCTAGAGTAAGTGTACCCGCATTTATGCAAGGAGAGTGAAAAACCATTTTGGAAAAACCACCCTCAGTGCACCCGTCAAAGAATCGAACCCTGATCTATCCGTCAATAGCAGTCTAGTTTACTGTGAGAGTAGCGCATGAGACCATTCGGCCACCGAAGCAGGTTTGAACAAGTTCATAATTGAAAATACGATCCTTCGGGTTTCTATTAATGTATTGTTTTAATGTTACCATAACTCTACTTTAACAAAAGATCTCCCAAACAGTGGGCTTGTAAGGCTTGACTTGAGTCACTGTTAAAAGTTCCAGACCGTGGAAGTTTGACAAATTTTTAAAAGTCAAAAGTAATTGGTGATCCCTGGTATAATATAACCCAATCAGAAACCGGAACTGTTTTTCTATAATGTGGTCCTAAGACTGATTTCCGATAACGTCTTGGCTCATAATTTCAGTGAAAATATTAAACAAAGCCTTTAACAATGTTTATTTTAGAACAAAAATTAGTTAATGCGTAGAGTAAAAAAAAAAGTTTCCCCTCAAAAAATAATTACCGTAATGTAAGAACCATTCAAAACTAACATAAATACCCAAAAGCATATTATGTACTTGATTAATTATATTTTCCACTTATTAAATTATTTCCCCACCGTTTACATGAAAGCTTAAGTCTTACCTTGATGGTATCCACTATGGCCTCTATCATATAAGTTGCACCATAGTGAAAACAAGCTCGGTAAGCTGGCTACTTTTCAAAGTAAACTAAGTGTACTGCTAGTGATGTAGATTATTGCTAATTTATGAGTGGATTGCAACATGTTGGATTAACGCACCAAATTTTGCACAGTTAGTCTACACACACACTGTTTTAACTATTTCAGAGGAGGTACCTGATCTCAGTATTCGCCATCTTAAGATATGACACCATCTTGAATTCATTACAGTTTTCTCCTTTAAAGTGTATTATCTTTGAAAGTAGTGGGCCAATTTTAATATTAATTTTATTTTGAAGCTTACGAACCAAGCTATAATGTTACAGTAGTGTATGCAGGATTGCAAATTGTGGGGGGGGGGGGGGCTGAAGGGGGGTTTGGGTGGAGGTCCTCCCAAATGCCGGAGGTAATTTTTTTTAACGATAATATACAGCTAGAAGCTTTTTCGGAAGGTTTTTTATTGGTATTTGTTAACTTGATAGTTTATATTTTTACTATTATAAACATGATAATCTAATAAAATAATAAATAAATAAGCCTAAATTAAAGTTGGCTTAACTGTTACAAAAATCCCTGACTATTTACGATAGGTAAATGTCTAGCCACTGTGCAACTCCTCGATGGAACCACGTGTGAAACTGGGAGACTTGGAGCCTGCCGCAATCTTCAGGACTTAGGCCACTTCCTAGACTGCAAGAACATCAATTAGGACTACTAGGAGGATCAACACAAGGATGTGTGGCACTTAATATTTTCTTTGCTCACAATGTTTAACTGGTCATCTCCGACCCACCTGCCCTCATTTTATTTTCTCTTTGGATCTGCGTGGATCTCGGGACATCCCCAATCCCCAAACTATGGTGGGGGCTCGAACCCCCTCAAGTCCCCCTGTGGGTATGCTACTGTACTGTTAGGCAATCATAAAACTTTATTATACATTTTTAGACCATTAAAATATCAAATTTAATATTTTCCTTAAAACAATTTTGGAAATAAAGGGATTTTACAAAGAAACCAACAAATATACTAGATTTGTATCCCTATTACATTTTAACAAGCATTTAAAGAACAAAGCCTTCTCTTTAATTCTGGCTACTACCTTGATTGTTTGCCTCCCCTCCTTGCCTCCAAGTTAATTTCTGGGTACACCACTGATCACTGTCAAGAATAATTTAATAAAATAGCAGAGTAAATAGTCACGCCCAAGATTTATCCTTAATTTAAGGATTACACTTAAGTTGAGCATTAGCTGAAAAAAATTGTCTCAGATTTGGAAGAATTTTTTCATCAGAATTTCTCGAGGAGGAATCTCCCCCAGCCTGGTCCTCCTCACGAAAATCCTGGATCTATCCAGGCCCTCCACCTGCCCCCCCTTCCACTATTCCCCTAAAAATCTAAAATTAAATATTTTCATACGATTCCAGTTTCCACACATAGTTTTTTACGTTGATGTGCATTTATAGTGGCACATTTAGCCCCAATAAATTTTGTTTTCTATTTCCTATACAATATTAAAACCGGAATGTTAGAGTTGGTCCCTTTTTACCACAACAGATATACTTATTTTTGTATATGTTTTTAAACCCTTTTAACTCTTAAGACTATTCCAAGTAGTGTTGTCAATAAGTAACATTCACCCTCATAAATAAAATTGAAGCTCAGCCTGGAGCCCCCCTCCCCTTTGTCAAACCCTCCCCCCCCTAGCATCATCCACTAAATCATAGAAGTATTACACAATATTCGAAGAGCTAAGCTCACGCAGAAATCTTGAGCATAAAATTAATGTAGAAACAATCTTTACAATAAACACAAAATCAATATAAAATGTAAAGTATTGTTAACCGTAACAAAATTCTTATAGTAATCTAAAACATTTTCTGTGTGCATGGAATACTTCCAAAAGCAGATGCTCTAAAAAATTAGTTCACCATAAGCGAAATCAGATAAACGCTGCCTCTCCAGTTCCAGCAAATCTTCAGACGCTGATAATTCCTGATCGATATAAAATGTATATATCCAAAACGGAAGTTGAAGAAAATTTCTTACTTTCCAATAATGGGCCAGATGCTAATAGAATTCTTATTTTTGGTCGACAACGTAATCTGCAAATATTACATGACACAGAGGCCTTATATGGAGATGGAACATTTAAGACTGCTCCACTAATGTTTGCACAAATCTATACTGTGCTTGGTAAGCAATTCGGAGGGGTTCATCTAATTATATATGCACTCCTACCTAATAAACAAAGAGTTACGTATGTAAGACTTTTAGAAATGTTGTGAAAAATTGACCCCACCTTTCAACCACAAACATTTTCATTTAACTTTGAATCTGCTGCAATGTGCTAATAGAAAGTGTTTTCCCCAAGTTGAAATACATGGTTGTTTTTACCATCTAGCACATAACATAAGAAAAAAAAAATGTGCATTGGAACTTATTCAACAATACAACAACAATGCCGAGTTTTGTTTGAAAGCAAGGATGATATCAGCTCTGGCATTTGTACCAGAAAATGATTTAGACCAAGCTTTAGATTTGTTGGCAGAAGAACTTCCAGACAATTTGCATCCCCAGATAGACTGGTTTGAAGATAATTATATAGGTCGCAGAAATCGCAGAGGCGTTGGACGACGAGTGGCATTATTTCCACCAAATATGTGGAATCTTTACACAAGCTTATTAAATGGTACAGATCGTATTAACAATCATGTTGAAGCTGCACCTCACAGTCTAGGAACTGAGATGGACATGCAACATCCCACAATATGTAAATTTATTGATGTTCTACGTAAAGTACAAACTGCAAGAGATATCTACTATGAACATCTTGTAGCTGGACATGAGCCCACGCCGAAAAAAATAAAGTATCGAGAAGTCGATGCTAGACTCTTCAGACTAGTTGGGGACTATAATAATAGAAACATTATTTCGCTTTTACGTGGTGTTGCACATAATATTGCAATGCATTAATACAAGCCAAAGAACATTTAAATAAAATTTTGCGCCTTATGCTATTTTTATGCTAGTTTTTACCGATCACTTTTTAATTTTAATTGAGAAATATATATTTAAAAAAAAGAGTACATTTTGTGTTTTTACTCATCACTTTTTAATTAAAAAGAAAAAAAGTGCATTGCATTATGCTAGAAAAAAAAAGTTGGGGTTTTTTTGGCGCCCAGTTGGCCGTGCCCAGTTGGCGGTGCCCAGTTGTCCAGATCCGACCAGGATGTCTCTACACCTTCTGGATGCTGTAAAAAAAAGGTGCAAACTTTATCTCGATCAGCAAAGTGGACACAGATGTAATAGTTATTCTGTTAGGTATCCTCTCGAATGTGTTGAAAAGTAATCGAAACATCCAGCTCTGGGTCACCTTTGGAAAGGGAAAAATTTAAGGTACTGTCACATTAACTATATTTACCAAGAGCTTGTCCATGACATTTCAATAGCCCTAACATGGCTGTCTTTAGTTACAGGTCAGTGTTAAATGTGGCAACTCCCCTTATAGTGACGTCATGAGGCCTCCCGATCTGCTGGTCCACATGGAGAATCGTGTCAATATTTACACTTTTTCATTTAAAAACTGACAAGTCACTTTGAACAATACGACAATTAATCTAAACATGTTTTATGTTTATCATTAAATAAAAATAATTCAGAGGTTGAAAAATACAACAAAATAAACATGTACTTAATATTATTATTATTATTATTATTATTATTATATTATTATTAAGCACCACGTCTTACTACCCATTCGGGTTATACGCACTTACGCAAATGTGCAATGGTAGGGGTGATTGTGAGATGAAATGGAGGACCTACAGTTTAACGTGGAATCCGAACCACGGTGGAGGCCTGGCACTCCACACATTCACAAGTTGTGATTAATACACATCTTGTCAGAGGTGAAGGAAGGGTTTGGCAATCAGATAAATCTGTGCCGGGACCGAGGATTGAACCTCAGACCCTCAGCACAGAAGTCTGACACCTTACCCCTAGACCACCAAGTCACCATGTACATAATAGTTTTAAAATAAAGTTTCTAGGTAAAGATTATAAACTGTACACAAACACTATTAGAATATATATGATGAGAATATGATGAGAATTACAAAAGGGCATTGGCTTTAAGCCAAGAAAGAGCATTCATTGTTGCAATAATTCAAATGTCCATTACATGTCCAGGCGTAACTCTTTAGCAAGTCTTTTATTCAAATTATGAGTGTTATTTATGTAATTGCTTTGAACACTTACCAGTCTTGGGATTTGTGATTTTTAAATATTATTTTTGTAGTGTTTAACTTTTCTTATTTTCTGAACAAGAATTCTCATTGCAAAGCTTATCATTCCTATACTTGATGTAGTTAATAAGTATATTTCCAAGCGTTGACAAAAACCATAGAAAATAACTCACGCAAGGATTTATCGCAGAAACAGTTGTTAATAATAATAATATTTAGCACCGCGTCTTACTACCCGTTCGGGTTATAAGCTTAAGTACTAATTAAGCTAATGGATTAGGAATTGGGAGGGTTAAATTTATAGGAAGTGAACCCGCATTTGCGTGGAGGGTGAGTGGAAAACCATTTAGGGAAAACCACCCCCAGTTCACCCGACCAGATTCGAACCTCGATCTCCCCGTCCTCGCGGTCGAGCTCAACACGAGTAGCGCGTTAGCCAACTACGCCACCGAGGTGGGTAACAGTTGTTAATAAATTGATTTAAATCTGAATCCTTACAAATGTATTTATAGGCCAAACACAGGAATTTTTTTTTTGCATTGCGTCTTACTATTCATTCAGGTTATAAGCTTATGTACTAATCAAGCTAGTGTTTTGGAGAATGAGGAAGGTTATATTTATAGGACGTGTACCTGCATTTTTGTGGAGGGAGAATATAAAACAATTTTGGGAAAAACTTCAATACACCTGACCGAGATTAGAACCACTACTTCCCCGTCATTGGCACTATATAGTCTGCTGCAAAAGTAGCGCCTTAGACCATGTGGCCACCGAAGTGGGTGCACGGGAAACGTTTCTTCTGATTTTTGGGCTGAAGAAATTTATTTTTGAAATGTTTTGTTAGGTACCTAATAAAATCTTTATTATTTTAGACATATGTCAATTAACTTCAATTATAAAAATGTTGTTGATGGACTAGTTTGTCCTCCTCTGGTAAGATCATTAGTTAGCATCTGTATCATAACCAACAAACAAATCAATGTCACAACTGTATTCAAACAATTTGTAGTTTAAGCATAGCCACAAATGTACTAAACCGAGAATTCTGGAATCATGTCAGCTGTTAGTTAAATATTACTAATTACATCCACAAAATTTCATTATTGTATTTTTGTTATATGATCCAAAACATAATGTAAAAGAAGTGGGAACAAAGGAAAACTTCAAATCAAGTAAATTACACGAGGAACAAACATCCCACACAGTAAAACAAACCAAATTAAATAATAAGCAATACTGCATGTGGCTGTGTTGTCAACCGGCCTCAACGCAGTGTTACCAAACTTCAGAATCCGGCCTGTAACTAAAGACAGCCGTGGCCCTACCCTTCTTTCGTGCCCTTACAGGTTCTGACACAACATCACAGTTTGGTGCAAAGGATAAAGGTGAGCCTGGAAAACCTGGAAATCAAATTCCGCTGTTACAAAGGCTTTCCTCTTTTTATGTGCCACTGAAACTTTTTAAGACTGTGGACTTAACGATAGACACTTTCGTTCAAATATAACGTTTTGTATACCTTATGTATTATGTATTCTTCTGTTGGTCGAGTGAATGAGCTGAGAGAATAACTTTTTATATGAGGAAAAAATGTGAAGCTGATGCAGAAACATTCAACAACTCGGAATTCATTGATCCAACAGGTGTTTCATAGCAAATACCAATCAAGTATCTGGATTTTAAGTTTGCATTTCCCGCAGAACATTTCCAGCTCTGAAGATTTTGGGTGGATGAAATCAGGTAACAGAAATTGGAAATCACCGTTAATGACCTTACCTGAAGCCTCCAAGATCTGCAGAGAACTCCTCAAATGTTCCTGCAAGACTCTACCTCTATGCACAAAGAGATGCCTTTGCAAGACTTCACAACTTTAATGCACAGCATTGTGCCACTGCAGGGGATCACATATACAATTTGATAAATTTATTTAAAATTATTTTATCAGTCAGTATGACTTCAATACAAATATATAAATAATTTTCAGAACTATCCGATTTTCAATTGCCGATTGCAATGTGTCCATCCAGCCAATTTGCGACATCATTTAGCTAAAATGGCTGTAACTTGGGCCACTGTAGTTCAAATTCAATGTTCTATGTTTCAAATTAAAGCAGTTTAAATCCTCGTTAAAAAGTAATAGGGAAAACAATTTAGTATCTTTGTTGGTTTATTTTAAAAGCCCTTTATTTCCAAAATTCTTAAGGAAAATATTAGTTTTGACATTTTAGCTGTCTAAAAATGTATAATGTTTTATGATTGCACTAACAGTATAGCTTGGTTCGTAAACTTCAAAATAAGGGGGGAAAACATTGAAATTGTTCCAATAGTTTCAGAGATAATACTTATCAAAGGAGAAAACTTTAATGAATCCAAGATGGCAGATGCTGAGATCAGTATTCCTCTCTGAAATAATTGTATAATGAGTGTAGACTAACTGTGCCAAATATGGTGGTGTAATCCATTGTGTCAAGATAAATTCATTAATCCACTCCATTACTACCTCAAAAGGTCAGGTTTCCCTTAAAGTTATAAAAAAAGAAACCTTTATTATTCTAAATATGCAACACTAAATTAAACTATCAGTTATACTTTTATAAAAATTAAATTTATTTGTCATGAAATAAAATATATTGATCATACAACTTGGTTAATACAGAATAATATTGATTATAATCACAGCATAAAAAAAAGATAAACACAACCAAACTTTGTACTTTGTTTACAATTGCTAAAATATTGTAACTTCACACTCCTAATACATCTTTAGTAATTACTGATACATGTAATTAAATAAACAATAAAATTAACTCAAAGACTTCAGACAGTCCCAATGAACCAATTTTCCCTCACAGCTAGTGATGGGCCAGTTCGTTTCTTTAGTATCATGTTGTTTTTATTTAAGAACCGAAAACTGTTTCAGATCCTTATAAAGTTGTTTCATAGTTTTACAAGGTTTTTTAAAGTGGAATAAATACGTCTAAATATTGATAATAAAAAGCAATTTTGAGGGGTGGTGAGTTAATGGTGTACAAAAAAAAACTGCTACAGTTAAATTTGTGGGGTCCTGTACAATTTGAAATTTAGAACCAGAAGCCCTAAAAAGTGGAGTTTGGAATCTAAAACCAGTAGCGTACCTGTAAAACGTGGATTTGGAATCCAACCAGTACCTGGAAAAAGTGTAATTTGGAACCTAAAACAAAAGAGTGCCTATAAAAAATGGAATTTAGAATCTAAAACTAATAGGTAACTGTAATTTTAAAACTGACCCATCACTAATCTCACCATATTTACAAAACTTCTTTTAGCTACTACCTATAGTAAGAGTATTTTTATTTGGGTTAAATTATCATCCATAATTTAAGTGAATAAATTCGGGTATCACACACACATTATTGCTGATAAGAGTTAAACAAAACAGTTTCAGATCCCATGAGAAGACTTCCAAAATGTAGAATACATACCCTCACAAAACAAGTGAAAGATTTAGTTCCATAAATTGTTTATAAATAACAATCTTAAACTAACATATTATTATGCTCACTTTATTTGAATATATAAGAATTAATTTAAAACATATTTGCACTATTCTAAAATTAAAATAAAGTAAATACAATTGCTATTTAAAGAAATTAAATAGGAAAACAAACCGCCCTATATGGCACAGGTGCATCTTATAAATATTTAACAATGGTAACAAGTTTAACGACGAATAAAGGCAATGTTACCTCTGTTATTCTTTCAAACCATGATATTTCTTAATAGTAATAACCAAAGCTTCAATGAAAAATGACAACTAAGATAACTATCATATCAACCTACATGTATATTTCAAAGATTTAAAATGATCTTTCTTTTATTCTTGTTTTGAGACAAGGAAATAAAAAAAGAAACTAATAATTTTAAGTCCAAGAAAGATATGAACATTAAATGCGCTATTCCTGATGCTAAAGAGTTTTAGATCATTTATTAAAGAACACTCTGCTTGCAGAGAAAACTTAGGCTTACCAATTGCTAATGAATGAAATACTATAATTATTTATATCAGTTACACATTAAGATAAATATCAATAACGTTTAACATAAAATAAACACAAATGTGACAAGATTTTCAGATATGTTAAAATAATATTAACACAAACATATTCTTAATAATGGCAGTCATTTGCACAAGCCATTAAAAATAAAGATACTCATAATTTAATAATTCTAAGGTATCATCCCAATAACAGTTTCTTTATCAACTTCAGTCTTCATTGCAAAATATGAATTGAAAATGGAACCAATAGCAAGGAATCCATTATTCAAACATAATAGACACAATTTTATTAACAGTCAAAAAAATGTTGCATTAGATGTGTAAATATCCAAGGGTCTATTTTCTTTTAGCAACTAGAATCAAGAAATTGTGAGACGCATTATACAGTAATTTAACTAATTGATAGTAACTGCAAGCAAATATGAATTACACTACTCATTATCAGGAAGATTGGTAAAGTCATTCCATGACAACAAAATTAATATGTTGAATATTTCTTCATTTTTAAATATCAAAAATAGAAGATCAACTTTAAAGTATTAAGTTTCCAGAAAACTTAAATGTAAATTATTTTACAAATAAAATACATAAATGTTTTAAATTAATATCCGTTTTCACAGTTTAAAACCAGGTCACCTGTTATTTTTAGTTATGGAAATTTGATTCAGAAGATTTGATATAATCAGTGATTCTACTGTGTTTATATTCAGGATTATTAGTACTGGCATTGTGAAGGGTATAAAATAAGTTTAAAATTGTGGCTCATATTTACAAAATATTTTATATAAGTTAGATTTTGTAATGCACTAAGCATATGCATTTTAATTTTAAAGTAATCTTCAAAATACTTTATTTTAATGTGTTCAAGACTGCCCACATTCAACCTAGATCAGTGATTCCCAACTGGGGGTGTGGAACAATTAGGAAATAAATTTAAAAATAAGCTAAGAATTTTTAAGACCTTTTTATTCAAACTCATTTCCAAAGTAAGAAAGAATTTGTTCTTGCGGCATTGAGACACTGCCTACCTGTTTTAATTTATCTGTTAGATGATTAGCCAAATATAAGACTTCCTCCCTAACCTCCCCCCTAAGCTACCATTGTGGCCACATCCAACACCGAATTTTCAACCCCGATTCTCATGAAAACCAAGCAGCACTGTCAACTTAAAGTGGAAAGGGATTTGCAATGTGCTGTCAAAAATCAAACCCAATATTCAAGAACTGATCAAAACATAATTGTGCCAAGTACACACTAATTTTGTTATTTTTTGTGCCATTATTATGCCAATGTTGCATTGATTTTTGTATAAAACAAAGAAGTGATTAAAAACAAGGCTGAGAGATTATTATTATTATTATTTATAAGCTATCTCAAAAAATTTGGGGGATGAAGGGGATGTAAGGGAGAGAATGGGGGTAGGGGGGTAGTGGCGTGGAAATTAGCTTATCTAAGAGGTTGTTAGCTAAAAAGGGTTGGGAGCCACTGTCTAGATGCATATTGTCACAGTAATTATAAAATAATGAAATTTAACAGAATTCACTTGACTGCACACTTTAGACACATAACCAGACTATATTTATGCACAAATTAAATGTAATTTGACTAAAAGATTATACATAAAAAATATAGATGAAAACCATGGCTAACAACCTGGTGCAATGGAATCGGAAAACACAAAAAAAAAAAAAATTACAATGAAGATGAAAAAAGTTCCAGATAAATTGATTAACAGGAATAGTTAAAAGGCACTTTCATATCACATGAATTATTAAAATACTCAAATATAAAAAAAAAATTCATTAACAAGTTTAATATGTGACGAACCATGTCAATCAATTTAGCCAGTAGAGGTTTCCTAGAAATTTGGGCATGGCATTGTATTACATTAACTATGTTCCAATAAAATATAGGCCCCTTTTTAAAAGTGTAAGGAAGTTAAGAAAACTAGATGGATGATCTCATTGCAATATCAGTAATTTTTGGAGCAGTGGTCGCTTTGTGTTTAATTTTAATGAATAAAATGAAATATTGATTATAATATATTATGGACTATATTTTATTGGAACAAAGGATATGTGTAGTTTTCTTGTACATGACCAATAATGACTTACATTCCAGAATAAAAGAAAATTGATTAGCAAAACTAGCATTAAAGTGATAATGTAGAACATTCATTCATTTTATTTTAATAAACTTGATAGGTTTATTGAGCATTACTAATTAGTAGCCATTCAAAACATTTTCAGGCTTTTTTTTTTTCAATTAGTACATAGGGTCAAAATCTCCCCTATTGCAAGAATTGTTTGGAACTACCAAGTACAGTAAATCTAAAATAAATTTATTCGCACAGGAATGTCAATATTTCCAAAATGGCTCTCTTTAGAAGGGATTTCTAATTTCCAAGCCAACTTAAAAAAGTATATGTATTTTTTTAAATACATATTATATAAAGTATGTGCCAATGGTTCTAGGAAAGAGAGGGAGATAGGGTTGCCACATTTCAACATTTACAAAAGACATCATGTCAATGACATCAGGATACCAGTGTCACCCTGAAAAATTTAAATTGTAAATGAAATTTGAATTTTGAAAGTTTTGAATTAAATAGTATCATCAAATATATTTAATGATACTAGATAGGAGCCATTTTGTAGACAACTATTGGGATGGGGAACGGGTAATCCCCCCCTTTACCCCTCTGTAAATGAATTTCAGAAAGCTAATAAAGCCTGCACTGTGCATGAATATGTGTCAACAAGTAATGTAGATCGACTGTTGTAGGAAAATTAGTTCTTCCATACAGGCCCCGGGTTATAACTGGTCATACTGGGCAAATGCACAGGGCGCCAGACTTTAGGGGCGCATGAGAGGACCTTGTTTTTAAGAGGAAAATTACACTATTATCTTTGTTGCGTTTATTCTGCTTGTAAAAACGCAAAATGTGTAAATTACAGTTGATTTCCTGGCATCCACATATTCTAGTGTAGTAATTTGCAAACTAGCCCTTAAGTTACTTTAATTATTGTCTGCCTGCCTTGGCGTTTCATCTTCAATGTTAATGTTTCATTCATACGCTCACTGTCAAGTATTTCATACCTAACCTCTTTTCAGTGATTCTGTTTATGTTTTAAGTGACTCGTTTCCAAGTTTCAGTCTCTAAATATGAGTAGGAAATTAAGTGGTGCCGAGTTCAAAAAGCATGTTGATAAAAAACACAATGATGAATTTGAACTATTATGAAACGTGTCAAAAATTTAATCTTTTTAACATCAATTCATGTATAGAATGATGATTGAAAATAAATAAGACTTATAAAACAAACAAACAAAACCTGTTTTTTTTATTTACTATGGCTCTAAATATAGCGTCTAGTAATAAATAATCAAAATAACCGAAAGATTAGCTAATCAGTGTGCATTTTTCAATCATAAAACTTAGTTACTAATTGTTATACAAGCTTGTAAAATTACAAGGGGGGGAAGAGAGGGGGGGGAAGAGAGGTAGGCGTTTGAGATAACTATGCCCAGGGTGCCAACCACACAAGCCCGAGGCCTGCTTCCATACCAATTTTGAAAGCTCGACAGTTATATGTCTGACTTAAACATCAAGGATGCTTTTTGGATGTATTTTGCTAAAAGTGTTGTGAAAAGAATTTGACAATATTGCAGGCGAAAAAAAGTGTTTGGCCCTGTTACCGAGTAAGAAAGGAGCATTGTGATGGTGGGGATTTGATATAAAGGGAAATGAGTCACAGGACAGCGGTAATTGCCTAAAGAGCCTTCACCTTCCTATTGGATGCATAAATGTTGGTAAAAACCATCGCAATAATATGAAGTTATTTGAGTTTGTATACTTTGTCATCAGATTGATTTTTACGCTTAAACTATCTAATACATTGAATTCAAAGTCAAAATTCACAAATATATTATTTTTTTCTTGTAAAATTCTTTACTGGAATGTGGCAAGACTGAAATATTACATATTTTGTTTTCCTTATTCAGGTCACTATAGACAAATGTTGGGCTTAGATATAATAAAATGAAAACTCTTGGCTGGACACTAAAATATGTCTAATTAGTTGTATGGGGAAAAAAATTTGAGGACCCCTAGGTAAATATATAAATATTTAAATAGTTTGATAAAATTGTATTTAGTCAATGTTCTTTCAATAATACCTAGTTTATAATTTTAAAATAAATCAAATATTGTTTTCAACAGAAACAAGAGTTTAATGAATACGGTAATCTATTATAAATTTAGGGAGGTACAATTTTATTGTGTTATGTGTATGTATGGGTATGGCAACGGACATCCTTTTTATCAAATTTAATGTGCAACCTGAATTGTATATTTTTATATTTAAAAACTGTTCAATCAATGGAAGATGGTTAAATAGGATGCATCATTTAATATAGAATATAACATATATTTGACAAAATACTAAAATATTTTTGTCTCTTATTAAATAACATCTATAAACCCTTGATGGCACAATAATGATTAATGATCAAAACTATATTAGAAAAAATGGTGAGCTTAATTTCTGATCATCCTAAATATCTTTAATGACAAGGCCACATAAATTCTTTATTCAATAAAAGGAAGAAGAGTTCAGAAACCAGTTATTAATTACATAGTAAAAGGCACTATACTATATTGGTTCAAACTTATTAGTTATGTAGTATTTATTCAGACTTATTAATTATTTAATAAATGACAGTATATTAATTTTGAGTTCAGTGAAGTGTTAAAGTTATATGATGGAAATGAAAAGGAGGAGGATAAGGCCTTAGTAATAATAAATCTATTAGATAGAAGTAAGAGCTGAGAAAGGAATAGAGGTATGGAATGTAAAATATCCTGGAAGCATTATTGAGGTGAAAGGTGGGGTAAAAGGTGGGAGGAAAGAAGATCTAATAAGAAGAGGGCAACAGGGGAAGTTTTTCTGTAGGTGTTTAAGAAAGAGACTTGCTATGGAAAGAAAAAGTGCCCTTAAGAGTAAGCAAGTACAGGGTAATTAGTATCAATAGTCACATATGCTGCAGAAACATGGACAATGAATGTAAGAGTGACTAGGAAAGTGGAGGCCATGGGAATGAAGTTTGTGAGAAGCATGTTAGCTGTCATGGGAGAAACAAGATTAGGAATATAGCTATCCAGGAAAGAATAGGAGTACATGATATAGTAAAGGTTCAACCAAGGCCAAGATGGTATTGTCATGTAACGAGGATGGAAAAGGAGAGAATAGGTACCAAAGAGATGAAGTTACATAGTAAAAAGCAATATATAGGTTCAGAGTTTTTAAGTTACATCATAAGCTACATAGGTATTAATTTGAAGTTATTAGTTATATAATTAACAACCTAATGATTTGACGTTATTAGCGATGGTCCAAATTTTTTTTATATTTTATGATTATAGTTTTATGGCACCAATTATTAGAATTTAGCAAGGCAAGTGATAGCCATAATCTTGGACAGACTGTACTAATTATGAGAAAGGAATGGACAACCACCTCTAGAATTCACAACAAATTAAAAATAATATTTAACAAGTGTATGACTTATGGAATGTTTTTAAAGTTTTTTTTATGACCCCCCTGCCCCCCACCCACATTCATTAATTCCACTTTACTAGTCATCTGAGATGTATAAACATAAGGTTGTTTAAAATTTAATATCTAAATATTAAATGTCATGTTTCACATTTAAACATTGTAAATGTTAAGATTTGATGTAAAGTTAAATTTTAAAAGCTGCCTAAACTGTGCCATAGCTTTAGTTAGTAGTGGAAAGTGTACAAATCCCACTCCATTTATGAGCTAGAAAATGCATATGTATACGGGTTTCAGAATCATACTTTAATGCTCATCAATTCATTGTAACAACTCAAATATATAAAAGCAATACTAATATTATCAAAAATATATTGATAGGAACTTAATATAGAGGAGCTTTCAACAGTTGGGGGTGAGTTTATTGTAAACTCGAATTTCTTTTTGAAAGTATGAGCATTGTTTTTACAGCACATTAGAAGATTAAGTATGTCACAACTGGGGTTTGAACAAGCTACCCTAGGATAGTTTATCACCATTTTAGCAAATAATCTCTTACACTCTTATATCAAGGTTAAATGATGGTTAATTGACAAGTATTTATAGAGAATTAAACATAAAAGTTTAGCAACCTAAAATTAGGTTTTAACAAGTAATCACATTTTGTGCTTAAAAGTCTATTTGTATCCAACAATTTACATTAAATCTAGGTTTAGTTAAAATTAAAAATTGCATTGATAATATTAATTTTTCATTCATGTCATATTTTTTAAAAAAAAAATTGAGTATACTATGTCATCTTACAAAGATATAACATGATTTAGGTATATTTTTAAAAAATCTTGAAAATATAAGTCCTGCAATAATCTCAATTTTAAGAATTCCTGCACACTCCTAGGATATCATAGAGATACTTAGCAGCACCTTGGATTATTTTTTCCCCCCTACTGTAAACAATTTCAAAACAAAGCAAATTTATAGAACAAAAATTCTCATTAACTATTTAATCAAATAATATTTTTACATAATGATAACTGTCAACACCCTTATGAAAAAATTAGTGAATATATTCTCAAAAAATTTTAATACTTTTTAAAACTGTCAAAATTAACCCAAATGAGCCATAGTTGTATCTACCGATTATAGTTAAGGTGTAAAAACATTAGTCAGCCTCCTTAAAAGAACTATTTATCACCTGTGTGCAGAAATTATATAAAAAAATTATATTATTTTCTCCATGACTACAGGCCAAATTATAAAAGATGATGAAATAAGGGATAGTTGACAGTTATGCAAGATATTCTCTGAACATATTCACTCATGTATCTCCAAGTAATAGGAAGCACTATGTTAAGTGTTTTTCCACAATTTAAGGAATTTATTCTTCCTTTTACTATATGAATAGTAAATTAATACTCTTTTTTAAACATGCTTTAGATTTGTAGAGCTGGATTTTAACAGCTATGCATGATTTTGTATATATAAAATTAAGTGTCTCACCACATGGCTGCTTAGAGGAAGTTTTTTAATGTAGTTGGAATTCAACCTTACACCAGCCTAGCTTTGGGATCCACAACACCTGTTAGCTGAGACAGTGGTATGAAAGGTAAAACCTTTTTGGTGACACCGGTTGCACAGCGCTTTTGAAATTTGAAAGGCATCACCAACAAAGGCTGCTTAGTGCTATTTTTTGGGCAGTATTTGACAGTGTGTGCATGGTCACCAGTCGCATCGCATATTGGACAAACATAGATCCTTAAAACAGGACAGATGACACGACCATCAGGGTCCTAAAACCAATCGATACATAAAACAATGTATTAGTGTGGGGAAAAAAAAATCTTACATATGATAGTACTATTTGATTAAAATATTGAGCTATAGGAAATAAATTCTTAAATTAAATACAAGTAATGTTGCCTAGTTAAAAACGGCATGAAACAATTATGTTTTTGATCGGTTAGATGAATGCAGGGGGGGGAGGGGAATCTTAACTTAGATGTCAGTGACTGTGTGTCAAGTATTTACTGCTTAAGAAAACATGGTCAAGCTCTGCTTGAGAAACAATTTATTAGGATATTACCAGTATTAGTGGGCATATACACTAGATAGTAGGCTAATATTGTCAGTTTGTCCGCCAAGGAGCTAAGAAGCCAAGGACCCAAATTGTATTGAAGATTTTTTCCTTAAATATACACAAATGGGGGTACATTTCATCCTGATTCTACTTTCCTAATACCAGAGCTGTGGAGTTTGAGTCGGAAGCCATTTTGGGTGGAGTCAGTAAAAATATACTGACTATGAATTAGGCTTCAAAATAAAAATTTGTAATTTGGATTAACAAATGTATTTAAATATACAGTACATTCACAATACATTCACAATGTCAAAGAAGCTTCCCATTAAGTAAGCTTTATTGTAGCAATTTACTGCATTAAATTAATATAATAGCCATTTATTAAAGAGTTGAAGAGTATATGTCAGATAGAAAAATAGAGGAGTTGACGTCTGAGTCGTTAAAAGTTATCCTACAGATTTTAACTAAAAACTTACAATCAGATTAGTGCACTTAGATAGGTGAGAAGTGACCAGTTATTTGGAAAGACATTGCAAGTTGAACTTCACACTCTTTTATAGATCACTCCTTTTCAATGTTGAATATTTTAAAGATTTTTGTGATATAGAATGTGGCACTTTTTTACATAGATGTTTTTAGTGGAAATCAATACTTTTTTGTTAAGAATAGATATAATAATTAGAATATGTTTATTTAAGTGGGGGACCTACCTACCGTAATAAATTAATGACCGACCTGCCAACCATTATAATAACCTATAAATTATGTGTCCTATCAAATTGAAACAGTTGTGGAATCTACTTAAGAAGGCCTTTAAAATGATATGCTACTTGGTTGCGATAGGAATTAAAAAAATAATAATAATAATAATAATAATAATAATAATATTTAGCACCGCGTCTTACTACCCGTTCGGGTTATACGCCTAAGTACTAATTACACTAATGGAATAGGAATTGGGAAGGTTGAATTTAGAGGAAGTGAACCCGCATTTGCGTGGAGGGAGAGTGGAAAACCATTTAGGAAAAACCACCCCCAGTTCACCCGACCGAGATTCGAACCTCGATCTCCCCGTCCTCGGCGGCCGAGCTCAACACGACTAGCGCGTTAGCCAACTACGCCACCGAGGCGGGTAGGAATTAAAAAAGTTTGATCCCTCTACTACATGCTACACCCTTTTCCCACCCTTATTTTACCCTTGGTTTGAATTCTAAGTACTATTTCTATACCAATTTTCAAGGTTTTATGTTGACTGGAAATACCCCATAGGTTTTGATGATCATTGAGTCCCAAAATAGGCATCTTTTAATTTCTGTATCTTACAAGCTGCTTAAGCTAAAAACTTCAACTTTGTAAAGATTACTAAAATAGTTAATCTTAACAGGGTGTTAAATTTTTATGTTCCTATCAATTTGGAAACCTCCTGTCAATTTGGAAGCCGAGAGGAGATGGGGGATGGGAGAATGTGGCTCTTCCCCTGCCCGTTTTTGGGGACCATGTAGAAAAGTCTATATTTTGTGTTTTATCCTTAGTTTTTACTTGGGCTGGGCCTATGCCGATTATGTCAGGTACTGGTGACTCATAATTGTTAATCTCTTGGCAGACAACCTTGTCCTTTGTTCTGATGCTAGAAAGGAAATGGAGGTAGGGGGTGACTGCTAGTGACTTAGGCTACGGCCAGGCTTGCGACCTGGTCGCCGCGACCAGGACGCCGCGACCAGGTCGCAGTAGTGTATTACATTGATTCTTATGAGGGTGGCCACGCTTGGCGACCAGCGACAGCGACAGATTTCAAAACGCTTTCATGAGCGTTTTCAGGTCGCAACGACAAATACGCTCGCCTTTATTTCTTATGGAGGTGGCCACACTTGCGTTCGGGTCGCAGCCTGTCGCGAGAACACTAGACACTTGTGTGGGTTTGCTTACGTCATCCTAGGTTAAAATGTCGACCTATAAGGTTCTCGGGACCACGTTATCACTCCTCCACTAAGCATTTTCACTAACTTTCTTGCAAACAACCCAGTGTTTCCCGCCCGTCTGGAGTTTGACACTCGGTAGAGTACGGTACTTAGCAATGTTTGATACCGAGCTATTTATAAATGAAGTGAATGCCCTCTCTGACGTATTAGCAAAGTTCGTCAAATGAAGCTACACTCATTCTAAAATACTGAAAAAATTTATTTTCAGCCTTTCTGTGTTCATTAAATAAGGTGTGAAACTGTCCATAAGTACGTCTCTGCATATTAATGGGGTGGACACCGTATTTTTTAGATGTACGTTTCTTCTTCATATAACTAGATACTACTATTTTTGAAAAACATGTTTAATTGTAGTAAGGAAACAATATTTAATCTTAATAATAGAATTCAATGTAAATGAAATCAATTAAAAGTTGGTAAAAAATTAAGTTTTATATGGGTCATAAGACTAATAGGTGAAATATAACATGATTACAATGTATGTATCCTGTCTGAGGTCAATGGACATTATAGGATAATATGTTGTTTGTATCTTGACAAAATATAAACATAGGTCAAATTATACATTAAAAGATACACACTAAAAAATGTAAGTCAATTCATATACACAAACAACATATTAAAAAATTTTAACGAATAATATACGAATTATAATAAAAACTTAGTATTGATATTATTGACCAATATAAAAATGTTATAATGAATATTTAGAACAGAGAAGGAAATGTCTTAGCTAAGGTAGTTTTTGATTAATTAAATTGAATTCTATTCTTATCTTGTGTTGTGTTGGAATTCCCTTGTTCCTTATTTAGCTGAGTGTGATTCAGTCCCAAAATCTCGACATGTTTCAGCGCATCGTCGGCGCCATCCTCAGGACTGTATTGAAGAGAAAAATTCACACCATAACTTATGTGAATTTTTCTCTTCAATACAGTCCTGAGGATGGCGCCGACGAAGCGCTGAAACATGTTGAGATTTTGGGGCTGAATCACACTCAGCTAAATAAGGAACAAGGGAATTCCAACACAACACAAGATAAGAATAGAATTCAATTTAATTAATCAAAAACTACCTTAGCTAAGACATTTCCTTCTCTGTCGTAAATATTCATTATAACATTTTTATATTGGTCAATAATTGTCAATACTCAGTCTTTATTATAATTCGTATATTATTAGTTAAAAATTTTTAATATGTTGTTTGTGTATATGAATTGACTTACATTTTTTTAGTGTGTATCTTTTAATGTGTAATTTGACCTATGTTTATATTTTGTCAAGATACAATCAGTATATTATCCTATAATGTCCATTGACCTCAGACAGGATACATACATTGTAATCATGTTATATTTCACCTATTAGTCTTATGACCCATATAAAACTTAATTTTTTACCAACTTTTAATTGATTTAATTTACATTGAATTCTATTATTAAGATTAGATACTACTATGGCTAGTAACACATCTTCACGCCTTGGTGCCATGATAACATCTGGTCATAAAACGCGGCGACCAGGTCGCAAGCCTGGCCGTAGCCTTAGATCCAAACCTTTACTTCGTTCCTCAATAGCAAGAGGATGGGAGAAGGAGGACAGGGAGGGGATATGTTGAGAATACAAAGGTCAATGAGTGAGAGAAGCTGTATTTCAGTGGTAGTGAATAGGGAGGGATTATCTTAGCAATATTAACAACAAGGTCAACTAGCAAACAAGTCTGGGGAGCCAAGGGAAGTTAAAACTGGGGGGAAAGAGTCAAGGGAAGTTAAAACTGGGGGAAAGAGTCAAGTGAAGTTAAAACTGGGGGAAAGAGTCAAGGAGAGTTAAAACTGGGGGGAAAGGCCAAGGGAAGTTAAAACTGGGGGAAAAAGCCAAGAGAGGTTAAAACTGGGGGGGAAAGCCAAGGGAAGTTAAAACTGGGGGGGAAAGCCAAGGGAAGTTAAAACTGGGGGGAAAGAGTCAAGTGAAGTTAAAACTGGGGGAAAGAGTCAAGTGAAGTTAAAACTGGGGGAGAAAGAGTCAAGGAGAGTTAAAACTGGGGGGAAAGGCCAAGGGAAGTTAAAACTGGGGGAAAGAGTCAAGGAGAGTTAAAACTGGGGGGAAAGGCCAAGGGAAGTTAAAACTGGGGGGGAAAGAGTCAAGTGAAGTTAAAACTGGGGGAAAGAGTCAAGTGAAGTTAAAACTGGGGGAGAAAAAGTCAAGGGAAGTTAAAACTGGGGGAAAGAGTCAAGTGAAGTTAAAACTGGGGGAAAGAGTCAAGTGAAGTTAAAACTGGGGGAGAAAAAGTCAAGGGAAGTTAAAACAGGGGGAAAGAGTCAAGTGAAGTTAAAACTGGGGGAGAAAAAGTCAAGGGAAGTTAAAACTGGGGAAAGAGTCAAGTGAAGTTAAAACTGGGGGAGAAAAAGTCAAGGGAAGTTAAAACTGGGGGAAAGAGTCAAGTGAAGTTAAAACTGGGGGAAAGAGTCAAGGAGAGTTAAAACTGGGGGGAAAGGCCAAGGGAAGTTAAAACTGGGGGGAAAAGCCAAGGGAAGTTAAAACTGGGGGGGAAAGCCAAGGGAAGTTAAAACTGGGGGGGAAAGCCAAGGGAAGTTAAAACTGGGGGGAAAGAGTCAAGTGAAGTTAAAACTGGGGGAAAGAGTCAAGTGAAGTTAAAACTGGGGAGAAAGAGTCAAGGAGAGTTAAAACTGGGGGAAAGAGTCAAGTGAAGTTAAAACTGGGGGAAAGAGTCAAGGAGAGTTAAAACTGGGGGAAAGGCCAAGGGAAGTTAAAACTGGGGGAAAGAGTCAAGGGAAGTTAAAACTGGGGGAAAGAGTCAAGGAGAGTTAAAACTGGGGGAAAGAGTCAAGTGAAGTTAAAACTGGGGGAGAAAAAGTCAAGGGAAGTTAAAACTGGGGGAAAGAGTCAAGTGAAGTTAAAACTGGGGGAGAAAAAGTCAAGGGAAGTTAAAACTGGGGGAAAGAGTCAAGTGAAGTTAAAACTGGGGGAAAGAGTCAAGGAGAGTTAAAACTGGGGGAAAGGCCAAGGGAAGTTAAAACTGGGGGAAAGAGTCAAGGGAAGTTAAAACTGGGGAAAGAGTCAAGGAGAGTTAAAACTGGGGGGAAAGGCCAAGGGAAGTTAAAACTGGGGAAAAAGCCAAGGGAGGTTAAAACTGGGGGGAAAGCCAAGGAAGTTAAAACTGGGGGGAAAAGCCAAGGGAAGTTAAAACTGGGGGGGAAAGCCAAGGGAAGTTAAAACTGGGGGGGAAAGCCAAGGGAAGTTAAAACTGGGGGGGAAAGCCAAGGGAAGTTAAAACTGGGGGGAAAAGCCAAGGGAAGTTAAAACTGGGGGGAAAGCCAAGGGAAGTTAAAACTGGGGGGAAAGAGTCAAGGAGAGTTAAAACTGGGGGGAAAGGCCAAGGGAAGTTAAAACTGGGGGAAAGAGTCAAGGAGAGTTAAAACTGGGGGGAAAGGCCAAGGGAAGTTAAAACTGGGGGGAAAGCCAAGGGAAGTTAAAACTGGGGGGAAAGAGTCAAGGAGAGTTAAAACTGGGGGGAAAGGCCAAGGGAAGTTAAAACTGGGGGAAAAAGCCAAGGGAGGTTAAAACTGGGGGAAAGGCCAAGGGAAGTTAAAACTGGGGGGGAAAGCCAAGGGAGGTTAAAACTGGGGTAAAGAGTCAAGGAGAGTTAAAACATGGAAAGATTCAAGGGAAGTTAAAAGTAAAAACCATCCGAATTTTCAAAACTACATCATGGATTCAGAACTTAATATTAAATTTATTTATCAATTGCTATTTCTTAAATTATTTGAAAATAAATTATGCTATATTCTGACAAACTTAATTAACAAAATATTGTTTTTTTCCGTTTTTACCCAACAATTAATATATTTGCAATGATAGTTCATGCAAAGATTTCAAAATAAAATTCGCTATTAGAAAAGTGGAGTCAATTTGATTGATAACTGTACTTTACATCCATTACTGTTTCCAGCCTGTGGTCTGGGTCAGTTTTTTATTCAAGCCATATATTTTCCACTACCGGCTGGCTAGGTCTTAAATTTAAATTGCCTCTAGCTTCCAGGTAAACTTGTATAGTCAGATTTACTATAATGAACAGTTGAATTTTTAGTGTCATTAATAGTACATATTATCTTTGTAATATTTAAAGTTGAATAAACCAAATGATCAGCATTGGTGATTGGCCTAATCGGCATCGGATGATCGGCAATGCAGTTTATTGGCCTAGTCATAGTTTATACTCCAATTACAATCCCTATGCCAAGTTTCAAAGTTCTGTGTTGAATGGAAGTATGCTATATGACAGGTTTTGATGATCAGTGAGTGAAGGATTTTTTAAAGTCCGACATGGTGATATCTCACTAACTACTCAAGAAATTCAACTTTATTCGCCTAGATGGCCGCGTGGTCTAACGCACTAATCTAGAGTTGGACTAGACTGCCGAAGACAGGATGATTGGGGTTTGATACAGGTTGGGTGCACTGAGGTTTTTTTCCTAAATAGTTTTACACTCTCCCTACACGCAAATGTGGGTGCATTTAATCTAAATTAAGCCTTCCTAATCCCTAACTAATTAGTGTAATTAGTACATAGGCGTATAACCTGAACAGGTGGTAAGATGCGGTGCTTTGAAAAAAAACCTTCAACTTTGGAACTAAATCTAAAATAGTTTGTCTTAACAAGGTGTTAAATTTGTACGTTTCTATTGTGGCTCCCAGCCCTAAATCTTCCCAAGGGAAATAATAAGCAAAGAGGTAACAATAGTAGTATTTATTAAACATATGAACTATAACAATTATAGGTACAAGTCGAAAAGTAAAGTGGAGTAACTATTAGATATAAGCTAGGTGCTGGAGATAAATTTTAGAGCAATGCAGATCTATTATTGATTCATCCTAAGCCGAGACCTGATGTAAACAGAGCCACGTTGAAATCTAAGCTCTGATTTGCTACTGAACGGACTTCAATAGTATCCTTTCACTAAATAGTCCTTCCTATGTTTTGCATTAAACTTGTTTTAAAATAACATTAGAAAATGATTATAACTAAAATTATCTCTTCATTTTATTTAGAAATTATTATTATTATTTAGCACCGCGTCTTACTACCCGTTCGGGTTATACGCTTAAGTACTAATTACGCTAATGGATTAGGAATTGGGAGGGTTGAATTTAGAGGAAGTGAACCCGCATTTGCGTGGAGGGAGAGTGGAAAACCATTTTAGGAAAAAAAAACCCCAGTTCACCCGACCGAGATTCGAACCTAGATCTCCCCTGCCTCGGCGGTCGAGCTCAACACGACTAGCGCGTTAGCCAACTACGCCACCGAGGCGGGTTTTATAAATTAAACTTTAAGCTTTGCAAGCGCTACTCGAATTCAAACAAACTCCTGACTCAGCGTTGAGAGACTCCATGGTACAGTCCTATATAACTATATATAACTTAATTCCCCTTTTTAACCGTTGCCGAGTTGTGGCAGACGCTTCTTCGTTCGAGTAAGAGCGAATATCCCTATTTCTAGAGTTATTCAACTAAACGAAATATTCTATCTAACTTCTTTCGGTTCCTTGTCTACAAAATATTAATACCTATTCGTCCAACCTAATGTTTTCTACCTCGATAACGGAATAGAGTTATCGTTAATTAATTGAATTACAATCTCGTCACTCATATGTAATTATATATCTTTTTGTTTGCTTTTTAATAAACTTATTTGTTAAACTTTTATATATCTGTGATGCATTTTCCTTCCCTATCCTTCATCAAGTATAACTTTTTTAATTATGTACTAGCAATCGTTTCTTTTTCTACATGATAGGAGAAGCAACGATTCAAATTAAGCATTCACTTTACGTTCTTGCATACCGCCCTATATCTCTAGCAGCCTCAAAGCAATGTCAATTATAAGATTAACTAATATTTCGTATATACCTCACAATGATATACCTCACCAATTCAAATTGCCTATCCATCACGTGGCATGTTAACAAATGACACGCTAGCACTCTAGCAGCCTTAAAGCAATTTCAATGTTAAGATTGAAACACATTAAACTAATATTTCATAGAGCCCTCACAATGAATGGGAACTGTCTTTAACACTAATTAAAATTGCCTAGCCATTATGTGGCACGTTAAAAAATGACACACTAGCACTCTAGCGGCCTGAAAACAATGTCAAATTTAAGATTGGTCGTAGCAAACAACGCCATCTATTAGCAAGCAATAGGGCTAGCAGTCTCGTAAATGTGTCTTAAGAAGGAGCTTTACAGTTGAAGGGGCAGCCCGCAACCCGCATTTCACCCATTTACCCAAAGGTTATTCTTATTCTGATAATATCTCAAATATCATGAATGATAATAAAATATTTATTGTGTCAAATTTAAGGTATCAATATGCAAAACGATAATGCCAGACTCAAAATGTAATAAAACCATGGAATAATTAGATAAAAAATTAGATATAAATGAATAAATGTATTTGAGCTTCAAACTATTAATTGAGAAAAAAAATTAAAATTTTTAACTAGGCATTTATTATCGCAACTAGTTTACGCTTGCAACAGTACAATTATAATTGGGTGTTTATATATGAAAAAACGGAATAAACCCAAAAATACCATTTTCATGCCTTTTCGATTTAGTATTACATTGGAGATAGGTCACTTTACCTCCATTCTTTTCTTGTCAAAACCCCATTAAGTACGCTTAGTTGGTTACAGAAGGGAAGAAGGGGGAGGGCTCGGTTATCTTTCAATACTCTTCTAAGACCTGAAAAGTTTCTAACAAGCCAGCACCGACACAAAGTTCGTCAGGTGCTAGTGCTGTATTGGTTGGGATGGGTAGTACTATAATTTGTTGTAATTTTTTTTTTTTCAAAATGGTGAAAATGAATGGGAGAAACTATCCTTCTGATCAAAAAAAAAAAAAAAAAAAAAGAGAGAGGTTTGAATTTTAAAAAGTGTCGAGGAACTCAAAAGATAATGTCCGTAGAGGAAGGAAGATCAGAGAAAATACACAAGCATATAATTTTTAAGAAAATTAAAAACAGTTAAGAATGGCCCTTACAATTCACACCACTTATCGCGTGGTAAAAAGTGTCAGTCTCCTCTTGGCTGGCTTGCCGTCAACAGAGAGGATGGGTTTTGAATCCCAGCGGTTGTATTGAGGTAGCTAGTCATAAATGATTTTCCTCTCTTCCCCTACAAAAATTCAAGTAAACTTTCTCTAAATTCTATCTTTCTCATCCCTATTCTATCAGTGTACATGTGGGGGTATTCCGAAAGGGTAGTAATAAGCATTATTTGTAAATGATATCTGCCCTAACTGAACTATATTGAGGGTCAAACCAAGTCATATTTCTTCCTAGGAGTGGAAACACATGCAACAATCCTACAGGTTTATATAAAAAAAATTAAATTACCTAGCATTCTAATCTATGCCATCTAGTAATTCCTTTACATTTTGATATTTCAATTTTAAAAAAACAACTTAAATGACGTTATTTAAAAAAACTATTTTAAAGTAAATTTGAACATATTAGACTTTAAAATTTAATAATGTCACATAAAATTTGTGTTTTTTTATTTAAGTTGCTTAGGCAACATAGTTTTTTACCCATTTCCTTATCATATGATACTCACCCAAATACTCTTTGTATTTATTTTATTTATTAACACCGGGTATGATTACCCGTTTAGGTTGTAAGGTTGTTGGGTCAAGGATGAGGATGGTTATTATTTGAGAAAGTGTACCCACATTTTGGTAGAAAGCCATTTATGAAATAAAATTTATATTTATCTGTTTCTTTCACAAATGGCGTGGTTATAATTTAGGAAAGGTAGCATTTAAAGGAAGGGTACTAGCATTTGGAAGGAGGGAGAGTGTGTGGGATACAATGTCAGATACCCACACTTGCTAAATCAAACTAGGATTCGAGTACTGACATTCCTGATACAGTCGACTCAACATAGGAAGAGTGGTAAATGACAGCTAGCAGTAGTTTTTTAATTCAGTAATTCCAAGGGAAGTATTAATTGGAAGCGTTTGATAAAACTACTTTATCATCAATTATTAAGCAAATAATAAATATTTACACATAGGTTAATTAATGAGTGACTTTCAATCAATGTGTGCAGTAAAATAAAACTTCTGCTAGATGTCAGTTACCACCACTCACTCCTAGGGTGAAAAGACTGCTGTATCTCTGAGCTATAGCTCAGGCAAGATGGAACCGACAACTTTGTCCTCCTGATCATTAGTATACTTTGACTGTGTACAGTGTATGTTCCAAGTCTGAGGTATTTCGTAACCGGTGTATGATCCATCATGTGAATTATATTATATTACATTTTATCGAATCTTATATGATCCAAGAGAATTTTTAGTTACTATGATTAATAGTAATAACCATTCACATTTGTTTTTAAACCAATCATTACATGGACTCGGAAAATAATACATCAATGATCGTAATTAATATGAAATAAGTTAAAAATATATCTGATTCAACCTCAGATAAAACAATGAACAACAATAATTATTTATTCTTAATTTATAATATTAGATATGCTAATATTTTAGCCGGAAAATTCATATGCTCTAATGAAAATGGTGGCCAAAGTTTAAAAAATTTAAGATCCAAATCTTCTCAATTTATATTAATATACAACATAAAATTAAAAAAAAGTTTAATTTCTTAGAGGTTTCGGTTGTAGTATGAAATTCTCAATGTAAACTAAAGCGCTCCGCCGAGTTTTGAATGAATTATTGTCTGAGACAATCCTATCAAGAATTCTACTATATAGTGGTATGTAGTAATAAAAAAGGCCTTCTAGATGTCATTCCTCCAAAAATAAGTGGATAGTAGAGTCAAGTTTTCATAAGAAGGCACTATAAAAATTAATAGATCTACTTTCATGTATGCATCCGTCAGCTCACGTGACCTATAGCTGTCAATTTTAATAGATATTATCAATACTTATTAAATAACCCTAATGATAGTTTATAATACAATATTTGTTAATTTTGGTCGCAAAAATAATGTGAGTGGCAAGGGATGGTGACATAATACAACGTAAAATAGACTGGATTAGGTTTAAAATTATTTTTATCCTGAAATTATTAAATAAATATAAAATAATCATAACACACAATATTATTTTTCGTATTAAGCCATAATGTTAATCAATGACTTAAAGGTTCCAGAACGTTCAACTTTACAAGTCTAGACACAACCACAATAGATTGTACTCGTACCTATGCCAAAAGCCTGAATTTGAAATTAAAAACAACACAGTAAATATTATCCCCGTGAGGTCTAATACATCAGTCTTGGTTTGAATTGGTCAGCGTTAACAAAGAGGTCAAGGTTCAAAACCTAGCCAGTTGCGCTGGGAATAATAATAATTATTATTATTATTAGCACCGCGTCTTACTACCCGTTCGGGTTATACGCACTTACGCTAATGTGTAATGGTAGGGTGATTGTGAGATGAAATGGAGGACCTACAGTTTAACGTGGAATCCGAACCACGGTGGAGGCCTGGCATTCCTCACATTCACAAGTTGTGATTAATACACATCTTGTCAGAGGTGAAGGAAGGGTTTGGCTATCAGATAAATCTGTGCCGGGACCGAGGATTGAACCCCGGACCCTCGGCACAGAAGTCTGACACCTTACCCCTAGACCACCAGGTCACCTGGGAATAATTATCATCCTGCAAATTTTACTGTTATATTTACATAAACCTCTCACCTGATCCCTGTTACAATGCACTCAAACTACCCTAATCCAATTCGGTCATCGAAAGGTCTAATGGTAACATTATATTAGAGTGCCAATGACGGAGAGAATGGGGCTCGAATCCCTGAATGGCTATACTGAGGGTGTATTTTCTCAAGTAGTTTCCAACTTTCCCTTAGCGCAAATGCTGGTCACTTCATCCATATTCAACCTTCCTCATAACTAACACACTAGCGTAATCAGTACATAATGTGTATAGCCCGGGTGGTAGTAATACCTTGTGCTAAACAAAAATCTAAATAAAAGGTAATGTACATTTTAAAGTGTACAAAACACCTAAATAACACCCGCTCAGGGTATCCGGATTTAATATCGCTAATTGAGTAGCTGGAGATAAAGGTGAAATTTAAATTAAATGTGCTTACATTTGCGTGGAGGGAAAGAGGGAAACAATTTAGGAAACACTCTCATTGCACCTATCTGGAATTCGAACCTTGACCTCACTGTCACCAGAAAACCAGAACCCGATATTTAGTCCACATGCCTATTTATCGGAGTATAAATTATATACATATGGTACATTTAAAGTGACTCGACCAAACAGGCTGTTTTTGCTCCAATATGATCAATTATTTTGATCAAATAAAAGGTGTCTCTTGTCTAAACTAAATTTGGTTCATCAATTCAATAGTGGTTACAATTCAAGTGTTAACAGCTATTTTTGCTATGTTTAGGCGTTCATAGAAAAAAGCTACTAATTTATAGGAGCAAACTGTTTGTTAAAAAAAAATTGTGTGCAATGAATATTATAATGTAACCATTAGATTTTATGGATATTTTGAGTTCAAAAAGGTTCGAACTATTGAGTACAAATTTGGAAGAAAAAACACAAAAATACGGTTGTTCATTCAATTTTAGCGGAATTTTACTTTTGGTAAAGTATCAAACTGGAATATAACCATGTCAAAGTGAACCTGTCCCTTGAAATACTAAACAAAAAAGAAATATATATTTTTAATTAATTAATTAATTATAAGTAATATGCTACTTTAATAGTGCGTTTAGAATTATTTGTACTTTCTAAACAAACATGTATGTTTGTGGTTAGTTTTGGAAGTTATTTAAATGCATAGCAAAATGTATCAAATAAAAATGTATTATTCATGTTTGTTACATTAAATTCAATACTTTAATGAATAAATGCATCACTAGTTCCGTAACCACGCCAATTTATTTTTTATTTTTTGATACCTACCTATTTTCATTACATTATTTTAAAAGTGGATTATATTTGGAGAAATTTAAATGAATTATTATCTAAAATAAATATTACTCTTTTCTTTTACGGGAAGTTGACAAGTAGGTAGAATTACTATCCTCAAGAAAAGGAAATATATTTCAGGTATTTCCGCGAAGCTAATAAGCTGTAACTCAATGCCAAAGTTCAACATCCCCACCCAACTCATTTACTCTCTTTCTTTTCAGTTGTCCACAAACCTAGGGTGTCTGAGACCTTTCAAGGCAGAAACTACCTAACCACCATTTACAAGTTGCCTTTAAATTTGAAGGTCATTTCAATGTTATTTGCAAGTAAACCTCATTCTTAAGAAAAGACAAACCACCGAGTGGTGAAACATATAACTGCCTACTTCTAAATTACATTTGGGTGAGGGAATTTCCCGAGAGGATTTTTATCAAAAATGGAAAATGGCTCCATACTAGCCATATTGATTAAAATTTAAAGAAAAATTTGAAGTTCTAAGTAAAGTTTAGATAGTATATAAATTTAACGTCCAAAAGGGTAATTGAGAAAAGATTACATAATTAGGTCGAAAGGGAACTTAGAAGAATGCACAGACTACATCAACTCAGATAGCGTCACTTACCTCACTGAAGTCGGTATATAATTTAACGTCTGAAAGGATAATTGAGAAAATATTACATAATTAGGTCGAAAGGGAATTTAGAAGAATGCGCAGACTAAATTTACTTATTCTGAAAATTGAAAAATGACACCTGGACACGGGAATCGAACCCGGGACCTCCCGTGTCCAGGTGTCATTTTTCAATTTTCAGAATATGATATCTAGATGGAGTAATTCCCACTAATAAGCATAAATAATAGCTCCGGCTATTAATTCTTAAATCTACTTAGATAGCGGTGCGTAATCTTGCTGCCCTCTTCAGTCTGAAGTTGACGTGTGACCAGGGAATATGTGGTCGGCAATGGCGCGTGGAAGTGTGAGTTAAGGCGGGCGAAAGGGTGAGCCGAGTTAGAAAGTGGGTGAAGGAATGAATGTGGCCCGAGTTTGTATTGTATTAAATGCATCCAACGTTGCTGGAGAACTTACCTGGTACACTGCCGTGCACCTTGATATCAAAAGTGACACTTGCAGATCACATGGCATGTATGAATATATGAAAATTGATCTAGGACCTAGCTTTTCTAGTTGTCATAAAGGTTCTTCCTACAAAAATCGACCGAGTTGTCAAAAACATCAATTAAATAACATTTAGTGTTTACATAAATATTCCCACAAACCAAAATATAATTTCACAAGTGCCCTTATATTTATAAAAAAATAAATTGTTTAGTGTCAGGACACAGCAAATATAAGTTGTTAAGCACCACCAATAATGTCAACACTTGGGAGAAAAAATCACTAATTATATGCAGGGGCCCGGACCCACCAATACTTTCTGAACATAAAAATATTTTTTCGTTCTTTTTATTTTATAACGTATTTTGTAAAAGACATTAATATGAAGTGGAGCACCATTCTCTACACACAGTGAATTATTCGATTCGTTAGACAGTATTTCAGTCCCAAGAGGATTCATTATTCGCTCCAATCGTCACACGACTGTACTAGAGATCGGAACTCCAATGACTAATAATGGAGAGGCTGACAGTGGGTATGCCCTCTCAGATAAGCCCTGTCAACTAGTTGGAGATATCGAACAGTAAATATTGCATTACAGAAAAATTCTGCGGCTGGAGCTGGAGCGTTGTTTATTAAGTATATTAAAAAGAATCAAAACTTTCCTTAGGAACACCGTGGGACGAGACAGATTAAATTCGCTGGATCTTTGTTAATTGTTCTATACATATAAGGAATAAATTGCTGATTTCCATCCAAACTTCAACTATAGAGTCATCGATATGTTTGCCAGTCAGAAGAACAGAAGTGCCCAACCTTTGTACAAATAATGAAATAGTGTCATCCCTTGGTAAGTTTAATTCAAAACCTGTATTATTTTATTCTTTCTGTTTGTGAATTTTTTTAGTGATTTTGTAATACTAATGATTTTTTTTAAATAATAAAACTTAAATGAATTTCATTTAATATGTAGACAAAATCATTACAGGTAAGATTTTACCTGGCCCCACCAAAAATGATAAATATCTCGCGCCGCTATTGATTATATGAAATACACATACCAGAGCCTATATAAGTAAAACTGCTAAATTGCACATAATTATATTAAATAGGTTCAATCCCTGCTTATTCTCGTCAATTAAGGTACAAAATTAAGCTTCCAGCTTCCTCTTTTAAGCTTTCTCATAAAAATAGAAAATAGTGTAATAACGAAAATTTTCAGTCTCAAGATTATGATAAATCTTTATATTTTGTGTGCTCCCGAATCCAAGAAGGTGGATTCTACAATTCTGTCTGTCTGTCTGTTTGTCCGTATCTCCCTGACCATCATAATAGGTTTGATAAATTTGGTTAAAACTTGATATTTAGACGCCATTTTACCACGCCTACGGATGTTTTTTTTTAATCTTTTGATTATAAACTTTAAATTTAGGGCAGCTATTGATGAATTATTTAGAAAATTCAAAATACACTGAAAATTGCTCTAACATTTTGTTTAAAATTGACATCTAGGCTGTGTTTGACCTTGCAAATAATACTCTATAGTATACTTTTGGGACTAGAGGAATTTAATTACGGGCAGTTTATTGATGACAGATTTTGTTCTAAATCATAAATTATTTGAAAATAGCTCCAACCCTTTTGTTCAAAATTGGTATTTGGTAACTATTTAACCTACATATTAAATAATAATGTATGCTTGTTTTTCTTAAATAAATTAACTTTTAGGTTACTTAACTCATGGCAAATCTGAGAAAATTTGAAATTTTTCAAAAATTACTTTTAAAATTTGGTTTAAAATAGATATCTAGTAATTGTTTTTCATTTAAAATAAGAATTTGACTTTTACTATTACAAATATAAACAATATAGGGGTTAAAGGTTTTAGTTTACAAATAATTAATATTTTTTGAAAATAAAAATTGTTTAACAGTTGTGGTTAAAATGTATACATGAAGAGTGCTTTGTATGACTAACCAAATTACATTTTTTTTAGAAAACTTACTTAGCATAATTTAGAGAAAACCTAATTATTACGAGCATTTTGTTCCTATGAGAAAGCCTGTATGATTTTGTCATGGCATTTATTTTTCACAGCATCTTGATACTGGGATAATAAAGGCAGAATTTTAGAAAAATTGTACCCACATTTTCCTGGAGGGAGAGTGGAAATAAGTTCAGTAAAGAAAACTCAGTGCACCTTACCGGGATTCGAGCCTAGATTTCTCTATCACCAGCAATTTGGTTAAAACGAGGGTGATGCATCAGACCCGGCGACACACAATGTGGGTGTCAGCATACTTAAATTAAAGATGATCTTTCTTCTAATAAAAAAAAAGATGGCAAATAATCTTACGGTCAACAGTTTCTCTATTAATACTAAGGCTACTATGATGAATGGTTTATATCTTGAGTACAGAGTACAGTGGCAGAGAACCATCTTTAAAAGATCAACATTGATCTTTAGTTTGCTTGTAAAAAAAACTAATTATCAGCCCCACGTTTTATTAACTGTTTGGGTTGTACGCCTATATTATAACTACCCTAATGTGTTATAGATTAAGAAGGTTGATTTAGAGGACGTTTATCCAGATTTTCGTGGAGGGAGAGTGGAAAACCATTAAGGAAAAACCAGCCTAAGTATACCTGACTGAGATCAAACCCTGATCTACCAGTCATCAGCAGTCTATTCTATTGCGAGAGTAGCACTTTAGACCATGCGGCCACCGAAGCGGGTCATGAGATTATTGAAAGTTAATGTAAAATCACAAAAGTAGTGTTTGATGCATTTTATGGAACATTCGTGAGAGTTGGCAACAAAGCACTGGCTTTCCTACATCAGATTCTCCAGCGGATTCTATGAATGTTCTAGATTCAATAACAATCAGGAAATCCCAATACTAGTCCCCTCAATACAAAATATGGAATACCCACCTTCAACAAATGTCCTTTATAGAAAACACTCTCTTCTCCATTGTTTTTACAGAAAACACACTCTTGAGGCTGCTGTTTCTTGGGCCTACGCTCTTTCTTGAAGGAAAAGGAGTTCTGGAGCCCTACGCAGGCCACGTCACCTTCCATGGACCTCCAGAAGTGTTGGCTAACAGATTGCAGCACCGGGGCTAGTTTGTTGGCCCCATTCTCCAGCTCCGGGCAGTACTCTGAATCGCGACCATTCTGCCGGAACTCTTCCATCACAGCGTCGCCTGAAAGTATCGACCAACTTTTTTTGGTGTTTACACGAAAACTATAGCGGCACAAATTATGAGAATAGAATATTAATATAGGTCAATCATTTCCAGGGAGATCAATGAACCTCTACGTAAATCCACCCACCCTTATAAATATGGATTTTACATACAGTTCACTATCAGGGTGCTCATTAGCATACAGCTCGCTATGATCATAGCACCTAGGTCATTGAGTTTCCCATTCATTTCTTGCCCTGTCAGCAGTTCTTGGGACCCCCACACCCCTCAGAATGAAAAATCCTCTAATCGAATGGTAACCTCCCTCTTACTCGATTCGATTCGTCTTGAGATGTTCCCTTACCATACACCTGTAAAATTCAAATTCTTAAAAGATGACCGTAAAATAGGATCTACACCCTATTAAATAATGTGGATTCTTTAAATGCATTTATTTTTTATGATAATCATACATATAAATAAGATATATATATATATCACCCTATCTATCTATATCTGTATACATCTCTCTATATCTATCTAGCTCTCTCTCGTACAACATATATAGTCTTTGAGGTATGTTACGACACCGAAGCAGTTGGCAAGTTCGCAGTTATCACCTCCTAGATAGGTTATACCGCATTGGGAAGCGTTAAACCAGTTTATAACTTCCCGCCCAAAGTTATTACCAGGTAGTAGAACTCCCCCCTACATTATAGAGCACAATGATGTTGGGTTTTTTCTGCCACGTGTTCATCGTCTTTCTGTTATAAACGACATGCGTTGTATGTCCGACCCTTCTCGAATTATGATAAACTTTCTATACGATCGTATTCTCGCTGTTCGATTTGGTCTAACACTTGGCACAACGCATATTCATCCAGCAGGTCCTCCCCTCCGGCTCCTCGACGTGCCATACTCAAAGGATCTCGGGACTATCACCGCTATTCAGTTTATAAACAGGGCAGGTCTCCACGGACTGGCTGGGCTCCCACATACACGGATTATGGCTTCCCAGTTGCACGACTCGCTGTAACCTTCCTTAGCCTCGTCGATGTGGTACATCAGCCCTTCGTTCACAATCTTTATCCCACTCATTCTCCAACCTGTAGCTTAACCATCTAAACATTTTAGACTTCGATTTAACCCATGGTCCGCGATCACCTTTATACGCTCGGAGAGAGGAATGGAGCTTGCTGCTTCAACCTCCTTAAACGATGTTGGCTGCATCGACCCACAAATTGTGCGACGAGTCGAAATCTAGCCATATGACTACGTTCTGTCTCACGTCACGTCTGATGATCTTCTCTACAAGATACACGTACGGATGCGATGTCTTCCCCAACTTCTTAGCATAGAATCTTATGTAAAGTGATAGGTTTACCTCTCATATCTTCTAGTAGGACTTTGAGTATCTTTAACAATTTACTGACCAGTTTGCGGTGTCCCTTTTGCGAAAACATCTTTATGTTTACTAATACGAACGTTATCACCGACTTGAAGTTTTTTCAATGTTGGAACAATCGTTTAGGCATGCAGATATATGCTACGTTAAAGAATATTGGCCTAAAGGTCTCTCAGTTTGATTTGACAGTCAAGTGTACTGTTCGAGTATACTTTTCGAGTAATTAATCGATCATATCGATCCATCGATGCGATCATTTAGACGTGATCTTTTCCACATCATGCTCATGGGTGTTCGATTTAATCATTTAACGACACTCGCCTTGACGTTGATGTATGTCGAATAATGATTAATCCTCTTTCTCACCATGAGAGCCTTGGAATCTGTGTTATAAAACTCGGTTGTATTATCCTTCTACAGATGACATACAGGAGTAGAGCGTTTGCTGTCACCTGTCGAAGGACATATGGCATAGCCGCAGCCGTCTTCGCCTTGACTGGTTCAGCCCAACCCAGTTTGGAATACATGACAATGTCGGAGGAAAGGTACTTGTAGCCCTTGTTTGATCAACAGTAAGATACATCTCGACCAGATCGGCCTGCAGCAACTCGCTTAATCCTAGTACGCTTAAATGTTTTCTGGTAAAACGACGTTTGCAGTACGATGGAGTTAATGTGCAATATCCTCTTTGACAGACGATTAGACATCGATTCCAGCCTCACGTAATTATTCAATGATGGAAACGATTTCGCTATCGTGCGTTGAATGACCCGCTCCAGTTGATACGTGCTAGAGTCCTAATCAACCCCCGTTTCCGAGATAATCATGCATGTTTGATTTCAAAGAAAAGTGTTAATCCTGTGTTGCATAGCTGTGTTAGATACATTTGTCTCTGAGCTCAAGCTTGTGTGATTATTTCGGAAACGGGGAAAGCTAAACAGTTTCTCCAAGACACCTTTTTAGTAAATTTTTACTCCATGTTTTGTAATCTTAAGTCAAAATTGGCAATACTTACTCTTACATATTTTTATTGCAGAAAAAGTCTTACAACCCCCCTTTTTACATAATGGGGGTGGATAACGGTAACAGCACATTTAATTTATTAATGATCAAGGTTTCAATAAGTAATATACAAATATTCGTTGTAATACCCTAAGCAGTTTTCATAATATTTCACACAACAGTCGTTCAAGATGGACCCTATGTTGCTGATGTGAATTATTCTATTTTCACCCAAGGAATACCTGCCAAAGTTTGATTCAATGTTTTAGATACACGCTGTATATATTACAATCAAATGTAAGGCACAGAATGATGGTGGAAGGGGGGCGTGACCTCATACAACAGTGTAAAAGGGCGCATGGACCGCAAAAGTTTGAAAACCCCTGCCCTGACCTAACCAATAACTCTTTCAACTTAGCTCTAATGTTTATCCAAGTAAATTAATTCTTGACAACCCCTAAATAGAACCTTTGACACCACGACGGGAAGCAGAAAGACAGTGTTTCCTTGACTTAAGTTTAATGAACTCAGATGTAAACACACGCTAAAAGGGTGCCGTGGTGGGTGGGGTGGAAAAGTCAATATTATTATTCAATTTCAAGGAGCATTATGAAAGCCTTAATTTTCTGAATGATTAATTGCTTTGAGTTTCGGACCTTATTAGGTCTTCCACTTAACCTGGAGTTTCCTAGAGAAAATGAAACTGCTTGAAAGTCAAAATCTTCTATCGAGGGAGCCGTCTGCAGGTCAGCATCTCTCGGGGAGCGTCTGAAGGTCAACATCTTCTCTCTGTATGTACACGATTAAGATCTTGGTGGGAAATCAATGCAATCAATTTTTATTTGAGGTTTTGATGATGAAGATTCCGTTAACGAACCACATTGTGATTCAGAAAAAACTCAAAACGATCATTGCAATCTCCACCCCCCCCCCCATGCAATTTCCATCCCGTGAAAAAAATAATTAATCTCCACTTAAATAAGCGAAAGATATTGTTGACCTTATAACATTTGTGACATCTATTAGAAATCTGTCATCAATCTACTCGTACTCCATTTTAAAATATTTTAGAGCTACAAAATTTTAATAACATTATTCCAGAATTTTGTATCGCTACTGTATGTAAAACCTCACTAACAATATGCATAAACTTGTAGCGTTTGCCATGTAGTTAATGGAGTCATTAACACACTGAACGGATTACCTGTGACGGAAGTTTTGTTCATTGGTGCATTGAAGGGGTTTTTACTTCAAGAGTTTGCATCCCCTTTCTACTTAAATACATGTTAATATTTTTACACACTTAACTAACTCATACTTACCTCACGCTAATAAGTTGTAAATACCCTCTTTTTTTTTGTAGAACGTACAAATAATTTTAAAACACTATGTACAAGCAATAAAGATAACGAGGCTAGCAAAATTTAACCACTAACCAACCTAAATAAATCCTTTTTCAGCTTAATTAACTAGGCCCATAAGATATAGGAGTAATTCAACAATGTAAAAATATTTAGAAAAATGTGTGAGTATTTCAAACTAATGTGATTTTATGAATAGCAAGAAGTTTACTAGTTGTATTTGTATTGTGTGAGTTTATATGTTATATTATCATATATCAACACAGTAAAACCTAGCATTGCTGGCTAAAAATAAAGAAGTCATAGCATGGTCGTCGTTAGCTATACATTTTGGGGTAGGGGGGGGAACATAGCCTAACATTTTTCATTGAAAACTTATTTTGTTTTTGTACATCATCACACTAAAATACGTCATGCACGAAAATCTAATTGAAAAAAAAATTAGAACAGAACTCATAAAACAAAATAAATTTATAAAAAATTAGTTTTTGATAATAAAGGAAATAAACAATAACAAAATATTAACATTGTCAGTGGGATGGAAATGGTTCAAAAGTCCTTTTTTTTTCTTCTGAATTTAGAGCCATGATACAAATGAAACAGTTTACAAAGTTTTCTTACATCGATTGAGTCCATAACATGTCCCTGATCATAGCCATCTCTAGCAGAAGGACGCGGCTGTTGATGTGGCAACGCCGCAATACCTCTTCTAACTGGGTCACTCGCCATATTGCTCCCTCTGCTAAGTGTTTATAAAACTTTCGTAATTTTACTGATTTTTGCTATGGTTGTTAGCATTTCAAAATATTATTAAAGGGGCTTGATAATGATTCACACAATGCGTTAACTAGAAAAAATATTTTAACAATTAAATTAAACCAAACATTACTTTTAATTGGAACATTAAGTTTTAATAATGTGGACATAATGACAATAATTTATTTGTTACATAACATTTACAATATTTCAGCCATTGCTGGTTAAACAGGTACTCATCGAAGCAAAATTAATATAAGGGTCGTTCATAAACACGTAACGCTTTGATGGTTGGGGGGAGGAGCTCTTAATGTCTACATTCTGTTACATGGGGAGGTAGGGTACATCAAAATGTTACTTATCACAGATCTTATATGTGCTCAAATTATAATTAAAAAAATGTTATTGTTCATGTTTTCACTTTGATAAACATACTTATAACTCCAAATATCTAGAGATTGAAAATGCACGTTTAGCTCTTATTTTTTGACATACTTATACTTCCAAATATCTAGAGAGTTGAAAATGCAAGTTTAGCTCTTATTTTTGACATACTTATAACTTCCAAATAGTTGAAAATGCACGTTAGCTCTTATTTTTGTCTATCAATATTTCGAATGCGCTTCTAGGTGGCATTGTTTGCTCGAGACTACAAACACCAAGCACATTCGAAAACAAATAGTTTCATGCGCATGACAGTGACATGTTTATTGTTTATACTGACTGCACTTGTCAATCTACTGACCCCCTCACGTGCTTTTAGTTGGATAAAAGTGTCAGTCGAAGCGGCCTTAATTTATAAGTATAGTTGAGTTTAAGTATAATTTAGATTCCTAATGTACATTCTTTTACATAGGCCGTGAATAATCGCTCTTGTTGTATAAAAACAAAAATAATTTCTTCAAAAAGAGGAGACTTTTTCCTTGTTTGCGTATCGAGCGTGATATCCAGAGAAAAAAAAAAGTGGAAGAATCTCTAAAAGATGTTGTAGTGAAATGGAAAGAAGCAAAAGTACAGAATTTATCTGAAGGCAAGTTTGAGGAGTCCATCAATAAGTGTTATTTCTTCGTACCAGCAGCATGTTATGAAAAGTAAAGTTCAAATATCATTAATTATTTTCAAACGGTAGGTGTATTTAAGCCTATTACCTTTTCCCTTCTGATAAATCTAGTGTGTATGTATTTAAATCCAACTAATATACACCCGCTGCGGTGGCCGCATTGTCTAAATTGTCATTCTCTCAGTAGACTGGACGGCCGATGTTGGGGATATAAGGTTCGAATACCAGTCAGGTCTACTGAGGGCTACTTTTCCTAAATGGTTTCCCACTCTCCCTCCATACAAATGCTGGTAGATTTTCTTTAAAATTCCATCTTTTTAGTATAGATTTGTAGGTAGTATAGTCAAATTGTAGTTTTTGTAATTATTTTTTATTATATTTATCTAATTGAGTATAAATACCATCACTCCTCTGTCAGGTTGTACATGGCTACTGTAAACCATCACTCCTCTGTCAGGTTGTACATGGCTACTGTAAACCATCACTCCTCTGTCAGGTTGTACAAAGCTACTGTAAACCATCACTCCTCTGCAAGTATAGGGGACGCGGTAGTTGGCCTAAAATATTAATTTAAAACCTTCGGGTATCTTCGGAAAGTAAAAAGTACTGTTAGTTGTTTCATCTGAATATAGATAGCACAACTGATGCGAGATAGTTACAATATTTCTAAAAATATTGACATTAACTCCTACATACAGCGTTACAGTTTACACCAACAAACCTATAATCTTAATTCTACAAACAAAAACTATAGAGTATTTCACAAAAATTATACTACCTTTTTTGTGTATAAATTTCTGATATTTCCTTGTTAGTATATCTCATGGTCATAAATTTAATAGGAATGAAGATATTAGCGAAAAATAATTAAAAAAACACCATTTTCAGCACCGTTTACGCGCGGTAAAATTGTATGCATACAATCGAATGATGGGAACGTTTGACAACTTATTTAGAAAAGCAAAATGAAAGTGGAAACCAATATTCAACCCACCCACTTTAAATTTGTCTGAAGTGACACCCGATTTTCATTTAAAGTTACTGGACTAAAGCAATGTTACCGTAACTCTATTTGAACATATTTTTTTATCTATTGTATTAATAAATATATATAATAGTGACGTATGAAATAAGGTTTGCCAGTGAATATCATAATGGCCATATATATATATATATATATATATATATATATATATATATATATAATATATATTAATATATATATAAAAACTTAAATTATGGTTTTGACTAAATTCTTAACTCTATTATTATTGTTAGTATTATTATTATATATAAAATTAAGTCTTTTTTTTTCCAAACAGTGTAACTATTTTTATTACGGTGATATTATTAACAACATGGGTTATTTTCACACAATAAGTCCCTTGTTTAAAAAGTATATACTAATTTCCCTCCTAGTAATTAGCAAAGCATTATCACGATTTAGTTCAACTAATACGCTATTATATACTATTATATATATACTAATAGGCTATTATATTATGATTACATTATGATTATACTATGATATTCACTGGCAAACCTTATACAAAGAGTTTTATGAAAATGTCGTTGATCTTTATTTCATTCTTCATGAAAAGTAAAAATACAAAATGCAGAAGCGTTTACAGGATGACAACTTCCCAGGGCAAGAAACACGTACGATGAAAGCAAGTGAACCTCCGAGAAGCCATGGCTGCTGCAGAGGCCAGAGGGAAGCTAGCAGCGAAGCAAAATTTGTCTCGGACAGTGATAGAGTACATTCATTGACACACACTTCCACTATGGGGGGAGTGGGGGCTATAATTGAAAGAACAAGTACAAACAATATTTTATTGAACATACGATAAGTTACATACAAATTAAGTTACCCATTGGTGGGTGTCGTGATGAATTCTCTATGTCTACACTATTATACCAAAACATTGAGCAAGTGGTAGAGAAAGCAAGCAATAATGTACATTAATTAGGCTCATAATAAATAGCCCTTTTAGCTAATACTAAAATTTAAGACTATTATGAAAATATTAACTTTGTTTTAATCTGAGCACCTAACTAAACAAACATTTCTTTTTTTTACAATAATTACTTAAAATAATATTGGATATAACAGAGATAATATTTAATGCTGTAATTCTCTGATCTGTTCCACAGTGACAAACTTCAAGCAGTAAATGAAAAGATGTATCAGTTTTAATTGCCTCTATGGACTAATTATTAGTTTTTGATTTTAGCAGCTATAAAAAAAGTCTCAAATTTTTCAGTTAAAAGGGTTTGCATAATTACTACCACATGTTTACAAACTGCCAAAATAAAATCTGATGGAACAGATAACCCGCCTATATTAATACTTTGGATATACTTTTCATTAAATTTACATTTATTTTTGTTGCTTAGCAATAAATAAGTCGTCACATTTAGTTTTGTTGGATAGTTTAAAACTAACATAACCCCAAACATAATTATTTAAATCCAGAGTCTTCAAACTTAATTTTCTAAATAATCTTGTTCTAGAACTGAAAAGAACTTATTGTCTGTTCTGACTGTTTCTGTAACAAATTCAAAATTTTCTTCAGCAAAATAACTTTAAAACAACACCTCCTCGTATCTTGTTGGATGCAGCCTCAAAACACTCTTAAGGCCATGAATACAGAATTTTTTTTCACCATTCAAAAGAGTTTTCTTCTATGAAATGTTACACACCATAAATGTATTGTTATGTATTTTTACTAAAGAGCTATGAGGGTAAGAAACTTCAATTTTTACGTTTTCCGAAACTAGTTATAGGCCACACTTTTCGAAATAAAAATTTGAAAATTGAAACTTAGTAACTTTAATACTAAACCTATTTGATAAAGCTGGGATTTTACCGTAGGTAGAATCATACTCTATAGATTTTACTTAAAGTTCCCTTAAAATTAACACAATTCAACAATTGTTTACTAATACTAATTCATCTATAAATATTAAATATTAGTATTCATACGATTTATAGATGTGTATACTTAAGACTACAAAATACATTCAGACTTAAATATGAACGATTTACTGAATAACTTGATTTCCGTATGACATTAAAATATGCACTGAAATTCCAAGTTGGCTCGCCAGATCAAAACTTTGTAGGGAAGTGTAGCTTAGTTGACAAGAACGGGTAGATAGCCCGCCTCCACAATTCGCGCAACACACAGCGGCTACTCCAGCTGTATTATCACAGAAATCCAAGTAATCTGCCGTCCATGCGAGATTTCTGTTTGAACGATCATTCACAAGTTGTCTCTTGAAATAATTAACCTCATATTTTAGTGGTATTGATCTTTATATCACTGCCGGAGTTATTTCATTATTGAAACATGTTGTAGTAATTTAAAGATTTGTGTTTTATTTGTGATCTCTGTGAACTGTAAAGTATATATATATATATATATATATATAAAATAGTTATTAAAATAATAAACAATGGTTTCTTCCATTACAAACTGGAAAACGTCAATCTTTGACACCGAGAATGAGCATAATGTATTATATGGCAGATAGGTTTATGTTTATTTTATATATTAAGGGTTTTCCAGAATCAGTAACACAGAATATACAATTTAATAAACAATAAATGGCTGTAAGCGATCGTCCAAGGTTTTGAAACATTGCATATCAAGAATGATGAAATAAATACTTTAACATTTTAAAACACTTAACAGCCATTGTATAAAGAATCTTTTTCATGAAAAAAAAAAGTAATTTAGGCAGTTTATATTGTTTTAATTTCTTAGCTATTTGAACTAGTTTCATTATTATTAATGTAGAAAAAGGCATTATTTTATATAACTTAAATTAGCAAAACTTATTACTCTGAATACATTAATATGCATATGGAAAAAATAGTTTCACGATCTTCAATTAAGTGAATAATGCAATTATTATATTCAATTAAATTATCTATGTTTTGTACGTATTTATATTTTAATTAGAGGTAAGAATATTTATACTGTCAGTCAGAGCTTAGATCTTGGTTCATATAGGACAACTGCATGATAAATTTTATTTATTAATTACATTTTAAATAACATTAAAATTTTGTGATTATCTACATTTTAAATCATCTGGACGATTTTACTCAAATTAGTTAGGCCTAGGCTATAGGTAAATTATAATGTGTGCATAAATGGTGAATATGAAAGCATTAACATATATATATATATGCACTTTACCTTAAGGCTGAACCTACCCATAAATGCACGGTTCTAAACCAAAAAAAAGTATTTAAATTTTTTAAATAATCCAACATTGTTTTTTTTTATTTATTTTAGTAAGATATCTGAGCATCTTTCATAATTTTTATAGAATTTTCAAACCACGCTAAAAATAGTTATTGAAATATTTTCGTTAAAATATTTCCATTTAAATGCATGTTAAATGGGAAAACAAAAATTATTAATCGATTTATTTATTTTCTTTGTAATACTAAGCAAGAGTGTTTGTTTATAGCATATTATTTAATGAATAATTTATTCTTCTTTTTAAATATATTTTTAAATTTGGGCTAGCTTCAATAATCACGACGATATTGAGCCCTAAAGACTCCCAAGCCGACACTCTAGTAAAAATACATGGTTTTAAATACAATTTCCCCTTCTACAAATAGCTATCTTAGTTGATAATAGGTGCCGTTAGTATGATCGTTACTCATTTACAAGCTAGTGTCGTTTTGCAAGCGTTGGCTAACCTGCTGTATCAGAATTCAGGCGGCATAGGAGGGTGAAGCTAATCTCTGTGACCTTCTTGAGTCAAAGAAACATTAATACCATGTGCATTGGGATAAGAAGGGCCAGTGTAAAGTAATGACAAATTTTCTTAATTAAATATAAACATCTTAAAATATTAAGCCACTAAAATATTCACAAAGTCTTAACTTCTGTGTGAATAAAGATAGTTGGTCCCTACTTACTTGTATGAGAGTATTACTCTAGTGATACATTATTTTCAAAGAAAAAACCATATGTTTCTCCATATACAAAGATTTATGACATTAGCCCTTATTTACCTGAGGCAGTAAAACATGTAAAAATCTTCACTCGTAGCCTACATTCTTTCACGGTTTTTCTTATTTTTGAGATAATAAGTGTTAATATTCAGAGTATAAGAAAACTACTGTAGGCCTACATTGAATTTTTAATCCACTACTATAATAAATAAAAATAAACATTACTGCTCATATCATACATAATTAAGGATCTAAATGTAATTTGGAGACGTTCTCATTATGTTTTTATTTACTATATTTATTTTACGGTCTAGGATTTTACTCTCATTGGACTTTGGAATAAGTTATTTTTCAAAAAATTAATGAACGAAGTTTTTGGTAGCCAAAGTGTGAACATGTTTATTTTATTTTATTAGCTTGTTAAATGTGATTACTTTTAATTTGAATCTGTTGCATTCTCGCAGTTTGTGCGCTCGTTTCAGAAGAAATATATCGAATCCCGAACAATAAGTACCCACGGTGATTACTTTTTATATAATTAACAAAATGTGACTTTTTTAGTTTCGAACAAGATCGAATGGATTGTATACATTTTGAGGTGGAAAAGTATTTACGCAATATTATTTTATATCCTTGTGAATAACAAGTTTGTGAAGCATGGGTCGATAGAAGAAAGGGCATACAAAGAAACTCGAAGATAAAATTGATTATTTAACTGCTTGTCGTAAAGGGTTATTTTTTTTAATGGTATACATATTACTGGCGTTTAGGCAAACTGTATCTACTAATTTAAGTATAACGGATGAGTAGCGATACTATTTTATTTACTGTAGAAATAATATCAAAATTAAGATACAAATAAATATTTCTATACAACAATGTAGCGATTTTACTGATGTTTCAAGTACAGTATTTTTTTAAAGCTTTTAGCTGAAGGTAAATGTTACTAACACTCTGTAACGCACTTATAGTATGTTCAAAATCTCTTGTGCCTTGGCCTAATTCGTATCACGCTAGTACAAAGTAATTTCAACCTTACAGGGAATCGAACTAGCAAAGTTACTAGAATTTATTAATTTACGCACTCATTCATAGCGCCTTAGCAATCTTGACCACGACATGGAGCCGATGATAAGTCAAATATATTTAAAACCTTTAAAGTTAATGAACTTTTGTGTTCCCTATGCCACAAAGTAAGTAAGTAGTTAATATCCGACCGCCTCCGTGGTTTAGTGGTCAGATTTCCTGGCTTTTGATCCCGAAGTCCCGGGTTCGACCCACAGTCCATCCAATTCTGTCTGCGAAGCAGTGGGTCTGAAATGGAACCAAAATCGATACCCACTTCAGTGGCCGAGTGGTCTAACTAAGGCTTCACTCCAGTGTTAAATTGGCCTGCTGACAGCGGAGCGATTGGGGTTCAAATCCTGGTCGGATCTATCAGGGGCCGATCCAGATAATTTTCATATGGGGGAGGCGGGGTCATAATTATAAATTATATAGTTACTTACAATGTTAGATTTCTGTTTAAAGCCATTTAATAGTTTCTCATTCATACTTAATCTTATGTATGTTTTAAACCGTGGTTATCTTCTCCAATTTTTTTTTAATTCGGATGGTTTTAATAAACTATTTAGAGTGACCCTCCTTCAACAATTTTTAAAAAAATGGTTCACTCAAGAAGCTTATGAGTAGTCTTCGCGTTGATTTGTTTTTAATTTAGATTCTTTTATAAACCATTTAAAATGTTCTTCACCTATTTGTCAATTTTTGTTCAATAAGGCCAAAATATACAAACAAATACAGAAAGATTTAATGCATAAGGTTTTTTTTTTCTAACTACGACACGTGAGCAAGATATTGACTACCAACTGCTAAATTTCAACGTCTATAAAACTAAACAAAAACGGTTGTTAGCAAAGCTATAGATACAAATGTTTTGTCTCTAGAATAATATTAATTTAAATGTTTTCATAAAAATATTTATACTAGGCCAATTATTAAGCCCGTGCGAATCCATAATTTTTTCAATTTCAATTTGAATCCGAATCTTGGCTGACTTGAATCAAATCCGAATCAAATCTCATGCTTGACAAAATTTGAATCGAGTAGGAATTGAATCTCATGCTAGTTTTGTTTTATCATATCAAATCCCGGTCAAATCCATTGCCGAAAAAAATTTCATTTTATAAATAGATTCAAATTTGAATCAAAGAATTTTTTTAGGCTTACTATCATAATGTTTCAAATAGAATCCGTGTTGAATATTTCACTATGCTAAGTTTCCGAGTTCCAATCCAATTATAAAATATTTCAAAATATGATGATAATCTTTATAGACACATTTTAGGTTTATTAAAACAAATGTAGGCCTATGAAATAACACTAATCTCAAAAGGTGAACCATCAATTAAAGATACCACTGGTTTTTTCAATCAATAAGCAAAGGTTGATTAATATTTTTTTTACAAGATGGGCCTAGCTACTTTTTTTTCTTTCTTTTAAAGAGGATATTCACTGTCACAAACAACTATCACCCATGTGATTCTTTTACGACCTGTAAATCAAGTTAATTAATATCTTTATTTACTCGACTATGCAACTGGTTTATAAGTAAGAATTATAAACTCAAATTTTGAGCTAAACTAATCGAATCCGAATTCAGGATTCATTTAAATTCGAAATTTCAAATTGAATTCATATCTTTCCAATATTAATATTTTAAATTTTGGATGTAATCCGAAAACTATTCTAAATCTCGAATTGAATCCGAATCCTACTATGATTCGGATTCTGACTTGAAATTTCTTATATTCGCAAAGGCTTATTATTATTACTATATTAAATCATTAAAACTATGTTTATACTTGATATTGACATCTAATCTATGTAAATTACTTAGGGTGACCTGGTGGTCTAGGGGTAAGGTGTCGGACTTCTGTGCTGGGGTCCGGGGTTCAATCCTCGGTCTCGGTACAGATTTATCTGATTGCCAAACCCCTCCTTCACCTCTGACAAGATGTGTATTAATCACAACTTGTGAATGTGAGCTTTGCCAGGCCTCCACCATGGTTCGGATTCCACGTTAAACTGTAGGTCCTCCATTTCATCTCACAATCACCCTACCATTACACATTAGCGTAAGTGCGTATAATCCGAACGGGTAGTATGACGCGGTGCTAATATAATAAATAATAATAATAATAATAAACTACTTAGGACGTTTCAACAATATGAAACCTATACAAGGAGATCTTTTATTACTAAGCATTGGTTCCCAATTTAGTGCTTGTATGAAAAGAAATATATTATTGTGCTGACACTACTTTTTATAGCTATATATTTTTAATCAAAGTTAGCCTTAATGGCATTTATTTGTAATAAGCTCTGTAACTAGCTTATAAGTTAGTACAGTGCAATTATTATTTGGGATGTATCCAAGTCCTTTCACAGGTATGTATTTGAATATAATAATGTAAATGACACCTTGACACTAGTTATATCCCATGTATAGGTGTAATTCTAAACTATATTTAAATTATTTATGATAAATTATTGTTAAGTTAAATAATATTTTTAAAATGGAATAGGCTCTAGTGCTAAATTAAAATAAATAAATGTATATTTATACTATTAATTTCACGACAGCACGTTTACCTACTGAACTGTGGACTTTGGGTTCGTTTCCCACCATATCTGAAATAATTGTCGTGGTGAAATTAGGTTTTTTTCCCTACATAGTGATACATTAACGGCTGGGGAGCTCCGTTTATAACTTTTATATGAATATGTTTGGGTGTGTCATGTTCTGGTTCAGAATATTCACGTTTAAAGTATAAGGTCCATACATGTAAAATATAATATATATATATTATATATATATATATATATATTTAAAATTAAACTTAAGTAATCTGGCCTAGAGGTATTGAATTTGTTGGGACACTTGAATTGAATTTTAGTAGTCTATGTTCTATAGAGAAAACGGGTAACGGGGTGTAGGGGGTTTGTAATTATATGTTTACGTTTATTAAACTACGGGTGTGTGAGATTATGTGCCGTATGAATGGGAGCATTGTGTATCACCTGAACTGATGTATTTTTCCTCAGCACTATGATTTCACACATACTATTTTTAGAGCATAAATTGTTTCTCCATTTCTATTTCAGGGCAGTAGATTTTGATACATCTCCTATATTTCACGCCATTTTTTGTATGAAACATCCTTATGTCCATGTGTTTTGAGTTTAGGAAACACTAAGTAGATGACGTACTAAAAATAAAAATACTCTTTTTTAATTAATATCGTGTCTTAGAAAAATAAAATTAATATTAACTAAATCAAGAATATTTTTCTAGTACAATATTTATATAGACTCATTTATTAAATTCCCATATTTTCTCGCTGTACCGTAGGGTGCATCGGCACCCCATTGACAACTTAAGACTTAGACTATAGAGAAATGATCCCCAAACTGTGGTACGTGTACCTCCGGAGATGTGCGATGTAACACTGAGTTTTATGAATAATAACATATTTTATTATAGTAGTAAGCTGTTAGGCCAATTCACGCAGATTTAGACGTTAGGTGATGGCATGTATAAGACTTTCATTTCATCTGGTTTTGTTTAACATACCTCTGGGACATTATTAACATTTGGAGCGACCGTTTATACTTTGCAAGACAGCAGATATGTGTACTTTTATTACATGAAGAGCTGGAAGGGTTACGTTAGGGAGCCGTCCTTAAATTACGTTAGGCCTTTTTACGTGATTTTCAACCCACCCTCCCCTCACCCCACGTAAGGTATCGTAAGATTTTCCATGACACCCCCATACAAATCCTTACGTAAGATAAATTATGACTCTCCAACCCTCGTAAGAAAACGTAGGGAAATACTGAAACTCCCACCCCGCCCCCTCTAAAATCCCTTGGTAATTTAAGGGCGACCCATTAGGCCATGATGACCCCCAAAATGGGTTAACCAACTGACCAAAACTCGTGCAATAATGATAAAATTATTTTTTCAGGTTTCACAAGCTAAGGGATAATAGCGCTCCGAATTGTACCCCACGTTTATTCGCATCTAGTTAGGATTTAGGACTAAGATAACTCGACTCGATTGGGGTTCAAACTGACCAATTATTCACATTCATGTTGTTGGTCAACGTGATTTAGCGAACTTGACACTGCCCGAAGCCTATAATAGACCAATATGAAATTGAATAAGATCTCCCCAAAATACCCTCATCAGGGATTTGAACCCCCAGACAGAAGCGTCTAGCTGGCTGGGATGGGTAGGATAATTTTTTCTGCTCGAGAGTACGATTGTATTTTGACGTTTAATCTCACCACATTATTCCAACTTGGTCGCCTACTAGAGATGGGCGAAACTGATTTTACGATATCAGTGACTGTGATTTTAAAATATCGGTGATTGATTCCAGTGATTTTTCACCGTGATTGGTATTCACAGTGTCTTGATGGACCGATATATTTTCACTTTCCAACCGCGGTCAAAGCTAGTATTTAGCTGCTGTCCGAGTAGGCAAGTACAATCAAGTATCGAGTATGGAGTATCGAGTATTTCTGAGTAGTGGGTATTTACTCGAATAGTCCCATGAGTATCGGTTGGAAGGAAACTAATTACTCGGGTGTTTGGCGGCTTGCAATGTAATTCGATACTTAAAGACCTGATATAAGCTCTTCCTGTCGGCACTGACTTTGACAATCGACACACAGCTACCTAATCTTCAGGTTTCATCTGAGTTTCATGTTGCCTGACTAATGGACAGTCATTACAAAAGTATGCGTTTTTAAGATGTTTCATACAGTTGATAAAAAGAGAAAGCAAAAAATGTTATTTAATATTTTTTAGTGGAAAGTTATGTAATTTGGGCAAAATTAGTGGTCCAACAAACATCATGTTAAAATTGAATACCAATATTAAAACTTATTTGATGTACTATGAGAAACTCTTGTAATTGTGTAATTTATTTAGTGATCTGTTTTACCGCAATTAAAATTTATGTGACATTATAAATGAACATAACATAATGGCGATTGGTTTAGAAAATGTTGTTTGGAATGCAGGTCATATATTATTGCAGTGTTATTTTATTTTAAATACCATACATCTAATATTAGATGAACTATACATATATTAGAAGCAAATAAACTTTAGATTAGACTATAGGATGAATAGGATCATTAACGCATAGTACATATTAAGGTTTATTTATATATTTTCTATTTTGTTACTTATTTTAATTTATTATTTGCGATTTTGGGAATAGGATCACCGAAAAAAAAAAAAAGATACATGATTTTTTCGTAGCCTACTTTTAAATAGAATCCGAAATGTGATTTGCATAGTAAGCAAGCTTTTCGATTTTGTTCTTAACAACAAATATTTGGTATTGAAAACGTATGTGAATTAAACATTTAAACCATTAAAGTAATTTTTACGTAGCAATCTGATACAGTTTTTTTTAAAAATGAGCTCTACGAGATCAAGTATTTTAAATAGAAATAACACGTAAAACATGCCAGTCAATAAGGTCAATTCTTTTTTAGCTGGTAAAAAAAAAAAAAAAAAGAATAACAAGGGCCGCGAAGCATTTACTCGAGTGTCTAGAAGAAGCAATACTAGCTCCGCAGCTCGAGTAACTGTTGCCATCCGATGTGAGTATGGAGTATCTCCGATCACTGATATCTCAATCACCGATACTTTTGAGATCGAGTCACTGGGAGTGGCGGTGATCATGTGGTATCGGTGAAAAAATCACAGTCAGTGATTTATCGCCCATCTCTATCGCCTACACACTTTACGGTCCGGCACTACACTTCTTATCTCTATCAGTTCTAGGAAAAGTTTGCTTGCGGCCTTGACTGATTACCGGTCAGCCAGCCTCCCAGATGTTTAAACAAACCAGTAATGCTGCCAACCTGGTGGCTGAAATTCACCAGTTTATATAACGTTAGCAACGCCATCTATTTTTAGAGCTGAAAGCTCAACACACCACCAGAGAGGGTAGGCAAACCCTTAAGATCGCTAGCCAAGCATCTAAACCAGGGGTTTCCAACTTGTAAGGGCTCGAGGGCCACAGTGGAAACCTTAGGCATGATTGCGGGCCGCACTTTAATAATAGGCCAATTTTCGTATAATTCTGCAAATAGAACAGAGTACCAGTATGAAATAATATGCATAGTTTAATTGAAACAAAGGTTTTAATCATTTTAATCGCTTAAAACACTATTTTACAATTGCATAAAAGAGTGAAATTAAAAATAAACAAAAACTATTATACCCAAAACAATTGAAGAATCGAAGAAGAGCAAGAATGTCAGTTTATTTGACTTCATATTTTACAAATGGCAAAAAAACTAACCCAAAGTCAAACTGAAACTAATAATGTAGTCAAAATAAAACTTAAAAAGGGCAATTTAGTGGGAGTACTGTGGTCGATCAGCTGCATCTACCAATGAACGAATGTTCACCTCCAGCTCTGTTGTTGCTAATCTCAAAAGATGCAGCAAGGAAGAATCTGAAAGTCGACTTCTGTGCTGATTTTTAATGAATTTCATAGAAGAAAAAATACCTTTACATATGTACGTGCTCCCAAACATTGAAGTCATTTTTAAGTCCAAATTGTCTTAAGTTTGGGTATTTTTCGCTGGATAACAGTTTTAAAAAATGTGATCCCTTTTCTTTTCTGGTCTGTAGGAACGTATCGGCATGTAGATCGCACAGCTCAAGTTGTAAGTGTGGTTCTTGTTCCTCGATTGTAGCACCAATAGGATTCATGTAAAGCTGGACACTGCTTTTCAGTGTTTCAGTTTCCTTGAATCGTGTGTTGAGTTCTTCAATGATTTCTTGAATGTGTGAATTGAGATCTGAAAAATCTGTAGTTTCCTGGTCTTTCTCTGCCGCTAATTGTAGACAGCAAGGGAAATGTGTCAATTCATTGTTTTCCAAAGCACGTATGAAAATATTTAACTTGTTTCGAAATCCATTTACAATTCCCACCATATATGATACGACCTGGTTTCTTCCTTGAAGACTCAGGTTTAAGGTGTTAAGGTGATTTGTCATGTCTGTTAGGAAAGCTAACTGCTTTAAAAATTCTGGGCTTTGAATTTCTTCTTCAAGTTCAGTGGTATCAGACGAGACAAACTTATTAAGGAATTCAGGGATTTCCTTGCGAATAGCAAAAAACCGTTCAAGGCACTTTCCTTCACTCAGCCACCTTACATGGTTGTACAGCAGCAAGTCTCCATATTCTGCCTCAATTTCCAGCAAAAACTGCTTTAGTTGTTTATGCAAAAGGGCTCGATTTCCACCTCTTAACATATTAATAATTTTAACCACAAATTTAAAAACTTCAGTTTTCTTCATTGATTTCCCACATAGCACTCCCTGGTGAATAAGACAGTGGATCATAGGACACGTTACGCCATTTTCTTTTAGCAATCCCGTCAGACCTGTCTTCTCCCCTATCATTGCTGGCGCTCCGTCTGTCACAATGGCTGAACATTTACTGAAGCCTCCAACTATGTCGACAGTTTTTTTAACAGCATCATAAATGTCCCTCACTTTTGTTGTTCCTTGAAGAGAGCACACATCAAATAGCTCCTCTTTACTGCTGAAATCTTCGAAGGTGGTGCGCACAAATATTAATAGCTGACTGACATCTGACTGGTCAGTGCTTTCTTCAAGGCATAGCGAGAAATGCATGCTTTCTTTAACCAATCAAATCAGCGATTTTTCTACTTGTTCTCCCATATCAATGACCCTTCCCTGTACAGTTTGGTTGTAAAGTGGCACTGATTCAAATTTCTCAGCTATTTTAGCATCTTCAAAAGCCTTTGCCATTTCCATAGCACACTTTTTAACCAGACTGTCTTCAGTGAAGGTTTTTTTTGCCTTTGCAAGTTCAAGCGACATTGTGTAGGAGGCGTACAGGGAAGATGACTGATTTTGTAAGACTTTACTAAACATATTGTTGCTGTTTTAATTTATTTTTGAAGTCTGCAACCAGTGCGTGTCGAGCTTCTTCCTTATATGTTGCATACTTGTTCTCATGCATTGTTGAGTAGTGTCGTTTAACATTGTTCTCCTTCGGTACAGACACAATTTTCATGCATACCAAACATTGAAGCTTCCCACTGTTGTTAGTAATTAAATAGTCACTCTCCCAGCTTTCCTTGTAAATTCTGTTTTCATTTTCAATTTTGCGTTCCTTTGAGTTTCCGCTCATTTTTTATACACGTAAAAGACTCAAGCAGCGGTACATTCACACTCAACACAAAATAAAGCCTTCAAAATGGACAGTAATTTGTGAAACTTCACTACACGTCAAGCAAGCGCGATTGAGCGTGAGTGGAGACGGGAGGAGTAGCCAGCAAGCCTTGCTGGGCGAGCGATGCAGTGCGTAACTTGTAGAACGGCTGACTATTAATTATATATCAACTTAGTTTGATCATTTTTGCCGTATGAATATTAATACATCTTTTGAACAAGCTATGAAATATTTTTCATAACTTTTCTAGAGATTTAAAAAGAAATTCTTAAAATGATTGCGCGGGCCGCAAAAAGTGGTCTCGCGGGCCGCCAGTTGGAAACCCCTGATCTAAACGAACAAGTTCTCACATCACGCTATGCTGTGCTGTGCTATCAGCTATGCCGTGCTAAGCTACGCTATGCGAGCGAAATCGCGGACCGGTTGATTTTTACATTGAAGACTTAAAATACTCTACTAAACCTTCCAAAGTATAGAGTAGTAAAGCTCAATATGTGAAACACACGATAAATATGTCGCACAGCATAGCGTAGCTTTATGTGTGATCCAGCATTAGGGATCAAAATGTAAAAAATAAAGGGACTTTTAGGGACCAACTTTTAAAAAAGGGACTTTTAGGGACTTATGGACCAACCCTAAAACCCCCGCGTATGAATATTTTAGGGACCACCCCTAAAATCCCTGCGTAATCATTGTGGCCTGAGATCCTGTCCTCTCCTTTCACCCCTCGTACCTTGGGTTCAGTCAGACGCTGAGGAAATTATAAACATTCTGCGGTGTGTCTGTCAATGGTTTAATATTCTGTGGCACTCGTTGAGGGTGGAATGGGACCAACCCTCCCCCCCATCGAACTGTGCCTTCCTCTAGTTTGTTTAACTCCCCTCTTATATACTCGAGTTTGAAACTGAAAGATGGTTTGCATTAAACTCCAAATAGGTTATATAACCATCCATTATTTTTAAATGCTTAAGGGCCACCCACCCCAATAAACTTTTAGCGGCATTCCGTTTTCAAACATTTTCCTTTGGCTTGGAGTCAAGGCCCTGAAAACTCCTCAAAAATATATTTTTTTTACAAACTACCTTGCCCTACACTAATAAAGTTTCGCCGACACTTGTGGTAGTCATCACAATGGTATGTTTTTCATTGCGATTTACTATCCGTTAGGGTAATACGCTTAAGTACTAATTACACCAACGGGTTAGGAATCGATAAGGTTGAATATAGAGGAAGTGGACCCGCATTTGCGTGGAGGGAGAGTGGAAAACCATTTAGGACCTCTCACCCCCTCCCCAGTTAACCCGAGCGAGATTCGAGCCTCGATTTCCCCATCCTCGGCAGTCTATCTCAACACGAATCTGGCCTACGCCACCGACGCGGGTCCGAACGATCTAACGCGTCACTCTCGTGTTAGACTGACCCGCTAAATACGGGGAGATCAGGGTTCGATTCCGGTCGAGTGTACTGAGGTGGTTTTCAACTATCACTCCACCTAAATGCTGGTACACCTTCTCTTAATTTAACCTTGTTGATTCCTATTTTAAAATCGAATGAAAAATGTTTTCTTCCATAAAGTTTGAAATATAAAGAAAACCATATTACTGCTTATTTGATTTCAACCTTTAAAAGTAAAGCAACAAATTTCTGCAAAATGAGTGGTCTTTGATAAAAAGCCGCACCCTAGTCTTTCTACCCCCCTTCCCTGGAAAGAAACTTGACCAATGTCAAGGTGTCAGTTGAACAGTCCAAATAGTTCCATAATGGACGTTTCTTATGAGTTGCGCTGATAGCGCTTCTCTAGTTTTACAAGGTAGACATTTACTAAAAACTCGTAAGATTTGTGAAACTAAATATTAGGTAGGGGTATATACATTGTTGTAGAAACATTACACCAAAGATCTTAAAGAAATAATATACATTGTCACTTAATTTATGGCATTAGGAACTAGGAACACTGTTACAGAAAAACTGATAAAAGAGAAAAATCTTTTTCCACCAAAGAGCATATGAATCAAATTCATTTTCAAAAACCTGAATTAAAAAGTATTTCTCCTTTTAACTTAGAAATAATTGGTTTTATAAAACATATTTCAGATAAAAGATCTTTATCTTTAATAATACTACAATTTACAATGATAAGTTATTTCGTATCTCAAAGAGTTACGGAGAAACGATCAAAATTGGAAAATTTCCCCCATGTAAAGTCATTTTCATGAAAAAAATTGAGTTGCCATCTTGTTCATAGTAATAAAAAGTATCTACACTTAAAATTTTAATCAAAACCTTTAGAGCGAATTTTGAGAAAATATTTTTTTTTCTCGTTTTGCCCTTCAGTAAACTACCCTTAAATTTAGGGTTAGACATCAAATTCCGAAACCCCCTCGAGAGGGCCTTATGAAAACCTAGGATACCAGGTTTTAGCCTAATCGGTGAAATAGTTTTGGCAAATACAGACCCACGGCATTGTGAAAACCACTTATTTAGTTTCAGACCCGAATCGGTGGCGTAGTTGGCTAACGCGCTAGTCGTGTTGAGCCCGACTGCCGAGGACGGGGAGATCGAGGTTCGAATCTCGGTCGGGTGAACTGGGGGTGGTTTTTACTAAATGGTTTTCCACCCTCCCTCCACGCAAATGCGGGTTCACTTCCTCTATTCAACCTTCCCAATTCCTAATCCATTAGGGTAATTAGTACTTAAGCGTATAACCCGAACGGGTAGTAAGACGCGGTGCTAAATAATAATAATAATAATAATAATAATAATAATAATAATATTTAGTTTCAGGGGGTATGAAACGTCGACATTTACCAAAATCTAGAGCTATATTTTTTTTGACGATCACAATACTTTCCCTCCGAGGTGTCTAGAGAAAATAAATACTTAAAAATTCAAAATAACCCAAAAATTACCTATAAAATACATATTTTTAAAACCAGGGGATCATGAACAGACTGTGTGTGTGCATGAATATTTTGTCATGTATAAAAAATACATTTAATCCGGGCTCGGTTAAGAAGTGTTTCTACTCTAATTATTATTATTATTATTATTATTATTATATTATTATTATTAGCACCGCGTCTTACTACCCGTTCGGGTTATACGCACTTACTCTAATGTGTAATGGTAGGGTGATTGTGAGATGAAATGGAGGACCTACAGTTTAAAGTGGAATCCGAACCACGGTGGAGGCCTGGCATTCCTCACATTCACAAGTTGTGATTGATACACATTTTGTCAAAGGTGAAGGAAGGGTTTGGCAATCAGATAAAGTCTGTGCCGGGACCGAGGATTGAACCCCGGACCCCCAGCACACAAGTCGGACACCTTACCCCTAGACCACCAGGTCACCCTTCTACTCTATAACTAGTCTTACACAATCCTTACTTCCAACAATCTCATAATTATGTTTTAAAACACTTTAAATTAATTCAAAAGAGGCTTCTTCCTCTGATCTAAAAAGAAACTGGTGTCTTTAATTTGCTGCCGGGATTGGAGAAATCTTTGCTAAGCTTATTTACTCAAAATAGCACTAACAAAACAACAAGTACAAATATAAAATAATAATAATGATGTTTGAAAAGATTAATATTAATGATGGTTTGACATTTGTTATTTGTTGTGTGCCCAGATCTATGGATATATTTACTTACTAACCATAACATAAATATACTTTATAGTGACTCGTAAAGGGATATTGTTCTAGGACAACGGGAGATATTCCAGTGGGATGGTATGATTTGGGCTGACGTTAATACTTTTAAACTAAAATAAATTTCCTCCAATTCAATTTTTTTTATTGAAAGTTCCGCCTTCCGGTGATGAAGTTTGAGGTGTCCAGAATACACCATATATGAAAATATATCATTAAAGATACCCAGTTAATTTCCAAGCATTTAGAAGCATTTTTGCTCTGCCAGTAGAAAGTATTAAATTATCATCGATAATATATCTGAAATGGCCTCGAGATAGAGACGTGGGGGTGGTGAGTCGCAGACGTGGGGTGGTGAGTCGCAGACGTGGGGGTGGTGAGTCGCAGACGTGGGTGGTGAGTCGCAAGTCGGGCAGACGTGGGGGTGGTGAGTCGCAGACGTGGGGGTGGTGAGTCGCAGACGTGGGGGTGGTGAGTCGCAGACGTGGGGGTGGTGGTCGCAGACGTGGGAGTGGTGAGTCGCAGACGAGGGATTTAGAGTGTTTCTTTAGATGCGTCTCTCGGTCGCCATTCGTGGGTAATTTTTTAAATTGTGTTTTATTTAATGTTCCGTGTTATTTTGTTATTTTGGAAAAGTGTGGATAAAAAAATACTAACTTGATCGACCAACTATTCTTGAGATCTCATTCACACGTTGGTCCCGGTACAGTGGCGAAGATATGTCAAAAATTGGTGTATGCTTTTCCACCTCTACAATTAAATTTTTGTCCTCTTCTATGGAGAAATCTTGGGCCATTTTCAAAACACGCCCAATCAAACAAAAAAGTGTGCCGACTGGGACCTAAGATTTCCTCGAATAGCGCGGTTCCATTGAAACACTTTTTAAATAAAAAGTATTTGTTGTAAACAACTTCTATTTATTTCCTGTGTCAGCAAGCATTTATGACAAAACTAAATACAACTCTACTTAAAAACACGCTTGCTCGGTGGTGGGTCTGCGTCCACGTTGTTCTCGAAACAGTTTGGACTGTGGACGCAGACGCAATGTAGAGACGCTAGACGCTCACTCTGGTCGCCAGTCGCAGTCGCCTTGAATGAACTGGCCAAATAAACTATGGAAACCAGTCCGGTCGCAGGCGCGAGAGTTTACTGCCAGTGTCAGTTTATGATTCAAGCCATATATTTTCCACTGCCGGCTTGGTAGGCTTGTCGTAGCTTCGTATACCTTATAATAACATCTGTAGAGTAATTAAAAAATACGAGTTTTGTATGGCACACAAGTTGAACTGCTGGTTATGATGCATCTTCCCAATTATTTTATTTTTTTACCCTACTCAAACACGGAACAATTTACAATGCCGTATTATATTATGCATAATTTGAGTGATTATTAATAATGTTTGTAATAATGTTGTATAGTAATTATTGTTTTATTTTTTCAAATCAATGTGGGGGAGGGGGGTTAAACACCTAAAAATAAAACCGGCTACGCCACTGTTTGTGTCATTCTGTAGGTATTTATAATTTCTATAAAAGAAAGCTGCAGATAACATGACTTGATGTATAAATATAAAACAAAATGGTTTTAGTAACTTTAGTGTGCGTATAACCCGATCGGGTTAGTAAGATGCGATGCTAATAATAATAGTAGCTTTAGTAACTAACTTCTACTATTCTTCCCTGCCAAAATAACATACTTTTATTTAGCGACGTGTCTAGCTCCCCGTTCAGGTTATTCCCATATTATTTACCAATTAGTAACTACACTATGTGTTAGGGATTAAGAAGATTGAATTTAGAGAAAGTGTACCTACATTTGCATGGAGGTAGAGTGGAAAGCAATTTAGTATAATCCCGCCTACAGTACGCTATACCAAGATTCGAACCCAAATCTCCCAGTCATCGAGATTCGTGTCTATTGCGAGAGTGACACTTTCATTAGACCAGTCGAACACTAAAGCTGGTCCAAATAATAAAATAAAATAATATATTTGTTGATCGCAAAAGAAAGTGTCTTCCTACAAGAATCTAAACTTTGTCTTCGTGCCGTTGATGCATTCAGGGAGGAATTGCTGACACAGACAAAACTCACGACTGTCTTTTCTCTTCCCTTATCTAGCCGAACAAAAAACAAAACAGTTTATGTGGCAAATTCGTTGTATGGTGTGTTTGTCGCCGCCTTTGCCCTCAAAGATAAATATGAGTGGTCACCAAAACTAGACGCCAAGAGAACACAAAGGTTTCCTTCAGCCCACGGGCTCCACGCATTGTGTGGCATTGATTTATATCAGGCCTGCTAGAAGATTTCCTAGTATCAATGAATGACTCACAAATCACAAAAAAGGCTGTCGACAGACTGATCCGCTGTCAGTATTACTTAAAACAAGTTTCATATTTTAATTTGGAAAGTCTTGTGATCTTCAACTGTCGGTTACTTTTGAAAAATAGTATCAATACCGGCATAATAATAATAATAATAAATATTATAATAACAATAATAATAAAATATAATAATAATAATAATAATAATAATAATAATACTGCCAACAAGTTGGGTCCGACTTTTTACATAATAAACGAGGCTTAAAGTAAAACGTTATTAATGTTGGCATCAGCTAAATAATATCATATATAATTTGATAAGCCGGTTTCCGGAAATATAAATTACGAGGAAATGGCGAAACATATTTGGACAAAACAAACTCATTTTTGAATTTGGAGGTCCAGGATGTCGAAAAAAATTGTTGTTTCCAACGAAAAATTATTTTCTCAGTGAATTTTCAGCTTTTAATTCTTTGTCTACATCACCAATGAAGCCCTAATTTATGAACGAATGTATATATTATGTAAATAAAATATTCCTCCTTGGTAAATAATAATTATTAATTATTATTAATTAAGTTATACAGTGCAACAAATATAAAAATTACTGCAAAATTTTACGATTACTAAACAAAAACTAGGTTAGAAATATAATTTAAAATAAAGAGAAAAATATCAATATTATCGTTATGCAATAAAGAAGAAGAATCAATTCAAACAAAATTATATCATTTTGTTTGCATTAACACTTTTTCTTCTTTATTTTTGAATATATACCTCTGATCACAAATAGGCCCGTTATAATAGCTAGGCTTAGCACTTCTATCACTATTTACTTCTATTCATTGATTTTTGAAGGAATTAATTTCCTAGACTGGGGAAACATTTATTGTTATTGGGATATTGCTACCGTTAATTCGTATTTAAATCAACAAAATTGACTATAATTGGCAAATTAAAAGGCTAAATATTCAATTTCGCGAAAATATAGTATTTTTTATTTCGTGCATCAATAATTAAAAGCGATACAATTTTGTCTAAATGTTTTGGTATATATTATAGTTACAAAAATTGATAAAATGATCTTGAAATGTGTTTAGATAATCATTATAATTGTATAAGTATGGGTTTTGGTGTTCATTTTTTCATAGTATCACAATACCAATACGTTCATTTATGTTTTCTAGATACCACTTAATTATGAGTGTATGTTGATAATATTTCAAAGTAATAATGTATCCATCCCATCCATCTTGTGATCTTAGCATAGGTTTTTGTGTTTATTTCAAATATTATTGCAATATGAATAAGCTCATTTATGTTTCCATGTTAGTAGTCTACTTGATTTTGAGCCGATAGTATTTCAACGTGATATTTTTCAACCCCAGTGGGTTTACTGCTGGTAGTTTTTCTTTAATGGTTTTTCACTCTTCCTCCACACAAATACAGTTATAATCCTCTAAATTCAACCTTTCTAATCTCTAACACAGAGGAATCAGTACAAAGGCATATAACCCGAACGGGTCCTTAGCGTGTGTCTATATCCTAGACTAGAGCCGGAACCATTCTACCGATCGGGCTAAAACTTGGCTTCTAGAGTTTCAATAGGGTACCCCCCGAGGAATTTATAAGATTATATATCTTGACCCTAAAATTAGGGGTAGTTTATTGAATAAATAGAAGAGGAAACATCTATTTTCTCAAAATTGTTATCGATTTTTATTAAATTTTGTATTTAACCACTGTTTAACATTACAAACAAAATGGCAGCTCTCATTATCACATGAAAATAATTTTGAGGGTGTTTTTTACATAGGCAGACATTTCCAATTTTGATACCTTCGAAATTATTATATGAAATACGAAAAACTTATCAATGTAAAGTTCTACCATTAGAAATAAAAATCTTTTATTTGAAATATATTTTTATAAAACCAATTGTTTCCGAGCTTATTTTTTATTCGGATCTTTGAAACATAAAATTGATTGTTATGCTATTTGATGGACAAAGATGTTAATCTTTCCTCAATTTTTCTGTAACAGTGTAGGTAGAAAGTGGAGGATCCCCGCAAAGGCACAAGAAACACACGCTTAGAGCTTCAATATTCTTGGGGCCTCAAAAAACCATCAACAAACTATTATTATTTTTCCATTTAAATATTTTGTCAATTGTTAAAAAAATATAACATTTGTATCAAGGATATTGCAGTTTCTAGGTAGGTTGAACAGATGGTCACAAAAATACGTGGAAACGCGAGATTTCGTATTCAGATGCGGTGTGAGTGATAAAAGAGTTCTTCAAGAACCATTACTACAGAGGCTCCGGAAGATATTTGAAAGTCGGGGGGGGGGGGCTCAACTTAAAGAGTCTGGGGGTCCTGACCGGGTCAAATTTTAGACCCTCGGTGACTTTTGAAGCTTTATTTTTCACGGATAGTACTTTTTTTTATATCTTTATTTGTCATTGTATATAGTAGGTAACGACCATATTAGGAACGTGTGTGGAGTAGAACATGGTAACTTTTTTCAGTCAACAATTAATATATATTAATGTATATTTTTATTTTATAAGTGATGATACTATCCAGTGGTATGTATAGTAAGGGCAATTAGAAAAAAAAAAAGGTGTTTTTAACGTCCTGGCTCCCAAGCCAAAAGAGGAATCAAAAGTCCTCTTGCAAAAATTTTCTTGGATGCCCTTGGAAGCTATTTAAAGTATTCCTCACCTGGAAATCTTTAGAAAATTTATTGCATGTATATGCTATTTAAAGTGATCGTCTCCTAACAAATTTTTGAAAATTATACGCCTCTATAAAATTTTTTTGAGCGGTTATTTAGTGGCAATTTTAAAATAATTCGATGCATCTAGAAAATATTGTAAGTCAGTTATTAATGGTACGCAAAACAACTCATTACAAGACTTTTGTTGTAATCACATATTGGATTCATTCTGAGCCTCTCGATGAATACCCTACATCAGCGATGTTCAAGCTTTTCCAACCTACGGCACACTTAACAAGGTACTTAAATTTCCACGACACACCATACATTTTTTTAAAGAGAGATTTATAATTCAAAAAAAGTATTAATGTTAGTCGTGATTTTTCAAAAGGCTTATTTTTGAAATTTATGGTAGTATTTTTACTACTCCAATTATTTCAATGAGATATCACTGAAAGAGACAAAATTTAAAAAAAATCCTATGACGTATTCCATTGGCCCCAGAAAAGTGTCCTTTCCTCTCCATCACTATCACACATCATATATTGTCTCAATGAAATAATGAAAAATCCCATTTTTACTTTCAAGTCCTCATCTAGTGTTTGAAGCCACGACCTGTTCTTGCTCTTTATCGTGTTCATAGCAGAGAAACCAGCTTCACACAAATACGAAGTTGAGAAAGGAAAGGGTACTTAAATCGCTTTCTTTGTAACGATGGGGTACTCCGGTCGAAGAAACAACCAGAATTAGACCAAATCTGTTGAGGAGTGCTTAAGAATGAGGTTTACTTGCAAATAACATTGAAATGACCTTAAAATTTAAAGGCAACTTGTAAATGGTGGTTAGGTAGTTTCTGCCTTGAAAGGTCTCAGACACCCTAGGTTTGTGGATAACTGTAAAGAAAGAGAGTAAATAAGTTGGGTGGGGATGTTGAACTTTGGCATTGTGCTACAGCTTATTAGTTTCGCGGAATTACCTGAAATATATTTCCTTTTCTTGAGGATAGTAATTCTACCTACTTGTCAACTTCCCGTAAAAGAAAAGAGTAATATTTATTTTAGATATTCATTCATATAAATTTCTCCAAATATAATCCATATTTAAAATAATGTAATTACAATAGGTAAGCATCAAAAAATAAAAATAATTTTGGCATGGTTACGGAACTAGTGATGCATTTATTCATTAAAGTATTGAATTTAATGTAACAAACATGAATAATACATTTTTATTTGATACATTTTGCTATGCATTTAAATAACTTCCAAAACTAACCACAAACACACATGTTTGTTTAGAAAGTACAAATAATTCTAAACGTACTATTAAAGTAGCGTATTACTTATAATTAACTAATTAAAAATATATATTTCTTTTTGTTTAGTATTTCAAGTGACAGATTCACTTTGACATGTTTATTTTCCAGTTTAATACTTTACCAAAAGAAAAATCCCGCTAAAATTGAATGAACAACAGTATTTTTGTGTTTTTTTCTTCCAAATTTGTACTCAATAGTTTGAACCTTTTTGAACTCAAAATATCCATAAAATCTAATGGTTACATTTTAATATTCATTGCACACATTTTTTTTAACAAACCGTTTGGTCCTATAAACTAGTAGCTTTTTTCTATGAACGCCTAAACATACCAAAAATAGCCGTTAACACTTAAAATGTAACCACTATTGATGAACCAAATTTAGTTTAGACAAGAGACACCTTTTATTTGATCAAAATACTTGATCATATTGGACCAAAAACAGCCTGTTATGTCGAGTTACTTTAAATGTACTATATGTATATAATTTATACTCCGATAAATAGGCATGTGGACTAAATATCGAGTCCTGGTTTTCTGGTGACAGTGAGGTTAAGGTTCGAATTCCAGATAGGTGCAATGAGAGTGTTTCCTAAATTGTTTCTCTCTTTCCCTCCACGCAAATGTAAGTACATTTAATTTAAATTTCACCTTTATCTCCAGCTACTCAATTAGCGATATTAAATCCGAATAACCTGAGCGGGTGTTATCTAGGTGTTGTGTACACTTTAAAATGTACATTACATTTTATTTAGATTTTTGTTTAGCACAACGTCTTACTATACACCGCGGTTATACAGATTATGTACTAATTACGCTAGTGTGTTAGTTATGAGGAAGGTTGAATATGGATGAAGTGAACAGGGAAAGTTGGAAACTACTTGAGAAAATACACCCTCAGTATAGCCATTCAGGGATTCGAGCCCCGTTCTCTCCGTCATTGGTGGTCTAGTATATTGTTACCCTTAGACCTTTCGATGACCAAATTGGGTTAGGGTAGTTTGAGTGCATTGTAACAGGGATGAGGTGAGAGGTTTATGGAAATATAACAGTAAAATTTGCAGGATGATAATTATTCCCAGCGCAACTGGCTAGGTTTTGAAACTTGACCTTTTTGTTAACGTTGACCAATTATAAACCAAGAGTGATGTATTAGACCTCACGGAAATATTTACTGTGTTGTTTTTAATTTCAATTTCAGTCTTTTGGCATAGTACGAGTACAATCTATTGTGGTTGTGTCTTGACTTGTAAAGTTGAACGTTCTGGAACCTTAAAGTCATTGATTAACATTATGGCCTACAACCGAAACCTCTGAGAAATTAAACTTTTTTTTAATGTTATGTTGTTTATTAATATAAATTGAGAAGATGTGGATCTTAAATTTTTTAAACTTTGGCCACCATTTTCATTAGAGCATATGTCTTTTCCGGCTAAAATATTAACATATCTAATATTATAAATTAAGAATAAATAATTATTTTTGTTCATTGTTTTATCTGAGGTTGAATCAGATATATTTTTAACTTATTTCATATTAATTACGATCATTGATGTATTATTTTCTGAGTTCATGTAATGAATGGTTTAAAAACAAATGTGAATGGTTATTACTATAAATCATACTAATTAAAAATTCTCTTGGATTATATAAGATTCGATAAAATGTAATATAATATAATTCACATTATGGATTATACACCGGTTACGAAATATCTCAGACTTGGAACATACTATGTACACAGTCAAAGTATACTAATGATCAGGAGGACAAAGGTGTTGGGTCCGTCTTGCCTGAGTTATAGCTCAGAGGTACAGCAGTCTTTTCACCATAGGAGTGAGTGGTGGTAACTGACCTCTAGCAGAAGTTTTATTTTACTGCACACATTGATTGAAAGTCACTCATTAATTAACCTATGTGTAAATATTTATTATTTGCTTAATAATTGATGATAAAGTAGTTTTATCAAACGCTTCCAATGAATACTTCCTTTGGAATTACTAAACTAAAAAACTACTGCTAGCTGTCATTTACCACTCTTCCTATATTGAGTCGACTGTATCCGGAATGTCAATACTCGAATCCTAGTCTGATTTGCAAGTGTGGGTATCTGACATTGTATCCCACACACTCTCCTCCTTCCAAATGCTAGTACCTTTCCTTTAAATTCTACCTTTTCTAAATTATAACCACGCCATTTGTGAAAGAAACAGATAAATATAAATTTATTTCCTAAATGGCTCTCTACGAAAATGTGGGTACACTTCCTCAAATAATAACCATCCTCATCCTTGACCCAACAGAGAGTAATTAGTACATATGCGTACAACCCAAACGGGTAGTCATACCAGGTGTTAATAAATAAAATAAATATAAAGAGTAGTTGGGTGCATATCATATAATAAGGAAATGGGTAAAAACTATGTTGCCTAAGCAACTTAAATAAAAAACACAAATTGTATGTGACATATATTATTAAATTTTCAAGTCTAATATGTTCAAATTTACTTTAAGATAGTTTAATTTTTTTAAATAACGTCATTTGAGTTGTTTTTTTTAAAATGGAAATATCCAAATATCAAGGTATTACTAGATGGCATAGATTAGAATGCTAGGTAAATTTTTTTTATTATAAACCTGTAGGATTGTTGCATGTGTTTCCACTCCTAGGAAGAAATATGCCTTGATTTGACCCTCAATATAGTTCAGTTAGGGCAGATATTATTTACAAACAATGCATATTACTACCCTTTCGGAATACCCGCACATTTACACTAATAGAATAGGGATGAGAAAGATAGAATTTAGAGAAAGTGTACTTGAATTTGTATAGAGGAAGAGTGGGAAATCATTTATGACTAGCTACCTCAGTACAACCGCTGGGATTCAAAACCCATCCTCTCTGTTACCGGCAAGCCAGCCAAGAGGAGACTGACACTTTTTACCACGCGATAAGTGGTGTGAATTGTAAGGGCTATACTTAATTGTTTTTAATTTTCTTAAAAATTATTTGCTTGCGCATTTTCTCTTAGCTTCCCTCCTCTACGGATATTATCTTTTGAGTTTCTCGATATTTTTAAAATTCCAACCTCTCTGCTTTTTTTTTTTTTTTTTGTGATCAGAAGGATACTTTCTCCCATTCTTTTTCACCATTTTGAAAAAAAAAATCGCAACAAATTATAGTACTACCCATTTCAACCAATATAGCACTAGCACCTGACGAACTTTGTGTCGGTGCTGGCTTGTTAGAAACTTTTCAGGTCTTTAAAGAGTATTGAAAGATAACCAAGCCCTCCCCCTTCTCTCCTTCTGTAACCAACCGAGCGTACTTAATGGGGTTTTGACAAGAAAAGAATGGAGGTAAAGCGACCTATCTCCAGTGTAATATTAAATCGAAAAGGCATGAAAATGTTTTTTTTTGGGTTTATTCAGTTTTTTCATATATAAACACCCAATTATAATTGTACTGTTGCAAGCGTAAACTAATTGCGATAATTAATGCATAGTTAAAAAATTTAATTTCTTTCTCAATTAATAGTTTGAAGCTCAAACACATTTATTAATTTATATCTAATTTTTTATCTAATTATTCCATGGTTTTATTAAATTTTGAGCCTGGCATAATCGTTTTGCATATTGATACCTTAAATTTGACATGATAAATATTTTATTATCATTCATGATAGTTGAGATATCATCAGAATAAGAATAACCTTTGGGTAAATGGGTGAAATGCTGGTTGCGGGCTGCCCCTTCAACTGTAATGCTCCTTCTTAATCTCAACAGCGGCTGAAAGAAAAAGAAATGTATTTTTGATAATGTTGTCCTATATTTTATATCTTTTAAAAGACTCTTCTTATGGCGATCCATCTACAGTCCAAACATAAAGCTGTTTACCGAAACATTCTGAAGTGTTCTAGCACATAGTTCGGGTTGTAGCTGTTAGAAAATCTAAAATACTTCAATAAGCTACGAACCTAGTCAATGAGGAAGAATAAATAATTTTATAATTTCTTGGAGCTTGGAAAGTAAAGTGTAAATCATTGTTAACTAAAAGTCGAGCAGTAAAATATATACTACAAAAATATGTTATACCAGATTTTTTAATATTGAACCAGCATTTATAACATTTAACTTGACTTACTTTACTTCCCCCCCAGATTCAGTACTTTATTAAAATTGTCCTATTCTAACAGATTATTGGGGGGGACGTGTCCCCCACGCTTACGGCCCCCGTGATCAATGAGATATTGCGTGCTTTCTTTTTGTTTTACTTTCAACGTAGAAGAGAAGTTTTTCCCTTCATGAAAGTGAATTTTAACAACTATTACTTTTTATGTTCAAGTGAGGCTTTAGTACAAAAAAAATTTCAAACTTCTGATCCAGTTTCTTTAAAAAGGTACTGCTCCAACTCCCATGAAATAGTTAACAAAGTAATCTCTAGCCTCCAACCCTCGCCCACGTGGACATTGTCCAAAATGTACGACTTCCACAAATGGATGGGTTTGAGCATCTTCATAGTTTATACCATCTCTCCTACGAACAAAGTTGTGGAGAATAAAAATTCATCGAACGACTTAATCGAAATATACCAAAATCTTTTCTTCGTACTTTCTAATTTCTTGATAAAACCTATGAAATTTTTCATTCAATTCCTCAACCGAATTGAAAGTATGGACCTAATGATGCTGTATGGGCTCCCGCAATAACCCCCCTCAGCTTCAGCTAAAGTCTGTTCAGCGTAGGAATTGTTTTCTGAAAGGCCTTTTTCCCTACCAGAAAGCTATTATATAGTAGGGTTTTGGTAGGAAAAAAGACCTTTCAGAGAGTAATTCCTACCGTGAATGCAGTATATGCACACAATCTTTGTAATTAGCATGACACCACGTTTCCTACAGCACACTGCACACAGCAAGACTGAGGTTGTTTTCACTCCTGCAATCCGTTTTGGAAGGACAGTGTGACAGGAAGGGGTCATCTCGTCAAAACGCATCGCGTCAAACCGCATCTCGCGAAAATGCACAGTGTGACACCTTAAAATTTGAAATTTCTCAATGGGAGTGGGGAGTTCAAATTTCCAAAACTATATATTCAATTACTTCTCTGTGTGGTAAAGAACTTAAATTCGTTAAGCAGTATGGGAACAATACAAATAAACATTTAAATATAAAAATGTAATTATAATAATTTTAAAATGGCATTCTGAAAAATAGTGGGATGGGCTATTATAGAAAAAAATCTTTTGAGATGAGGTATAAAATAAAATAAATCAGAGAGGTAGAGAGATAAATCAAACTTCAATAGCCAAAATAATATTAGACTCTAAATTTCTCAAGTGAGTCGGAAAGGGGTTTGGGGGATGGGGAGGTTCTAACTCTACAAACCTAATAGAAACAACTGCATCTCAGTGCAATGTGGTATGAAAATTGAAATTTGGCAGGCCTGTAAATGCACAACTCCAAATAAACTATTAAGTCTGAACATTTTAAACTGGAATCTCAGGAATCAAGGGGGGGGGGGGGGGTGAAGTTAAAAAAAAAAACCTTTAGGTTTAATAGAAAATTGAAATTTGGCTGGCAGGTAGAAATACAAAATAATAGATAACGAATTAAGTATTAAAAAACTATAAGTGTTTAATGGGAGTTAAAGAAATGATGATTGGGGAAAAATTCCAAACTAAAGGAAACCCAATACTAACAGAACAATTATTTGATAAGCTAAGGCGCTTACTAGAGTGATTCTTCAATTAAATTTTTATAACTAGTAAAATTTAAAACTATTTTTTTGGTGTTCATTGCAAACAATATGCTTCACGTAACAAAGAACCATAGTTAACGTGCTTGCAGTTATGCCTTAAATGTAGGCATGGTTTCAGTTATTTTATGGTTTTGTGTGTAAATTAGTTTTATTTAGTTTTGTTTATTAGATAGTCAATTTAAATTATTTATTTTGGTGTCCATTACAACAATGTATCTACGTAAGCGAGAAAATATTCATGCAAAGACAGCAAATATTAAAAAAAAAATAAAAAAAATAGTTCCTTCTTATAGGTAGTAGTTAAAATGTGGCTTCATCGACATTAAAAGAAAATTCCCGCCAACATGTGTCTGAAATTGTTTTTGGTAGTTTAGATCAGGGTTTCTCAAACTGTGAGGCGCGAGGGGATTTCAGGTGAGGCGCAGCATCGTTTTATCTGTGAACCAATTGTTCACTTCCTCCGACTTGCTAAAGATCTGATTGACTGTAAAAATGGAATATTCTTTTAAATTACGAAGCAATAAAATTAATTTTGATGTTTGAATCTACATGCTATTTGTATGAAATTAATTTCTCAACAAGTATGATAATTTTAATTACAAAAATCGACTGGAAGTTGAAAAAGACCTTTCTTTGTGTGTTATAAAAACAGAAACTGACATGAACCATTTCTTTGATAGTAAAAATACCCATTCTTCCAAATGACAAGAACATATTTTTCATAAATAGTATATACGTCATAAAATGTTACAAACTTGTTATTTTATGGATATTTTTATAAAACCTTATTATTCTTAATATTTCACAACTTCTACAACGTTCTGATCAGACATTATAGAAATCAATGAAATAATAAGTGCCTCATTCTTGTAATTTAACGTAAAAAAGTGAGGCTTAACAGTTACTTTTAATGTTCAAGTAAGGATCAAGTGCATAAAGTTTGAGAAAACCTAGGCCGTGGGCAGACTCTAGTAAGTTAATATAATTATAAAAAACACGAATGGTTGATTAATTCATTTAATAAAATAAACAAGTACACGCAGAAAGGCAGATAAAAAAAAATACTTTGACAATGAAAAAAGTTCAAAATTCAAAATAATATAAATTTATAAACATGGAGTGGCCACATTAATTAATATGCTGGTTACTCAAACGGGTAGGGGTAAACAACTTTTTATTTATGGTAAAAACCGGTACAAAAACTAATTCAAAGTTTTGGCATTGAAAAATTGCCAAAATTCCAAATAATACAAAATTATATAAATGGAGTAGCCACATTTATATGCTAATTACTCAAAAAGGGTACGGGTACAACACTTTTAATTTGGGGTACAAAGGATTACAAGGCTAATTCAAAAATTTGGCATTGAAAAAAGTTCAAAATTCAAAATAAAATAATAATAATAATAATAATAATAATAATAATTATTATTATTATTATTATTAGCACCACGTCTTACTACCCGTTCGGATTGTACGCATTTACGATAAAGTGAAATGGTATGGTGATTGTGAGTTGAAATGGAGGACCTACAGTTTAACGTGGGATCCGAACCACGGTGAATACCTGGCATTCCTCACATTCACCAGTTGTGATTAATATACGTCTTGTCAGAGGTGAAGGAAGGGTTTGGCAATCAGATAAATCTTTGCCGGGACCGAGGAATGAACCCCGAGCCCTCAGTACAGAATTCTGACAACCCTACCCCTAGACCGCCAGGTCACCAACAAAATTATGAAAATGGAGTGGCCACATTTATATGATAATTATTCAAAAAGAGTACGGGTACAACACTTTTTATTTGTGATACAAAACGGTACAAAAACTTTAGCATTGCAAAAAGTTCAACATACAAAAGTGGTACTACAGGTTAATGGACGTGCTGCTCTACCTTGGGCAGTAGTAAATTTAGAGAAGACAAATGTATTTTGAAACGATAGTATATACTATTTAACTAAACACTACACACCTCGCCATCTAGTAGCATCACTACAAATCATAACGAATGTTTCCGAAAACATAAACAAACTTTAAATAAATGGCCTAAAAATTAATTTTACAAAGTCATTTAGCCTAAAGTAATTTGGCCTAAAATCATTTAGTCTACACTTTAGGCCAAATGACGGGTTACCAGCACAGCTACAGCACAAAATATAGAACAAAAACAAAATCGGCAATGTGGCGGGCCAACTTGAGTTATGTGACTATATAGATCATTTTAACTAACATCTTTTATCTCGTTTTTAAACCCACACAAAGATCCCTCACCTCCAGCACTCTTGACACTACCGCCAAATAAGAGTATAAGTTTCACTAGAGTCAAAGTTCCTAAAAGATAAGGAAGCTCGCCAAGTCTGATTCTTGCCAAGTTCGTCGAGTTTCTTTCTGAGTGTTTTTTAATTGACGTCTTTTGCTCCAAGTAAATGAGGGTACGTTTCCTCTAAAATTCTCCTCCCAACACCATTAAAGTGCGAAAAGACTGGCCGGATAGTAAAACTCTGGTGCAAAAATTATATATATCTTATATATAAAAATGGATGGCTAAATGTGTTGCTAACCGCAAAACTCGAGAACGGCTGGACCAATACAGCTAATTTTTTTCCCTAATATTCGTTGAAGTCCGAGGAAGGTTCTTATGAAGAGAAAAATTGGAAAAATTGCACTGAAAAACGTAAAAACCACATTTTTCAAACTGTTTCTAGCTGTCAATTATAGGGATGGCGAACTGAGATAGATTAATCGAAGAATCGATTTTTTTGGGTCATGAAGATCGATTTGAGCAATGAATCGATTAAGTGAATCGATCTCAGACACCCTAAAATTGACTTTCAATTCATTTACTTACTGTTTCGTTTTATTCAAATAAAACAAGAGTACCAAACCATAATATAAAGAAGAAACATTTGAAATTTAATTAGTAACTTTAAATGCATCCGTAGATTTGACACTTCCTCTTTCTACGTTATACAGTTTGACTTTGACAGTTTTTCAGTAGATTCTCAATTAGTGCGTGTTATTTTCTTGGTTGTTTTTAAATCTTCGCTTCTCAATCGACAAACAATTCCTCGATTTATCTTTGGTTGATTGGTTTATTTTGTGTGTGTTTCCATTTATACTCAGTTCAAGACTCATGCCGCCTATAAGACGCGGGTGGAGCAATTTGGGTCGAAGAACTCTAAATGCTAGAAAACAAGCTAATTTTCAGTCTAATCGGACTACACAGCAACGTGAAGAGCAAAATGAAATTGAAAGGATTCGGATATCACAAACCCATGCAGCACGTCATTCAGCTAATGATCTTGCAGGTTTGAAACGAGCTGCTTTCAGTTACGATGTTTCAATTGACTACAGTGCCCACCAATGCGTTGCTATTGGATCTATGAACTCAGTTTGCCCACATTTTAAGGCATTGAAATACAAAAATGAAGCCTTTGGATTGTGTTGTGCAAATGGCAAAGTGAAATTAGTGCCATTGGTTCCACCACCAGAGCCATTGTACTCATTGGTTTCAGGAACAGGAACGGTTTCAATACATTTCCTTACTAATATCCAAAAATATAACAACTGCTTCCAAATGACTTCGTTTGGGGCAACAAATGTAGTTCGGGACAACTTCATGCCAACTTTCAAGGTAATATATAACAAACAGACTTATCCCCCGTGTTGCTTTGTTTATTTTATTTTATAGTTTTTGTAACAAAAATAATAAACCTGACTTTTTAATTCACAGACACAAGGACAAATATATCACCGAGCAGGCTCACTGTTGCCGGTGTCAGATGGCGATTACAAATTCCTGCAAATTTATTTCATGGGCAATTCAACACAAGAAATTAATCTGCGTTGTGCACATAACAGTTCAATGAAGAGGTCTATTATAGAAGAATTACAAACTTTCTTTCATCAACACAATCAGTTGATTACATTGTTCAAAACTGCACTGGATCTCATGCCATATGATAATCACAAAATTGTAATCAAAGCTGATAAAACTCCTGTGGGCCAAAATGCAAGACGTTTCAATGCACCAACAATGGATGAAGTTGCCATTGTTATAGTTGGAGAAAATTTGGAAGCCCGTGATATTGTTTTACATCGCCGGAATGATCAGTTACAGCGTATGTATGAAACACACCGCTCATATGATGAGCTACAATATCCCATCATGTTTTGGCAAGGTGAAGATGGTTATCACTTTTCAATCAAGATGATAAATCCCCTTACAGGTAATTAAAAATTTGGTTTAGCAATGGAGATTTTGTATCAGCTATTAAATGTATTATATGCAAGTTCAATCACTGTAATTAAAACAATAATTTATTTACAGGTGCCGAAATCAACAAAATAGTCAGTTCAATGAACTATTATTCATACCGTCTGATGGTTCGTGAAAATGAAGACAATCACATCTTGAAATGACGGCGATTATTTCACCAATATGCTGTTGATATGTATGTCAAAATTGAAACAGAGCGATTGACATTCATCAGGTTGAACCAGACCAAACTCCGTTCTGAAGAGTATATTCACCTTCGAGATGCGATTAATACTGATGGAAATGCAGAGAATGTCGGCCGGATGACAATTCTTCCAGCAAAATACATCGGAAGTCCTCGACATATGTATGAATATGCTCAAGATACCATGTCGTATGTTCGTCGTTATGGCACAGCAGATTTATTTATCACATTCACGTGCAATCCGCAGTGGAGAGAAATCAAACTTGAGTTATTCCCTGGTCAATCACCCATTGATCGCCCTGACATTACGGCAAGAGTCTTCAAACAAAAGTTGAAATCTTTAATGGATTTCATTGTGAAACATAGCGTGTTTGGCGAGGCGCGCTGCTGGGTGTATACTGTGGAGTGGCAGAAACGTGGATTGCCTCATGCACATATTCTGATTTGGTTGGTTGAGAAGATAAGACCAAATGAAGTTGATGAAGTGATATCAGCTGAAATCCCTGATGTACAAGTAGATCCAAGCTTGCATGAAGTAGTTATTAAAAACATGATTCATGGTCCCTGTGGAACACTTAATCAAAATTCACCGTGTATGGTGGATGGTAAATGTTCGAAGCGTTATCCACGGGCATTAGTAGCAGAAACAATTACCGGAAATGATGGTTATCCACTGTATCGTCGCCGATTGACTGCAGACAACGGAAGATCAACAATTGATATTTCTTTGTAACGGCACACGGCTAGCGGTGAAAAAATTACTAAACAACGTGATCGAAGCAACCAATCTAAAGGGAAAGTATAAGGGAGAAGACGTTTTGATACCACGCATCCCAGTAATTCCGACTGACATACCATTTGAATTTAAACGACTGCAGTTTCCAGTGCGGCTTGCTTTCGCTATGACCATAAATAAATCCCAGAGGCAGTCATTGAGTGTTTGTTTATTTATTTATTTATTTATAATAGCCTTTATTTATCTGGCGAAGTTAAGGCGTTAGCCTTCTCTTCCACTTAACCAGTGTTGAATATAACATACACTATTACATTTATTGAAATACAATTTAATAAAGGAATATTCAAATAAGAATAAAACATTCACTCGCTCATTCATACACTCATTTAAAGCTCAAATAGTTTCAAGAACTCAGTGTTTGCGGCATTAATCTTGAAAACCCATGTTTCTCGCATGGCCAATTGTATGTTGCCTGTTCCCGTGTTGGAAAATCATCAGCTTTGTTTGTTTACGTGCCAGGTAATCAAACAAAAAATATTGTGTACCATAAAGCATTACAATGAAAATATCATTTAACACAATATTACTAAAGTATTGCAGTGTACGAAATAGAAAACGGAATTTTGTAAGTAGTTGTTGTTTAGGATTATGACATTAAAAATACATAGAAAAGTATATTAACATTATGCAAATTTATTGTTTATTCCACGGTAATTATTTGATAGTCAATAAATAAAGTGATCACTCTGAAAAACGTTTATATTCAATTTTTTGTTTAAATTACACATTTGTGACTGTATAGTATCACAAACTTATCTGTCCTGGTGACCATTACTGAGAACTAAAGATGTCATCACGACATGTGCACTTTATAAACGACGCCATCACCAGAACTTTACCAGAAAAGATAAGTTTGTGGGACTGCCACAGTCCAATAGCGTTTGACAGAACGACGTCTGTCGGGTTAGCTAGTTTAAAATAAATGCGTGTTTTAACTTTCTAATATCCTTCTGGGAATCGGCCCATGGCGTAGGAGGAATTTCAGCAGTTAGAAAGGGTATGGGAAGGCAAACATCGAACGAGGGTGGGACTCATACCTGGGAAGGGGGGTCTGGGGGTATTCCATAACAGTAAAACCAAGACAGTGGAAATAACCGGAAATAAGTGTCAACAAAATAAGTTTAAGTTCAAACATCCTTTTGAAGAGGACCGGATTAGAATCTGTTTCAAATTTCTAATACCTTGAAAAGGACAATACTGACTAGGATACAGAAAGCATCACACTTTACAGTGGTGAACCCTACTGTGTGATGTTTGGAGATGAAAGAGTTGATTTACGACGTCTCCAGGTAAATACAAAAATAATTATAGAACGTATTACTATCCGTTCGGGTTGTTCCAGGTAAGTAATACACCCATAACAAACGTTTGTAAGTAGAGTGTCCCATTCATATTTAAGAAATAAATAGTAACTCTACATTTGTTGTTGTGGAACTAAATCACACTAAACTTCACCATATGGAGCTTTGATTTGAATCACGGCTTCCGAAAATAATTACTAATGAGATTTCAAGTAAGCAGGTTACCAGTGGCTCGGTACACACACAGACACTTGTTGGATAACAGGGCCAATCTGCAAGTCATTAATGTTGGATGTTCCAGGGGTCAGGCAACCAGTGGTTCATAATCTGCTATTTGTACATGTTACAAGCTAATGTAGGTCAAGATAGTTTTACAATAGGAAATGTTAGTGCATCTTTTAAGTTTATATTAAATAATAATTATTAGTATCTGGGTGATGTAATATAAGAAACTAAAGTATATAATAAAGTAAAAAACACAATTTGTTATTTATGTTTTATACGTGTGTGTCCCCCCCTCCCTTCCTTTTAAGGGTTCAAGCACTTTTCAAGGGGGGTACATCTCTGACCCCCAATTTTCTGCGTCCATGAAAAAAAGTTTAAAAAGTAAAAACTTTTTATGTTAATTGATTAAATGAATATATATATATATATAGTGTATATATATATATATATATATACACACACATATACACACATTCATTTCTTGATAAAGGACAAATGTTGGTACACCTCGCAACCAAACAGAAGATCCATCTGTTAAAAACATTAATAACAACGTAAGTATGAATTCATTTATATTAATAATTGTTCTTTTGTGTGTGTGTATTCAGTTACGCATACATATTACATTTTGCTTATCATGTAATGTGTGTATATGCAATATTAAAATGTACCATATTATATAAATATATCTCTTTATTACAGCATTTTAGGTGATATGCCTTGATCTCCAAGCAAAAATGAAAAATTGACCATGACAACTTTATTCGCCCCGTAAGTTCTAATTGCATGAAAAAGAATAAATATCTTAAATTTATGAGAGCGAAATAAAACATTACCTTTCATTTTATCTGTATAAATTCTATAAATGCCTGTGTAGATAAAAGCGCACGTCCAATCAGCAGTAATATAATGTCAATCATAGTTTTAAAAAATAATTTGTACAACCATCAAGTCAAACTACTCATATGATTTTCAGGAAAACAGAAGAACTGCCTGAACTTGTCGTGGAAATAGATCCTCTTTTATCAAAAAATGATCCTGGCCTTGATCTTTTCAAAGGAAATATGATTGTAGATGCTCGCCACTTCATTGTGACAGTAGAATGCTAGAAAGGCACAGGTGATACAATAAGGTGACCAATCGTCCTCCTTTAGGGAGGACAGTCCTTCTTTTATAGGTTCTGTCCTTCCTCGAAAAGTGTCCTCCTACCTGGCCTCCTTTTCGATATTTTAAAACTAATCTGTTAATCTCTGTATTCAGAGATGCTGTTACGCGTCATGTGACGTTACAGTTCGGAAAGACGCGATTATGAAACGCATGCGCAGGGCAGAGGAGAACTTCACGTGTCTCGCACGGGAGCAGGCAAAGTGATAGACAACAAAGTGGTCGACACGAGAGGACAAAGTGGTAGACAGCCAACCGGTAGACAAAATGAAAACAATTATTTTGAAGGCTGGGTGGGTCAAGTGGCCGACACGACTTGGACCAACTGCTAGACAAGCTCATGTATAGGGGTACAAAGTGATAGACAACCAAGCGGTCGACACGAGAGAACAAATCTGTAAACAGACCAACTGCTAGACATGCAGAAACGACGTGGACCAAGTGATCGACACGAGCTGGACCATGTGATAGACAAGCTCCCATATAAGAGGACAAAGTGATAGATAGACAGCCAAGCGGCCGACACGAGAGGACCAACTGCTCGACAAACTTTGATATCATCCAGCTAAGAGTGGCTCAAGTGACAGACAAGTTATTTCATAGCTAACAAATTGATAAACATGGACGTAGAAAGCTGTGTGTTAGAATGGTCTTGATCCTCCTATAAATTTCTGCCCTCCCAACCCCCTGGATTTAATTAGCCCAAAAAGGGTGAGGTCCACTTATACGTGTATAAACTTAAACCATAGTGTTTTTAATTTTAATAATTTACTTTCACGTTGCACTCTTCAAAAAATATTTTTTAACGCTAGCTTTGTTATAATTTCGAATAAATAATTAGTTTTGATACATACAATATGGTATCTGAGAATATAGAACGTTTCACTGAATGAAAAGAGTTATCGGATCTGAAGAAAGGAGACAAATATTTGTTATAAATTGTAAAATCATACCTTAAGAATTAACAAGATTAAATACCATCTTATATAAAAGAGCAACTGCCAGAAACTAAGTTGGTAGATTATGTAGGCTCCATCCACCCTTACTTTCAACATACCTTCTTACCAAAAGCACTATTTTGTAACTTTCAACAAAATAGAATCATTCAAAAAAGTTTAAAAGTATAACTAGTTAGTAAAAGATTGTAAAAATTTTCCCGTAATTTTTGTCATCGTGTATTTGTACCCATTCAGTTAATATACATATGAACTAATTAAAGTCTGCTTCGATGACTGCATGGTCTTAAGCACTACCTTCGCAATTGACAGGCAGATCAGGGTTCGATCCCAGTCAGGTGCAGTGAGGGTGATTTTTCTCAAAAGGTTTTCCACTCTACGACCACGCAAATTCGGGTGCAATACCTATAAATTCAATCTTACTCATCCCTAACACATTAACGTAACTAGTAAATAAGCGTATAAACCGAACAGGTGGTAAGACACGGTGCTAAACAAAATATAATTACACTAATGGATTACAGAAAGAATGTTGTTATGAGATATGTCTCATTTGCATGTAGGGAGAGTGTAAACCATTTGTAGCGAGCGAGACCCTGCTCGGGCCAGCCCTGAGCAGTCACCAGGCTTGGGCCACCCCTATTAGTAAGGGGGTGGGGGACATTCCAACGGGCCGAGTGTAGGCAGGTGTGACAAAAGACAGTCAAGCAACGGGACTGAGAGTGGCAGGACTAGAGAGCGTGTGTTGACACTGTAATGGACTTGTGAAACCAATTCAAGACATGTATATTAAATAAGCATATTAATAAGTACCAGTTCATTGTAAGATTGTAGTTTAGAGTTAAGAATAGAAAGTAAGAACCGTAACAGTGGTGGCAGCGGTCGGACAGTACGTGTTAAACTTATTTTGTTATATTAAACTACAATGGCTAGCGCTATATTATTGCCCCGAACATTTGACGGTCAAAGTGACGTGTCGGAGTGGATAGCACATTTTGAGTTAGTGGCTACAGTGAACAATTGGTCGGATGACGCAACGAAGTGCGCGTATCTCGCGGCAAGTTTGGCCGGTAAAGCGTTACAGTCGTATCTTGTTTTGGACCAAGAAGAACAAAAACAATATTCCAAAGTTAAAAATGGATTAAAACAAGCTCTGGCCCCGGGGCAAGGAGACGAACTTTTTAAAGCCATGTTTCGTAACCGACGTCATGCACCCGCAGAACCACTCCCGTCGCTTGGGCTGGATTTACGCCGACTTTCCGCTAAAGCTTTCCCAAATTTAGATGCGGCTGTGAGAGATGTTCTCGCCAAGGACCAATTTATAGAGGCGTTAAATGACCCGCAATTGCGTTTATTTGTGCGACAGTCTAGACCTAAAACGCTTGATGAAGCTATGACTGTTGCTGTAGAAACAGAATCTACCCTCGAAGTGGAACGTTCGAGGACGCTACCAACCCACACCAATGGTAATGAGACGCCCACCAACCATCCGGGCATGGTGGCGGGTCTTACACTGCAAGATATGGGCAAGCTGCTTCAGGAACAACAAAAGACGCTTCAGGCCATGACAACAGCGATGCAGGAATTATCAACAACACTTTCTGCATCACGGGAGTGGGGTGACCGACGCCCATTACAATCATCATCTGGTCGATCAATTAGATGTTGGGCGTGTGGTGAAAACGGACACCGACGGGCACAGTGCCCTCAGGGAAACGGCCAGCGGCCAGTGTGAACGAGTTCATGCTGGCCGGGACTTCATACGGGACCGCGAAACGCGCGACGGCCGAGGAGGCTTCACACGGAACCGCGAAACGCGCGATGGCCGAGGAGGCTTCACACGGAACCGCGAAACGCGCGACGGCCGAGGAGGCTTCACACGGAACCGCGAAACGCGTGCCGAACGGGGAGGCTTCACACGGAACCGCGAAACGCGCGACGGCCGAGGAGGCTTCACACGGAACCGCGAAACGCGTGCCGAACGGGGAGGCTTCACACGGAACCGCGAAATGCGCGCCGAATGGGGAGGCTTCACAAGAGACCGGTAAACGCATACCACCCGAGGAGGATATACCCAGGATCACGGAAAGCCGGCTGGCTGAGAAGCATTCACATGGGGATGGTAGCTGTGAGGTAAGTTCACACGTGCGTGAGGGGCGCGAGATTGGTTCTGCATCCCCACGTGTCAGCGCGGACCGCGAGGATATCGACAGGTACCCTGTCACATTTGGGGTATGGAGTGTAGAGTCAGACGGGGCAGTATACGTGAACGGACATGTAGAAGGTTGTGCTGTTCGTATTTTAATTGACACTGGTGCCGCCGTGTCCTTAATACGCAGAGATGTGTGGGAAAGTGTTAAGGGATGGTCTAAAATGTCGGTAGCACCCACATTAGCCTGTATCGTGAACGCGAGTGGAGATCCAATAAATACTGAGGGAGAGGTCGAAATGACTGTGAAGATTGGTGGTACTCAAGTGCTACACAGATTTTTAGTCGTGTGTAATATTACCCAACAGTGCATTCTTGGAGTAGATTTTCTCATAAAAAATCAGGGGGATGTTTTACTCTCTAGCTCAAAGCTGAGGCTTGGTGACTCAGTGGTAGGGTTAACAACAGTTTCAAAAAAGAATAATGTGACTGGAACTAGCGTGTGGAACGTAGCTGTGGACAAAACAATGATAGTGCCATCATATAGTGAGGTGTTCACGCGTGGATCGGTTAATGCAGTTCACGATAATGTTACTGGATTGTTAGAGCCTTCGGACAACCTTAGGGAGAAGCACGGAGTTATGGCTGCCCATGTATTGGCATGTATACAAAACAAAGAATTACCAATTAGACTTATTAACCCAGGTCCGTCGCCTATTACATTGCGGGCAGGCACGACAGTAGGCAAGTTCTTTGAAGTACCACAAGAGATGCAAGTTGCAACAATTGGAAAAAGATACAAGAGTGACGGACGAGTAGAACATCTTTTTGACTTGACAAAATGCAAACTGGACCAGGAAGAACGCCAAAGACTTTGCAGCTTGCTAAACGAGTTTAGTGATATCTGCTCCAAGGGATCAAATGACCTGGGGAGAACTAATCGTATATATCATCACATCGAAACAGGTAGTGCTATTCCTATCAGGCAGCCACCAAGACGTCTCCCAATACACCGGCGGGGAGAAGCGAGCCGGGTAGTGGAGGACATGATCTCGGATGATATTATACAGCCATCGTCATCTCCATGGAGTTCTCCCATTGTTCTTGTGCAAAAAAAGGATGGAACAACAAGATTTTGCGTGGACTACAGGAAGCTAAACGCAGTAACACAAAAGGATGCTTACCCTCTTCCACGGATCGACGATCTCCTGGACTCACTAGGAGGTGCAACATCGTTCAGTACTCTAGATATGGCATCAGGGTACTGGCAATGTGAAGTGGCTCCTAAGGATCGCCCAAAGACCGCATTTTCAACAGGGGAAGGGGGGCTATATGAATTCAAAGTCCTACCCTACGGTGTGTGCAATGGACCAGGTACTTTCCAACGTCTAATGGACTTAATTTTAGCTGGGTTGCAGTGGAAGTCCACATTGGTTTACCTAGATGACGTAATAGTTTATGGGAAAACATTCGACGAACATTTACTTCGACTTCAAGAAGTATTCTCGCGTTTGCGAGAAGCAGGGCTTAAACTAAAGCCTTCAAAGTGTCAGCTCATGCAGCCTCAAGTCAGTTTCTTGGGACACACCATCTCATCACGGGGAATTTCAACAGACCCACAGAAGGTGCGTGCTGTTGAGGAGTGGCCGGCACCAAAAGACATAGAGGAACTTCGGGCATTTCTAGGAACTGCTTCATATTACCGTAGGTTCATAAAAAGTTTTGCAACCGTGGCTGCTCCTCTTTACAAGCTTACACAAAAAGGTGAACGGTATACCTGGGATCAAACCTGTGAGACAGCTTTCAAAGACTTAAAGAAACGCCTTACTTCCAGTCCTGTTCTGGCATTTCCTTCACCCGAAGATAGCTTTATTCTAGATACAGATGCAAGCAATATAGGTATAGGTGCTGTATTGAGCATTAAATGCGATGGCGAAGAGAAGGTAGTAGCGTATATGAGTCGCACATTGACAAAGGCAGAGCGACATTATTGTGTGACAAGAAAGGAAATGTTGGCTTTAGTTGTTGCCACCAGACATTTTCGGCACTATCTATATGGCAAGCCATTTATTGTCAGAACAGACCATAGCTCCTTACGCTGGCTTCAATCTTTCAAAGAGCCAGAAGGGCAGGTTGCACGCTGGCTGGAACAACTTGCTGAGCTGGAGTTCACAGTGCAACACCGAAATGGCAAGTCCCATGGGAATGCTGATGGGCTATCTCGGCGGCCATGCCAACAATGTGGAAGAGACAGTGCGAAGGAAGATGCATTTGAAGCAATGAAAGGAAAGGAAGCGCCGAATAATTTCAAGGGAAGTTTAAGTAAAGCAGTGGATGTGAGTTTTCTTGCGATCGACAGCTTCGGATGGTCTCTAGAAGAACTACAGAAGAAACAGGGAGAAGATCCTGTAGTTAAACATGCAGTGCAGTGGTGCAAAGCGGGAGAACAGCCACCCAGAGACACAATCGTGCAAGAAAGTCGTCAGGTGCTAAGACTATGGGAACAATGGGATAGTTTGACGCTAAGGAACGGCTTAGTATATCGACAGGGGGAGGGAGATATTAGTAACAAACGACTTCAGCTACTTCTACCACGAGACCTAAAAAATGAAGTCATGGAGGCACTCCATAGTTCACCAACAGGAGGTCATCTGGGATTTAAGAAAACGTTAGAGAAAGTTCGGGAGCGGTTCTATTGGCCTGGGCATCTGGAAGATGTGAAGGTGTGGTGCAGATCCTGCCATGATTGTGCACGTAGGAAATCCCCAAATATGGCTGCTAGAGCACCACTCATCAATCGTCGACCAGGATACCCATTACAACGGATCTCCATAGACATCTTGGGCCCACTACCTGAGACCGACCAAAACAATAAGTACATCCTGGTGGTGGCGGATCATTTCACGAAGTGGACAGAAGCATATGCCATGCCTAACCAGGAAACTGTGACAGTGTCAAGGATAATAATTGAGGAATTCGTGTGTCGATTTGGAGCTCCTGATGAAATACACAGTGACCAAGGGCGTCAATTCGAAGCTAAGATATTTCAAGAAATGTGCTTGTTTCTGGGAATCAGGAAAACGAGGACTACACCATACCATCCCCAATCAGATGGATTAGTCGAAAGGCTTAACCGCACACTTCTAGCCATGTTGAGCCAGTGGGTTAATGAGCGACACACTGACTGGGACAACTTCCTCCCCCAAGTTATGTTAGCCTACAGGTCAAGTCAGCATGAATCAACAGGCTACACACCGTTTTATCTCATGTTCGGGCGAGATGTACGACTACCAGTCGATGTGGCGTTCGGGCACCCGGAAAAAGTGTTTTTGAATGAAACCTTATTTGTGCAAGACATGCGAAGCCGTTTCGAGTTGGCGTATGAAAGAGTCCGAGAAAAACTGGGAAACTGCCAACACGTACAGAAGACGCTCTATGATCGACGATGTTCAGGTTCCCCTTATGAAGAAGGGCAGCGAGTGTGGCTACTTAGCAGTGCCGTTAAACGTGGATGCACACCGAAACTACACCGTCCATGGGAAGGGCCATACGTGATAATAAAACGAGTTTCCGATGTCACGTATCGTGTCAAGAAAGGCCAAAAGCGCTTAGTTGTCCATTTCAATAGGCTCAAATTGTATCAGGCTCTAGACACCGAAGGTGAGAACAAAGAAGCTCCTGAGGTTGTAAGAGAACCTGAAAAACGGGAGGAGGGAAAGACACCGGCAAACCAGCTGCCACGTGAGGGGCAAAACACCCACCCTCTCCAACAAGAGCACCTCCAGGTAAAACTGGTACCAGCAGGACTGAGGGAGCAGCTTCAACAAACACGAATGTGCGAGCAGGGGGCGGAGTCCGAACGGCGCTACCCAAAACGAGACTCACGTGTACCAGAGCGGTATCAAGCCGGGTATAATTTTGTGGGCACTGGGTCGTGCCCAATTTATGAGGGGGATAGTGTAGCGAGCGAGACCCTGCTCGGGCCAGCCCTGAGCAGTCACCAGGCTTGGGCCACCCCTATTAGTAAGGGGGTGGGGGACATTCCAACGGGCCGAGTGTAGGCAGGTGTGACAAAAGACAGTCAAGCAACGGGACTGAGAGTGGCAGGACTAGAGAGCGTGTGTTGACACTGTAATGGACTTGTGAAACCAATTCAAGACATGTATATTAAATAAGCATATTAATAAGTACCAGTTCATTGTAAGATTGTAGTTTAGAGTTAAGAATAGAAAGTAAGAACCGTAACACATTAATGAAAAACCACCCTCCGTACACCAAACCGAATTTGAACCCCGATATCCCCGTCATTGGCAGTCCAGTCTATTATGAGAGTGACGCCTTAGACCATCAAACACCGAAACTAAGAACATTTTGTTGATGTTGCGTTAGCACCAGGTTTATTAATGGTTTATTAATAAGGAGCTAAGTTAAGACGAAATAATCCCGCATTAGTGTAAAAGGAAGTTGTAAAAACCACAAGGGTGGTAACTATCAGCCCAATCCACTCAGTCGGAATGCTTACTCTTATTCAAGCTACTCTTAAGCCTGATTAGACCGTGTGACAAACGGTATGAGTTTATGGTTGTTACAAACGCTGAAATGCAACTTATAATGGCAAATAAAATACTAAACAAAGTTATTTTACATTTCTTATTTAAATATGAGTATTGCTAAAGGTTTTTAAAAGAGCAGAAGTTATTTAGATGCGGATATTGGCCTACATTTGATGTATTTTACTAGATACTGTGTATGTATTATGAATCAAGTACAATCTACCAAATAATAATGTTCCTGTCATTTCGCAAGATTGTAAATCTAAAGTGTGTGAACTTGTTTTTAAATCTATTATGTCAAGAAATCTAGCATAAATATTTTATTAGTATGTAGCTCACGCGTTTGAAAATTAGGTGCATATTTGAACATTTTCCCGTCCCCCATTCCTCTTGATCTGTTTCTATACAACCCACTTCAGAGGTAGCATGGTCTAAGGCATCACACTTGCAATAGACTATACTTCCGATGACAGGGAAATCAGGGTTAGAATCCCTATCGGGTGTACTGAGGGTAGTTTTTCATAAATGTTATTCACTCTCCCACCATGCAAATGAGGGTAGTCTACACCAGGCATACAATGTTATTTATGAGGTCAAACAACACCTACGTATACATTTCAAGCAAAATCGTTAGATCCGTTCGAAAACTTGGGAATTCAAAACAACTACCCATCGATAGACTACCCTTTAAGGGTTTGCCTACCCTCTCTGGCGGTGTGTTGAGCTTTCAGCTCTCAAAATAGATGGCGTTGCTAATGTTATACAAACTAATGAATTACAGTCATCAGGTTGGCAGCATTACTGCTTTGTTTAAACCAGTGGTTTCCAACCTGGGGGTCCCGACCCCTTCCGGGGTCGTGGCATGTTTACGGCGAGGTCGTAAAGTTGGTTGAGGGAATAGCTTTATGTTTAGTTTTTAAAGTGATTATAATGATTATAGGAAGGTGCGAAATTCAAATAGAGATGGAAGTGGTTAAAATGATAAAAACTGTTGAGTTTATGATTAGGTTTCTATTACACTAGCTTGCTGACTTAGTTTACTTTAACAGTCTTGTGTTCAGGCGAGGGGCGCTGCCAGAATAACTTCAAAAATATTAGCTGGGCTGGTTGAGACGCTTTTGAGACATTTTAGTTGAATTCGTATAATCATTCATATAAGCAATTTATAATAATTAATTCAAGCACGTCTAGCTTATGTGGTTTGTCGGTGATGAGGTCAGGATTCAAATTCCAACCGGGGTTGATTTTTTCCTAAACAATTTCCCTCTTCTCTATCCAAGCAAATAAAGGTACATTTCATCTAAACTAAACCTACCCAAAAGTGTAGATTAATAAATACGGATAGTCCGATGGATATGAACGCTCGTAGGGAGGGTCGCGATAATCTCAAAGACAACCATGCCAAAGGTTGAAAACCACTGGTTTAAACAATGGGAGGCTGGCTGACCGGTAATCAGTCAAGGCCGCAAGCAAACTATTCCTAGAACTGATAGAGATAAGAAGTGTAGTGCCTACCGGACTGTAAAATGTGTGGGCGACACAAGTTGGACTAAATGTGAGGAGATAAAACGTCAAGATACTCTACTCTCATACTATCGAGCAGAAAAATTAGCCTAGCCATTCCAGCCAGCAAGACTCTTCGGTCTGACACGTCCAAAATAAACCAAAAACCGGTCGGGGAATCTAGAGGCCGAAAATGTTAACGATTACAATATTTTCTTTATGTGTATGAATGTTTAGACTATATAAAGGGAGAGATTGAAATCATAGTTTTGTGTAAATATACAGTCTGTTGAAATTGTACACATGCCTCCCGGCATACGGCGACATTTGACTTCCTTATTTCTCCCATTAGTGTAAATGTTTCGGTAGCTTGGTAGTTCTCAAAAATAGCAATTTACCGTGTTGGTGGTCACATGCTCTAAGAAGACGTCTTTCTCGCATTAGCGCAATAGACTGGTTTGTCATTGACGGAGAGGTGGGGGTTCAAATCCCTGCTGAAGGTATTTTGGATGTATCTTATTCAGTTGTTTCCTTCTATTTTCCCACGCAAATGTGGGTACATTTCCTGTAATTACTTCTACCTTCATCACCACCACCCCAATATCGTAATTAATATACATGCATTCAGCCCGGACGGGAAGTAAAACGAGGTGATTTCTTGTCATATATATGTTGATTACTTTTATTTCTAATTTGATCTAAAATACTAACACTAGAGTATAAAAAATATCAACATAACACTATTACTGCCCGGTTTCGCTAGTTATTTTGCTTAGTGAAAAAGAGTCACGAACAAATAAAAGTGAACCTTTGGTCTGGAGATTATCAATAGTTACAAAAGACTAGGGTGGGAAAAATATGACATATTGGTCTCTTAGAGGCCTCGGGCAGTGTCAAGTTCGCCAAATCGTTTTGACCAAACACATGTGATTAGTTGGTCAGTTTGAATACCAATAGAGTCGAGAACTCTTCATCCTAAATCCTAACTAGATGTGAATTAAGGTTGGGTACGATTCGGGGCGCTATTATCTCTTAGCTTGTAAAACCTGTAAAAAGATTTATACTAGTATTTCACGAGCTTTGGTCAGTTGTGTGCCAATTTTAGGGGCCATGGCCTAAGGGGCTGTCCTTAAATTACGTAAGGATTTTGGGGGGGGAGGAAGGTTCAGTATTTCACTACGTTTTCTTGTGAGGGGATGGGGAGTCAGAATTTAACTTACGTAAGGATTTTTATCGGGGGGTGTCATGGAAAATCTTACGGTACCTTACGTGGGGTGTGGGAGGGAGAGCGGGGGTAGAAAATCATGAAAAAAGGCTTAACGTAATTTAAGGACGGCCCCTAACCAACATACCCTTTTCAGCTCTTTATGAAATGAAATACACGCATATATATATATATATATATATATGTTGTCTTGCAAAGTATAAACGGTCGATCCAAATGTTAACAAAGCTCTAGCAGTAAATTAAACAAAACCTTAAGAGATGAAAAGAAAGTCTAATAAATGCCATCACTTTACGTCAAAATCTGCGTTAATTTGTCTATCAGACTTACTACTGTCATAATAATTTATGATTCATAAGACTCAGTTTTACGTCACGTATCTCTGGAGGTACACGTACCACAGTTTGGGAATCACTTTTCTATAGTCTAAGCCAGACGTTCTCAATGGGGTGCCAAGGCAACGGTGCAGCGAGAAAATATAGAAATTAATAATTAAATCCATATAAATATTCCACTAGAAAAATACTTGATTTTCTCTGAAATTTGAAAAATGACACCTGGACACGGGAATCGAACCCGGGACCTTTGGCTTAGTACGCCAATGCTCTACCCACTGAGCAATCCAGGAATCATCCCGTGCTCAGGGACATTTTACAATCATATTTTAAGGCAGAGTCTATGATGGACGTGCGGAAATCGTCTGCTACAAATGTGTGATTTTATTAAGATCACGAGCTATCAGGTAACGCAGCCACCTTCTACTCGGTAGTTGGCTTATTGCTGCCACTCGTACAATTAACATAATTGTAAGGGATCGCATATTTAAGAATCAAATAGCCAAAGTTATTATTAAGTTCTAGTGAGAATTTACTCGCATCTAGATATCATATTCTGAAAATTAACAAATGGCTTTGGCCAGGTGTACCAATAGTAGTTTTTCCTAAGTGGTTTTCCATTTTCCCTTCATGCATATGCGGGTTCACTTTGTCTAAATAAACTGTCATCATTAATCCATAAGCGCAATTAGTTCATATGCTTATAATCCGAAATCCGAGTGGGTAGTCGAACACGATGGTAAAATAACTAAATAAATAAATTTAGGATGTAGCTAAAATAAATATACCTACTCTCTTGTTGATATAAAATACTGTAGAAACACTAAATTAATATTAAAATGTACCCATATTTTTGTATCACCTCTAATGCAATGGTGTGGTGAATTTTTTTTAATGTGTCAGTATATCCAGCCGGGATTCGAACCCGGTCTCTTTGCTACCGGCAATTCAATGTAATACGCGAGCGATGCTTTGTGATCACACAACCACCGACGCGGGTAGCACTGCAGTGAATGAGGGAATAAAGCAATGACCATTGTTACATGCTTGCATTTTGTAAGTTTATTTTTATAGTATTATGTTATTAGCGGGAGATAATTACTTGATCATTATATATTATGGTAACTATACTTATAAGCTTAACCTAGGTGATATGATATAATCCTTAAGAAAATATATCATTTAATTATATATTATAATTTAACAAGTCAAGGAACCTTATCAAGAAAATAAAGATTTGAACATTATATTAAAGTAACTTATTATTCATATAGAGGAATTTTGGTGAATTATTTTGAATATAGATAAAACCTTGCCCCTATCACCTATATCCTTGGTTGAATAGTTAGAGGAATTGTGAATACACTTAACGGCCAGTGAGTTAAGTAGCCTCTGCTTCGGTGGCTTCAATATCTAACGCGCTACTCTCGCAATAGACTTGATTGCTGATGAAAGGGAGATCGGGGCTCAATCCCAGTCGGGTGGACTAAAAGTGGATTTTCATAAATGGTTTTCCACTCTTACTACACGAAAAATCGGGTGCAGTTCATCTATATGCAACCTTACTCATCCCTAAACACATTAGCGTAGTTAGTATATAGGCGTATAATCCGAACGGGTAGTAACGCTCTAGTATAACGTGGTGCTAAAACAAAAAATATGTAGCACTAAATAAATTAAAATTATCTGTTTGAAAAACAATAAAAATCCTTTTTATTGTCGCTTATTGCCGGTTACTAATTTTACATACTATTTTAAAACTGTTGTCAAATTTCAAGTTTTAATAAAGGCCAATAAGGAATTTTTACTCAATGGTTTTCAGATCTTTCTTCATGAAAAAGCGGGTATATTTTCTCTAAATTATACCCTCCTCACCTCTAATCTATTAATTTAAAATAAGATAGTTCATAAGTGTGGACCAGCGCTCACTGTTCTTTAATGTTGCAGCCAGCGTTGCAGAATTATTTACGACTGTTCAATTCATGATATTATTTTATAAGGTCATCATTAGTTCGAGTTATTTTCACCTACATTTTTACTTTAGCAAACCCTACAAAAAAAATGTCAAGAAGTGTGAGGTTAAGCTGACGGGTTGGGGAGAAAAATTATTTGAGTGTAAACAAGGACACTCGTGTAGTAAATTAACTGTTCTTCACTTAGCCCACTCTTAACTGGATGATATCAAAGTTTGTCGAGCAGTTGGTCCTCTCGTGTCGGCCGCTTGGCTGTCTATCACTATGTCCTCCTATATGGGAGCTTGTCTATCACATGGTCCAACTCGTGTCGATCACTTGGTCCACGTCGTTTCTGCGTGTCTAGCAGTTGGTCTGTTTACAGATTTGTTCTCTCGTGTCGACCGCTTGGTTGTCTATCACTTTGTACCCCTATACATGAGCTTGTCTAGCAGTTGGTCCAAGTCGTGTCGGCCACTTGACCCACCCAGCCTTCCAAATATTTTTTATAGCTTGTCGAGCAGTTTGTTGTCTAGCAGTTTGTATGGTGCCGTCTCGCACCAATGCGCACTTCACTTTGTTTACTTTATCTCTATATTGTACTTCGTGTTTACTTCTAACGGAAATACAAAATTATTTATTTCTCAGTGAATATTATATTCAGATAAGTACAATTCACGTTTTATTAATTCATTAATTCAATTTTATACAACCCTGCTTTCAACACAAGTGTAAAATAATTTAAATATAGATTTAGTAAAGTTTTATTGCTTTTGTTATTAAAGTTTTAGTTTTAATTATTAATTTTATTTATTCATAATGTGCTTGCATCGTTCGTGTAGCTCTATATTTTATTTTTTATTTCATTTAAGGGATGGAAAAATCAAGAAAGAGGAAATGCCATTTCAACGATCAATTGAAAAAGGAATTTCCATTCCTCATATCAAAGAGAGATACCATTGCTTTCTGAAATATTTGCATAGGAGAATTTTGTATTGCAGTTGGAGGCAGAGCAGCTATAACGAAACACTTTAACACCAACAAACATAAGCAATCATCAGATACATCAGCTTCCAGTACTAAAGTAACAATTTTTTTAAAAACTTCTATTATTCTGAAGATGAAAAACAGTTAGCTGTAATGGAGGGAACATTTGCATTTCATACAATAATAAACAATCAAAGTTTTCGTAGTATGGATTGTACAACTAAATTATTGAAAAAGTTTTAAAATGCTAATTTTTCATGTGCCAGGACAAAATTTGAGGCTATTATTAAATCAGTTTTTAAAAATTACTGTGATAAAATACTTTCAGAAGACTTGAAAAATGCAGCATTTGTAACGGTTTTATCTGATGTATCAAATCATAATGAAACCAAATTGTATCCAATACTAGTAAGGTATTATAATGTTAACAACGGCATTCAAGAAAAAATTTTAAATTTGGAATCCAATGAGGGTGCAACTGCTGAAATTTTGTCAAACCACCTATACAGAGTAATAAATGAAAACAGTTTGAAATCTAAAGTTGTTGCACTAACAGCTGATAGTACAAACACAAATTTTGGTGGGCGAAGACGCAAAGGAGTGAATAATTTCTATGTAAAATAACAAGATTTACTCCAAAAGGAAATACTAGGAATAGGTTGTAATGCACATATTTTGACAAATGCAATCAACACAGCGTCATGTGCCATGCCAATTGTTGTAGAAGTAATAATAACGACAATTTATTTGTATTTTAGTCGTTTTACTGTTCCTGTGGCTACTTTAAAACAATTTTGTGAAGACGCAAATGTTGAATACAAAAACTTTTTGGATATTCAAAAGTTAGATGGCTCGCTCTAACACCTACTATAGAGCGTGTTTTACAATTATTTGAGCCTCTCCGTTCATATTTGTAAAGTTTAAACAAATGTCCAAAAATCCTGGAATCTTTTTTCAATTATGAATTATCCGAGATATTAATGTATTTTGTACATAATCAGGCATCTATTTTCCACAAAATGATTCAAAAGATTGAAGGTGAACATATTTCAGCTACAGAAGTTAGTCTTATTTTGAACGATTTTGTCCTCCTTTTCATTGTAAATCATGATTTGAAGAAAAATTTATTCCTTTAATAATAAAAAGAAAATTGTCAAACTTAGAGGAATCAAATCCGGGCATAACGGAAAAGTTTACCAAAGAACTGCAGAATTTTTACCAAACATGTTTCCAATATGTCGAAGAATGGTCTGAAACAAATATCACAGGAAATAAGTTTTTAATGGTGTTTTTTGACTTCATCGCAAGTAAATTGGGCAGATATTGAAAATTGTGTTGAGTTTTTATCTGTTTTAATCGGTGGTGACTTCAACGCTAAGCACCCTTCATGGGGCTCTAGGATTATGTGCGCTCGCGGCGGATTGCTCCGCGACGTCATAGATCTATACGGCTTGGTGGCTTCCGGCCCTCCGAACCCTACCCACTTCCCTTACAATCCCATTGGCTTCCCGGACGTCCTAGACTTCGTTGTCTCCAGAGGAATCAGAAGGCGGTTAGTGTTGAAGTCTCTAGCTGAGCTAGACTCGGATCACAACCCCGTTCTTGTGAACCTAGGACGCGCGGTGTCCTTCATAGACTCTCCCAAAAAACCCAACCTTAGGCGCACTAACTGGGACAAGTTCACGAATGTGTTGAGAGATAGGTTGGGACCCACCCCTACCTTTCGAACAGCAGCAGAAATCGATCGCGGTGCGGAGTTCATAACTTCCGCCATCAAGGGGTCGCTCGAAGCTTCGACTCCGAGGCACGGTCCTAAGAGGGCGCCACAGGCTTCTTTGCCCGATTCTACCCTCAGGCACGTCCGGGAGAAAAATCGGCTGAGGAAGGCTAGGCAAATCTCGAGGGACCCGGTAGACAAGGCCAACTGGAGCCGCAAAGTCCATGCGGTTCGCGAGATGGTCAGAGAATACCAGAACAGTGTCTGGGAGGACAAGATTGAGAGCTTGTGCGTACAGGACAGGTCCCTGTGGCACATGACGAGGAACTTGATGCGGGTTCCCGCACCAAGGCCGCCTATTGTAGGTCGCAACGGGGTGGCCAACTCCGACCAGGAGAAGGCCGATGCTCTCGCTGAGAACTTAGAGGCACAATTTGTACCGACTGACGATCCGTCAGACCCAGTGCAGATTGCGCACGTGGCTCAGGTCATCGCAGCGGTCTCGTACAGACCCTTGGATGAACCTGAACCCACGGAGGCAGCAGAAATGTCGCGGGCGTTAGTCGCTCTAAGATTAAACAAGGCCCCCGGACGCGACGGCATCAATAACGCGGTCCTCAGAAAGCTGCCCTTGGAGGCGATTAACTTCCTCGTGGAGTTATTCAACGCCGTCCTGCTCCTGAGTCACTTCCCCGAGCTCTGGAAACCCTTGACTGGACACTAATTGTTTGTCACCTCCAAACCTGAGCTATTGAGAATCTTTCCTGTGATGTATTTGTATGATCTAGGTTAAAAAAAAATTATAGTGTAAACTTGATTATGTTTAGCTTATAAATAATTTGCAGAAAGAGTGTTTCCTTGATTAGATAAAACCTATTTGTATAACGTTGGTTATGTAAGAAGAGAAGTGAAAAGGATTTTTCTAAATATTTTTATTCGTGTTTTATAGACGAACAAGACCTTTTCCCACTTGTAGCAGACTTAATTCTGAAGATATTAAGATTCAGTGGCGCATCCAGGAGTTTACTTAGGGGAGGGTGGGCATGTGTGTTCTAGCTATTTATTTCTAGCCCTTGAAAATATATATCAAATTATTTTAGTTTAATACATATATATATTTTTTAGAGAAATTACACACACAAACACATGTATATACAGGTTGTTAAAAAAAGGGATTCAGAAATTATGCATCTTGTACACATTAACATGAGTAGAATGATTTTAATGATGTTACATGACCTCTAGTTGTGCCGATACGTTGGTAAACTCAAATAATAATCATAATAATAATAATAATAATAATTATTATTATTATTATTACTACTACTACTATACAAATAAAAGTGTCTGGAAAATTATAGGTCCACAAACCTCACATAGAGGTAGAGGTAATTTTGTATTTTAGTAATAAAAAATCAATTATACGGTGCACCACACAACACAGACTTCCTCTCGCTTTTATCTTGAAATAGACATTTACTAAAAGCTCGTTAAGATTTGTGAAATGAAATAATATACACTGTTACTTACTCTATGCAGGGGTGGCTCAAGGGCCGTGCGAACCGGGCGGCTACCCGGGGCGCCAAACATTGCTAGACATGACCAAACGTAGCCTGGGCGTGAAATGAAAATAGTCCCCAAACATAACAACTCCAAACCTAACATAACCTAGGCATGATAGTGGAGTTGCAAATCTTAACAATCGTTCAATTTTTTTATCCTAACATGAAATTTTACACATTAGTTTAATTTTGTGGTGAGTAAAATAGAATCTAGTGACACTCTTAAATAGTTATTTTACATTTGCCAGCTTGAAATAATGGCGCCCTAAAACTTTTTCTTTTTGCAATTATAACGTAAACTATTCATAATATCAAAGTGTTTGTTAAACTTATAATAAATAAATGGTACAGCGCACCGCACAGACTTTCTCTCTCTTTCTATAAACTCGTAAGATTTCTGAACGGAATAATGTACATTGTATCATCACCACTCCACATAAGAACACGCATAAAATAATATACAATGATATATAATCAATGAGAAAAGACGCGCATCTTTGTCCACCTAAGAGCATTTCAAACAGTATAATGTCTTCCACAAGGGTCAACACTTCGTATTAATAATTTCGATTTCTGGTTAAAATTTTAACATTTTATAAGGTGTTGCAGATCTTCAAGTCATCTCATTGATATTTAATTATTCATTTATACATTTTGACCAATAAAAAATGTAAATATTGACTATTGAGTCTAAAATGGAGATAGATAATTGCTGTGCAAACATTTCTCCTAAGAGTTTTAAGGAAAAATAACATACTTTTTTTAGATACTTATTATATTTAATTACTCTATGGCATTGGAGAATTATTGCGTTAAGACTTAAGTAGTATATGTTTATAACTAAAGCTCACAAAATTGTATTAATATATTTGCAAATATCTCTGAAACTGTTGCTTTTATAAAAATATATGTCAAATAAAAGGTTTTTTTTCTAATAGTCCTACAATTTTGCAATGATAAGTTGTTTAGTTTCTCAAATAGTTGTAGAGATACGGAAATTAACGCTTATGTAAAGTACAATTAAAATTATTTTAATAGGAAAATGAAAATAGCCAGTCTATTTATAATCTTAATCAACGCCTAGATACGAATTTTAATCAAAATCGTTTGAGCAGATTTTGAGAAAACCTATTTTTTCTCTTTTCGCCCTTTATAAAACTATTAATTTTAAGTTTTAATAGACACACAGACAGACGGCATTGCAAAGACTATTTTTTAGGGTTCGGGGGGTCATGGGACGTCGACATCCATCAACATTTCAGGTTTGGTTTTTTTACGGTCGCAATACTTAAACTTTAATGTCCAAAAAGTTAAAAAATATATATAATTGCGTGTAGATTGTTAATTATTGATTTTATAAAAATATGTTTCGAATAAAATATTTGTATTATAAATATATATATATATATATATATAAACATATTTGTAATGCTAAGTAATTTCATATCTCAAATAGTTTCGGAGCTATTATAAAAAATTAATTTACGCATCAGACCGGAGCCCTTAAAGCCATTTTGCTGAAATATTGAGAGTAGCAATTTTGTTTGGAATATTTATTAATGTTTATAAATGAAATTTAATCAAAATCGTTAGAGCCGATTTTGAGAAAATCGACTTTTTCTCTTTTTGCCCTTCAGTAAACTATCCCTAATTTTAGGGGTAGATATCAAATTCCAAAAACCCCTCGGGGAAACCCTATGAAAACCCTAGATATCAAGTTTTAGCTCATTTGGTAAAATAGTTTAGGCTCTAGTTGGAGGTACAGACAGACGGAAATTCAAAAACAACTTTTTCGGATTCAGGGAGTCATGAAACGTCAAGATTCATCAAAATCTCGAGTTCGATTTTTTTGACGATCACCATACTTTCTCTACCTGTAAGATAGAGAGAAAGTAATAACACCGCACTGCGATTTGACTCGTTTTGACTCTCGACTAAACACTGAATGAAAATGCGAAGAAACATGAGTTTTTAAGGTGCGGTCGCATAGCTACTAATACACAGTAAAATTGACTGATTTGCGACCGAAATTCTAGATGAACCAATTATGATATCTATTTATTTTATTTTTATTATGACTGTATGGACACTTTTCTAAATTGATATTGAATTTTATAATTAATTTTTTTTATGGATATATTATTAAAATTAACTCAAAAACACATTTTTGAAAATGGTTGGATTTTAAAAAAACAAAGAGCTACAATCTTAAGTTTTGTGTGTAATTTACAAATATAATATTTTTAATTACGTAAACCTATTCACTGGGTCATAAACCTGTCATTAGTTACATAAATTTAGTGTTAATACAAGATAGGGGTGGTAACCCCCACCACACCTACTCAAGCTGAGAGAGAGGAGAGAGAGAGAAAGAGAGAGAGAGAGAGAGAGAGAGAGAGAAAGTGTCAGCCAGAATCCAAGATTCAGCGGGCAGTAGTAATCCTATTGTTGGCTTGACAGGACAACACTAATAGCTTTGAAACCTTTTCAGAAGACCAGTTACAATATATTTCATTTGTATTTTTTTTCCTGAGTCTTAAAAAAAAATCTTTGCAAACTAGAAGTTGAACCTACATCAACATTATTTCATAAAATAAATAATTTTTTTCTTTCAATGGGGCTTTTAACATGTAATTATTTATGAAAACAAGGATTATATCGGCATACGATTTACAAACCAGCTTTTAACTATGACATACATAACGGTTTACTAAAGTTAATTTAGCGACTTTACCTGGAATTGAAACCGGGACCCTTAACATAGTAAGCACACGTGCTATTGACCTAGCTAAAGTGTCAGTTAAAATATAATGAGAAACGTACTACGTAATAATATGATAAGCCACTTTAAATAAATGTTTAAAAAATATAGTGATCAAAGCATAGCTGTAGTAAAATAATATTCAATATCAAAATTAGACTCAATTTGAATGTTGTGCAAGTTGACGCAACTTATGATGATTCTCAACACAAACAGTATTAAATTATTTACATTTATTTTGTATTAAAGAGTGAATACTTTTCTAAAGCATGCAATTATTTGTATGCTTCTAAAATAAGAATTAACTTTTTGAGGTCAGCGTAGCATTTCGAATTGTTCGGAAACTGTATGCTATACACCAAGTAGACCAGAGTTGGACCGGGCTATCCAAAAGGGTGCAGACCTTGGCTTTACAAAGGGCATAACATATTTTGACGATTTCAAAAAAGTTTACCAGAATTCGTAAAGTTATTTTACAATAAATAAGTAGAGTTAAATAATACTCACAAATAATAAATATTAGTGGTGTCTGCAAATACTTCCAAAATAATATTATTTTTGTTTTCTCCATGTGGCTCAAAGCATCGGTTATTTTTAATAAAATAGTATAAAGAAAAATCCATGGGATAAGTGAATTTTTTCTATATAATTGTGTTTTGTTCCTACAATGAAAGTAACTGAAGATGTCATCTATTGTATTGACTTCATGGGTTTTGTATATAACTTAGCTTTACTCTATTCCTACAAAACAACTATTATAAATGTATTTTATTGTAATTACTACTAGATATTTCTATATAATTGTGTTTTGTTCCTACAATGAAAGTAACTGGAGATGCCATCTATTGTATTGACTTCCAGGGTTTTGTATATAGTTTAGCTTTACTCTATTCTTAAAATAAAACTATTTATAAATATATTTTATTGTAATTAATACTAGATATCTCTATATGATTGTGTTTTATTCCTGCAATAAAAGTAACTGAAGATGTCATCTATTAAATGACTTCGAGTTTTGTATATAGATTAGCTTTACTCTATTCCTACAAAACAACTATTATAAAGGTATTTTATTGTAACTAATACTGGATTATTCTATATAATTGTGCTATGTTCCTGTGATCGAGTGCAATGAGGGACAAACGCGTTAGTCAACTGGGCAACTGGTGCGGGTCCCTCCAAAATTTGTTCAACAATAACGCTTTCAATAAATCTATGGTAAAATGTGTATTTTTTTTACACAATGGAGGAAGACTTATACATAAGTCCAAATAAATCATAGAAAACTCAATTTAAAAAAGTTTTGACAAAATTCCAGGACATCCTTGACAGATATTCAAGATCTGTTGATACTTGCATGTGCAGAAAACTAAACTCTATGTTGCTACTGGAGAAATATTTGATTTATTTTGGCCAACAAATTTCAATTCTATAAACACTGTAAAATTACTCGCGCTCCCTTCTGCCGCACCTTAATCAATCCAAGAATTGTATAATTAAAAAAAAAACTACTTCCATTGGTGGTTGAGAGGGTGGGAGGCAGCTACCCCCACAAAAAAAATTCGCTATCCTCACAAGTGCCCTCATACAGTAAAAACATTAAATCTTACATGTGTGGTTGGCTCTCGCCATTTTGAGAGTAGTTCCTAAATATCCCATGTATTATTATCAAATAAGGAATATATGAATATAGTAAACCTTTTTTTAATACATTCATCTACACTCTAGATTTGCCAATGACGGGGAGATCGAAATTCGAATCTCAGTTGGGTGAACTGGGGGTGTTTCTAAATGGTTTTTCACTCTCCCTCCACGCAAATATGAGTTCCCTTACTCTAAATTCAACCTCCCCAATTCCTTACCCATTTGCGTAATTATTACTTAAGCGTATAACCCGAACGGGTAGTAAGGCACGGTGCTAATAAAATAAAATAAAGATACCCTCTAGATTAGCGGTGCCTAACCTTGTATCTCTCGCGTACCCCTTGGCACTCCATTTCCATGAATTGTGTCTTTAATTACAGAAATGTTTGAGTACAGTAGCAGTTATTTATAATAATTTATTTGTTGCAACTGAAAAGTATGGGCTAATAATAAGATTAAAAAACAATATTATAATAAGGTGAATAAGAGTTCATATATTTTTACATTCAAAAAGCAAAAGATACAAAATAAAGAACAAATTTTATATATTTATTTATTAATAATTATAAAAACTATTGAAATTAAAATCATTTTTTCAAGGTCAAACATATATTTAAAAAAAACAGCACCGCCCCTCACCATATCGTTGAGTTAATTTCACTGCTGGTATATGTAGCTCTTTCCGCCTTTAATCAAATGTTTCCACGTACCCCCAAACGTCCCGGCACGTACCCTACGTTGGGAACCGCTGCTCTAGATAATTGGGCCGAATACGTAACGCGTCCTCTTACTAAGCTAATTGTTTAATTCCCGCTGGGGCGTAATATTGATCATATTTTGATGAATTTACGGTCTCGAGTTCTGTCTTATGGTTTTTGCTAGTTTGTAAATCGTGTGCCTATATAGCCACATTTCAGTGAAGGTATTCAGAAAGTACACGTTATATATATATATATATATTATATATATATATATATATATATATTATATATATATAAATATATATATATATATATATAGTTGTAGGTCATTTGCTAATCTAACCAATTTTTTAGGATGTTTAGAAAGTGCATGAATAACTTTCCAATTTATTTAAAAAAATCTAGAAAATTATTATATTATACAATTAGTCACGTTTTTTTTTCAAACCACCTAGCAATGATCAATAGTCATAAGATAATTATATTTTCATCAACAGCAAATTTAAACCTATTTCATTTTTACTAGAAAAATAAAACAGTTTTCTAAGTACTGTATATTAGAAATAGGAACAAAGCTTATTCAATGTAGCTTGTTTATTCAAACACTTTGTGAACCCAAAATTCCAGGTAGAGGTGGCCTGCCAGGCTCTGCTTTGTTTGTCATTCAGAATACAGAAAACCAATCGACCAAATAATGTGACACAAGCCAGGGTGAGGAAAGTAACAGAGTGGTGGGGGTATTACCTCTCCTTAAGCATGTACTCAGTTCGAGAAGGAAGATTAAGACCCAAAACGAGATTTGGTCTTCTATTCTGCCGCACCTTAATATACAACAGAAACTTTCCAGAATATTCTGTAAAAGTGTCAAAGCTAACAAGCGGATCTTAAGCAAGGCGAGGCTCTCATTGAGCTGGGGTTAGCTGGCGCCATTGAGCCTCTCTGTCTGGTTTCGCCGTGTGAAGTCTGTGTGCTTCGCGGATTTTCTCAATGTTTTGTGTGGTTCCGAGAAGGTGCGGGCGGGTAAACCCGATAGAGTTGACTCATGACAATACACTTTGGATCCATAATACTTGCTATTTACACTGATTTGAGGCACGCTGCAGGAGCTAAATTATTTCTACACAATACTTATCTAAAAACAGTTCATGACCGCACAAATAAACAATTTTGAGATCTTGTCACATTTATTTTATTTTTATTTACAATGTCTTCGCGGAGCACTTGTAGATGCACAGCAAACTTTGGGATCCGCTGGTTTAGGCTAACAAATTTGGCTTTTAAATAGTAGGCTTGAATAGGAGGTATGTTTTAATAAAACACTTTAGTTGTTAAAGTGTGTAAAAGCTCAAATATGTACCGGTATCTAACTAAACACTCTTCATAAGACCATATAATTATAGTTGATAAGTTAAAAATAAATACAATATTCAAATAATAGGACTTTATGACTGTATGAACTCAAAAATTTACATAAGTGGCCAATGTAATATTTACTACTTTTTTCTTCTTAAATTGTGATTATTTTACCCTATAGTGTCATTGAGCCTTTAGTTGAAAGTAGTTTTAAGAATAAATAGAAATGTGTTTGCACCATTGACGCGTATAAGACTGTGATTTGTGCTCATCTTTACGTAAATAAACAATTTTTACTTTCTCTCGACACCTTGAAGAGAAAAGTACTTTGCTAAAAAAAAGTCCAAATTTTGATAACTGTCAACCCCCGAAATCGAAAAGGTGTTTTTTGCGACGCCGTCTGCCTGTGTGTCTATATCTAGGCCCTATAGCCGACACAATTTTACTGATCAGGCTAAAACTTAGTATATATGTTTTTATAAGGTTCCCCCGAGGAGTTTTTGGAGTTAGTTACCCTAAAATTGAGGGTAGTTTATTAAAGGTAAAAAAGAGGGAAAACAAGCTATCTCGAAATCTTCTGAAAAGATTTTTATTCAATTTGTGTCTGGGCATTGTTTATCATTATAAACTAAATGGCCGTTCTAATCATCCCATGAACATAATTTTAAGGGTAATTTACATAAGCAGATATTGCCAATTTTATTAATATCTTTGCAAGTATTTGAGACACGAAATAACTCATTATTATAAGGTTGTAACAAATTTAAAATTAAAAAACCCTTTACTTTAAATGTACTTTTATAAAACCTTTTATAAAAAGTGTCCATAAAATATGTAAGGATTTTTTTCATTATTTCGACCCGCTTCCCCCCCCCCCCCCCCAAAAAAAATCTCCCTACTTAAGCGATCGTATGATTTTTCGTTCCCCCCTTTCCCCTTACCAATCTTACGTAATTTTTTTACGACTTGGTAAATTATATTATTTTAGACAAAAGGATTGGTGATGTGAAATTATAGAATACTTATCGCAGTAAAATTAGGTGTAGCACATTATAAATAAATGACATTTTATAATTATGTATAGCTGTGTACGTCTATAGACTACGCTTCAGCGCCATCTGTCATCGCTAGTGCAACCTTTTTGACCGCGCGTCTGTAAAGTATTTTTTTAGATTTTATCTCACCATAAACATTGATAAAATTCTTAGTTAAGATGTATTCTGCCCACCCCTACGAAAACGTAAGAAATTACTGATCACCCTCACCCCAAAAAAATCCTAGCGTAATTCTTAAATGGTCCCTAACTTCCGAGTTATTGGCATTTTTTTTAAATCGAGGTCTCGGAAAACGGGACTTTATTATTATGCTTTTTGATAAAAATCTGTAAAATATGAATAATAAAACGATACGTTTATTTCATGTATGCCTCTTGGTGGAATGTGGTGCTCTTTTTTCCATCATGTATATGCAAAAATGTATATTATCTGGTTTCACAAATCTTACGAGTTTTAAGTAAATGTTTTCATTTTTAGACAAAGGAGAGATAAAGTCTGTGTGATGCACCATAACATTTATTTATTGAGGTAGGCCTAGTTATTAGCCTTAATAATATGGACACAAGTTAATATTATACAGCTTATAAACTTGTTTGTAGTTTCGTCTTTATTAAAACATTATTTCTCACTTAGGGGATATCAAAACTGATATCATAGAAGAATCATCTATTGAAAACATTTATCTACAGTTAATTTCAACCAAATAGTCCATTTCAACTGCTATTTAAAAATAATATATCTAAATATTAGAAGTATAAAGCACAAATATGAGGATTTATTATGTTTTCTCTCTTATATTAAACTAAATATTGATTTAATAATATTAACACGAGTGTGGATATACGGGGATGAGACATTATTGCTTAAAATTTCAAACTACAAGGCCAATTTTAACTGTAGAGACAATAAATGATGTGGGGGAGTTTGTGGTTTTGTTAGAACACGGACATTTGAAATTTTTAGTAAAGGTTCCTTTTTGGCTTTAGACCAGAGATAGAACCGAATTTTGTGAAATTCATCAAACTGTAAGAGATGAAAAAGGGGGTTCAAAAGTTTTCAAAATTAACTGACCATGCATTTTTTTGAACTAGTGGACAGAGAGCCTTGAAATTAAAAATGAATGTTTCATTATAGAATTGGGTGAGAAATTTTTAGGGTTTTTCAAATTTTATTGCCTAAAAGGGTGTTAAGGGGAAAAAAGGGGCAATTAATTTTATGTCCTCCAATCAAGGTCGCAGAATACTAATATGAAATTAATTTATGTACGGCATCCACACGCTGGGTCCCGAGGTGCGTTGGTAAAAAGTTTATTCAAGACTTCCAAAACTAGTATGAATAAATACTTTTCCAGGGTGATAAATGATTGAAATTTTGCAGACAACCAAAGGGACCACTCCAAATAATTATAAAAGTATGAACCTTTTAGATTAATAAGTGAGAGCCTGGGACATAGGGAAGGGGATATAAACAGAATAAAACCCTTTAATGTGTGCTAGAAAGTTAAATTTGACAGTACCCGCCTCGGTGGCGTAGTTGGCTAACGCGCCAGTCGTGTTGAACCAGACCGCCGAGGACGGGGAGATCGAGGTTAGAATCTCGGTCGGGTGAACTGGGGGTGGTTTTTCCTAAATGGTTTTCCACTCTCCCTCCACGCAAATGCGGGTTCACTTCCTCTAAATTCAACCTCCCCAATTCCTAATACATTAGTGTAATTAGTACTTAAGCGTATAACCCGAACTGGTAGTAAGACGCGGTGCTAAATAAAAAAAAATGGGACCCCGGGAAATAGGGCGGGGGTGGGGAGGTAAGGGATTATAAAAATAAAAACAACTTTTAGCTGTGATAGAATATTTAAATTTGGCAAGTACGTAGAATGACCTTTTAAAATAACCAAATAAAGCTTAATATTTGACATTTATAAGTGGGAGTTGAAGAAATGGTAGGGAAAGAGGGCGGGCTCAACATTTACAAAAACTAATATATTCAACTACTTGTTTATGTGAGTAGTACGCACCGGACCTCAGCCCACTCATATAGAGCTAGTATTGCGATGTTACGCTTTGTTATTGTAACTTGTATCCTGTTGTGACGTCACCTGTAACCTTGAACATGTACGTGCTTGTCTGACATCCTCGTAGCCGGTATCCTGTTGTTGTTATTGCAACTTGTATCCTGTTGCCCCCGCCCCTGCCCCCCGCCCCCGTTATTGTAACCTGTGACGTCACCTGTATCCTTGAACATGTACGTGCTTGTCTGACATCCTCGTTCCACCGTGCTTGTGTCCCGGGTGTTACGCGTTGTTATTGTAACCTGTGACGTCACCTGTTGTTGTAATCTGTATCCTGTTGTGACGTCACCTGTATCCTTGAACATGTACGTGCTTGTCTGACATCCTCGTTCCACCGTGCTTGTGTCCCGGGTGTTACGCGTTGTTATTGTAACCTGTATCCTGTTGTTGTAATCTGTATCCTGTTGTGACGTCACCTGTATCCTTGAACATGTACGTGCTTGTCTGACATCCTCGTAGCAGTGTTGTTATAGCAACCTGTGTTTGTCTGACATCCTCGTTCCACCGTGCTCGTGTCCCGGGTGTTACGCGTTGTTATTGTAACCTGTGACGTCACCTGTTGTTTCTCAGGCGTTGTTATTGTAACCTGTGACGTCACCTGTATCCTTGAACATGTACGTGCTTGTCCGACATCCTCGTAGCAGGTATCCTGTTGTGACGTCACCTGTTGTTTCTCAGGCGTTGTATCCTGTTGTGACGTCACCTGTTGTTTCTCAGGCGTTGTTATTGTAACCTGTGACGTCACCTGTATCCTTGAACATGTACGTGCTTGTCTGACATCCTCGTAGCAGTGTTGTTATAGCAAGCTGTATCCTGTACGTGTTTGTCTAACAAAAAATGAGAGAGTATAAATAGACTTCCATGTAATTACTGCCGATCATTATACTCACCGGTTGCAGACGTTCATCATCAAAAAAAAATGAGTTTTGACGAGCTTGAAAACTGGTTCAATTTCGGTAAGTTTTAAAAAAACTTTAGTATATTTTAATGGGTAGCTAATAAGTCTTCGGTGTACAAAGGTGTTTGCTTTTTTACAGACCCCCAAGAAGACACAACATCGACTCCCGCAAGCACTAGTCAAACGCCGGCTCCAGATCTGTTGGGGTTTTTTACAGACGATGGGATTTGTTTGGTTGAAAGCGGTTGTTCAACGGGTGAGCCCTCGATATGTTTAAAAAATTTCTTCCACACACGCACACACACACACACACACACACGCACACACATACACGCACGCACACACACGCACACGCACGCAAACGCAGACACACACACACGTGTGCACGCGCACGCACACACATACACACGCACACACAGTGTGATAGTAGTTAATAGGTATTTATTTATTATTTTCAGATTTTTGGGAGACCGCATCGTTGGTGCGACGACCGCCGTCAGCCCAAATGACCGACGACATCATGGCAGAGTTCGAGCTGTTAGATCGTCCCCCGGAGATCCGGGATGGTGTGCAGGCGCCGCTAGGGGCTCAAACCGACGTCACGGCTCAGAGCGAAGAGGGGTATAATGATGTTTTGGCCGAGCTTGAGCGGCTAGATCGCCTATTATGTGAGTATAAACGGTTTATTGCGCCCACCCGGACACATTCCCAAATATGTGTGGCACCGGGTTCAAACCACTGTTAACAAAGTTAAATTACATTAAATTTGTCACAAAAAAATCCCCCTCTCTGATTATTTTGTAGGAGCACATAAAAAAAAACAGAGTGCCTTGTGTTCAGCATTAGTGACATATGAAGATCAGATTACTTGGCGTATTAATCTAGGAAGTTCTTCTAGCTGTCAGTGCCTGTATATACCTATAAACACGCACACTGATTGTTGTTCACAGACTTTAATGACCACTCCGCTAGATATCGCGTGCATGCCTGTTCGGTTAGAGAGAGAGAGAGAGAGGAAGAACCCAATCGCACCATCTGTCATTAGCGATGGGACGAGGGGGTATTTATGTCGTTGAAAGCAAATGTGGGTTTAACCTTTGTTAACGCGTATGTTTACAACAATTATATTTAAAGTCTGTTGAGTCTGGGGGTCCCGCGTTCGATTTCCGGACACAGCTGAAAATGATGGTTTAATCATACGCCAAGCCATGTGATATGACATTTAAAATAGGCTTTCATTAAAAAACTGATGAATATTCATACGCCAAGTCATGTGATAAGAAGTACAAATAAGTTTATGGCTCAAGTGTATTTATTTCACACACTTTGCGAAGGATCTCGGGCATAGATGAAAATGAGGGTTTAATCATACGCCAAGTCATGTGATATGAAATTAAAAATAAATTTATGTAAGTTTTTTCTTTAACGTTTAAACATACGCCAAGCCATGTAATTAACAATCTGATGAATATTCATACGCCAAGTCATGTGATATGAAATATAACAAGCTGATGAATATTCATACGCCAAGTCATGTGATATGAAATTTAAAATAAATTTATGTAAGGCTTGTGATTAACAATCTGATGAATATTCATACGCCAAGTCATGTGATATGAATATTCATACGCCAAGCCATGTGATATGACATTTAAAATAGGCTTTCATTAAAAACCTGATGAATATTCATACGCCAAATCATGTGATATGTAATTCATGAATATTCATACGCCAAGCCATGTGATATGACATTTAAAATAGGCTTTCATTAAAAACCTGATGAATATTCATACGCCAAGCCATGTGATATGACATTTAAAATAGGCTTTCATTAAAAACCTGATGAATATTCATACGTCAAGTCATGTGATATGAAGTACAAATAAGTTTATGGCTCAAGTGTATTTATTTGCGAAGGATCCCGGGCATAGATGAAAATGAGGGTTTAATCATACGCCAAGTCATGTGATATGAATATTCATACGCCAAGCCATGTGATATGACATTTAAAATAGGCTTTCATTAAAAACCTGATGAATATTCATACGCCAAGTCATGTGATATGTAATTCATGAATATTCATACGCCAAGCCATGTGATATGACATTTAAAATAGGCTTTCATTAAAAACCTGATGAATATTCATACGCCAAGCCATGTGATATGACATTTAAAATAGGCTTTCATTAAAAACCTGATGAATATTCATACGCCAAGTCATGTGATATGAAGTACAAATAAGTTTATGGCTCAAGTGTATTTATTTGCGAAGGATCCCGGGCATAGATGAAAATGAGGGTTTAATCATACGCCAAGTCATGTAATTCATGAATATTCATACGCCAAGCTATGTTATATGACATTTAAAATAGGCTTTCATTAAAAACCTGATGAATATTCATACGCCAAGTCATGTGATATGTAATTCATGAATATTCATACGCCAATCCATGTGATATGAAATTTAACAATCTGTTGAATATTCATACGCCAAGCCATGAGATATGACATTTAAAATAGGCTTTCATTAAAAAACCTGATGAATATTCATACGCCAAGTCATGTGATATGAAGTACAAATAAGTTTATGGCTCAAGTGTATTTATTTGCGAAGGATCCCGGGCATAGATGAAAATGAGGGTTTAATCATACGCCAAGTCATGTGATATGTAATTCATGAATATTCATACGCCAAGCTATGTTATATGACATTTAAAATAGGCTTTCATTAAAAACCTGATGAATATTCATACGCCAAGTCATGTGATATGTAATTCATGAATATTCATACGCCAAGCCATGTGATATGAAATTTAACAATCTGATGAATATTCATACGCCAAGCCATGTGATATGACATTTAAAATAGGCTTTCATTAAAAACCTGATGAATATTCATACGCCAAGTCATGTGATATGCATACGCCAAGTCATGTGATATGAAGTACAAATAAGTTTATGGCTCAAGTGTATTTATTTGCGAAGGATCCCGGGCATAGATGAAAATGATGGTTTAATCATACGCCAAGTCATGTGATATGAAATTCATGAATATTCATACGCCAAGCCATGTGATATGACATTTAAAATAGGCTTTCATTAAAAACCTGATGAATATTCATACGCCAAGTCATGTGATATGTAATTCATGAATATTCATACGCCAAGTCATGTGATATGAAATTTAACAATCTGATGAATATTCATACGCCAATCCATGTGATATGACATTTAAAAACCTGATGAATATTCATACGCCAAGTCATGTGATAAGAAGTACAAATAAGTTTATGGCTCAAGTGTATTTATTTGCGAAGGATCCGGGGCATAGATGAAAATGAGGGTTTAATCATACGCCAAGTCATGTGATATGAAATTTAACAATCTGATGAATATTCATACGCCAAGCCATGTGATATGACATTTAAAATAGGCTTTCATTAAAAACCTGATGAATATTCATACGCCAAGCCATGTGATATGACATTTAAAATAGGCTTTCATTAAAAACTGATGAATATTCATACGCCAAGTCATGTGATATGTAATTCATGAATATGCATACGCCAGGTCATGTGATATGAAGTACAAATAAGTTTATGGCTCAAGTGTATTTATTTCACACACACACCACACACACACACACTTTAAGAATGTTGATGTGTTATAAATACCAAAAGCAGTCTGAAATTGTGGCATCGTTTTAAAGACTCGTATGTTTAGAACAATTATTGTTAAAGTGCTTACTTTGTGTGTTATAGTTCAAATTGAGAGCGAAAATGGCAGTGCCGTCCTCTCTCAGCCACCGGCCATGACACCTGTACACCCCGCCGCGGGAGCATCGCCGGCCGTGACACCCGTACACCCCGCCGCGGGAGCACCGCCTCCGCGCCAGGGAGAAGGTGCGGCGAGGCAGACGGGGTCCCCGCAACCCGTGGCCGGCCCGTCTTCGGCACCCCAGACGGGAATTAGTGGCCCGGTAAACCAGGTAGGTGGAGCTTTGAACCAAGGCCTCCCTCTTCGTTTCGTCGAAGAGAGAATAAAACAATTGAGGCGTTTCTTTTATACCGGTAGAGAAGTTACCGTACATCTGGGTGCTCCAGCAAGCGATCGTGACGCATTAAGTTGGCTTGAAGAACAAATTACTAATTTGCTCAATCGGCTGCAGGACCACGGTGTCAGTGCCGAAGATCACGTCGGCTTACTTTTAAATAGCACGGACTCGACGTCGAACCCTGTGTATGTCACATTTAGGCGAGCAGATCAGTTGGACGCTCGTGTCGTGCTCGATAACGTAAGTCGCGTGCTGCAGAGTAATAGTTTGTTCTTGAGTACGGCACCACTGTACGTTAAACTCAGCCATTTTAAGGAGCCTCGCGGGAGTGGCAGAAGTTATTGTGATAAATTATCTCCCGCTTCCACATATAGCCGTAATAATAAAGGAATAATTACTATTCAAAATGGCGACGACACACTCTGCCTTGCCCGTGGATTGGTGGTCGCCAAGGCTATATGTGACGTTAAAAGAGAACCGGGATGCATGGATGTGAACACCTTTAAGCAGATCAAACAGGGTCGTCTTATTCAAAAACTCAAAGCAGAGGAACTATGCCGTGACGCAGGTGTGAATCTTTTGAAAGGTGGTGGACTCACCGAACTGAAACAATTTCAAGCATACCTCACCGAATACAAAATCACCGTGTTCAGGGAACGTCGGGGAAGGCAAGTCCTATATGAGGGGCCTACTCCCCCCGAACATTCCTTTAAGGGCTACCTTGATTTGTATTTTCACGACGATAAGCAAAACCATTTTGATGTCATAACATCTTTGACAGCCGCGTTTAAGTGTGACCATTTTTGCCGCGAGTGCCGTGTGCCGTTTGATCATAAGAACGAGCACAAGTGCGAGTCCGCGTGCAAAAAGTGCTACGCTAAAGTGGTTTGTAGCGGAGACCTATCTGTGACCTGTAAAGATTGTGGGCGTCGGTTCACAAATCAGCAGTGTTTTGATAACCATAAACGTCCCGGTTTTTGCCGAGGTCACATGTCGGTCTGTGACGTCAAAAAGGTTTGCGATGTATGCGGGCAATTTTTCAGCTTGGAAAGATCAAATTATTCACACAGGTGTTATGAGACTTTTTGTAGAGTATGTGATTCATATCGTCCTTTTGGCCATTTCTGTTATATGAAGCGGGCCCCGTCCAAGCCGTCACTGGAAAAGAGCAATTTCATGTTTGTATTCTATGATTTTGAATGCAGACAAGAAACGCTTCTTCAAGGTGCGGTAAACACGTACTTGCACGAACCTAACCTATGTGTAGTGCAGACGTGTTGCAAGGCCTGCCTTCATATAGATGCAAATGACAATCATTGCACTGAATGTGGGGGCGATAGGACTCGCATATTCGGGGGTGATACCACAATGGCCCAATTTTTCGGATTTATAGAACAAATTAATGCTTCAAAATTCAAGGGTATCACCCTACTAGCCCATAATGCCAAGGGATACGACGGTAATTTCATTTTAAAATACATGATGGAGGTGAAAAAATGGACTCCAGACCTCATCATGAACGGTGGGAAAATCATGTCCATGCGTTACGGCCCGCTCCACTTTATTGACTCTCTGAACTTTCTCCCCATGTCGTTGTCCAAGATGCCCAAAACGTTTGGCTTGGACGAGTCTTTGGCCAAGGGACATTTCCCCCATTTTTTCAACAAAAAAGAAAACGCGGGGTATAGGGGTCCCTTGCCGCCGAAGGAGGACTACGGCGTCGGTGAGATGTCTGCAGAGGGAAAGGAGCACTTTGAGAGGTGGTATGACGCGTTGGTCAAAGAAAATTATGTCTTTGATTTTAACCGCGAGCTGGAAGTGTATTGCGTGAAAGACGTAGAGATCCTACGGAAGGCCTGCCTAAAGTTTAGAGACATGCTTATTGAAAAAGCAAAGGTGGATCCTTTCAGAGAGGCGTGTACGATCGCAGGAGCGGCCATGTTGGTTTACCGCCGGAGTCACCTTAAGGAGAATACCGTCGGTATCGTCCCTAACGGTGGCTACCGGTGCGCAGACCAACAGTCGCACGTAGCTGTACAATGGCTCTGCTGGGAGGCCCATCGACGCCGTGTCTCTATCCTTCATGCGGGTAACGGCCGTGAGGAATATGTGTTGGGGCGACGTGTAGACGGCGTTGTTAAAGCTGGAGATACCACCACCGTCTTCCAGTTTTGGGGCTGTTATTGGCACGGGTGCCCTCTCTGTTATCCGGGCAGGACCACCCCTATCAAAAACAGCCCCCACGAGACCATGGAGACGCGTTATGAAGCGACCATGGCCTGCGTGGAAAAGTTTAAGAACGCCGGCTACACGCTCGTAGAGATGTGGGAGTGTACGTTTAATGCGATGAAACGCACAGACAAGGACTTGCAACGATTTGTACTCCGGCACGAGGTGTATGCCAAGGAGCCTATCAACCCCAGGGATGCATTCTTTGGCGGGCGTACAAATTGCATCAAGCTCTTCCACGAAGCGGACCTTTCTTGTGGGGAGAAGATCAAGTACTTGGACGTGTGTTCGTTGTACCCGTACGTTTGCAAGTACAAAAAATACCCCGTCGGCCACCCTAAAATTCACTTGGAACCAAATTGTCCCGCTATAGATCGAGTAGAAGGCATAGCCAAAGTTACGGTGACGCCTCCGCGGGATTTATTCTTGCCCGTATTGCCTACACGGATGCACGACAAGTTAATGTTCATCTTGTGCAGGAAATGCGGGGAGGAGAAAAACCAAGGCGCGTGTCAGCACAACGACAAAAAAGATCGCTGGTTGACAGGTGTCTGGGTGATCGACGAGATCCGGAAAGCCGTCGAGAAAGGCTACACCGTTGAAGCAGTGCACGAAGTGTGGGAGTACGATGTATCTGTTTATGACCGTCAGACACGTTCTGGCGGATTGTTTCACGGCTACATCGATACTTTTGTGAAAATTAAACAAGAAGCCAGCGGTTGGCCCGAGTGGTGCACCTCACATGAGGAAAAATTAGCATACATTCAAAATTATGAGGAAATGGAGGGGGTAAAACTCGATTTCGGCTCTGTAAAAACCCCGGTCTCCGCACGCTGGCTAAACTCTTTTTGAATTCGCTATGGGGAAAGTTCGGGCAAAGACCCGATTTACCACACGTAGCCGTTGTCAACGACTATCAGGGCGTCCACAAGTACCTGACGGATCCGTACATCACCGTGGACAGCGTCATCGATGTAAATGACGAGGTTATGTTCCTCAACTACAAGGATGAACGTGACGCGTTGCGCCCTAACCCTAACACGAGTGTGGCGGTGGCGTGCTACACGACCGCTATGGCTAGGTTGCACCTATACGGCATCCTTGAACAGTTGGGGGACCGCGTTTTGTATCACGATACGGATAGCGTTCTATTCACGGAACGCCCCGGCGATTGGAGTCCACCGACCGGAGACTTTTTAGGTGACCTCACCGACGAACTTCAGGATTACGGTCCGGGAAGCTACATCGGCGCCTTTGTATCTGGCGGTCCCAAGAATTACGCGTACCGAGTTTGCGTTGGTGGCGATCCTGCCAAAACAAAAACGGTGTGCAAGGTTCGCGGGATCACCATAAACTATGGCAACCGGAACGACGTTAATTTTGACGTTCTGAAAGCTATGGTCACCGAACAAGCGGCGGAACGGTACATACAGATACCGCACAAGATTGTAAGAAAAGGTCTTGCGACTGTTTGTACCGTTTCGCAGCGTAAAGTCTACCGGGCCGGTGTACACCAAACGGCGGATAACCGAAGATTATAACACGCTGCCGTTTGGGTATCAGAGTCCTTGCAAACGCGCTCGCCACGACTAAAAAGGTGATAATTTAGACGGGCCGAATAATCATCTTTTTTATTCTTTCACTCTAGACAGTTCCACCGACATACCATTTTTCAAAGATTTGAGATTTTTTTCATAATTTTTTTCTGCATGAAAACAAGCATATTTTTTTATTGATTTATTTTATGTACCCGGGATACTTTTTTTATATTTTTTTATCCTCCAGTATAAATCTCCACCTACCTGATTTTTTCTAGTCAATTATAATTAGTTGTTTGTATATATTTTAATTCTAGTCAAATATAATAAACTGTTTGTATATAATATATTATTTAAACCATCTTTAGTACCGAGGCCACTATTCCCGCTACGAGCTCAAGAAATTGATTACTGTTTGTAAATATTCCACGTGTACTTTTCATCGTATGAGATATATTTGTAGAAATATGGATTTGTGTAAATAACTATTCCATGTATACTTTAATTGTGTGGGCTATATTTGTAAACAAAACTTTGATTTGAATAAATAAATATATTTTAATTGTGCGAGAAAAATATATAAAAACTTTGATTTGTGTAAATAATTGTGTGAAATAAATTTGTAAAAACTTTGATCTGTGTGATGTAGAAATATGGATTTGTGTAAATAACTATTTCAAGTATTTGTAAATAAAAATTCCATGTATACTTTTAATAGTGTGGGCTATATTTGTAAACAAAAACTTTGATTTGAATAAATAAATATATTTTAATTGTGCGAGAAAAATATTTAAAAACTTTGATTTGTGTAAATAATTGTGTGAAATAAATTTGTAAAAACTTTGATCTGTGTGAAATAAATTTGTAAAAACTTGATCTGTGTAATTAAATATTATAAAAACTGTTTTGATTGTGTTTTAACGTCTACACCCCCCGCTCCCTCCCATCCTATAAATACAAGTTCATTTAGCATATAAGCTCACTCTCAAACATTATGGACAAGTTGAAACATCCATTTTCGGCCATCATCAGCGGCCCTTCCGGCTGCGGGAAGTCACACTATGTTGCCGAATTTATCCGCAACTTGGACACGATGTGTGACGTTAAATTTGATAAAATCACCTGGTATTATGCTTTATGGCAACCGGGATTTGAACAAGACGGCTCAGTCATATTCTGTAAGGGTTTACCGGAAATGGATGACACCTGTTGCGACTCTCCGCAGCTGATTATCCTGGACGACCTGATGCGGGAAGCCAACGAGGTGGTCGTCGATCTTTTCACCAAAGGATGCCACCATCAAAATATTAGCGTCATGTACCTTACACAAAATATATTCCACCATGGCCGGGGGCAAAGAGACATTTCCTTAAACGCGCACTATATCGTGCTTTTTAAAAATCCCCGGGATCGAGCTCAGATTCAACACTTTGCACGTCAAGTGTGTCCTGAAAACCCCCGTATTTTACAGGAGGCTTACGCCGACGCTACAAGTACTCCCCACGGCTATATATTGTTAGATTTCAAGCAAGGTACACCCGAATGGCTCAGATATAGAACCCGCAATAATGTCGGTTGTTGCGTGTACCTACCACGCAAAAACTATAAAAACACCGACACGTCCCGCTTACAGATCATTTCATAACCATGAGTCCCAAAGTGTTGAAGCAAGCGCCCCTGCTGCGTGCGATGCATCGCATGAACCCGCAGCAACGTGTCGCCTTGCTGAAAACGGCCGACAAGAAACTGATCGACTCTGTCTGCGAGTGTGCCTACAACACTTTAAAAGGGCGGGTGCCGTTGAAAAATGCGCAGAAGATAAAGTTACGTGCTCACAAGCAGGTGTTGCGCAAGTTGGTCAAACGAGGAGAGGGCTGGAAGAAGAAGAGACGACTGCTCGTTCAGAAAGGAGGAGCGTTCCTGCCCTTACTTTTAGCCCCATTAATCAGCGGTGTCCTCGGTTCCTTGTTCAACAAGTAGACGATGGAACACACGAAAAAGATGATATTGGTGTCCCCGGAAACGTTACACCGCTACGAGCAACACCACCAACAAGCGGCGTCGGCCACAAATCTAGTGGTCTCCGAGCTGGACAAGGAAATGGAAAAAATCCTCGCTTCAAAACTTGACGACAAGTCTAAATGGACTTTATACCAACAAGTGCTACAGCGCTATCTGCACTTTAGTCAACACCCTCCACCGCCTGAAAATACCGCCACCACCACGACAGCCCCCGTACTTCCCATCGCGGCTGTACTCAATACTGTACCGGTACAGGCGCGTAAAAAAGCCGAGCTTTTACTAGAACATATTAATTCCAGGGGCGGAATCTCTTGGGACGAAAACGGGGAAGTGAGTATTCACGATACGCCTCTCCGTGGATCCAACATTGTGGATTTAGTCAACGATCTGGTCAGAGCGAGAAGACACAGCGAGCCGTCGGGGTGGCGAGAGTTTCTCGCAGCGCTGCAGAAAATAAACGTCCCGAAAGAATTTATTGTGAATCCGAAACGTTTGGTGCCCATTAGGGATCCGACGCCCGTACCACTTACACCGTCGCCGCAACGAACCAAGAAGAAGAAACTTAAAAGGGTGGACGAAAACAGGTGGCTGCCGTTCAGAGCTTAATGGACGACATCTACTACGACCCCGCTCATCCCGCGGGGTTTGCAGGGGCGGCGTCGCTCATACGAGCGTCCAAGAAAGATCCCGCCAAAGTACGAGAATGGCTTCGTGCGCAGGACGCTTATACCCTACACAAACCGGTGACAAAAAAGTTTCCACGCAATCGGTATGTGGTGTCAAACATTGACGATCTCTGGCAAGCCGATCTCAACGATATGCGAAGTCTTAGCAAATACAACGACGGTGCGGTGTACTTGCTCACCATCATCGACGTGTTTAGCAAGATGGCCTGGGCGAGGACGCTTCCGTCCAAGACGGGGAGCGTCGTGAGAGACGCCTTTCGGGACATTTTCGAGCAAAGCGGGCGCAAACCTCTAAGTTTACAGACGGACAAGGGGACAGAGTTCACGGCACGTCTAGTCCGGAAATTTCTCGAGCGAGAGGGCGTGCATTACTACACCACTAATAATCCGGACGTGAAGGCGAGCGTCGTGGAACGATTCAACAGAACTCTGAAAGGACGCATGTGGCGCTACTTTACCCGAAATAACACGTATCGCTACGTAGACGTCCTCCAAGATCTCGTCGACGCTTACAACGGCGCAAAACATTCCAGTATCAAGATGGCGCCCGCCGACGTTTCAGAAACCGACGTGCTTCGTGTCAGAGATAATCTGTACGGTAAACGGGGTCCAAACTCGAATAGTAAGCCGAAACTCAAAGTCGGTGACACGGTGCGTATTAGCAAGGCCAAAATGCTGTTTGAAAAGGGCTACGAGAGCAATTGGAGCGAAGAGATTTTCAAAGTCAGCAGTGTCGTCATGCGACAACCAGTCGTCTACAGGCTGACCGATCTTGACAGCGAAGAGGTGGAGGGGACGTTCTACGAACCCGAATTGCAACGCGTTCGTCTTCCGGAAATTTTCAAAGTTGATAAATTACTAAGTGTCAAGGGCAAAGGCGCCAGAAAGAAAGTGTACGTGCAGTGGAAAGGTTACCCCGCCAAGTTTAATTCGTGGATCCCTGCCAGTTACGTCAGCGCCCTACCATGAAGGACCAGTTTTACCTCACCTTGCCGAGCGACAGCTCTATGGGATATTTCCCGAAAAATACCCTCACGAATTTCACCACGCAACTACCCCATCGTCTCACGCTCGACGGCCTGTGGGAAGTCGCTCTCGCCGAATTCCAATATCCGTGTTCTTTCACCACCGTCCCGGAGGGCCAAAATATTGTATGGTTCAACTGGGTGGACGCCAACGGTGTGGAACAAATATTCAAGGATCACATCCCTCCTGGAAACTATAGCAATATCCAAGAATTGATTAAAGCCCTAAACGAAGTGGACGCGTTTAAAGGCGATAAAGGGGTTGTGTTCAAGTACACTAGCACCAACAAAAAAGTGGACGTTGTTTCTTCTTCACCAAATATACAGCTGCTGGAACTATCTAGTCAACTAAGTCTACAGCTAGGATTCGATCCTCAGACGAATCTGATCAAAGTCCCAAAGTCACCGTACGCCGCCAACATTCTACTAGGCTTGCCCTCGCAAATGTACGTCTACACTGATATCGTCGATCCTCAACCCGTGGGCGATATCGTGGCACCTCTTTTACATATCGTCGGTATCAACAACACAAACTATCTCTACGGCATACATAAGACAGTTAGCTACGGTTCCGATGCACTACGTGCCAGTACTTAGAAGAGAAATTGAAAGCCTGGAAATCAATATAAGAACCGACACCGGTGAACCTGTACCATTCGAGTTTGGAAAAGTGTGCGTGAAACTTCATTTTCGACGCCGCTCAACATGAACTGTCCCTATCAAAGATACTACGTCGACCAGGCTGGATCGGGGATATCTTCGATCTACCACGGTGTTCCCTATCAACGAGGGCACGGGATTGGAAGTTTTTTCAGCGGTCTATTCAAGAGCGTCGTACCGTTGCTGAGAAGCGGCGCCAGAGCCATCGGAAAACAGGGCTTCACACGGGTATCGACGTTCTCTCCGACGTCGCCAATCAGCGTCGTCCTTTCAAAGAGGCTCTACGGCAGCGTGTCGGCGAGGCTGGAACAAATCTGAAACGCAAAGCGGAGCAGAAGATCGACACACTGATGACCGGATCAGGCTATAAGGGGCGTCGTAAGAAGCAACGACGTCAGTCTTCTGTCGTTGCCCGACGTAAAAAGGTCAAGAAAGAAGCGGTAGATATTTTCAGTTGAGATGTCGTTTCTACACCCCCAGTCCTGCGAGTGTGCCAACAGTGAACTCGATCTATTTTCCGTCCCGCCCACGCAAACCAGTCTCGAAAGCGGGCAATGGCTCCAATACAAACCTGTCTCTTCCCTCACCGATGATTCACCCATCGAATTTACCGTCACTGGTCAAGGCGAGTTCTATATCGATCTCTCGCAAACTATGCTCTATCTCAGGGCGGCCATCGTGAAACCCGACGGTGGCGCTTTCAAAGAGACGGATCAAATCGCTCCCGTCAACAACTGGTTGCACTCGCTATTCACACAGGTGGATGTGTTTTTAAACCAAAAACTAGTCTCACCGCCCAGCAACACGTATGCTTATAGAGCGTACATAGAGACGCTGCTCAATTACAACAGCGAGGCCAAGAGAACGCATCTGACTTGCGGTATGTGGTTCGCAGACAGCCCCGGAACCTTCGAGGCGGTTAACGCCGTCAACAGAGGGTTTGAGGCTCGTCGCGGTCTCACCGCACAGAGCAAGACGGTGGATCTTTTGGGGTATCTACACGGTGACGTGTTTAACCAAGAGAAATACCTATTGAACGGCACCGAACTCAGAGTCAAGTTGGTCCGTTCCCGAGACGGGTTCAGTCTTATGGCCGTCCCTGAAATTCTAAACTTTAAGGTTCACATCGCTGAAGCCGGCCTTCTAGTGCGACGCGTCAAAGTGTCACCTTCTGTACTGTTGGCGCACGCCAAGGCGTTAAACGTCAGTCCCGCAAAGTATCCCGTCACCCGTGTGGAAGTAAAAACACTCACTATTCCCGCGGGCGTGCAAGGGAAATCACTGGACAACGTGTTCACCGGCCAGTTACCCAAGCGATGCATCGTGGGATTTGTATCGAACGCCGCGTTCAACGGAGACGCCACCAAGAACCCGTTCAACTTTCAAACGTACGGCATGAACCATTTCTCGCTGTACGTGGACGGGGAACAAGTGCCGTCGAAACCGTTACAACCCGATTACACAAACGGCAACTATGTAATGTCCTATCACACGCTGTTTTCTGGAACGGGTATACATTTCATGAACGAGGGTAGCGACGTCACACGTGAAGCCTTCCCTAAGGGATATCATCTCGTGGCTTTCGATCTCACACCCAATCTCTCCGCCCACATCTCGTCGCATTGGAATTTGACGCGGCACGGTTCTCTGAGCATCGAAGTGAGCTTCGCCAGAGCTCTCACCGAAACCGTCAACTGTATCGTGTACGGGGAGTTTGCCAACATCATCACCGTCGACAAGGACAGAAACGTCGTGACCGACTATGGGAGTTAATATGAGCGGCTTCCCGCCCCTTACACTCGTCATTTAAATCATGGACGTCGTCGTGGATTTCCAGAGTTTCATCGACGACAACAACGAGTTTATCGTCAAGGAACTGAGTGTATGCGGAACATTACTTCAACATTGGGTGTTAAGGCCCCCGTTCGCTATCGAGGAACTTTCAGCCGCCGCTAAAAAACAAGCCTACTATATCGTCAACCATCTGCACGGTATCCCCTGGGATAACGGTGATGTGGATTACACCATGCTAGAATCCCTCATCTCCCGCGCCACGACGCGCGCAGAAACCGTCTACGTCAAAGGAGCGGAAAAGAAAAAGTTTCTGGCCAGATACACGCCTACGCCCATCGTAGATCTGTACGACAGAGGTTGTCCTTCTTTGAAAACACTTAAATTGGGGCGCATCATGTGCACAGCGCACAGTTCTGTGCGGAATTTCTGTTCGGCCTCCATCGTTTTGGGACTTCGAGACTGGATGATTGAAGATGGACACGCACACCATAAGACGTGCGCTGAAAACAAGCCTGTGGTTCCGTTCTGTACGGTCGGGTGTTTTCCCCGCTGATCAACTACCCGCGAGAATAGCGCGACCTGCAGCTATCGTCGTCAACACCGATCCACACACCGAGCCCGGCAAGCATTGGGTCGCCATCTTTATCGACAAGAACGGTGCGGGAGAATACTTTGACAGCTACGGTTTTCCACCCCGTATAAAGTCACATCTGGCATTTATACGCAAAAACACTTGTCGCACGACTCATAACACGATACAACTTCAAAGCGTAGCCTCGGACGTTTGCGGACATTACTGTCTCGTGTACCTTCTCTATCGCGCCCAGAACATTCCGATGAAAACTTTCCTCGCCCTATTCTCGCCCACCGATCGTGCCGCCAACGACGCTAACGTGTTGAGATATTATAACACATTTTTCAAGACTGTGGGTTCCTGCCGCCGCCGCCCTGCAAGAGGGTGCGTCCAATCGGCGTGCGCCTATACAAGGGGCGCTCCGATGGCCTGCCGGGCATAATCATGGAAGGCCAAGACGTATGCGCAAGGCAGGTGAAGCCGCTCGCCGTCGCCGGTATTTTCAACACTCTATTTCCGCTGGACGCGGTCGACGCCAAGCGAGTCATCGTCGGCATGAGCGTCCAGAACGACTTTACGCCCTATGTCCAGCTAGAAAAATGCGGCGGGAACTGCGCCGTGTTCAACCGTACAGAGTGGCAAGAACTGGGCGGCTACAAGCAGGTCATATCAAAGTTTTTCACCAACACGCATCCTCCGCAGAAGATCACTCTGACTAACCATGAAATCTCCCTGAGACGTATGTGCGGTGACCGTATGGTGGTCATCAGCGAAAAACAGGACGCGGGACTCAAACGGGTCGCCTATCTAGCACCTAGCTGGGCGCGTCTCTGCGATGTGTGGGACCTCATCGACGCAGCCGTCGACCGCAGGGATATGTGGTCGACACCTGTCGCGCGCTATTGCAACGATCTGATCGACACGCTCGTCGTAGATGTGTGCGACGAATCGGCGGACGTCATCGACCTCGATCAGCCTACGGTGGAAACGCACATCAGAAACCTGGATCTCCTCAGTGCTACCTACTATACACGACAAGTCGTCGGTTTGGACTATTACATGCTGGATTGTGAACTGAAAACAATTTTACTGACACATCTAAGAGACACTGTAGAAAAACGCATGAACGAATATATGCGTCATTCTTGTAAAAGTGTATAATATGTTTTGTAAAACCTTTAATGTATAATAAATGTATGTTTTGTAATATAGTGTTTTATTCAAGCAAAAAAAAACCTATCTGTTCCTTACGAGTCTCGACTTGTTGGGCTAGCAAACATGAACAGAGTCAATTAGCTCACAGTTTCAAGGTCACGACTTGTCTTGTCAACCCGCAACAACAGGTGACGTCACAACAGGATACAACGCCTGAGAAACAACAGGTGACGTCACAACAGGATACCTGCTACGAGGATGTCGGACAAGCACGTACATGTTCAAGGATACAGGTGACGTCACAGGTTACAATAACAACGCCTGAGAAACAACAGGTGACGTCACAGGTTACAATAACAACGCGTAACACCCGGGACACGAGCACGGTGGAACGAGGATGTCAGACAAACACAGGTTGCTATAACAACACTGCTACGAGGATGTCAGACAAGCACGTACATGTTCAAGGATACAGGTGACGTCACAACAGGATACAGGTTACAATAACAACGCGTAACACCCGGGACACAAGCACGGTGGAACGAGGATGTCAGACAAGCACGTACATGTTCAAGGATACAGGTGACGTCACAACAGGATACAGATTACAACAACAGGTGACGTCACAGGTTACAATAACAACGCGTAACACCCGGGACACAAGCACGGTGGAACGAGGATGTCAGACAAGCACGTACATGTTCAAGGATACAGGTGACGTCACAGGTTACAATAACAACGGCGGGGGGCGGGGGGCAGGGGCGGGGCAACAGGATACAAGTTGCAATAACAACAACAGGATACCGGCTACGAGGATGTCAGACAAGCACGTACATGTTCAAGGTTACAGGTGACGTCACAACAGGATACAAGTTACAATAACAAAGCGTAACATCGCAATACTAGCTCTATATGAGTGGGCTGAGGTCCGGTGCGTACTACTTATGTGGTAGAAAACTTATAATTCGTAGGTTTAGGGACCACTCTAAATAAACAAAGAAATGTGAAAATTTTAAATTTAAACTATGGGAAATGGGGGAGGGGGAAGTTACAGCTAGAAATAACTTTTGAGATGAGGTTAAAAATTAAAATTTGAAAGACAGGTAGAAATAAAACTCCAGATATCCAAATGAATGTTATAATTTAACATTTCTCAAAGTGGGTTGAAAAAGTGGGTTGAGTGGTTAAAAACTTACAAAACTATTAGAAACAACCTCTTCTCAGTGTGGTATAAAACTAAAATTCTGTATGTAATCAAAGAAACCACTCCGAATAACTATAAAAGTCCAAATTTTTTAAAGTTTATAATAGGAGTCCAGGAAAAAAGGGGAGTTTATAAAAAAATTAAGTATGGTAGAAAGTCTAAATTTTGCATGCTGGTAGAGGTACGGCTTCAGATAACCAAATAAGTCTTAAATTTGAGATTTTGAAGTAGGAGTTATAAAAATGGGGAGGGGGGAGGCTAAAATTTTCAAAACCAGTGGATAAACTAATTTCATGTGTGGTATAAAAGTGGAATTTGTCAAGCAGAGACAGGGATCACCCAAATTAACTGTAAGGTCTGAACATTTTAAATTTCAAAATAAGACTACAGGAAATAGGGAAGGAGGGAGTGGGGGAGGGGATAGAGGTGTACAAGTAGGAGGTAGAAAATTTAAATTTGTCAGGAATGTAGAGGGATAACTTCAAATAACCACAAACACATTTTAAATATTAGTTATTTATAAGGAGGCTGGTGATATAAGGGGTCTCAATTTTTTTAAACTAAAAGACTAAACTACTTCTCAAAGTGTTAGATGATTGACAGAAGTCAGGTGGTATTAAAGACCAACTCAAACAATATCAAGGCCTGAATTATTATATTTCAAAATGAAGGGTCGGAAAATGTTTACAAAGCTATATAAAAACAATTTTTGTAGATATAAAAGCTTGAAAGGAGGGTGAGGGGGATATAGGGGTTTGGAAATGAGAGTAAATTGCCATCTTTCCAAAGAAAATATACTTTTATGCATAAAAGAAAATTTAAATTGACCAATTTGATAAAAGGACCATCCCATATAACCATAAATTTAGAAAGTTTGGAATTCGAAAATTTACTGCTGGGAAATGGGAGGGGCCTCTAAATTTCCGAAGCTATAAAAACTCTTTGTTACAAATGCGGGTACACTTTATACTAATTAAACCTCCCTCATATCTAACACAATAGCGTAATTAGTAGTACATAACGTATAGCTCGAACGAATATTAAGGCACGGTACTAACAAAAATTACAAAATAGAAAATGTTATCGATGTTGACCATAAAAAAATTACTTTCTAAAAGGCTCTTTTTATAAAAATTGGACTGTAGTAAGACATTTGGAACACTAGATGTATAAAGGCAGAGGAAATAAATGGTACGGCGCACCGCACAGACTTTCTCTCTCTGTCTCTCTCTCTCTCTCTCTCTCTATATATATATATATATATAAAAACTCGTAAGATTTCTGAACGGAATAATGTACATTGTATCATCACCAATCCACATAAGAACACGCATAAAATAATATACAATGATATAGAATCAATGAGAAAAGAGGCGCATCTTTGTCCACCTAAGAGCATTTCAAACAGTATAATGTCTTCCACAAGGGTCAACACTTCGTATTAAAATTTCGATTTCTGGTTAAAATTTTAACATTTTATAAGGTGTTGCAGATCTTCAAGTCATCGCATTGATATTTAATTATTCATTTATACATTTTGACCAATAAAAAATGTAAATATTGACTATTGAGTCTAAAATGGAGATAGATCATTGCTGTGCAAACATTTCTCCTAAGATTTTTAAGGAAAAATAACATACTTTTTTTTAGATACTTATATTTAATTACTCTATGGCATTGGAGAATTATTGCGTTAAGACTTAAGTAGTATATGTTTACAACTAAAGCTCACAAAATTGTATTATTATATTTGCAAATATCTCAGAAACTGTTGCTTTTATAAAAATATATGTCAAATAAAAGTTTTTTATTTCTAATAGTCCTACAATTTTGCAATGATAAGTTGTTTAGTTTCTCAAATAGTTGTGGAGATACGGAAATTAACGCTTCTGTAAAGTACCCTAAAAATCATTTTCATAGGAAAATGAAAATAGCCAGTCTATTTATAATCTTAATCAACGCCTAGATACGAATTTTAATCAAAATCGTTTGAGCAGATTTTGAGAAAACCAATTTTTTCTCTTTTCGCCCTTCAGTAAACTACCCTTAATTTTAAGTTTTTATAGACACACAGACAGACGGCATTGCAAAGACTATTATTTAGGGATGTGGGGGGTCATGAGACGTCGACATCCATCAACATTTCAGGTTAGTTTTTTTTACGGTCGCAATACTTAAGCTTTAATGTCCAAAAAGTTAAAAAATTCATATAATTGCGTATAGATTGAAAGTTATTGATTTTATAAAAATATGTTTCAGATAAAATATTTGTATTATAAATATATATACATATTTGTAATGTTAAGTAATTTCATATCTCAAATAGTTTCGGAGCTATTATAAAAAAAATGTTAATTTACGCATCAGACCGGAGCCCTTAAAGCCATTTTGCCGAAATATTGTGAGTAGCCATTTTGTTTGGAATATTTATTAATGTTCATAAATGAAATTTAATCAAAATCGTTAGAGCCGATTTTGAGAAAATCGACTTTTTCTCTTTTTTCCCTTCAGTAAACTACCCTTAATTTTAGGGGTAGATATCCAATTCCAAAAACCCCTCGGGGCAACCCTATGAAAACCCTACTTATCAAGTTTTAGCTCAATCGGTAAAATAGTTTAGGCTCTAGTTGGAGGTATAGACAGACAGACAGACAGACGGAAATTCAAAAACCACTTTTTCGGATTCAGGGAGTCATGAAACGTCAAGATTCATCAAATTCTCGAGTTCGATTTTTTTGACGATCACCATACTTTCTCTACCTGTAAGATAGAGAGAAAGTAAAAAGTTTAATGTACTAAAAGTAAATCAACACACAAACTAAAGCCTATCTTAAAGTGGATACATTAGATTTACAAATAGATAGCTATTATCGCATATCTAGAAGCGACATAACAATTAAAATAAACCAATTTTGGTGATATTGCTTAGATAATAATGATGCTTCATATTAATATATGTTTCTGTAAAAGAGTCTATTATTTAATTTATGCTCGTTGGTGAAATGTGATGCTCTTTTTTTCAAACATGTTTGTTTCTATGATCGTGCTTAGGTCAAGTTAGCATTGTCAATGGAGTGCGACGGCCGCCCTGTGATTGCGCTCGTTTGTGCACTCAAGATTGTAGATTAGGTAATATTTAGCACCGCGTCTTACTACCCGTTCGGGTTATACGCTTAAGTACTAATTACACTAATGGATTAGGACATGGGAGGGTTGAATTTAGAGGAAGTGAACCCGCATTTGCGTGGAGGAAGAGTGGAAAACCATTTAGGAAAAACCACCCCCAGTTCACCCGACCGAGATTCGAACATCGATCTCCCCGTCCTCGGTGGTAGAGCTCAACACGACTAGCGCGTTAGCCAACTACGCTAGATTAGGTAATATTTTATTTCTAATATTTTTTATTTGTTAATTGCCATAACTGGTTTGTGATTGCCATGGCTAGCTTTGGATTTTATTAGAAGGAACTTTCACAATTATGACAGCTGGATGTTCAACACTAAAGCAAGAATGCTATAGCTAAATACGTCAAAGCTCGATCTAGTATATTACGAAATCAAAGTGACCAGAATATTATGAAATATATCAATGACCAAATTTGTTTGACACATATTTAAATCAAATTTATGTTAAAACTATTTACTGTATTATTATTGTGTTGATTTTTTGATGATAGTGATCATAATTTTAGTTTCAAACCTATCCAAACTACATAATCAGAACTTTTTTTCTTTACTTTAGTAGATCATTTTTATACCAAACACTTAATAACTATAGCTGTGATTAAAACAATATTTGGGTATAGTTAATAGTATTGTTTTCATATACTTTTGTACAGTCAAAAATTTTACTCAATTTACTAAATTCTATTTTATTGTGATATAAATATTTATTTTTAAGAAAATCTGCAATTATTAATTGTAAGAAAATACTGTTCTATTATTGTAAATAATCTTATACTGAAAAAGTTTTCAGTGTATTTTTTTTAAATATTTATATTCCCCTTTACTAAAATTAAGAGATATTTAATTTTCCATACATACAAGAAAAGGTGTTGGACAAGTGTAATTAAACAAAACATTATGAGCTTTTTGTTGTGTAATCTTAAAGCGCGTTTAGAGAGAGGAGTTTCATTTTCAGACTTGATTTTACTATAAACTGATTTAAAACCGATTTGTTAACTCTCATTGCACATTAGTATAAAATAATAATACTAATACTTAGTACCGCGTCTTACTACCCGTTCGGGTTATACGCTTACGTACTAATTACGCTAATGGGCTAGGATTTGAGAAGGTTGGATATAGAGACATGAACCCGCATTTGCTTGAAGGGAGAGTGGAAAACCATTTAGGGAACCCAGTTCAACCAAGCGAGATTCGAACCTCGGTCTCCCCGTCCTCGGCAGTTTAGCTCGACACTAAACTAGTGTGTTAGCTAACTATGCCACCGAGGCGGGTATTAGTATAAAATAATGTTGAATAAAATTATTCCAGTGTTAAAAATAAGGGGGTATTGCCGATACCAAATATATACTTAGGAAGCTCTTTTCGTTGTATTTTCTATGCATTTAACTTTTTTTTAGTTTATTAAATAGCATATCACGTGTATATTTTGTTTGTATTAATTTGACAACAAAATGTAAAAATAAATGCAACATTTACAACAAAAGTATTTAATTTTATTTACTGGTAGGCCTATATTTTGTGCGCCGTGTCTTACTTCCCATTACAGCTATCCGCGTATTTACTCCAATGGATAAGAATTAGGAAGGTAAAATGTTTGGGAAATGTGCTCGTATTTGCGTTAAAGAAGAATTATAAGCATATTAGGAAAAAACACTCAGTACACCCGATCGGGATTCGAACACTGATATCCCAGTTATATACAGTCCAGTCTAACGAAAAAGCGAATCCTAAAGAATTGTGACCGCAAAAGCTGGTCACAGAATATTTAATAACTCATTTACAAGTACATTTCCAAGACTTGTGTCACGTTTAAACTGTGGAAGCACTGGCATTGTATATTTGGCTCCATCACTCTCAATTGTTTGAACAGTTTTGGTCAATGAAAGGGAGGTGAGGTGGGTAAAAGATTACCGCTACCTGGACTATTGTACTCGGAGAGACGGCAGCCATTAGCTCTCAGCTGGTCTTTTCCACGAGGAACATTTTGCGAGTTGTTTTGAATAATTCTCACTTGGAAGCGCTATTATCACCGGATATTTTTAAGTTCTACCTGACTCGAGGGGCGCAACAAATCACCCGTAAGGCTAAGTGTCTGTTATTTCCTTGTCTGTGACCCGGGTTAACACCTATGGTACAGTAGCCCCATGGCTTCTTTGGTGGTGACGGACAGTTCACAGCTGACTTCTGACAGTCAATATTTAGGTATATACCTAAATTTTGACTGTCAGAAGTGACAACTGCTAAAGACATGTTTTTTGCAGATCATATGGTTCGGCGTAGGGATACATAATTTGGTCTGGTAGCTTTTCAAAGCCGTCAGAAGTCAGCTGTGAACTGTCAGTCAGCACCACAGAAGCTAAAACTGAGGTATATTTACCCTTACTTATAAATACCTGGGTATTTTACATCTCTACTCTCAATGCTTGTTCCCAGAATTGTTGGATGCTTTTGTTCTTTTTTTTACAATTTACTAAGTTGTAAATTTGTATTTATTTTTAATTGTGTTAACTAAAGTTATTTCGATCAGCTGGATATTTGTATTTAGTTTTAATTTTGACAGATAGGTTATTTTTAAGCTCAGTTTGTGTAACTGTTAATTTTGAAAGTTAAGTTATTTTTAAGCTCAATTTGAGTAAGTACAGTTAAAATATGTATTCAATTATATAAGATTAAATGTTATTCCCGTCAAGAATCCTAATTCTGGTTTATTGTCAACAATAATAAAAACAAATTGTCTTTGGTAATTTAATTTTAAATTTTATAATGAAACTACATTGGATCAATATTGGCTGTGGGGTGCGGAGGGGGGGGTGTAAAATATTAGCCGATGACCTGAATATGAGCCAAACTGACGCTGGTTAAAATCCCTACCAAAACGTTATAAGAACACATAGTCTTAGTTATTCTTTGACAGGCTCAACTGTCGAATGACCTTAAGTTAGGTTTAAGATCCCTCCTGGCTCCACATCATAATATTACTATCACCACATCATCTCATTGCGGGTACGACGTATAACACATCCTTCATAGATGTACCCAAGAACGGTGGTTCTCAACCGGGAGGGGGGGGGGGCAGTGAAAGGTTTTTTGGGGGCCTCGAAAAAATAATTTTAACATGTTAATTGCAAATTAGTGAAGTGAATTATCTTAAATTTTACGTTTAGGAAGAAACAATTCGATAATCTTAAACATTTAAGTACAGTAGACTCGATTTTCCGGGGTAGTGTAGGGGAATCACGGATAGTACAAATAATTCCCATCTATTTATCATCGCCATTCAAAATTTGCTGCGGATTTTTTCTACTTATTTATGTGAAAAGGGATTTTCCAAAGTGGTAAATATTAAATTGAAGCAGCGAAATCGACTCCGAATCGACTCCTGCATGTGAATAGCATATTATTATTATTATTATTATTATTATTATTATTATTAGCACCACTTCTTACTACCCGTTCGGGTTATACGCACTTAAGCTAATGTGTGATGGTAGGGTGATTGTGAGATGAAATGGAGGACCTACAGTTTAACGTGGGATCCGAACCACGTTAGAGGCCTGGCATTCCACACATTCACAAGTTGTGATTAATAAAAGTCTTATCAAAGGTGAAAGAAGGGTTTGGCAATCAGATAAATCTGTGCCAGGACCTAGGATTGAACCCCGGACTCCCAGCACAGAAGTCTTGACACCTTACCCCTAGACCACCAGGTCACCCATTTAGTATTACAATCGAAACAAGAATAGAACAACTAGTGGAAAGTGTTCAACAACAAAGATCCCATTAAATACATTTAGGTAAGTTAATTTCTGTTTTCTTATTTGATTTTTATTATAATCAGTAAATCAAGCCACTAATTTAGAATAAATACTAATAATTAATGTTAGTAAAAACTAGGGGGCTGCGAAAATATTTTAGGATATTTAGGGGCCGCGAGTAGTAAAAGATTAAGAGCCACTGCCCTAAGCAGCTTTCTGTGGCACCAGAGCGGCAAAAGTATACACATATACAGGTAGAGATGAAAATTTTTCGCAGTGGCGGCTTGCGGCGGATGGGGTTAAATTGCAGAGGTGGCACCTAGAGCCTATTATACTTCAAAATATAATGTGTTAAGAGACGAGTCGGCTTGCGGAGGGGTAGTTAGGAAGCACGGCGAATGGGGGGGGGGGGGGGGGGGGAAGGATAGACAAATATCGGGCCAACCTTAAAATTATTTTGATCACCCAAAACGCAATAATTAACATTCTTGGATGTAAAAATGAAGGACTAGATAAAAACGGGAAGAGGTTCTCTTCAAAATTTCCAAAACTAAAAAAAAAGTTCAGCCTCTTATTACCTTCACAATATACAGGGTTTTTACAGACATATGAAACATAAATTTAAGGACTTTTTAAGGACTAAAACTGTTACTTCTCATACTGCCTAGAACTAAACATGTCAATAAAAAAATTATAAACCGTATCAAATTTTTAATAGATGGAAAACAACAGCTTTTCACTAAATTTAATTAACATAGAGGACCATAAAAATAGTAATTTAAAAACTTTTGTGTTCATTTACTTCACTCGCCTTGGTTTATTGGTTAGTGCAGTATATATTGTAGTATGGCTAGAACAGGAATTTGTGCACTATGGTGGATGGAAGATGAACTAATAGTTATCAGCGGGAATTTTAGTGCAAAACTGTAACTTTAAGTACTTAAAGTGTTAATAGGTAGTCAAATATCCTAAAAGAATTAATACAAATGACAGTTTTAAAGACACTTACAAAAAAATAAATAGCGAATGCACATGAATTGAGATTTTTAAATATAGGAAATTAAAGAAAACAACCCTGTATTTCATCGACAGTATGCCATGCATTTGTCAAAGAGGTTAACACTGTTTCCTCTTACTCCTATAAAGAGCCAATCCCATGGGTGCAACTATCTCTGAGCTGATGACGCGATAACAAATAAAACAAAAGCAGCGGGAAGAGCAGAGGAGAGTAAAGTAAAGCGACAACAGCTAACGCTTGATCAAAGAGGATGAGCTAGATTTTACCGCCCCAGTGCTTCTTAAATCACGGTCTTTACAGCCACTCTTCACAAACATTTCAAAAATAAATATTGAAAACTGGAAATTCCAGGACTTTTCAAGGCCCAGAGCAATTTAAGGACTTTTCCAGGCCTTGAACAAAGACCCACTAAATTCCAGGTCTTCCAAGGACCGTATGAACCTGTTATATAATTTAAACTAATCTTAGTTATCGGTAGAGCCATTTCTCTATAGTAGAGCTAACTCTGCTTTATCGTACTAATTTCAGCCAAATGTTCAGTTCGAATTCCGGCTGCGTGCATTGGGGGTGGGTGTCACTTGGTTATGATATTCTATATTTTCTTCAGGTAGATGCTGACGCGTTCCTTCTTAATTTAACTCAGAACTCCTGTCACATTAGGGGCATTTGTTAATATTCAAAAGTATTGACCTATAGAACATACAATGTTATACAATATTTAAATCTGAAAAGGACCATACATAGCTCGTTCCCACCAAAATATTGTTAGCACAAAGTGCAACTAATAGCTTAAAACCCGCCTCGGTGGCGTAGTTGGCTAACGCGCCAGTCGTGTTGAGCTAGACCACCGAGGACAGGGAGATCGAGGTTGATTTGGAGGAAATAAACAAATTTATATGTTGAACCTCGTCTTACTACTCGTTCTGCTATACACATTTAATGGCACTATTGTGGTAGGAATGAGGAATATAGAATTGAATTAAATTTACTAGAATTTGCGTAAAGGGACCATTTAGTGAAATCACCCGCAGAACACCCAGCCGGGATTTGAGCCCAAGCCTTTCTGTCACAATGAAATTGGATCAAGCGATCTTGACGTTTATTCCACGCACTCACCGATACGGGAAGCAAGTATGTTACTCTACAGATAATTACATATTCAGTCTTCATTAAGATATGTTTATATACCATAGAAACTTGTAATAAATTACCTTTACAAATAAACTAGTTGCGACATTTTCATTTATGAATTCATTTGGTGGGTCAAGTAAAGTAAGGCTTGATAATATAAACTACATTATTAATCTTTATGCTAATGGTGAGTTCTTAGGAGCTAAAACCGATATATTTCAGTGTTTTAGAAGGGGAAGTGGTTTCTTGAAGGGGGTAATTTTAACATATGTACTGATTGTTTGATATGACTCATGTAATCGTGGAGAATATATTCGTTTTCATGTAGGGATATTTGTCGTGCATAGCGAATAACGAACATTGTTCTACATAAAGATGGAAGACTACCAAACATCAAAGAAGACCAATAATCGCCTGAGAGCAGTTCATCCATGAATACTATAGAGTATGTGTGGACAGCAGGAGCAGTGGAATTATGGGGGACCCTGCCCCCCTTGGAAATAATTTGCCCCTACCTGGAATAAATCCCCCCCCACCCCCAGATATATTTCAAATCCTCTGATATTATCGAATATTAAGCTGAAAGATGGTATTAAATCAAACTCCAAATGACTTATAGATTCATTTTATTGTCAAAAATTTTCCGGATAAGACCGCTTCAAATAACTACTAGACTAGAGGCATCTAACTGGCACAAAAAGTCAGGGGAGGAAAGTTCTAAATAGCTTCCAAAGTCATCCAAATTTCAAAAATGTCTAGGGGAGGATAACTCCAAATAGCTTCTAGATGCATGTCATTTTGAAGAATTTTCGGGCGAGGACTACCCCAAATAGCCTATTTTCTGAAATAATTCAATTTTCAAAATTTTGTTGGTGGGTGACCACTTCAAAGATTATCTTCTAGAGGTATCTGTATCTTACTATCGTAAAAACTCTAAATAGCTTTGAGGGGCATCCAAATTTCAAAAATGTCTGGGTTGTGAAAATGATCTGGATCCGCCCCTAGGCACATAGAAATTGACATAGTTAAGCATGTATCTGTAACAATTTCGAGTGAAAATAGGTGGGAAGAGAGGGTTTCTAGGGCAAGAGGGGGCAAGAGGGGACAAGATTACTCAATTCCTATGTGCTATAAAAAATGTCTGTGCAACACCACCGAATTTTCAACTCTTGACTCATAAAAACTAAACAGTGTTGTCGACTTGCAGTGGAAATAAATTTGCGTTCTGCTCTGTCAAACATCAAACTCAATATTCAACAACTCTTGAAACAAAAACAAGTGCCAACCATCAATTTTCAATCATTTCTTTTTGTACCATCATGCTGACGATGTTACAATGCTTTTGTATAAAATACAGAAGTTACTAAAATCAAATTTGATTTTTTATAACTATCTTAAATAGGGGGAGGTTAGGGACGTAGGCAAATGATGATTTACCAAAAGAGACGACCTTTTAGATATTGCAGGGTGTATGAGTTAAAAAAAAATGTGGGCCACTTTGAAAAAAAAATGTGGGCCACTTTGAAAAAAAAATGGGGCAAAAAACTTCAACTTTATATTTCTCATTTAGTAATTAGTTATTATATTAGTAGTATATTTTTTATAAAAACAATTGTTTGTTTGCTAAATCTTTTGCAGGCCATCAGTCGGCGGGCCGTAGATTGCCGACCGCTCCGAAAGGGCATCAGCTAGAGAAGATCTATTGACGAATGTTTATGTATTTGAAATGGATGTGTTAGCCATTAGGTCTGATTGTTCTGTCAGTCAAACGGCCTCATCCCCAAACACTTCCGTGCTGAGAGAAGTTTTGAGGCCTAGCCTTTGTGAAAGTTATATCTTAACTCTTCATACGGCGGTCCGCGAGCCGTTCATTTTTTGTGCCGTATTTGACTTTTATTTAAATAAATACACAAACATTGCCGCATTACCCACTAGGCAAACTATGTACCTACCTAGTGCACGAGATTTTTGGGGGCGCAACGTTAAAAAAAAAATCAAATTGTTTACAGCAGCGCCCTTTTTGAGGTACGTCACGGGATTAGGGATGTGGTATCGAAAAGTATCGATACTGTACTCAATAAAAGTATCGATAACAGTAAGTATCGGTATAGAAATTTTAATATGGAATTTTTTTTTATCTAGTATTAATAATCTCTTACCCGCTTCGGTGCCCGCGTGGTCTAACGTGCTAGTCTCGTGTTGGACTAGACTGCCGAAGACGGGTAGCTCGAGGTTCGATCCCGGTCGGGTGCACTGAGGGTGGTTTTCTCTAATTGGATTTCCACTCTCCCACCACAGGAAAACCACCCTGAGTTCACCCGACCGAGATTTGAACCTCGATCTCCCCATCCTCGGCAATTTAGTCCTACACGAAAATAGCGCGTTAGCTAACTACGCCACCAGGCTGGGTTCCAACTTTTTTTTAAACTTTCATAATTTACTTTTGTGAGGTTCCATTCTTTTTAATTACATTTGTCGTTTATGTACTCTATCAAGATAATAAGATTATTAACTACTGACAAACAATAGAAGAATGGACGCCATGTCCTGCTTCATCTGTACATACACTTTTCTGCTTCATCTGCTTGGTAGTGGCGCAGGAACAAGGGTGTACGGGGGTACATTTTACCCCCCTCCCCCGCAAATTGAGGGGGGTGGGTAGAAAATATAATTTTTACCCCCAAAAATAATACAGTAAAATTTTTATATAATGTAAATATCTTGTTGATTCAAGATAAAAAAGTTCACACTAAGGTAACATAACAAAAATAAAATGTAATTGGAGCACACACTGTTAGAAAACTCTTATAGTGATACCAGCTACATCAGCTACTGCAGAAAGAAGTTTTTCAATGCTTGTACAAAAAAAAACTATCTTCGCTCCAAGATGAGGCAACGTAGAATAAATTACCTGTCTGTTGAACGCATACTCTGAGGGGCTCAACAAACATGAAAATTGCAAAACTAGCTAGTGGTCTTTAGTAACGAATATAGGTCAAAAGTGTATGTGAACATGCTTTAATTTTCGGTGTTTCATAATTTTTAGCTAAACCACATCAGATATAATTTTTCTTAATTTGTTTTGTGTATTAATTCTAATGCTTGCTTGGCATGACTAAAATACATGATGGGACCGTTAAATAGAGGTATCCCTCGCTATACGCGATATCACTTTATGCGTTTTCGCTATAATGCGATTAAGAAATAATAAAAATAATGCATGGACGGCTTTAATTTCGCAGTCACCCTGTGCGGTGGTGGCGTGACCTTGTGCGCGCACATTCCAGTTAGAACAAAGATCTTTACTGTACAGTTTGGTGTTAGGGGGGTGGTGGTATTGACAACATTGGAGATGCAGGGGCAGAAGTTAAAACAGTCCTGTATGAAGGGAGTTTGGAAAAATATTTGGCATGAAGTTTCAGATTCTCATGATTTTGATCCTGAACAAGAGTTTTCCAATTCAAGACATGACATCGTTGACATAGCAAGATGTTGGATTTGAGGACGTAGACCAGGCAAATGTGGATGAATTGCTCCAATCCCACTCAACAGAACTCACCAATGAAGATCTTCATAAAATGGAGAACGGCATAAATGATCAAGAGGAAGAGCCCTATGTTGTTCAGCTTATCTAACAACTTCAACAAAACAAATTGATGAATTTTTTAAGCACATTGTCAGTGCAAATATAATCATTGAAGAGAATGATCCTAACATGGATATAAGTGCCAAAGTTGCCAGAGAGATGGAGTTCTTTGGCTTGCTATAAAGAACTCTATAGAGGAAGAATGCTGCCCATCACCTGAGTCTTGACCATTTCATTTTTTTTTAAATTAAAATCTTCAGTCCAATGGCCCAGAGCATTCACGACAGCAAGAGCTGTAAGGCAAAAGTCTTCAAGAGAATAGGTGCTTACCATTCCAGGGCCTTCCAGAGAGCTGGTGCTTACCATCCCAGGGCCTTCCAGAGAGCAGGTGCTTACCGCCCCAGGGCCTTCCAGAAAGCAGGTGCTTACCGCCCCAGGGCCTTCCAGAGAGCAGGTGCTTACCGTCCCAGGGCCTTCCAGAGCAGGTGCTTACAGTCCCAGGGCCTTCCAGAGAGCAGGTGCTTACCGTCCCGGTGCCTTCCAGAGAGCAAGAGCTTACCGTCCCAGGCCCTTCCAGAAAGCAGGTGCTTACCGTCCCGGTGCCTTCCAGAAAGCAGGTGCTTATCGTCTCAGGGCCTTCCAGAAAGCAGGTGCTTACCGTCTCAGGGCCTTCCAGAAAGCAAGTGCTTACCGTCCCAGGGCCTTCCAGAGAGCAAGAGCTTACAGTCCAAGGGACTTCAAGAGAGCAAGAGCTTACAGTCCAAGGGACTTCAAGAGAGCAAGAGCTTACAGTCCAAGGGACTTCAAGAGAGCAAGAGCTTACAGTCCAAGGGACTTCAAGAGAGCAAGTGCTTACCGTCCCAGGGCCTTCCAGAAAGCAGGTGTTTACCGTCCCAGGGCCTTCCAGAGAGCAGGTGTTTACCGTCTCAGGGCCTTCCAGAAAGCAGGCGCTTACCGTCCCAGGGCCTTCCAGAGAACAGGTGTTTACCGTCCCAGGGCCTTCCAGAGAGCAAGAGCTTACAGTCCAAGGGACTTCAAGAGAGCAAGAGCTTACAGTCCAAGGGACTTCAAGAGAGCAAGAGCTTACAGTCCAAGGGACTTCAAGAGAGCAAGAGCTTACAGTCCAAGGGACTTCAAGAGAGCAAGAGCTTACCATCCCAGGACGGAGGGCGTTTAAGAGAGCCTACATGGGATGTGAAACCAAAACCCTTGTCTTCAACATGAATGAACATAATTCTCACTAAAGTAACACACGTGGACACAGCTTTAGCTGATCGCTCATTTGAAAAGCCGTGCCAGACATAGACAAAGCGCAACCATTTTGCACAGTGGTCATATAATTATAGGGGATATACTGTAAATAGTAGCAATAAATAGGCCTACAACAATACTATTTGTGTTCTATTAACTGATTAACAAATGATGTATGATGTTTTTAGTGGTACCGGATTATGAGGAGGGGGGGGCGGGGGGCGCGCCTGCAGCTTATGTGCCTAGGAGCGCCATATTTCTAAATGCGGCCCTGTTAACTCAAACAAGTCTGTATTAATTGAGGTAGTGAGCATACAGTCCCTTACAAAACACTATAGACTATTTCAACGGTTTCTGGTAAAGGTTTGCACATATAAATGGACTAGACCACACTACAAGTCATCCTAAAGTGCAATTACCTATTTTAAAACGGTTTTATTTAATTTTAATATAAATATTTTTTAAAAACGGTTTTATTTAATTTTATATATAAATATTTTAACTTGTTTAGGCTTTGATAATTACAGCATAGGCTCCATATTTTCTAGATTTCTAAAATATACAACAGAATTAATTTTTACCCATCCGCACCAAACGATAAAGATAATTTTTTTTTTTTAGAAAATGTACCAATAACTGCGTGGAGGGAGTGCGGGAAAAATGTATAAAGGGGGATTCAGTACACCCTAATGGAATTCGAACACCTTCAAGTCGCACTAGAGCTTGACGTTTAGTATGCGTACCCCCCTCCCCGATGCTATGAAAGAGTATGAATACATTAATGGGAGCTGGGTTGTGAAAAAGGGTTACTTAACTTCCTTTCAAGTAACTTATCATAGAAAGTTTGGTGTAACTTAGGCCCGCGTCCCGACGCGTCGGTTTCGACCATGTTCATACTTAGAGAAAATAATGGGACACTTTCAGGCTACCTCAATACGATATCATTTTATACAACAAATGGTTTGATAGCCTATGTTGATAAAAAAAATTAATACATCTTGAGACTTTTTTGTTGTAAAAACAATGGTATCAAGCTCACGTTGCCGCATTTTCAATCAATAAATTATACTAAGCATTAGGTCTTAGAAAATACACTGTATTTATATTTAAAGAGTGATAAATTTATCTTTTACTATTAGGCCTATAAGCATTGATAATCTAAAGTGACACACGCGTCATATGACTTGACGTATGGAAAAATGAAACTTTCATAACTTTCTGAAGAACGTTTTCATATTTTTTAGTAAAAACTAATTTTGTTAAATTCATCAGCGGCCTATAAATTATGTCATTTTGATTTCATTTATTATTTTTAAATGTGTCTAAATGTGAAAATACGGAAAATGGGAAGCGCAAGACTTTTTTCAAGAATGTTAAATAATCTTAAAACGTCACGTAAACTACAAAAAATGATTTTTTTAAATCACTCACCCTTAACAATGGAAGTGTGTCCTCTTGAAGGAAAGGATCCTGAAAACAATCTTTCGAACTCATTAGCCAAGGATGTGTTTAAAGGATATAGATTAAAAAATACCGAGCACATTTTTAACACTGAGCGTTTGATTCGACTTATTCTTCAAAAATCTTTTGAAACAGTGTCAACATCCGACAGCCGACTGAGGTTGTTAACAGTAGACGATCGCTAGTACTCTCGAACGGCCAATCAGAGCTATGGCTAGCAGTTCCACGAAAAGTAGCGTATAGTAGTGGAAGGGGAAAATGAACCTAAGGCAGGCTCACACTAAGTTTTAAGGGTTCGGGGGAAACTGACAGGCGTGCGAACGAGCGCGCAAGCGACTGGGTGGCCAAACTGGCGAGCGCGTAATTAGCAGATAGCTCTCTATAGTTGTTGACGAGGAGGCTACGAATCTTGGCTCAGTGAAATGAGGGTGGTTTTTGACAAGTGATTTATTGTTGTGGTTTTATCCTCCTCTCTCCACGCTAATGGTGAGTCTTATTTGTAATGGCCTACTTTGATAATATTGAAGTATTTTAACATATCAGTTCTACATATATATATATATACATATGTATATATCGTGTATCTAAAACATTGCATCAAACTTTGGCAGGCTATTCCTTGGGTGAAAATAGAATAATTCACATCAGCAACCTAGGGTCCATCGTGAATAATAAGGGTGGTATACACCCCTAAAGATAGAGCTAAAAACGACTGTTGTGTGAAATATTATGAAAACTGCTTAGGGTATTACAACGAATATTTGTATACTACTTATTGAAACCTTGATAATTAATAAATTAAATGTGCTGTTACCGTTACCCACCCCCCATTATGTAATAAAGGGGGGTTGTAAGACTTTTTTCTGCAATAAAATATGTCAGAATAAGTATTACCTCTTTTGACTTAAGATTATAAAACATTGAGTAAAAATGAACAAAAAAAGGTGTCTTGAAGAAACTGTCTAGCTTTCCCCGTTTCCGAGATAATCATGCATGTGTGATTTCAAAGACAAATATTAATTCCTGCCAGGTAGGGAGGGAGCCAGTATAGCTGTGTCCATATCTCGGAAACGGGGAAAGCTAGAGAGTTTCTCCGACACCTTTTTTGTTAATTTTTACTCCATGTTTTGTTATCTTAAGTCAAAATTGGCAATACTTACTCTTACATATTTAATTGCAGAAAAAAGTCTTACAACCCCCCTTTATTACATAATGGGGGTGGGTAACGGTAACAGCACATTTAATTTATTAATTATCAAGGTTTCAATAAGTAATATACAAATATTCGTTGTAATACCCTAAGCAGTTTTCATAATATTTCACACAACAGTCGTTTTTAGCTCTATCTTTAGGGGTGTATACCACCCTTATTATTCACGATGGACCCTAGGTTGCTGATGTGAATTATTCTATTTTCACCCAAGGAATAGCCTGCCAAAGTTTGATGCAATGTTTTAGATACACGTTGTATATATATAAGTATGGTTTATGATATTACCAATTAAATTAGGCCGTTAGTAGCAAGTGTGCTAAACCTATCGATATTAATAAAAATGTCAAAATGAGAAGTTTTCCTAGCACTCAATGAACCAACATACAATAATATTGCCTAGCGCCTGTAAACTAGACTGTACCGGGATGAGCGCACGCGCGCTTGAATAAGGGGGCGGCCAGACTGAGCGAGCGAGCGACTAAAATATAAAATATAACACATTAGTTGTAATGAGAGGTGGCCAGACTGGAGCGCGCACGCTTGAAAGATAGAACTGGTTCTACTCTTCAAGCGTGCACGCTCGACCCGGTACAGTCTAGTTTACAGGCGCTAGGCAACATTATTATATGTTGGTTCATCGAATGCAAGTAAAACTTCTCATTTTGACATTTTTATTACTATCGATAGGTTTAGCACACTTTCTGGAAACTGAAAAATAACACCTGGACACGGGAATCGAACCCGGGACCTTTGGCTTAGTACACACTTCCGCTAATGTGTAATGGTAGGGTGATTGTGAGATGAAATGGAAAACCTACAGTTTAACATGGAATCCGAACTTCGGTGAAGGCCTGGCATTCCTCACATTCACAAGTTGTGATTAATACACGTCTTGTCAGAGGTGAAGGAAGGGTTTGGCAATCAGATAAATCTGTGCCGGGACCGAGGATTGAACCCCAGACCCTCAGCACAGAAGTCAGACACCTTACCCCTAGACTGCCAGGTCACCGTTTGATTATTCAACTCTTATTATTAGCACACTTGTTATTAACGGCCTAACTTAATGTTTAAGATCATAAACCATACTTATATATATATATATTTATATAGGCCTATATAAAACTGATATGTTAAAATACTTCAATATTATCAAAGTAGGCCTTTACAAATAAGAATCACCATTAGCGTGGAGAGAGGAGGAGAAAACCACAACAATAAATCACTTGTTAAAACCACCCTCAGTTCACTCAGCCAAGATTCGGAGCCTCCTTGTCAACAACAAATAACGAGAGGTATCAGCTAATCACGCGTTCGCTCGCACGCTTGTCAGTCTGGCCGAACCCTAATAGAATCAGTTCTCAAGAGGGAGCAAAGGGGTCGTTTCCCCCCTCACCCAACCCTAAAGATCGCATATAATTTTACTTGAAATCTAAACCATAATAAGTACTATTAATATAATAGACCGCACTGAGCGTATACTAAACAAAAGACCAGACCTATGACTTGTTAGGTATATCGTTAAACACAAAGCCCTAAAACTTGCTATTGGAAAAATATACAGAAATAATAGTTTCTTCATTATATCTCCTCCTATCTTCCCCCATCCCCCAACATCGGGCGAATTTCTCAGCGCTCAACTGATCTTGAATCATTTCGTGACCACACATCCAAAAATAACATTATTCTCTGTGGGTTGGGGGTAGGGAGTGGGGTTAAACACCCCATTCGAACGTTACAATAGTTTCATTGTTGTTATAGCACTGATATGATTACATAACAATCTTATGTTTATACCACTTCGCTGGCCGCGTGGCCTAACTCGCTACTCTCGCAGTAGACTAGCCTGCCGCCAATGACGGGGGAGGGGGGATCCCAGTTCGAATTTCGGTCTGGTGTACCGAGTGTGGTTTTTTCCCAAAATGGCCCTCCACTCCTCTTCTACGCAATTTTGGGTACACTTCCTTTGAATAAAACCTTCATCCCTAAAACAATTACCGTAATGAGCTCATAAGTGTATAACTCGAACTGGTAGTAAGGCATGGTGCTAAAATTAAATTTCCTTTTTTTTTGTGTGTGTGTTTAAAAATAGGGGTCTGGTCCACAAATACAAAAGAATATCACCCGCCCCTAAATTAAGTGTTATGCTAAAAGTGGATTTTACCCTAAAACAATGATGAATTAACGGTCGCGGGTCTGTGTTTTGTGTCTATTCTAGAACTAAGCTATTTTTTGGTTCCTATGTTGATAAAACCAGTCGGTTCAGAAAGTCACACACTTAACATAAACCAGGATGGTCCAAAGTTTTTCTTCCCAAGGGCCAAATATGATCATCAATTTGTACCAAGGGCTGAAGCTATATTTAGTAATCCCATCATTTTAATATAGGCCTCCAAACAACACTAATAAACAATTACTTTACACACTTTTAATAAATTGTATTTTTTATTTGTAGAGTATTTAAATTTTACTTCCAAAAATTAGTAAATTATTACTATTATTATTATGTGTTCTGTCTTACGACTGGTCCATTCCTTTTGGCAGTGAACTTAGACCGCCAGTGCGCCCTGTCCTTTGCCTCCTTCAGCTTCCAGAATTTTCTTCTTTCTTTCAAGTCATCCAATATTTGAATCCTCCTCCTTTCTAAGCTCTTTTTTTTTTCCTCAACCTTTCCTTCTGACGTCGTTCCTAAGACAGTTCCTCCTAAGGATGTGTCAGATCCAATTAATCTATCATAAAGTAATTATAAAATATGTACGCGTACACACTTTCAAATAAATGAATAGTAAAATGCACTCGACACATTTTAAAATAAATATGTGTATTTGAATCATTGTCTATTTCACATCTGCCACCGAGGTTTTTCCTTAAATTCTCCTTCAGGACACTATGAGGACCACATTTTCAATGAGCGCGGGCCGCCAATCGGACCACACACCGGCACAAACCAATGCCCCATCGCCGATTTTTGTACGAGATGGAGGGGAGGGGTGTAAACCACACACACACACACACACACACACGCCGCCAATACCTAGGTGAAAATGGGGAAGTAGTAGAGGCCAAATCACTGAAGGAAGAGCAGAACAGCTAATGCCTCCCCCCGCGAAGTAATGCCTAGCGGCGGTTCCTTGGGGGAGTAATAGAGGCGAGAAGAGGGTTAGGTTTTTTAGTCGGTAGGGGTTGGTCACACTAACATCTCGTGGCCAAACCGAGTCCGACACGCGTAAATGCATTTTTCCCCCCTCACAAAAAAAAACAAAAAAACCACACACACACACGGAGCTTAAGATAACTCTGGGGAGGTTTGGGTTTTGTCATTTCTTTTGACGCAACAAGTGCAATATATCTCCGAAAGTGGGGAGAGAGTTGAAGGGGAAATCTTAGGAATGTTTTCCTCCCCCATTAAACTTCATGCCCGCATTGCCATGCCATGTGCGACTCGAGGACTAAGCCCGGTTGACACGACAAAGTGCATTGTGCAAGACATGGTACAAGATGTTGGGGCTACAAAATTGGGCCACGTGAACACCCAAAATTGTAGTAGATATGCTCTACACAACTCTTTGTATATGTTAACGGCAGTGTGTGTAAGCCTGGCATTCTATATAATTCCTAGGTGGTTTTAGCAAAGTATGAAATAAATTAGTTTTGCTGTTGTATTTCATACTTTTCGTAGGAAATTTATAGAATAACCAGTCATTATATATTACCGAGAACAATAGCTAACCTAACCTAACCACCCTATTCTAAAATAATCTAACCTGACCAACTTAAATCCTAGGAATTAGGTGAACCTGCAAGAAAACGGCGCAAGACTTACATAGAACTGGATAAAATAATTGATAACATATTCCGGGACTTCAAAAAGACAAAGGACTTGAAAATAATTATGAAGTACAACAGCAAAACTCGTTTATTTCATACTTTGCCAAAACCGCTTTAGCATTATATAGAAAGCCTAGGCATTTTACAAAACACCTGTATTTCACACATTGCCGGTGGCATATACAATATCTTGTATCTAGTAGGAAATAAAACATGTTCTATATAGGCCATTAGTGTTGTACAAATTTTTATTTGTAAACACGATAACCCCAAGTGCCAGGCAGCTACTTTTATTCTCTTGGTGCGAGTGATTAAAACATTATTAACAGCCAAATACTTGAAAAACAAACACAAATAATTATAATTAATGTTGTAGGAAGTTTAGCCCCATAAATTATAAAGGTTTTTAACTGTTTAAAAAAATAAAATTAGAAAATAATCCATTGTTCATATTGATAATCTTTAGGAATGATTAAGGAAGTATTTCAAGTGATTAATTTTGTTATTATTATTCTATGAGTATTTAACTATAGAAAGGGCAAAACAATCCATTGTATTGTTGAACTAATATCTTCCGCATAGTGCAATCATAAATGTCGCGTGAAAAGTCTCTCTCTCGGTAGCACTTGTGAGTTGTGTACAATCAATGTGGCCAAAAGATTGTGTTCAATTTCTTGTACAAAGTGTTGTGTACGACATTGGGCCGTGTGTACCAGGCTTTACATCAACTGAGTCTCGAAAAAACGTAAAAATTGCTATTTAGCTCCTTAGTAAATACATTTTGTAAAAACTAAAACTAGCAGTGCCTGGCGAGGAGGAGGGAGGTATTGTGGGAAGGAAAGAAGAGGTGGGGGGGAGGTGGGGAAGAGAAGGTGGATCACACAAGAGTCAATATAAGAATCTTTTATATTAGTTAGCAAGTTTACATATTCAAAAAATGAATAAGCAAGAAGGTGTTTGTCGAAGTCAATGTTCACTTAAATTAATTGTTGATTATTTAACACAGAATGAACAAACACGTAGCCCAGGGGGGGCTCTTTACTAGCCGCAACTTTTTACGCTCATGTGATGTTCTCATCAAATTTTAAACGTCTAATACCCACCGGCTCGCAATGGAACTTTTTCGTCAAAGAAATTCCGTTTTGGTCCGACTGTGTGGAGAATTGTGTAAACTTTGAGTCGAACATGGCCGACTTTAACACAGTGGTGAAAAAACTTTTCGGTGTGTGGAAATTGAGTCCGAGTGCAAAAAACATTCAGATATACTTGTTTACGGACGAATTAAAAACTCTGTACACTCTTGAACAATATATCACATGCCCTGTAAAATATCTCATTCATCCTAATGTATCGGTATTCATTATAGCATAAGGCAATATTATTTTTTTGGGTCAAATTTTGTGGGAGGTTTGAAACTCCGAAACCCCCCTCCTGGGAAAAATAACCAGAACCAATAGATATTTCGGTTTGACTTCCAGTTAAAAATCTTTTGGACGGATATACATACATACAAACAACATTAAGACTTTTATCAATATAGATTATATAGATATATTAGATTTTAGATGTGTTTTATTTGTTAAATTTAGTTTTCACAGGGTTTAGGAGTTTATTTGTAGACATCTCTGCTGTAAATGAAGAAGGTATAAAAAAAATTCTTTATTCTGTACTAGAAATTTATTTGAAGATCCATTCTTTGGCCTATTTAACAGGCTACATACATATCAAAATAATGCAACCAAACCCCTCAAGCTATTATTGTGCATAATAGTGTTGAGTCTTAATTACTCTCTGCACCAAGCATCAGTCATACATGAATAAAATATAATATATAATATGTATATATATGAATAGACTATTAATAAATGGCAGCCCCAGCAATTAGGTTTTAAAAAAATATCCAAGGCTCCAAGCGGGCACAAACCCACAGTATTAAATAACTAACTTATAAACACAATAAAAAAATTTGGTTTCGAATAATACAAACTCGACTACATAAATCTGATGAAAACTCAGTCCCATTATTAATATATTTTAAAACTAAAAATAAGTTACACAAATTTGGTTAGTCTAAAATGCACAGTTCCCTTTGGTTAAATTTAAATAAATCTTTCTTCAATCTTGTCATTTAAATAAAATGTCTCAGTCATTCAAACCCCGAAAATGTTCATGGTTTGGTTATTCTGCATTGTAGAAACTTTTTTTTTTTTTAATATTGTCAAATATCATCAAGAAAGATCTGAAAAAACATATCAAGCAATAATGGTAATAAAAAGGGTCTGCAGAATAACAAATCACAAAACAAATGTATTTTTTGGAAACACACATGTTGCACAACCACCTAGACTAAGCAAAATAAAAGCCAAACATAAGTCACCATGCTGCTATTGATCTCATACATATATACATACATAAGAGATTCTGCCTTAAAATGAGTGATATGTGACCATGCATGGTCACAGGACAAATCTGAATAGTTCTGCACTAAAGCATTAGCACCCTAAATCAATGGTCTCATGTTTGATTCCTGTTTCTAGGCGCCAATTTTTTTTATGAGCTGCATTTTTCTCTTATGCCTAGAGTTTTTTCTGATAAATATGCAAGCATTGATACTATATTCTTTAATAAATATTCCACTACAGCAAAAACCCACATATAAGACATTCTATTATATGCAAAGTTAATATCAGATTCTCTCCATTACATGATCAACACTCAGCAACGCTTGGCAGGAGAATTTGCTATAAATGGTTCATGACAACTTTGTCTTTTTACCGACAGTTAAGTTAACCACTTTGCAAATGTGTGTTGTCACTCCGGCAGTTGAAGTTAACATTACATATTTGCCAGGTGGATAGATATGGAACTCTTTTTAAGTAATTTTTAACTAGTAGAAAAGGGTAAAGTTACTTTGAATGAATTATACCAAGAAACAGTCGGCATTATAAGAGCATCCTATTGTCAAAGTTTTACCCAAAGGAGGGATTGCACATTAGTAGACTGTGTCAAACCATTACAGATTGTTCACATGATGTTGTTATTTGACCGTATTAGTAATTTTGTCGAATTGGTGCCAATTGAATAGTGTTCACATGGTTCAATAGTTTTGCCATCTGCCCACTGTGTGTTTAGATTATCCACTGCACATGTGATAACAACATTACAAATCTACAGGTGCAAAAGTTGAACCTCGACAAGCCAGTCGGCATGCGGCAACACTGCTGCGCCCTACGGTTAAGAAAACCAAACTGTCTGAATGTTCCCCAATACAATTTATGTGCCACTAGCGACCAATTTATTTTCATACTGAATCCCCACATATGGTTTTCTTTGACAAAACCAAATGTAAAAAGTGACCGAATTGGTGATTTTAAAGTATAGAGTCTGCAGAAGTATCGTAAAAAAAAAAAAATTTGGTAATCGATACGGTCAAAAAACCACACTATGGGAATGAACTCTTACAAATCAATTTTTGTCAACTATGGAGATGTTGCAGCTTATATTGTGTGTTCTTAAAATAAGACCGTGAAAAAATAAGCACTAGGCTAATTCCAAATTGTAGTTTAATATAGCAAGATTTTTAGTGACTTGTTTTAGTGTGAGAAACAAATATATACTTTTTTCCGCAAAGTTTGTAGGTACATTTGAAAGGTACAAAGTTCTCTTGAGTTAAATTATTTAGTAATAAAGAATTCATGTAATATAAATATAGATGGGTCAAATCCTTTATTTCTCGAGTCATTTAAAAATGTAGTTTTTATTAAAGTAAAAATATTAATTTTTCTTTTACAAAGGTTTGGCACCACTTACACTTAATATTATATTTATTTGTTGTATATAATCAATTATGTTATTAAAAACAAAGAGAACACTATTTGAGAAAATTATATATTTTTGTACTTTTATTTTTCCCCCACTACCTCATTTATATAATTTCTTTTACTAGTTGTATAAAAATGCAATTTCAAGTAAAGGGTTTTTTTTATTCAATATTTTTTCAAATTTAAAATATCTCAAATACCAAAGGATTTGAGCGCCCCATCTCCAAGTATAAATCTTTTAAGTAAAACTTCTTACATATTCCGAGATGTTTTTGTAAGTTTGGAAGAACACGAGAATGATGGGCACAAAAAAAGACACAACATAATTGATCTAATGGGCAAGGATGTGAAGTGTGATTTACAAGAAATGCACCTGCAATAGCATGGGGAGAGATTGGGGAAAATACAGTTGAAAACGCTCAGGTCTCCTCCTGTAATGCTGTCATTTTGTTCCCATCATTCATTGTTCCTGCTTCCATTCTCATTAATGTAATAAGTCTTGATTCTTTCTACATTTGTGATAAGCTTCTAAACAGATTAACCTTCACAATAAATAAATATTGATTAAGATTTTTTTTTTTCAAACTCAACATTTTTGAGATCACTAGCATTATGAAAATAGTTTTAGAAATAATATTTTTTATTTAAATTAGCTATAACATTTTGGCTGGTTGTAATTTAAAGTGAGACACTTTACAAAATAAAAAATTGCAACACGTTTACATCATTTATTGGGACCGAGCATTCTTACAGAATACATTATAACCCTCCTCCCTACTCCATCCTAACCTGATATGTGGCCCTAACCCTATTGTATACAAAATATAAACTAACAATTCATACTATATTTGGTTTGTATATAGTTCTTTATTTTTTTTAAATAAAAGTTTTTATATTAATTCTGTTTATTTTACAATTGAAATATATTGGCCTGGGTTTTCACACCGGAAGTAGAACTACATTACTCGATAAATAACTTATATGTATGTCTATATACCTTAGAAGCTTAAATTTTATGTATTAAACTTTTTTTTTTTAAACCTTAATCAAAACACATCTAAAGTACTTAGTATAAAAATCTACAGGAGATCCTAAGTGGGGCGCAGTATATGATCCACCACAGTAATTTCTTGATGCAAGGACAATAGTTTTTACACTCAGTAGCCTATAAGAGGGATAACATTACAGCATAATATTTCTAGAAAGGCAACACTTAACATAGAAAGTTTTTTTTTTTACACAATGTTCCAATTCTAAGGCATTTTTTATTTTCAACGAGAGGAACTCCTTCAAATTGTTCAGTTCGTCTAAATTAATATTTTAATTACATCTAATGTGTTTGCTTCTGAGGAAAACATATTTACAATAAATGCACATAATCACAGGGGAAGGGAAAGATGACCAAGGTAAAATTCACTCGTTTAAATAATTATATCAATCATAGAACGAGGCCAACACATTTAAAATATGATTACAATCACCATCCACATTTTTTAAAAAAAATATTCAAGTCAAATATAGTTGGATAGCCATAGAAATACCTTAGCTAATTGTTCAAAATTTAATAGATTTTTAATACAATCTTATGCAAGCTGTGTTTAATGAATTTGTTCATTTTGACAGTTGTCTGATAAATTTAGCTACCTTATAATCAATGTAGGCTTTTCTACTTGATTTTAAAATATTTTCTTATGGCGATCTGGCTATATTTATAAAATCACATTTAGGTTTATTTAATCAGCATTATTAACAGTCTAATCAAAAGAATAAGGTTTAGGAAGTGCACCTTTATCAGCAAGTAGAGAGGATGGTAAGTTATTAATCATATATGAACAAATCAATGAATCCAGCCGAGATTAAAACTCTGTATTTCCCATCAATAGCGACAAAGTTCAATGTGAATCTAAGGACTTATACTGTGTGTCCAGTGATGCAGATATCAACAGGTGTTGGGGACCCCTTACTATGAGTAATGTTTATTATATTTCTCGATAGTCATTTTAAGCTGTAAGTGTGAGGAAATAAAGTTTCTGACGTAGGTTTAATCCAAATTGGCTTCATTTCAGTTGATAATTGATGTATTTCCTCAATATTTCTCCTATCATACCTTTAATCTATGGTTAAATGATGTCACTGGTAGCCAATAGCAGCTCTGAAGAATAAAACAAATAGGGCCCAAAGCACGATTGTTAAGTGTTGGTGTATCCTAAATTTGAAATACTAATGTGTACTCCAAGAAAATCATCAATAAAATCGAGATTGATATTTACCACCATTTAGTGCATGAGTAATTTTATTGTCAGAATCTTGTCACAAAAATATAATTTTTTTTATCGCCCAGTCAGTGTGACTTGTGGTAAAAGAAAAAAGAAGGTCAGTTTCAAAGAAGAAGGGGGGAAAAAAAAATAACACATTAATATCCCACAAGTTAGGCAAAAATAACACTAGGGTAGATCACTATTGTTTGAGATTGTTCACTGAAATGATGAGTTAAAGCCCAGAAGCATGAGCTATGTAATTAACAAGAGTGATATTTATTCCTCACAATTATAGGGAATAAAAAACTCCTTATAGTAATAATTAATATAAGAGATAAAAGAACAGACCCTCTTTTGTTTATTGTGTTGTACCGTAAGACCAAAATTAGGAGAAAATATCATGGGGTTAATAGTTTGAAGAAACAATCAACAGTTCATTGACACTTTAATTTCCTTCAGGTATCGGCTCATTCTCGCAGGCCTTGTGAATAACTAAAAGGTTCCTAAAGTTGTTTTTTTATTAGCTATATCCTGGCTGAAACCAAATAAAAATTACCACATAGCTTTAATCAAATACAATGTTTAGCAATATCAATAGTTAAGAAAATGAAAGTAGTTTAGTTATAGAACAGTGTAATATGTTTAAATGGCTACATCTCTCAAATTTTATCATAATTAAAATAAAAGTAATATTGAAGTCAATAAATAAATAATTGTAATACAAGTGAGATTTAAAGATATCTCTCTAACACAAATAGACATATTATATTAAACACACAGAATATGGTCACATCAGGTGTTATTTTAACTGATACTTTTTTTTTTTGAAACTTGTTTACTTTGCCGAAATAATATTTACATACAAAAATATCAATATGAGTTTTTAATCACATAAACATGCAAAAATAAATGCAAGAAATCAAATGGCAGCTAGTGGAGTTAAGGTCATTAACACCCATGCATTTAGGAGGTTGTTAGTTAAAACCTGGCAGAGCATGTTAAGTGGTATATTGTGTGTGTGTGTGTGTGTGTGTGCGCGCGTAACAACTCTATCAAAGCTTTAAAAACTTCCACTTCACATTAAAAATGATTTCTCAAATAAGAGTTAGCTCAACACTGCCGACAATACTGTTTAGCTAGACTATTGAGATTTCCTTGCTTTTACTAGGTGGTTTTACACCAATACCATCTATAATTTTTATCTAAGCATATAATTTTGATTTAACTTTTATCAAGTGTATTATTACAATTATTTACACTTATTTTGCAAATATTTGTTGGCTACCCAGATACATATGTATATATTATCTTAAAGAAATATTTTAAGTTTGATTTGTTTTTCATACTACTTTCAGACCCTGAGCAAAATTTAAATATATTTTCTTTCGTATACTTATATCAATTGCTTGAATGTATAGGGAAATCGTATTTTAGTAATTTTTCTCCTAGTATATAAAATAAAGATCTTAAATTATTGGACTACTTTAAAGCAGGGAATGAAAACTAGTTTATCACATTATAATACTTTTTGATGCACTTTTGAAGTAAATGAAGAGTACAAATTATTAAAGCAGCCTCTTAAATTTAAACAACACATTTGGTCAAAGTTTCTTGCACTATTTTACCAACCATCCTTTATTTCAAAATATGGTTCAAACACCCAGGGAGGAAAAAACAGGTAGCCTCGCTAAAATATATTATGAAACTATCATGTAAATCAGATAAATTGAAACCCGCTTCAGTAGTTGCGCGGTCTAATGCGCTAATCTCGTGTTGGACTAGACTGTGGAAGACGGGGAGATTGGGTTTCGATCCTGGTCGAGTGCACTTGAGTTTATTTTTCCTAAATGGTTTTCCACTCTCCTCCACAAAAATGTGGGTGTATTTCCTTTAAATTAAGCCTTCCTAATACCTAAACAATCTATATTTAGTACATAGGAGTCAAACCCCAACAGATAGTAAGACGCGGTACTTAACTGTATTGTGCTGCTTTCTTCCATCTATCGTGTGAATGTTTAATTTTACTACTAATATAATTGTGTGTAGCATTTCATACACACTTGCTAATTTTGATCTATTCTTTCATAAAAGTGTCAAATTATGATTAAAAAAAATGCAGATTATATGAAAGTCAAGACTACCTGTAAGTATTAGTGATATTAAAGTCACTTTTTGATTTAGTTTGTTACAAAAAGTGGTAATACTTAAAGTAAAGCACAACTTTAATATATACTCACTTTGTGACGAGCATTCTACAAAACTATATGAATGTATAGAATATTTCTTAAAACGCTATCAAGGATTATCTAAAAAAAAAATTTGCTTTGTTTCTAATGTTTATGGTCAGAACAAAACATTCAAATGATTATGAAAAACTTTTAAACTAATTTAAATGCAGACATTATCTGTATTCTCAGCTAGTGAGATAAATGTCAACACTTAAACTAAAACTAAATGAGCAGCGGTACCTTGCCAACATTATTACAATAATTTAACTCCTTGGGATTGTTTTGGTAATATTCTCCATATTTTTCATCACAAGTTGAAATAATCGAGAAAGAAGGATGCTCTGACTATATAATGTAAAATGCTATAGCTAAGTACATTCACCACCCGAGTTTACTTGGATACAGCTCAAAAAGTTACTAGAAATAGTCGCATAGGGCCAACAGCTAACATCAATCACTTTGTATAGCTGTAATGAAAACATATGGTAGTGTATGAATATTATAGTTACCCATAGTAATTTAGGCCAATATTATTTATATTTATTTCGGGTCGGGCACAAAGCATGTTTTTAATTTATTACACTTAAAAAAAATTATTCACAACACTCTCACAAAAAGGTCTAACGAATATAGATTTAAAATGGCGACTGACAAATTTAAACCATGTGATTGATCATACCCCAAACAAGTTCTTTACAACGATGCACCCACGCAATGAATAACAATATTTTATTCATTTAAATATTTTAAGATAGGATAAAATAATTTATGATATATAAGAAATGACAAGTATTTTCTCTTTTCCAAGTAAATACGATGCCTGAATAAAAAAGTATTAATGTATGCACTATATTACACATTATAGATAAGATTTCTAAAACAAAAAATAAATATTTTAAATTATGTTTAAAATATAGTTTTGGATTGGATGAAAACAAATATTAAAAGCAATGAAATAGTGTGAGAAAACTTAAGTTTACATTATTTTAAATGTAAGATATAACATGTAATTAAAAATCCTATCATTTATAATAAAACAGTGATCTTTTACAAGTGTTGGCTTAAAATTTGTATTATCAGTAAATTTTACCCAGAGGCAGTGTTAGCTACATTATCGATTTCATTGCTATTCTCCACTTAAAATGTCAGTTTATACTTCAGGAACAAAAATACCTCTAGATTTTTAAAATGATCCTACACCCACCCACTACTTGTGTAGATTGTGTAGTATTCAGTAAACAAATGGTTCTTAAGTTTGTCTTAAGTAATTGTTTATAAACAACACCAAGATAACAACAGGATGATTTTACATTTAATGCCATTGTATATCTTTTACAATTGGTGTATTCCAGACACAGACTTACTCACTGGAACTTTTAATTCAAGTTTATTAAAAACATTCACTTAGAATTGAATGGATAGCTTTATTTAAAGAGTTTGTGGAGCCCAAATCAAACCGGTGTCCCAACGATCCAACCCGTGCCCTTCCCCTCCTATACCCTGAGTGAGGTCCCTTATTACATACATTTCAAAAAATACACAATCAATTCTTGAAAGTTTCCCTAATGTCTCGATTTATTTGAAAGGAAGCAAACATGTTTACAAACAAATGTGTTGTAAGGATGTTTGTTTAGACAGAAATGTGATGAGGCACAGGAGGAAATAAGTCATGAAATGTTTTAAATACTGCACAAGAATTTAATGCCAAACCTAGCAATGATGGATGAGAGGAATACAAAATTTTACTGACTATTTTAAACCCCCCCCATGGTTAGTTTTACTTTATTTTATAAGTAGTTTAAGCTATTTTTCAAAATTTTAAAATTTGTAGTTTTCTATTTCTGTGAGTTTATTTTTATTTTGATAAAGGGACAAGTCCAAAAAATTAAAAATCCTGTGTGTGTAACTGTGGAATGAAGACTAGTGAAGTGAAAATGTAAGTATGAAGAAGGGAAGATAAGTTTAATTGCTTCTTTAAAAGAGTTCATCCCTATCCCTGTGACAAATAAAATCTGCATTGTAGAAACAACTTTGTCAGTAGACTCCAATAAATCAAAATATATGCAGTGAAGCGTCATGTAATGTAATATCGACATGGGAGGAAAAGTAATAAGACTTAACCCAATCATTAAACTATTTAATTTACTAGCAGAGATCATTATTTCTAACAAAAGTAAAAGTTAAATTATTCATATTTATATTTATTTATATAATATATTACTAAAGTTTTTAACTTAGGAATTTTGACTTTATCAGTTCAATAGTGATATGACCAATTAAATAAATTATGTTTACAATTCATAAATAAATAACATCTTTACCCCACTGTAAAAAAAAAAAAAAGTAACAGCTCATGGATTGTTGCTAGGTGAAGTTAGGCCTGATGAGACCAGGGTGGATTATTGCTAGGTGAAGTTAGGCCTGATGAGACCGGGGTGGATTGTTGCTAGGTGAAGTTAGGCCTGATGAGACCAGGGTGGATTGTTGCTAGGTGAAGTTAGGCCTGACGAGACCAGGGTGGATTGTTGCTAGGTGAAGTTAGGCCTGATGAGACCGGGTGGATTGTTGCTAGGTGAAGTTAGGCTTGATGAGACGGGGTGGATTGTTGCTAGGTGAATTTAGGCCTAACAAGACTGGGGTGGATTGTTGCTAGGTTAAGCTAGGCCTGACGAGACCAAGGTGGATTGTTGCTAGGTGAAGTTAGGCCTGATGAGACCGGGGTGGATTGTTGCTAGGTGAAGTTAGGCTTGATGAGACGGGGTGGATTGTTGCTAGGTGAAGTTAGGCTTGATGAGACGGGGTGGATTGTTGCTAGGTGAAGTTAGGCCTGATGAGACCAGGGTGGATTGTTGCTAGGTTAAGTTAGGCCTGACGAGACCGGGGTGGATTGTTGCTAGGTTAAGTTAGGCCTGACGAGACCAGGGTGGATTGTTGCTAGGTGAAGTTAGGCCTGACGAGACCAGGGTGGATTGTTGCTAGGTGAAGTTAGGCCTGACGAGACCAGGGTGGATTGTTGCTAGGTGAAGTTAGGCCTAACGAGACTGGGGTGGATTGTTGCTAGGTGAAGTTAGGCCTGATGAGACCGGGGTGGATTGTTGCTAGGTGAAGTTAGGCCTGATGAGACCGGGGTGGATTGTTGCTAGGTGAAGTTAGGCCTGATGAGACCGGGGTGGATTGTTGCTAGGTGAAGTTAGGCCTAACAAGACTGGGGTGGATTGTTGCTAGGTTAAGTTAGGCCTGACGAGACCAAGGTGGATTGTTGCTAGGTGAAGTTAGGCCTGATGAGACCAGGGTGGATTATTGCTAGGTGAAGTTAGGCCTGATTAGACGGGGGTGGATTGTTCCTAGGTGAAGTTAGGCCTAACGAGACTGGGGTGGATTGTTGCTAGGTGAAGTTAGGCCTGATGAGACCAGGATGGATTGTTGCTAGGTGAAGTTAGGCCTGATGAGACCGGGGTGGATTGTTGCTAGGTTAAGTTAGACCTGATGAGACCAGAGTGGATTGTTGCTAGATGAAGTTAGGCCTGATGAGACCAGGTGGATTATTGCTAGGTAAAGTTAGGCCTAACAAGACTGGGGTGGATTGTTGCTAGGTGAAGTTAGGCCTGATGAGACCAGGGTGGATTGTTGCTAGGTGAAGTTAGGCCTGATTAGACGGGGGTGGATTGTTTACTCCTATTCAGTTTCAAACCCAACCTTTAGAGCCAGTGCAGAAACATTTTTGTACAGCATTATTGTAAGTGTGGTTGGTCAAATGGATAGTGAGGGGGAGGAAACAATTTATTAGTACAGTCACAGCACGTCTGGCTTTACTTGCCAACAGTCCACAAACTGGCACTGACAAAATTAATAAAATTGTATTTATACCATTATTATCTTCAACAATCACTATGGTCAGCTTGTGAACAAACTTAGCTATGTGCTTTATAAGCTGATAGCTGTAAAAAAAAAAAAAACATATAAACTAAACTTTAAACCATTTTAAATACAGGCAGCCATTGTTTCAATGAAAAGTTAGTAATGATTTTAAACCTTAAAAAAATCAACAATTTTAGAAACTATGATAATCGTAAGAGGATAACTTTCCAAATTGATATAATTCACCCCGCTCCAATTCTTATTTTGTTTCTGTAAACAATATAGATTTTAACTAAATGATAAACTATTTTAGATATTTTAATTCCCATCTAATTAAGTGGTAAAATAACAGCTTATTAGGTTAGTTTTATAATTACATTGGGCTAAACACTAGTAAGCTTCATAATAGTGCAAAAAAATAAATAATTAAAACTTCTTTTTTCTTCCAAATTTATAAAAAAAAATTTATTCTAAAGTTTCAAATTTTGTTATTTTATAAATTTATTTAGCTACTAAAGAATTGAGATTGTTTTTTAGAATTTGTCTGCTTAGAAACAAAAGAAAATTATATACATATACAGTAATTCTTCATAAAGATACCCGCCTCGGTGGCATAGTTGGCTAACACGCTAGTCGTGTTGAGCTCGACCGCCAAGGACGGGGAGATCGAGGTTCTAATCTCGGTCGGGTGAACTGGGGGGGGGGGGGGGGGGGTGTTTCCTAAATGGTTTTCCACTCTACCTCCACACAAATGTGGGTTCACTTCCTCTAAATTCAACCTTCCCAATCCATTAGCGTAATTAGTACTTAAGCGTATAACCCGAACGGGTAGTAAGACACGGTGCTAAATATAATCTTCATAAAGATGTTGAAAAATAATAGCTGGAAATGAAGAAATGCAGTGATGATTTTTTTTAAATTTACAACAAATTTTTCAAGGATTGGGGTGGTTATATTTAATATAAATATTTTAGTTAGTAGACTTAACAAAGTATTTAAAAGTTCTGTAATCCCAAATACAAATTTTAGCTCAAATTTACAAGTGAATACTATTTTGTGCGGTAGTCAGTTGAAGCATTTCACAAGAAAAATATTGAAATATTGAGGGCAACAGCCATCTCACTCTAGAGCTTATAAAAAGCCATTCAAGATGGATGCACAAGGGCCTTGAACAATTAAAATGCTTAAAGCTTTTACTTGGGTTAAAATTAGTATTCTAATAATATATTTCTAAGATATGAAAATACATAGGTCAAGACCAACGAAAAGCAAGGATAAGAAATAAACTTTTAATGAGCGCCTTCTCCTTCTGCACTAAACGTATATTAGAATAGGGTATTAGTAAATTTTACTGAGAAATAAAATAGTATAGCTATACAAATTTAGAACTATCACACCCAGACAGGGATTTGAATACCAGCCCTTCAACTTTAGACACTGGTTGCTCTATCACTTGATTTATCTAGGTTCTCATTCCAGTCAGATATAAACCAAAATGATAGGCATTTTGATAAAAGTGGACTCAATAAGATGTATGAGTTTGGTCAAAAGTGGACTCAACGCTTTATAGAAATGAAACCTACTCAAAACAATAAAAACATAAGTTAAAACAAAGTGCCCTTTCTTAGGACTTAGGAATATGCATATGAATAAAATGTCTACACAGAGTTAAAAAAAAACAAAAAAACACACACATACACAACTTAGTGAGGTTATTAGTTCCTGAAACTGCACTTTTAGGGAAATCAAAATTATTGGCACCACCCGTTATTGCATTTACCCCCAATGGAATTCAAGCCACCTCCTCAGAGGTACCCGAGCAAAACAATTCAATAATCTCAATGAAAGTCAAGACTCATTTAAATAAAAAAAAACATAGAAAAGCAAAGGGAAAAGCTTACACTTACTGGGCATTAAAGATCTTAACGTTTGCGTTCAAAACACCACAAATCACAGTCATTCTTTGGGCATATCAGACCTCTTCTTTAGCGCATGAAAATGGAACACTGTTGCGTTATAAATGTAAACCTTTGGTCCTACAATTTTCTGGTAAATTTCAATAAGTGATAATATTTTCTTTGTTTCATATAGAGAGGCTGACGATGGATTTATTTTCTATGATTAAGGTTGTGGATAAGAAGAATGGATATTAGTTATCTCTTAAAATTCTCTCTCACTTTGCTAAAACATTTGGTCAAGTGTCATTATTAGTTTTGTTCCAAAACAATCGAAATACTAAAAAAAATTGTCTGCAAACTTTAAGTGTTTCACAAGTAAAAAAAAAAGAGAAAAATAAGTAATTTACAAGTTTTACACAGCCCCCCCCCCCCCCTCCCTAAAAATAGTTATAATAAACTTAAAAAAAACATTCAGTCCTACTTAACTAGTATCCTACTCTAAGAGGTATTACTTTAATTAGACAATATTGTTCTTATGAATAAAGTACAAATTATATTCCTTTTGGCATATGGGTGTTAAACAATATAAATATTATTTTTGAAGAGAATTTAGTTAACATCACTTTCATCTCAAATAAAGTAATAAACTTTTTATATAAATATTTTTTGTATATATTATCAATGTTAATTTAGAAGGAATTATCTTAGGTGTGTGGGGAAAATTCCTTTTATATTTTTTAACTTTTGAATTTCCCTACATAAAATAAACATGAAACAAGCTTAAATAAAGCACAATAGATAATCAGGACAAACATGGCTTTCAAAATGAAAAGATTTAAATAGTTCACACTTAGCAATGCTGCCAATCTGATATATGTTTTTTTTATTTAGCTCCACATCTTACTACCTGTTGGGGTTATACACTTATGTACTAATTACGTTAGTGGGTTAGGAATTGGGAAGGTTGGATTTAGATGAAATTAACCCGCATTTGCGTGGAGGGAGAGTGAAAAACTATTTAGGAACACCCCCAGTTCAACCAAGTGAGAGTCAAACCTCAATCTCATCTCAATTTAGTACTTATTTAAGTACAAAAAATCATCTTTATGTAGGAAGCATAAAAGTAAAATGTATGTGGCAGCTCATCCAATGGCAGCAAAGCATAATTTGAACTATGTTCTTACCTTTCAATGTCAATGAAAGCCATAACCTGTTTGTTCTTATCTTATACTTTTATGTACTTCCTTAATAAATATATATATATATATATATATATATATATATATATATATATATATATATATATATAAACACACCTAAAATGTGGAGAAAGATTTTCCCTAAGCAAAATAAATACTCTAATAATCAAATATAAGTTTTGTCTTTAATGATGCATCTAATTCAATATCATTAAACCGGCAACTTTTCACCAGTAAAAGAGTAAGTTCTTAAAATTACCAAATTTCTCGCAACTTGAATTTATTAATGACAGGAAATATATATACATTAACAGTACTATAAAGTTTAAAATAAGAAATGGAATTTGACTCCGTTCTTTAAAGCGTTTTGAAAAATAAACTAATAAACTAATTTGGTATTTTTGTTTGAAAAATATCTGTGTATATACACCTTAGATAATTTAATCCTAATATTCCTAATAGATTTATTTATTATTAATAAATGTCATTCAATCACACATTTTATGCTTGCTATGTTCAAATTTTAATACAATAAAGACTATTACAAAATTACTAGATCCTTTGGAAGAAACTATCCCAGTACCGGTTTCTTTTTAACTGAAAACTAAGTCCAGTCAGTTATAATAAATAAATCTGAAATTTAAAAAAACAAACAATTATTTTAAGGTTTACTGATTACATAAAAAAAACACTAATCACCCAACATTTCACAATAAATTTCTCTAGAATATGGAACGTACATACTCACAAACACATTATTCCAAAATCAACTGTAATGGAAGAAATTATAAAAACTTTATCTCATCTAATATAATATGTACATATGGTATATGAATTAAAGCATTTACATATTACTACATTTGAATGTCCATTTTTGAAATGTGGTTTAGTTATATCTATGATATTTTTACACATGGATGTGTTAGATTTAAAATATATATTTACAAATTATGCCTAAACCAATTTCAAAATTAATATAATTTGACATTTTATTTAAAGGAGACAACATTCAATTAGTGGCCACTAGGCTTTAGATAGGGGTCTGCAAACTCGAGTTTTTGTCATTTAGAGTCGAGCTTGAGCTAGCTACGCAAAAAGCTAACCAATACAGAGCCAAGTTTGAGTTCAATAAATATATAATAAAATTAAAACTTAACAATATAAATTAAAGTTAATTATTTATTATAATTTTAAAAAATCTTTGAAATTATAATACTAATATTTAAAATGAAAAGAATAATACAATATTATATATGGAAAAATAATTAAGAGTAATTTGGAAATAAACGTGTGACAATTTACAAACAATTATCTATGTAAATAAAAACTTGTAATGAATGCGGGAGAATAAATCAAACACATACTTTACAATAAATGGAAACCAAAAAAAATATCTACACAATGAAATGACTTTACAACTTAACTCTAGCAGTCTGCTGGATATAAAATTGATTTACAAATACCTCCCAACGCAACCCTCTCCAGCTTAGTTCAATGTCTCATCAGCAATGTGTATTGTACAACAATACAAGTAAAAAGGTTATAAAATTCATTGCTTGCATTATCTTTTCATGTGGGCAAACCGTGTGATTACAATTTTTATGTTAGAGTGTTTACGCATTTATGTAATATCAAGGTATTAAAAAATATGTACTTATTAACAATAAATGACTTGGAAACGGATTAAAATGACTCTAAAGTGAATTAAAATCACCCAAAGGGGACGAATACCAAGAAAATATGAACTAAAGATTCAAATTGACAAAACAATAAGTTTTACAAAAAAAAGTTTCCACAACCAGATGATCATGAACAGAATGTATGTACACATGAGCATTGTCTGTTGTGATGCACCAGAAAAAAAAGAAAATTGACACGTTAGTAAAATTCAGACCCTGTTTAGGACTCAATTTAATAGTTTTAAACCAATATATTCATGAAAATAGGGTTGGGTGTGAATATTTAGCCATAAACAATTTATCAATTCCCTTCTCATCTGGAGTGGATCTATTTTATTGGTGATGACATTTAAAAGGACTTTTATGCTTGCAATGTTATTTGCTTTAAAAAGTGGCAGTTAAAAGCCTCAGTATTTCTGGGCCTAGCTGCTGCCATCTGTGAGGAATTTCACAAAGCTTGGTTCTAGGTTGTGGGAGTTTAACGGATATTTGCTAAACCCCCTATCCCGCAAACCTCTTGTCCAGTCTGGTGTGGGGAAGGTGGCTGAGAATGCTCACCGGCCATTTCTCTCACACAGCATATTTAGTTTCTAGTGTGTTGTGTACGGTAGTTTAGATTTCTATTGTTATAGAGTGAATTCTGCTCATGTTTGTGTTTAGATGAGTGTTAATATAACAACAATGTTATCTATCGGTGGCAACTAATTCAATTGTGCGAAATTGTGGGCAGTCAGCGTCAGTATTTGGGTGAAGGTGGATGCGTTTGTATAATGTGCCGAAAATTATGTTATAAGTTTGTATCTACATCATTCTGGATTAAAGGAAGATAATGTGAAAGTGCTGGTTCAAGAAGCTAACAGTGCTAAAATTAGGGGTAGTGATAGTAACAGTGCTTGTTACCTCCCCCCCCCCCCCCCCCTTTTTTTTCTTGTCGGCCCAGTATCACTGTGGTAGGGCATGTGATAGTGACGGGGCCACCCCTCTTCTTTTTTCTAGTATGTTGCAGCTCACACGACTAACAATCCTAAGAGATCCAATAGAGACTACTTGGCTCTACCAACTAACCAAACTACCGAGAGAGGAGTTTTAGCCCACAAGAAAGCTAGCTGAGAACAACTAAAGGTAATGCACTACAACCAAGTTAACCTAGTGTCTTCCAGCACCAGCGTTGTGGGTATGGTAGGCAGATAGTCACAAGAGGGAGAAAAACTTTCAATCTTGGGACTATCCCAGAGAGAGAAAAACATCTCTCTACTATCATAGAAAGAAATTAAAGACATAATTTTAAGATGTATTTAGTACAATTTTAACTAAGCTATATTAGCAGTTGTGTCCTAAGCTGTGGGTATTATATCAACCATTTCTATTCCTTCTTTATCTCTGGCTTATAACATCCTCCATTCAATAACCAGGACAATATTTCAGTAGCCAAATGTCTTCATATTACCCTGCCCACCAGAACATTTTACAGACAATTAGAAAGAAGAGTAAACAGTGAGTCACTCAAAGGAGCATAAAATTGACCTTCTACAAGCGGCTCTAAATTGCTGAGCGAGACCAAGTATCAAATTAAAGTTCGGCTCAAAAATTTTAATTTTCACAAATTCCTAGCTTTAGGTTTTTTTTGTATAAGTAATGTATCTTTGAAAATGTAAATTCATATTAATGGGGGTTTAATATTTTATTTTAGACAAGGTAAAATATAAAGTCAACGCCATATGAGCACCCCCCGCCCCACCACAATCTGGTAGTTATAAAAAGAGAATTAAGCCATTGATATTTAAAAGTAGATTTTAATAACTAGCTTTCGTTGACACAGCCAATTTCTTCAGGTTCATTGTATGAACTAATAATTTATTTGTACTCTGAACACGAAGAAGCTGCCTATGACAATGAAAGATTGTGTTTAAAATGTGTTTTATCCAAACAATTCTATTCCAGCATTCCTCAATTAAGGGTTTTTGTTTTCCATTTTACTTTAAAAAAATATTTCAATTCTAAGCGAGTTTATTCAGTGCATTCCATCAACATTGAAAGACGGTAATTATAGTACAGATTTTTAATAAAGGAGACCGAAAGAAGTGTACAAATTATGCGGGAATAACGTTAACGTGCCACTGTCTGTACAAGCATATATGAGAAGATACTGGAAAAGAGATTAGTAAAGAAAATGGAAGGAAGGCAGAGATCACGGTTTACAATAAACTTGATCTTCGCTATGCAACAGTTGATGGAAAGAAGGTATGAATTTGGGAAGGGCTTGGTAATGGTATTTATGGACACGGAGCAAACATGTGATAGTGTGGATAGAAATAAAGTCTGAAAGGTGATGGAAGAGGCTGGAGTGGAAAAAGGGATTGTAATGAGAGTAAAGAGTATGAATGTATGAAGCTATAGTCTGTAATCGTAGGAATTGTTTTCTGAAAGCTTTTTCCTACAGAATCTAGTAATATAGGATATGGTAGAAAAAAGGCCTTTCAGAGAGTAATTTCTCCCGTGAATGAGTATAGCATAAGTTGTGAAGACAAAGAAGGGTGGGCCAAGTGGTCCAAATAAAATAAGGGGAGAGGAGCGGGTTGCTCTCTAGCCACCACTCTTTGTAAAGATAGAGGAAATGGTCATGAATAGTGTGGCGAGGCAAGAATAAAAACCATGTTTCTGAAGACTCGATGGTATGGGGGGGGATAGAGAAGGAAGAGAAGTTCAGGAACACCTACAGGAGTGGAATGAGTATGTGGATAAGTGTGGAATGAAATTTAGCACAGTGAAGCGGTAAGTGATGGTAATGACCAGGAAGAGGACAGTGTCTAATAAAGGTATAAAGTTTGATGGAGTAGAGCTGAGATAGGTACAGAGTATAAAATATCTTTGAAGCGAGATTGAGGCAAAGGATAAGAATAGTGAAGATCTAATAATAAGAGGGTAGTAGGGGAAGTTGTTCTGTAGGTGCGTAAGAGACCTGCTATGGAGAAGACAAATTCCTTTGGAGTGTAAGAAAGTGCTGTAAAGGGAATACCTTGTACCCGAGCCACATACACAGCATAAACATGAACATTAAATGTGAGACAAGAAAAATGGAGTTTGTGAAAAGCATGTTAGCTGACACGAGAAGAAACAGGATGATGACTGAAGTTATCCAGGAAAGAGTAGTGGTACAAAGAGTAAATGAGATTGTAAAGGAAGCAAGGCTGAGATGGTCTAGACATGTAATGAGGATGGGAAAAGAGAGTGTACCAAAGAGACTGATGGAGATGAAGTATGTAAGAAAAATACTGCAAGGGAAACTAAGAAAGAGATGGAGGAGCACATAACAGAATGTGTGCAAGTGAGAGAAGAAGAATGGAAGCTATTAAATAAGGACCAATGGTGAAACGATAAAGGAAGATGGGGGCATTTTATAAGACTGACCCGGCCACAGGCTGGAAACAGTTGATGATTCTATCAACAACAGTTGGGAAAGTTTTTAATAACGATAGGATATTAGACTTCAACCGGCAAAACATATTGAAGCACAGTTTAATGCATCCTTTATTTCCCAACAGCAAAAAAGTATCTGTAAAATATATTTCTCATTTTAAAATACTATTATTTTTTTAGTTTTTCAAACTATGGCAAAACAGTTTCACTAGTCATGATTTTTTCTAAAGTAGAATACTGAAAATATAGTACTAAGCGACGCTGTTTTACCCACAGAGGTTTGCTGTTATACAGGGTGGTGGGCTTTCAAGAAATAGTAGCTACACATATTTTTAAACTCTCAGTTAAAGAAATAATAATAATAAAAAAAAGGACAGCTAAAATTGCTGAAGAAAACTGTAATGGTTTAAAAAAAATCTTTTTTACTTTTAGAGTGATCTAAATTATAATTTAATGGGTACAGCCTAATTTTTTTTGGGCCAATACAAGATTTATCTTGTATTATAATTGTGTATAGGTTATAATTTTAACCATAAGAAAATTAGAGAAATTGTGTAAAATATTAACAAATAATAAATATTTCAAAACAATAAACATCATGCCAATCTAAGCTTATTAATTTTAAATAATAAAAACTTTTCAGTCACAGCTATTCTCCTTCTGTTTGGGAGATATACAACTTACTTTACATGCGTGTATTATTGGCACACCAAGCAAGACAAGTTTGTAGAAGGAAACAATCTGTACAGTATGTTTTACACTAACATTGTTACACATGAATGGCTACACCTATTCAAATATCTGAAAGATCAATAACTCTTAAAAGAACAGTTGGTCAACCCTTAAGATATTTAGTATGGTGTGTATTTTAAGGGAAGACAGGAATGATGTTCATGTATAGGGCCGGCAAAAATACTCAGTTTCGGGCATAAGAAATAGTCATAAATATTGCAGAGGTTTTGGAGAATATAGGTTAATTGGCATTTTGGTATGAATATAGGTTAATATTGGCTACAAGCCAACAATTATAATGAAGAATAATTAAAAATTCATTATGTTAATTTAAATAAATGCTTATACATAATATATTTGAATGAACCTGAATTAATAAAAGGCAACATTTCTATGCCTTTAAAAATTTACTCAACTTGGCTGTATTTTAATAAACCTTTTACTAAAAGTGATGCTACAAAGTTTTTCCAGTTGACCCAAAGTATCATGAAAGTTACTTTAAAAAAAAAAAACTTTGGCGCTGTTCTCCACCACATGTTTATTAGAACACCTGAGAAAAGTGGTTTTACACCTAAAATACAGTAGACCTATATTAGCAGTTCTCCTTTTGGGGTCGCATTATGAGTACAAAATAATGAATGTTTTTCAAATAATTAAATTTATAACCCCATACTTTTCTTTGATCATATCTTGTGGGGTTTTTTAACGTATTCTACCACCAGTAATTTAGTTTTTTAAAATTCATTTGACATCACTTTGCATTTATAAATGTTTTCACTAGCCTTATTACTATTCAGGGATAAATATTACTGTCAGTCCAATGTATTGTGGTTATGTGTGATTTAGTGGTGCCAAGCTTGTTTTAAATTGGATTCCCTGTTGAAAATAAAGGCAAGGTCACTCTTATTACAAGTTTGTACTGATTTGGTCAGTTAATTTTTAAATTTTGGGTTTTGAAACCAAAATATATCAAGCATAGATATATTTTATTTCCCACCTGAAAATAAAGTTTTGGTACCCGTCTTTATCCAATGTAGTTTGTGGTTTGTCATACAATAAAATTAGCCTTAACTATATTTTAATAATGTTCTAATTACAAAAATATATATAATAAATAAATAAAAATGTATATTCTATTTACAAGGGGAAATATTTGAATAAAAAAACACTAAAAAAATTAAACACTACAAAGATCGTTAAAAGAATGTCATGGATGAGTTATTGAAGAGGATTCTATAATTTGAAATATGAAATTAGGGATGATTTAAGTTTCCACAAAAAATGGGGGGGGGGGGGGGGGAGGGGGGGGGGGAATAACTAGAGATCTCAAAAAATTTGAAATCTAATAATAGAATGGCGAATAATCATTATAAATAGAATTCTAATATTAATAATTTGAAACTAGTATGTGAGTTCATGTTTAATGTGACTGAAAATTTCTTTCAATTTTTTTTCTAATGTGTCCCCATAAAATTAGGAACTTGTGCGTCCCAATATAACATTTAAAGACATAAATAAATATATGGAATGCTTGAACTCCTCAGTAGTTAAATATTCTTTTAAAATATAGTTAGATTTTGGTAGGAAGAACAGTATCTACTAACCCACTTTGGTGGCTGCATGGTCTAAGGCACTACTCTCACAATAAACTAGACTGCAGATGATGGGGAGATTGTGGTTCAATCGCGGTCGTATGTACAGAGGGTGGTATTTCCTAAATAGTTTCCTACACTCTCTCTCTCATCCCCAAACAGATGCTGGTACACTTCCTCTAAATTCAACCATCCTCACCCTTAACTCATTTGTGTAATTAGTAACAAGCATATAACCTGAATGGGTAGAAAGACGCAGTGCTAAAAACAAAATATTTATTAGTTATTATAGTTTTAATATATTCATAAATCAAGTCATGTTATCTGATCTCAGTTTAGCTTCTGTGGTGTGCTGACAGCTACAGCTGATTTGACGTTTGAAAAGCTACCAGACCAATTATGTATCCCTACGCGAACAATGACTGAAAACATGTCTTTATCGTTGTATTCTGACAGTCAATTTAGTTACTAACTGTTACTTCAGAAATCAGTGTGAGCTGTCAGTAGCACACAAGAAAAACGAGGTATAGTGTTGATAGATTGTCATACATATGTCCGACCTCTCCAGTTGACACACATTAAGTGCTGTAGCGATAGTACCAGAAGTCACTAGATTGTCACTAACAAAAAATTAAAAGTTGTCAAATTTGTCACCAAACCAAAAAGGACATACATTAATCTAAAGTGAATGTAAGATACATAAGTGGACTGAGATGACCCCCTAATCCAAAAAATGTAATTGTGATTTGTAATGACAGATATATAGTTTAGAGCTCTTCTGTAAGGAAAGTCGCCAGTCACCAAACTAGTCGTTAAAAATGAAAGTTAGTCTTTCCAACCTGTAAAAGTCGGGAAGGTCTAGCAACAAAATCACTATATTGGCAACACTGCTTAACTCAGCCAGTAGCATGACTACCTACTGAGCTAAGTGTCCCGGAATCGATTCCCGGCATGGCTGAAAATTTATCATATAAGAAAAAATGGGTTAACCCTTTCACATTGAAAAATTGAAGACCGGGGACTGGATGGTGTTCATGTCCTAGTCTTAAGTATAATATGAAGCTACGACAGGCCTAGCCAGCCGGTAATGGAAAATATATGGATTGAACAAAAAAAAAAAAAAACTAACCTAGGCCACAGGTGGAAACCGTAATGGATGTAAATGAAAATTATCAATACCTATAAAATAACACAAATAATATAGTCAAATGTTTTAAATGTTGGATGCAAAGAATTTGTTTAAATTTCCTAAACTATTCTTCCAACCAAAATCAGGGTATTTATAATATTAGAGGAGTTAAAAGGGACTCTTAACCATCTTTTTGGTATATCTGTTCATGATGGACAGTCTCAATAAAAAAATTAGGTATTTCCAGACGGTATTGTTTTAAGAGCCTATCTCACCCAACATCTAGCCCTATAGGTGTATATAATAGAGATCAAACCAAACTGAGCATCCAAGTGAGGTAATGTAATCTTCATTGAAAACAGTGGAGTTGAGAACAGTGAAATAATTTTTATCATACTTTAAAATACAACAATATTGAAAAACAGTTATTTTAAAATTGCAAACTATTTCAATGATCTATATTTTGCTGCTATCGAATGAAGGCTGCAGAAAACCACACTTTAATACAATCTCTGGTCCGAACGTTATCATATCTCTGATATTCTGGCTAATCGGCAGTGAGATTTTTGTTGTTTTTGGGAAGCTATCTTATTCTCTCTTAAATAATATGCTTTTGTTCTGAGTTCAACAATGTTGAGGAACTTCTCTAAAACGTCTGTTGATATCTTAAAAATACTACAATGTTTATTGAAGTTTTGATGATTTATTAGTGAAATATCAATACACCTCAATAAATAAGTTAAAATGTTTTTATAGCAATGGAAATGTTAAGGTCCCAAACAATGTTTATTTTAGAACAAATGTTTGTTAGTCAAGCGAGTGCGAACCCCCCCCCCCCCCAAATTAGGTTTAAAAAACACCCAAAATGTGCTTGTACATCCTTTGTAGAATGTATGTCTTCTGTTCTATAGTAGATTTGCAGGTCAAAGAATATTTTCCTAAAAGTTACAAAAATGTTAATAAATTTATTCTGACACGTTTATATAACATGGAATGTGTTCTGGTGTTCTTACGTTTAGCATTTGGAATCTAAATATACTGAACTTTTGTAAATCACATATATTCTAGTTATTTTAACTAAAAAATTAATCAAGGCATGGATTAGGTTTAATTAGAAACTTTCCGGTAACAAGAGTGTCATTGTTGATAATGGAAACATCAATAATGTTTTTCAGTGAAACTTCAACGATAGGAAATCGCAAGTTTTTCTTAAAATATGCTAAATAAAACAATCAAATCTATATATATAAAAATATGAGTTTCATTAAAACAAAATCTAATATTTTTTGAAGGGAGGGGTAGTAAGGAAGCAAATAGACTTAAATGATTAAATACTCCAATTCTGTTGAATCTATAAAACAATCCACACCAATAGACTAAACAAGCACATTAGAATACACAGCAAGGATTTATAATAGTACAATATAAAACAAAACTACTCTATCAAAACTATGTTTTAGCACATGGGAATGATGCTGAAGTGCCTCTTGGACAAGATTATATCTGTCATATCATCAATAAATAGGTCCACACTGATTAACTTGTATCAAACAATATTACTCCATATATATATATATTAATACCAATCAAGTTTTTCCACGTAAATTAACATGAGAAGCAGTACAGAGCTAAGAACATGTCTGAAAATCCTCTTTTAGAATAACATTTTGCCGAAAAAACTGAAATAATAGCAGCCTTAGTTAAAAAGTTTAGCTTTGATCATGTCAGATGGCAGGGTTATCAAAAGGGAAGAATTTCTGTTCAATTTTACATCAACATTACTTTTGACCGATGGCATCAATTATGACATTTTGGAATCTAAATATAGTTAAACTTTGTAAATAATGGCTACTTTATAATATTTTTTATTTAATTTAAAAAAAGATTCATCAAGGCATGGATAAGTTTTAATTAGATTTCCGATAGCCATTTAAGGTACATCAAACCATAAGATAATTAAACATTAACGGATGTTTTCATTCAAAGTTGGTTATATTATGAATCTATGTTCAAATGAGATTCAAATTAAGAGTTTCAATTGGCTGTTTACCAAGCCTTGCTTCGAGGGTCATAATTAATTAGTCATGATAAATTTACTACAATTATACTAAGAGGATACTTCACCTAAGTAAAGTAACATAATAATGAATAATTATATGACAAAAAGTTTGATAAAACATTATATATTAAAGAGACACCATAGTGAAGAAAAATCTTAGAAATGAAATGATGACATTGCTCCCCCTTTTTTGTTTCTCTTTTAGAGATGTGTGTCTCATACATCTTCTGAAGGTTTTAGCATAACAAAGAAACCCAAGTTAAAGAAATGGGTCTATTTAACAGTTAACCATTAACTATTTGTACAGTGGCAGCAATGTTATGTCTGAAACGGAAAGACATATTATGTTGTTTTATGTGTTCATCATTTTTTTTTCCCTTATACAATAAATAAAACTTCAAAATAGCGAGAAAGCTTGCCAAGGCCAGCAATAACACTTATTTATAAAGTGTAAGTTGATTATGAAAATAAATAATGGTCTGATAATTTGGAAACATATGAAACCATATAGAAACACTATAAAATAATGTAGTGTGTGAGGAAGAAAGCTGACCTGTAATTATGTGGTCCAACCTAACTAACTTTTTAGTTTGACTTAATTCCCTTTTACTTAATTATTTCACAAAGTTTTTATATAAAGTAATAAGTTTAGTATTCACATTACCAATCGTTGCAAGAAGTCAAGCTCTTTTCACTTTTGAGGCATAATTTTAAATATGAAAAACGGGATAAAATGCATAATTTTTGGCACACTATTCCTAGCAGTAAATTTATTGGGCACTATCATATAGCTCCTATTATTCTTAGAGGTTTTTGTTTTGTTTTATTGTCTGTTGAATTTTTAAAGCGTATATTTTCCTGGTTAAGTGTGTAAAACTCGCCCTTCCATCCTCCTTTAGGATGTTATTAAATAAAGCTGTCTGGCATAATTTTTATATTTGTGAAGAAGCACAGGAAAATATAGGTCAAACACAGTAGGCCTATAGCTTAGAGTGGGGTCAGCAACTGGCAATATCACAGCAGTTTCAAGAGATCTCCGCTAAGAAGACTGCTTCATAGTTAAAAGCTGATCTTAAGTCTTTTAAACTTGGAAACATATCAATTCCTATCAAATGATATTAGTGTGACCAAAATTACCTTGATTAGTCATAATCGAAAATGTTATCAGAGATTTAAATATTTTAATATGAAAATTTATATTTTATTTTTTTCTATAAAGGTGGAAGCATACTTATTTGAGAAAAGATTTTATTTTAAGAATAAATTTAATATGCACAGATGAAAAAAAAAAAGAGGAAAAGGAGATGGAGAAATGATGGTGACCATAGGACCGTTCAGAAGTTAAAAAGTCGATTGAGACCCAAAAAGGTTGCCGACCCCTGGCTTAGGAGTATGGAGTTAATACTCCACATTACTGCCACCAGACAAATAAAGTTGGCAATTCTACCTACAGTTTTCAATCTGCGCTAGCTGATAGTTCAGTATACCTGTAGAGCCAGAATACTGTTGTAAACTTTTTTTTCTTTTTCTTTAGATTAGAAGAGTGAAGGGATTCAAAAAATGAGAAGCAGCCCAATATAATATGGGAATACTGGAGAGTAACACAATTGTCTCATAAAGCGAAAAGAGGTTTTACTTAGAGGAATATTTAACTATACATTTCTTATATGAGAAGGCATGGGTGTACAGGGTTGAGGGAAGAGTCGCAACATTTTGTGCATCTTTAATAAAATATACATGACTAAGAGAAATAATAATCCAAACTGAAGATATATACTACTGAAATTAAACCTTTGAACTTTTATTTGGTACATTAATTTAATAGAAATACTCCTTATGATATAAATATTAATTTTGTGACAAACTTGATTGGTGATGTCTAGCTAGTGTGTAAAACAATTTTTTTTAAAACCAGTATGTTCTTAATTTACATAGCTTTCCCAATTCCTATTCTTTCAAGACACATTCTAGTGTTCTCTTCAACTTTATGTTAGTCAGAAATATTTCTGTTGTCAGAGAAGCTTAAAATATTCTCATATCTTCAGTAGCAAGATTTTTAATACTATAATAGAACTGTACCACTTTCTCTTGACAAAAATGATGTTCATAACATTACATTTGCTAGAAAGACTTGTCCAGTTTTCAATTCTATTCGTTTAGAGAAGTTGAGCTGCAATTATATATATCGTAAAGATGCAAATATGAATAATGTGGTCCACAAACGCAGTGGTTTATACAGCCAAAGATTAAATACAATATTTCTACATATTGAGATTTCCCGAAGAGACTTATAACTGGAAAAACAAAATATAACAAGTACTAACAAAGTTGAGTACTTAATTATAATAGCTTTCAAAAGTCTTACTCATGTAAGCATCACCTGTGCCATGAGCAAAATCATCAATTTGATGATAATTGCTGTTTTGTGAGAGGAAAGTGCTACTTACATGAAACCTAAATAATCCTCCAAAACTTTAATTTCGACCTGGACCATTTGTTGTCAGATCGTTCTCTCCATGATTGCTGTCCGAGTGTTCAGCGTTGTTGTTTGTGGCCATTGAAGAATGTGAAGAGTTGCCATCTTCATCCGCTGTGTCGTGGTTTAGGTTTTGGTTGATAGGTTCCTGCTTAACGATTGTGATATCGGGGTTATTCTCAAGAGCCACAAGCTTCCTCGGTGCAGACCTTTTGGGGGTCGGTGCATCCAGGAACGAGTCCTCAAACCCCCTGACCTCATCCATGGCCTCATCACCTGAAGAAGAACCTGCACGTCGCAAGGTCGAGAGGTAATTGGCTAAGGTGGTCACAGTCACGTTCAACATTTCTGCGGCTCGGAACAAGGTGATCTCTTTCCTCTGTACCTTTGCGAGGACATCTGCCGGTCCCGACTCCGACCAAAAATCTCGGACTCTGTAAATTTGTGGGGGGTGATTTGTTAAAAAAAATATTAATAGAAAAACAAACATTTGTTATAAGAAGAAAAAAACAAACTAGAGTAAGCTCCTGATTATATGTGCATAGGTTTTCATCTTATCTGTGTCTCAATAAGTTTTTTTTAAATTTATTTTTATTTCTCAGCTACATATGAACAAGGCTTCAAAGCTTATTGGGGAGTTACGAAGGGTCATTGTTGACCTTGTGATCTAGTGAACATCACAAACTTTTTTTCTAAATAAACCTTTGTTTGTTTGTTTGGTTTTATTTTTTGTAACAATGAACAGTTATTTACATGTAAAACATTGAACATAGAGAAGTACATTAGTAAGTGTTAATTTGTAATGTGATAGGAGATTAAATTTACTAGTAATGAGTCAATGCACTTTTTATTAAGTTCTAATATTAGAAAAATCTTGGAAAAGAATACGAGAATAGCTGAAAATTTCCCCCATTGGTATCATCAAGTGTTGTGCTAAGATGTAGAAGGGGTAGACAGAGTGGTTCTAAATAAAAAATGGAGTGAAGCAAGGGAGTGCTCTCTCAGAACTACACTTTGTAATAGTAATGGAAATGGTCATGAATAAAGTGGCAAGGAAACTGGGGGGAGGAAAGCCATGATGTTTGTGATGAATGATGGATTGGGGATAGAAGGAAGAGGATTAATGAAGAAGTGAAAGTGTGGAATGAAATTTAGCATGACGGAGTGTGAAGTGATGGTAATGACAAGGAAAAGGGTAAGGCCTAGCTAGTAAAGCTATAAAGTTGGATGGAGTAGAAGGATCTAATAAGAGGAGGGCAGTAGGGGTAGTTGTTCTATAAGTGTGCAGAAGAGACTTGGTATGGAGAAGAGAAGTACCTTTAAAATGATGGAAGTGCTGTGTAGAGTGTACTTTGTACCTTTAGGGGCAGTTTTATTGTCAGACTTAGTATGCATCAAGTGCGGTAATATATTAAATACACCTATCTAAACGCAAACGGCCAGTTTGCATATGAAACTGGCTTATTTCATTTGTGAAACTGATCTAGTTAGGTATTGTCCTGTATTTAGTATAGTGACACACTTGAGGCGTACTAAATTTGACGACTATGAAACTGGTCCATATTATATGCAGCAGATACATAAACATCGAATGTAAGAAAGACTAGAAAAATGGAGGCCATGGGAATGCAGCTTGTGAGGAGAATGTTAGCTGTTACACGAGAAACAAGATTAGGAATGAAGTTATCCGGGAAAGATTGGGAGGTGTAGGGAGTACATAAGATAGTATAGAAAGAAAGGTTGAGATGGTATAGACATGTAATGAGGATGAAAAAGAGAAAATACCAAAGTGAATGATAGAAATGAGGTATGTAGGGGGAAAAAATGCAAGGGAGACCAAGAAAGAGACGGGGGAAGCAGATAATATAAAGTGTACAAGTGAGAGGAGAATAATGGAAGTGTTTTAAAGGATGAAGAATGGTGGAAGGATAAAGGAAGATGAAGGCATTTTACTAAACTCACCGATCGTAGGGTAGAAATAATTGATGGTGGTATCATACATCAATAATCAAACCTTAAGCCCTAAGTGCCTCAAATGCGAAGTAATGGCTAAAACACTCATGCAGCCGATACATGGGCGTGAACCAAATCTTATATTTTAGTGATATATTTGATTACTATATGGCACCACAGAAATGCATCTTAAAGTTAAGCTTTAGCTCATATTTCAACAAAAATGACCATTAACGCTTTTACATTTTTACCCCCTAATTAAATATGTTATGCTCATGGATTGAATACATTTCTGGCTTGTGATTTTATTTTATTTTATGTATATATAATTTTAGCAGCTGATATTTTGTTTTCTTACTAAAGTTTATATAGTATTTATTATTTTTTATGTTGTTTTATCCAGAGTTTATTGTGGATAAGTTGTTTTTTTTGACTAGGTAATGGCAAAACATAGGTGCTGACTATTAAAGTAAGTATATATTATTTTATAAAAAGTGATGTAGTTATGAATCAGACAATACTTCAAAAACCAAACCTGTACAAATTTTTACAAATATAAGTGTTTTTTTTTAGGATGAATGATGAATAAAGAATATGGAAAATCAACTAATTCTTTCCTATTAGAATTATAAATTTTATTTTCAAATGATCTGTTTTTCAATTATTTAAGATATTTAATCCCCTTCCCAAACCCCAATAGTTAATGTTTATAATATGTGTGATTTTTTTTTCATATTTATATATATTAAATTTTTTTTGGTGGGAAAATTAAAAAAGCTAAGAAGCAAATATGTGAGTATTGTCCTGAGTGTAAAAGGGTTAAGAAAGAGGATAGGAAAGATAGGAAATCACAAGGGAAAAACACTGATGTGAAAAATGTACGATCATATTTCGTAAGGGAGTACGAGGAAATGTATAAGGTAAGAAAGGGAGGAGAGGACAATAATGGGTTGAGCGAAAAGAGGTCAAAGATAGATTTAATTTTGCAATCAAAGAACCGATGGTGGAAACATATAAATATGGAAAAGAAATTTAAATTTAGCACCGCGTCTTACTACTCGTTCAGGTTATACGCTTAAGTACTATTTAGGCTAATGGGTTAGGAATTGGGAAGGTTGAATATAGAGGAAGTGAACCCGCATTTGCGTGGAGGGAGAGTGGAAAACCATGTAGGGAAAACCACCTCCAGTTCACCCGACCGAGATTCGAACCTTGATTTCCCCGTCCTCGGCAGACAATCTTAACACAACTAGCGCGTTAGCTAACTATGCCACCGAGGCGAGTAATATGGAAAAGACCTGTTAATGATGTTAACAGATGTGGAAAAGGCATATGATAGTGTAGAAAGAAAGTCTGGAAATCAATGGGGAAGGCTGGAGATGTAATGAGAGTAAGAGTGTGTATGATAATAACCAAATATAGTATGGTAGCATAGTGTCAGAAAACCCTATGTTGTGGCAGATTTAGTGAAAAGTATATTTGGGTAGATTAATTCGATTAATAAGTCACTCTAGTTCAAGAATAATCATGGTGTCAGTCTCACATGTGTGGCACATACCTGTGATGACATCATCAAGATGGCCACCATTGAATATTTATTAATCTCTATTATCTCGGCAACTATTTGACAGATTTTATTGTTCAAAGTCTCATTAGAAAGATATTAAAATAAGCTACTAAATTTACCATGAATCCTTTTAACATATATTCCATAGTTTCTATGCTATTGTCAAAATAATAATGGGTTAAACCAATATTTTGGGTTTTATTTTAGGAATCGTTAAACAAATACACTAAATATGTGAAAGGTTTATTTAAATTTGTTTTAGATTGGTTTATTGCCTCTCCAAATACTTAATACCCATATCTATTGGATCAATATTTCGGAGATATTGCGTTTTGTGTGAAATAATGCGAAATGAGAATGTGTATCAATCGCTATACAAGATATAGCTATTAATAAATGGTTAGAAGGAAAAACAGAGTAATATTACTCTACAAGAATATTAACAAACAACACATTATTGCAAAAATACACTATTTTATATAATAATTAGCTAAAATAGTTATACTTAATATCTCAAAATTAAATTACTTTATTCATCATCTGTATCTTGATCTTTCAAACCACCAATGGATAATACATTGTCACAAAACATTTCATCCGCACCGCATCCTCACATCTCAGTATATGCACTTGCACGGCGGACACATCGGTTTCTAGCACAAGAACATTTGACAAACTCTAGTAATATAATTACAGCTTCATCTTCATTTTCTTAAGATACTGGAAATTCATTCAAATCTTTTTCTCCTTTTGACCCCATCTTACATTTGCACAATAACCAAGCAATATATCAAGGTTAACAAATGCTTTAACATCTGTTACTGTTGAAATTGAAGATTCGCTTTTAAAAAGTCGACCCATTGGCTTTAAGATTTTGGGGCCATTTTGGGGGATTAAGTCCGTCATGAATTTGGGCAGCTTCTCTAATTTTTTGCTGTACCAGAAATCATCAAGGTTTGTAAATGGTCCTCGTCAGTACTTCTTGATAACATGTCATTATAGTGGCATGTAGAGTTCCTTTACCATCTGTTGTATCCTCAAAGAAGTACAAGTTTTCAGTGGCGTAAAATATAAACCTACCTTGATGGAATATACAACCTTTCATTTTCATCCATATGGCGCATAACATCATTTGCTAAAGCCGTCTTTAAACGTAGCACCTTGTTTTAGTCTATTGAAAAGTCCAAGTTGTGAAAAAGTTCAACAATAAATTTGCTACAAGTGTTTGCGTTGACTGTCGAACCAACTGCAACTTGTAGTGGGAAATCAAACGTATATTGCACAGATTTTGATGTTTTATTTGAGACTTGTCTTTCAGTTAAACTTTAATAGATAAGATTTTGTGACAGTATTGCCTCCTTTTTGTCTAATTGTTTGCTCTTACTATCTTTTGCTGCAATGGTGTACAAAGGACACTTACGGCCCTCAGGTTTATCACAAAATAAAAATAAAAATATTTTCAACAGGTGTGCCTTGCCGAGATATTGTGAAAGGAATATCTTCGTTAATGCCACTAAACATATCATCTTTGCTTTGTTTGTGTTTTTTGTTGTATTTGGTCTACAATCTCTTTAAATTAACTTTATGGGTAAAGTTCTTGTAACAAGAATGGTGTCAACGAGTATTCCATTGTTTTAATTCCTCAACCATGGTGTTCTCTAAGGATTCGGCTAGTAATTTGTATTCTACCCCTCTGCAGCAGTCTTCTCTGTCATGCATCTAATGTGCACGCACACAAACCATGTGAGTGGTATTTAAAACAGGATGATTTGAGACAGAAAGGGAAATATATGTGGTCATAACTCAACCCAACGTGTTTGAAACAGGGTGCTTAGTTCTTCAGTCATCTTTTCCTTGTTTAAACCACCTAATTTTAAGGCTTATTCACAAATATTAATGTTTTTGCAATATGTCCTCACAAACACACACACACACACACACACACCTGGTTTTCCAGGTGAGTGGCAAAACTTATTTCCCACTTACTGTATTTGTTATTATTTTGCTTTTGTGCATACTTCATCTATCCTAAAAGATAGCAAGAGTACCTTGAAAGTTTCCACTATGGCGTAACTTATAAGTTAGGGACATAGTGTAATTCATCAAGAAACGATTGATGCCTTATTGGGTGAAGAGAATGTACATTTTATTTTCCCAACCACTACTTAAGCTTTCAATAAACATCTGCCACTAACAAAACTAAACCACCGATACCAAACATATTGTAAATAATAGCCTCTATTTGTATAAAACAGTTCGACACCTTAGCACAGTTGGTAGTGTGTCTGCCTACAGAGCTAAGGGACCCAAGTTCAATTCTTGGCACTGTCAAAAATTTATCATTGATGAAAATATGGATTTACCCTTTCACATTGATAAATTGATGGCCGGGGACTGGATGTTGTGCCTGTCCTAGTCTTAAGATAGAGTATAAGGCATATGAAACTATGACAGGCTTAGCTAACCGGTAGTGGAAAATATAGGGCTTGAATAAAAAGGTGACCCAGACCACAGATTGGGAACAGTAATGGATGTAAATATGTACAAAACAAGTAGCATTAAAGTGGGAGGTCAAGTATCAATCTCCAATATCAGGCTCTTGAACTCCTTTCAATTGGATGCATTTCCTTAAAATTCACTCTCTGTATCATGACACTATTTATTTGATAGTTTGGATTACCAATAAAAATTATTGCGTATAACCCGAACGGGTAGTAAGACGCGGTGCTAATAATAATAATAATAATAATAAAAATTATGTGTATAATTTAAAAAAAATAACTTTTCATGCTATTTTTATATAAAAACTGTGTGTATATACTGCACAATAATGTAGTGTAGATGATAGGGATGGAAGCTAAACTGAAAGGAGAGTTTGGTGAAAGAAAAAAATAAACTTCTCACTTCATTTCTTCACACACTCATCACACTTCCATTTTCCTCAACCCTCTTACAGCTACACAGGGTTTTAAATATTTAAAACTATTCCTTTTTCATTACAAAGACATAAAAACATAAAAGTAATCCTTAAAGGATATTTGAGATTTAAAGAAAATTTCAGATTCGAGACTCAAATACATAAAATAGTTTTTTTCAATTTTTCAAGTGAAATTTGTTTTAAAGCTCTAATATTGCTTATCGAGGGTTCAGAACCAAATATAATTATAGGATTAACTTAAAAGCCAGTCCCCAGAACAGTAATTTAACACTTTACTGGATGTATAAATATTATATTGAATGGATTATAAGAAAGAATGTTAACATTGAGTTATTATTTGTATTTTCTATTAATATATTATACTTATGTTTCCTCTTATGTTAGTAATTTTTTCCAAGATTCGGATTTGGAAATCATATTCTAAAACAGTGGATTCGACCCAACCCCACATAAAAGCCTAAATATCCTTTAAGGTTAACGTCCTTACCTGTCTATGCCATTTTAAGTATTTCTGCTTTATCAAATAGATTTTACTAAACCACACTAGAAGCTACTCTCACCTGTATGGATGCTTCAAGCAGCCATAAGCGTCTCTGTACCGACCGTAGAGTGTACCATAAGACACACCAAGAAGCTCCGCTCCGGTTTTCATTTCTAGTTCCTTGCCTTTGATTGCCTCCATGACTCGTTTAGTAAAGGGTTCCTCCCAAAATTGGGGGCGTCGCCCAGTTGTCAAGTAATCGTTCAGCTTTATCACATCTCGATACTGTTCCGCTATGCGTGGACTAATACCTAATAGCAAAAAAATTTTTTAGATACTAACTCTTGGTTTAGTGAAGGCGGAATAGCCGGAAATGTAAGAAAGTGCTGTATGGGGCATAAAGTTCGTACACATAGTTACGTATGCAGCAGAAACATGGACATTGGATGCGAGAGAAACTAGGAAAGGGGAGATCATGGAAATGAAGTTTGTGAGGAGAACGTTAGCTGTAACCAGGAGAAATAGGGTTGAAATGAAGATGTCCAGGCACTGGTTGGGCTACAGAGGGTAGTTGAGATAGTAGAGGAAGTAAGGGTGAAATGGTATGGACACATCATGAGAAGAGAAAATACCACAAGGAGAAGATGGGAGGTGCAGATAGCAGCAAGTGGGAGATGAAGGCATTTCACTAAGAGACTCGGCCACAGGCTGGAAACAGTTGATGATGATAGCCAGCACACTTAACTGAGTGATGCTGGGTTGAAAATTGTTGATTATAAACATGCGCACACATAAAAACTTAATTTCTTAAATTTATGTGTGTGTATTAATGTTTTAACTAAAAAAAATTCTTCCCCACTATCACTAAGGTAGGTGTGCTGGCTATACCTCCAAATGTAAACCCTAATTTAGCTCAGAGCACTATTTCATATAATCCAACTGTTATACTTTAAACTGGCTTGTCTGAAGCCTGGCATAGGGTTTGAAAAAAAATTGAGTCTACTACCTAATGAGTAGAATGTTATGTGGCATCAAAATATTGAAGTGTTTGTAAATATGTGAACAGAACACGAGTTAACTCTCTTGACCTGAAGGAGCTGTCTATGACAGTGAAAGCTTGTTCTTAAAAATGTCTATGTTTTTTGTAGTGTTTTATCTAAGTAATTTCTACTCCAGTATTACTAAGATAAGTGTATTAGCTTTCACTCCTAATCCAAACTAGTGATGGACAGAATCGGATGAAAAGAATCGATTCATTCGATTATTATGAATAATCGATTAATTTGATTCTTTCAAAATCATTCGAATGAAAAAACATAAGTATATACTTCCTATGTATTTAAGAAAACATTGCCCGGCCGTAATATTCAGATAGTAATATAATTTTATTTGTTGAAATAATTTTACATTATTATAACACAAAAACAAAACAACAAACTTATGTTGTCGTTTGTCGAGTAGTAATTATTGTGTGTTTGATTCTAAGAGAAACTTTCAGGAGGTATATAATTGATTCAGATATTCAAATCTAAAGTATTTTATCACTTACTCGATATATAAATAGGATTGTAAGCTTATATATTTTTTTTATGTTTAGGAAATATTAAAGGGTCAATTATTTCGACTCTTTTAAACAGAAAGAGGAAATGTATGTTCTTTATTTTATTATTAATCGTACACGAAAGTATTTTTATTAATTCCGAGGTACTTATGTGACTAATGTGTTCACTGTATAGTATTTTGTTGTGCTGTACTTTGGTCTTTGACACTGGCACAAGTAACTAAATACATTAATAGAAAAGTGTTGATAAGCTGTAAACGCAAAGGAATGCGTGTTGGGAGATTCGACAGCAGGCTGAAGAGAATAGTAGCACAAAGCAAAACGAGCAACTAGTAACTATTTTAGTTAGAAGTAGCTAACATCCGATTATTACCGACTCTTTACTACTTATCAAAATCATTCGAAATGATTCTTTCGATTATTTTTCAAAGAATCGAATGATTATTTGATTCTTAAAATCATTCGATTATGCCTATCACTTATTCAAACTATAAACATGTGTTAGTATGTTTTTACTTTTATTTGCAATTTATTTTTACAATTCTAAAATATTTATTAAATGATATATTAAAAGTTTCAAAAAAGTATTACCTTCAGAAACAGCGGTGTGGTCTTGTCACTTTCTCCATTATCATTCATGTTCTCCTAAGGGAAAGATAAAATAAATCAGATAATTAGATATGATAAAAGTAGCTGCAATTGATGGTGTCACTCTCATTTAAAAAAAAACACACACACACACACACACACACACACACACACACACACAGATTATATAATGTAAGAGGAGTCTAAATCCAGTCGAGTGATTGGGAGTCAATGACCTATTTTCTTTAAGAGGCAGCCTAATTTACATCTTTGTCTAGTAGCAATTTTGTTAACTGTACATATAGGTTGAATTCACTTTATTTAAAATTAGAATATTAGGAAACTTGAGTTTTCCCACAGTTGGTATGATTTAGTTTTTAGTTTTGATTTGATCCATGTTCACAAACAAGTTAGACACCAGACAGACAGCATCCAGGTTGAAATGGCTGCGCTCATTGTTGTGAGAGTTTGAATCATTCAACACGGGGATCGCTATGTGCAGTCCCAAGTGTCGACATCGCTATCAAGCCGGCAATTATAAAAACAGGTTTTTTTTAAAAGGTGGTTTTACTAGAGAACGACATAAATTGCCTTCTGGTGTCAATAAGCCGACTTTCACAAAGATAGCTTCAGCTAGTGGCCCAACCCTCTTCCCATAAACTAGCCCCTCAAATGAGCCTATTCAGACTTAAAATTACAAAGAAGAATGTAGAATATAGTGGTCCTTTTTTGTTCAAGCGAATGTTTGTAAATTGTCTGGTTGTAAAAAAAAATCTACAAATATTGTCGGCTAGTTTCTTGTCTAAAAAGTTTGTTCACACTGAAAGAGAGCCAAGGGGGTGAGTTTGCAGAGTTGCTGGTACCTGGACTATTGTGTTCGGACCCCCACTTCTTTACAAATAACAGTTTGAAAGTGAGTTATTTCACTGGGAAGTGCTGTTATCGCTGAGGATTGCAACTGGCACTCTACAGAGCTTAAGGAATGAACCTGGCTCAAGGAGCGCAGTGAATCTCCCGTAAGGCTGAGTGTCTGGTGTATACCTTGTCTGTGTCCACGTTTCAACTTCAGAGTTCTAGTAACCTAATGACATTTTTTTTGCTATAGTGTTGATTCACTTTTTTTTTTAACATTGTGCCTTACTTCCTTTTCAGGTTATACGCTTCACAAATTATTGGTATAGGATCTAGTTGTTGTGTTTGTCCTATAATTGTGTTGGATGAAACCAGCGATAAAGTAGCTATAGAAAAAAAAAAATTAAATCTTGAATAATAATGTTTTATTTTCATACTCGCAACTTTCATATCCTGTAAGATTCAGAGTTGAAGGACCCATAATTAGTAAAGTGTGATCCATATTCCCTTTTTTTCGCTATGGATGTCATATTGTGTTTGTCCTATTTCTGTGAACTGGTTATAAAGGGTGCTGAGAGTGATTTGTGTAAGGAGAACAGGGCACCAGGATACTGGAAGAAGGGTATTATAGTATCGATTTTTAAGAAAGGAATAAGGATGTGCAACGCTTTGAAAATTACTTTGCTTCGGCTTTGCTTCAAAAAATTAGTCTGGCTTTGACAATATTGCCAGCTAAAGTATTCAGTTTATGTTTACAAAGTAATGTTCATATGAAATAATCCGAAATAATAAAATTGCATATTGTAAGAGTAGCTTGATTTTTCAAATTATAATGAGATTAAAAACTTGGAATGGACCCTCAAATCCTTCAGATACCTTAAATGCTTCTGAGTCGAGACAAAAAAAAAAGTTTTCAATTTTTCAAGTGAAATTTGTTTTAGAGTTATAATACTGTTTATTTATTAGTGATTCAGAACCAATATTATAATAAAGGATGAACTTAGTCAGGCCCCAGACTAGTAATTTAACTCTTAACTGAATGTATGAATATTGTAGTAAATGGATTATAAGAAAGAATGTAACATTTAGTTACTATTTGTATTTCATATTATTCTATTATATTTCCTCTTATATTTATAATTATTCCAAGACTCAGATTCAAGATAGTGATTTGAAGATAAATTGGAGATTCGGATTTGTAAAATAGTGGATCCGACCCAACTATATTACAAAAAGGGAGGTCAAGAAAGAGATGGGAAGAGCAGATAACATAAAGTGTTCAAGTGAGAGGAGGAGAAGAATGGAAGAAATTAAAGTAAGAAGAAGAAATTAGAAGAAGAAGAATAGTTGAAGAATAGAGTAAGATGGAGTCATTTTACTAAAGGGACCCAGCCACAGACTGGAAACAGTTGATGATGATGTTATATTACAAAAAATTGTGAAATAAAAAAAATTCTAGGCGATTTTAGTTCATAAAATTATATAAATAAACACAATATAATATTTTTTCAAAGCTTAAGACAGTTAACCAAAAATATTCGAACTTCGATTCGGCTTTGAGAATATTTAATATATTTGATTCAAGTTCGCTTAGAATTAAAAAAGTGGACTTCGCACAACCCTAGAAAGGAGACAGGAAGTGATGTGCAAACTTTATGGTGAGTTATGATGATGTGCCACAGTACAAAGATATATGAGAATATACTAGAAAATAAGAAATGAAATGAAAGGAAGGCGGAGAGAGGAACAGCAAAGATTTAGGGAACATAGAAAAGAACCGTACAGATTTAAGGAACAGAGACAGGAACAGCACAGATTTAGGGAACAGAGAGTGACAGCAATACAATACAGGGATGAGAAAGTAAAAGAGAATGGGATGAAATTTACCATGATAAAGAATGAAGATATGGTGATGAAAAGGAAGAGAATAAGGCCTAGAATAGCTACAAATGAAAAAACTCCAAAGAATCTTTTCAAAAACATTCCAACACCCTACCTGCCGCAAATAATACTAGTTCAAGTAGATAAAAAACATTGAATGTTTAGATTATGTATTGTTTTGGCCTGTTACACAGAAAATAAGGAAGAGTAAGAGTTCCTAGTGTCATGACTGTACAGTCATGGAGGTGTGCGAGTAGAGAGGATTTAATAAGAAGAGGGAAGCAAGGGGAGATTTTTTCAGAATCATAAGAGACCTTCTATATGGAAAACAACGAGAAGAGAAGACCGGGAGCAATAATGGAGGTCGAATGCTGGAAGGAAAAAGGAAGATAAGAGGCATTTTACTAAATTGATCCGGACTGGGAAAATATGATGTTTATTTTCTGTAGCTGATCCCATATTTTAATGAGCCCTTTAACTCTGGACTGGTTGAAATGTTATCCTATACACTCACTTTAAGAAATTGGTGTGAGAGTGGGAAACTATTTAGTAAAAAAAAAAAACCTCAATATACCAGGATCAGAAACAAAATTCAAAACTCGACCAACGAGACAAGGTACGAATGACACCTCTGTCTGCATGCCCACCTATGGGAGTTAAAGTGCCCTGTAAAACAAGGCTTCTTAAACCTTTTCCCCTTGCAGCCCCTTTAGGCCGAGAAATTTTTACGTGAGCCCGAGTGTGTACGTTTATAAAATATGTACACAACACAAACATTTACTGATAATAAATCATAGAGAAATTTATTCTAAAACAATTCTTTGGTAAACATATTATTTTACCATTTATTAAAGACGAAAGCAAATTTGCATATTAATAAGATGGATGTGCTTGTTTATTTTTACATAAGGAATTAAATCTTGGATGAATATTTGATAATGAAGGACAGAGTATCTTCAAAAATTTTCAGAGTTGATCAATATTTTGATTTTATAACCATCAATGCTGAGAATGTCGCTTCGCATAGATACGTAGTATAAATGGCAGAAGTATGCTTAGGGCCATTTCAGAAATGGTTGGAAATTCTGTCCTAATCCCAAGCGAAAATTTATTTAGCAATTTTTTAGGAAACTCAAGTTTTAAACTGTGTTGCTTGATTACTCGGCAAATTCTTCTTGAACTTATAATGGCAGGTCACTGATGTTTTTTATTTCAATTGGATATGAACGCAACCTAGTTTTTTACAATCAAAATTTGAAGGAAGTAATTCTGAAACTGTATCTTCAGGAACTTCAGATTATCAATTAAATCTTTTGGAAGGTTATTTTCAATTAGAAAATTATCTGTACATGTAAAATCTTCTAAAGAACCATTTTTCACCCTATTCTTCCATATGTTAACTTTTTTAGTAAAACTTTCAATTTTATTTTTTAACATAAATATGTTAAAAAAATTTCCTTGAAGTTTACACAATTGAATTTTTTGAAAATATTAAACAATTAACATAGTTTTGAAAACCATAAGTCATAATTAAAATCTTTCCGCGACCTCTAAAGTTACGCGACCCACAGTTAAGAAGGCCTGCTGTAAAGTACTAATGACTAAATAATAAATATAAAGCATAAGAGTACTCACCGCTGACTGGGCCGCCTGTTGTAGAGTCGGTTGCTGCAGTATGTTGGTGACAGTGGGTGCCCTCACTTCCGCAGATGGATCGCACGGTACCACCTCAGGTTCAGGCTCATCCCAGCTCTCCTTGTTCCTTTCAGGAGATGCAGCAGCATTGTCATGCTACAGGGGTTGCGAAACAAAACAAAGAGCTGAGATTTATTTGGAAAGAAGACCTGAATGAGGTGATTTAATTCCTAATTGGTTCCTTCCACTACTAAATATATTCACAACTTAATCTAAACATAACTAAAGAGAAAATATCCCCACATTATGGCTAGAATGAGATGGGAATGCCACTGACATCTGTCCAACACAAGCTTTATGTCTTGGGTCAGTGATTTTCAATCCTTTTAATGTTTAGATAATTTAAAACTTTACATATAGTTTAATTTATTGTTCAGCCCTCGCCTTACACTTCCAAATAACTGTTATAAACTAAATTAAAGTCTTCAATGAATATCTATGATTCAAAAACCAATAAAAATCCCACTTGTAAAATACTAAAAGATAAAAAAAAACACTAAAAAAACACTCTTCTAACTAAATTGGCTAATATAAACATCATTAAAGTCGAGAAGTTGGGAGGGGAGTAGACCGGTCCGATAGCTTCACGACAGAGTTTCCAATCCTTGCTGATATTCCATTATTGACACCGGTCAGAATCGCACATGTTGGTAACTCCACAGTTCGCCTCGACCTGACATCATCAACTACTAGTTCCTGTACGGTCAGAATAGTCCTGCAGGAGAGGAAAAATGTGGAAGATTTCGGGCAACAGTGGTGCAGGAACGGGGGTAACTTTTATCCCCCAAAGATAGAAGGGTGTAAAAAGTATCATTTTTACCCCCACTCCCCCGAAAAAAAGTAAAACATTTAGATAATGTAAAGATCTTGTTGAAGCAAGATACAAAGTTCACACTAGGTTAATGTAGTAAAAATAAATTATGCTTGGAGCACACACTTAATAAATTTTTAAAAATCTGATAGTGATACCTGCTACATCAGCTACTGTAGAAATAAGTTTTTCAATGCTTGTACGAATAAAAAACTATCTTTGCTCCAAGATGAGGCAACATAAACTAAATCACCAACCCAACCCTGAGTGATTCAACAAATTTGAAATTTCAAAACTAGTTAGTGGTTTTATAGCTAGTAGCGAATATAGGACAAAAGTGTATGAAAATCTACTTATTTTCAGTGTTTCATAATTTTTTAGTTGAGCCGCCCGCATCAGATATAATTTTTCTTAATTTGTTTTGTGTGTATTTATTCTAATGTTTGGCATGACTAAAATAAATGAGAAAAATGCACAATGGGACCATTAAATACATGTATCCCTTGTTATACGCGATCTCACTTTACGCATTTTCACACAAAATAAAAAGATAATGCTTGGTCAGCTGTAATTTCGCAATCACCCTGTGTGGTGGTGGCGTGACCTTGTGCATGCATATTCCAGTGAGGACAGAGATCTTTACTGTACAGTTTGGTGTTAGGGGGGGTGGTATTGACAACATTGGAGATGCAGGGACAGAAGTTAAACAGTCCTGTATGAAGAGAGTCTGGAAAAATATTTGGCCTGAAGTTTATGATTCTCATGATTTTGATCCTAAGCACGAGCTTTCTAATTCACGACATGACATAATTGACATAGCAATATGTTGGAATTTAAGACATACGCCAGGCAAATGTGGATGAATTGTTCCAATCTCACTCAAAATAACTCACCAATGAAGAGCTTCTAGAAATGGAAAACGGCATAAAGGATGAAGAGAAAGAGCCTTATGTTGTTGAGTCTATCAAACGACTTTCAACAAAACAATTGGCTCATTTTTTTCAAGCACATTGAGAGTGCATTAGAATCATTGAAGAGAATGACCCTAACATGGATAGAAGCGCCAAAGTTGTCAGAGAGAGGAAGAATGCTGCCCATCAGCTGAGTCTTGACGATTTCTTCAAAAAAGTTGAAAATTGTCAGTCTAACGACCAGGGCCTTCACGAGAGCAAGAGCCTACTGTCCAAGGCCATCAAGAGAGCAAGAGCCTACCGTCCAAGGGCCACCAAGAGAGCAAGAGCCTACGTCAAGGGCCATCAAGAGAGCAAGAGCTACCGTCCAAGGGCCATCAAGAGAGCAAGAGCCTACCGTCCAAGGCCACCAGAGAGCAAGAGCCTACGTCCAAAGGCCACCAAGAGAGCAAGAGCCTACCGTCCAAAGGCCACCAAGAGAGCAAGAGCCTACCGTCCAAGAGCTACCAAGAGAGCAAGAGCCTACCGTCCAAGGGCCACCAAGAGAGCAAGATCCTACCGTCCAAGGGCCACCAAGAGAGCAAGATCCTACCGTCCAAGGGCCACCAAGAGAGCAAGATCCTACCGTCCAAGGGCCGTCAAGAGAGCAAGATCCTACCGTCTAAGGGCCTTCAAGAGAGCAAGAGCCTAGTCCATTATCACTTCAGAAAACTATGCTTACTTTTTCTACACCCCCACCAATAATTTGTTTCACTTTCCACAACAGGAACAGACTCGATGCTGAAAGTGACTTGAAACTTTATTTGTCGTCTGTGGTTCCTGACTTTAAAGCTTTGAGTGACATCCAAAGCAAGCGCATTCTTTTCACTAAGTCCCACGAAAATGTGAGTAGCTGTTAAAACTCATAAACAGTTTTTGAAACTTAAATTAGTATGAAATTTTTTGACTACAGGAAGGGATTGCAGTTATGTCAAAGCAGCAATTTCTAGTACCACTTTTAAAAAAAAACACATGTGAAATGTGATAATATTGGGACAATAATGATAAGAAAATGTGTTACTATTTTGCTAATTTAATCTCGGTTTTAATTTTTTTAAATAAATGTATAATTATTTGAATTTGTACTTACGTAATTTCAATATCCTTGCAATATTTTTGGTGGTGTATCCCACAGTTCCAAAGTAGGTTAATTTAAGGTATTAAACCTTTTGATTGCAATTAATAAATATATTTTATAAACATTAGGTTTAAAGTTAAGTGTGTGGCTATGGATATTTTTTATAGCTGCCATTCCTATAAGAAATACTGCAGTATGAGGATATTTGCCTTTGAGTAGGCAGCACCCTCAAGAGATTGATAATCTTGAGTAAAAGTGTATCAAAATCACACAACACAAACTAATTATGAGTATTTAAGATGGCGACTTACAATAAACACCTCCTCCTGTCCACCGGCACCAGATATACTAGCCACTTGGGGGCTAAAGTTTTCCGCACTCATGTCCATTTGATGGCTCTTCCTCTTCTTGTACGCTGGTTCAACATCAGAGTTGTTCTTTATGCCTTCCGTGTGTTCTATATCATCCGGTGGGCTAGAAGTATGGTTGTCAGATCTCCACGACACTTCGGCAAGTCCTTTGATCCTTAGATCCTCTGCAGTCTTCAAGAGTGAAGCAAGGTGCGACTAAACAGAGCCAAAACAGTGACCCATCAAAAAGTTATCTAGGGCTCAGTGAGTACTCAGATTTTGAGCTTCAAGCTGGTCATTAAAGTTCAGGATTGAGATTGAAAGTTTTGTAGGCGCGTCATTTTCTAGTTTCCTCTTGATGTACGTATAAACCAATTTTTAAAATGCTGTTAGGTACAGGCTATGGGAATGAAGTTTGTGAAGAGGATGTTAACTGTTACAAAGAAAAACATGATCAGGAATTAAGTTATCTGGGAAAGAATGGGGGTACAGGGAATATATGAAATAGTAGAGAAAGCAAGACTGAGATGATATGGGCATGTAATGAGGATGGAGAAGGAGAGGATGCCAAGGAAAATGAGAGAAAAAATATATAGGAAAAATACTGCAACGGAGTCTAAGAAAGAGATGGAAGAAGCAGATAACAGGAAGTGTGCAAGTGAGAGGAGAATAGTAGAAGCAATTAAAATAGGAAGAATGTGGAAGGAAAGAGAAAGATGGAGAGATTTACTAAAGTGTCCTAACCACAGGTTGGAAACAATTGATGATGTGATGATGATGATGGTGGTGGTAGGTATAGGCTATTTAATTTAGATAATATCAGAAGTGTCACTTATAATTCTTTACTTAACAAATTGTTAAAATCAATATCAAATTTCACATTAATAACATAAAAGAACTCTAAAAATACTTTTGATTGGTAAACTAAGTCAATATTTTTGTTCATTTTGAATTGTCCTCAATTGCTCAACCCAGAATGGTTTTACATGGAGAAAGAATACAATATGCCTTTAACAATCCGTTGAAGATGTATTTGAGAAAATGTAAACTTTGTACCATAAATCAATGACGATATTAATGCAAAAAAAATGCTAATAAATTAGGATTTAACACATTTTTTTAATGTTGTAATAAATATTTATTTGGGTCATCAAATTGAATGATAAAACATGTTTATTAAGTCACAAATCTTTGCTTTACATATTACAATAAATTTTAATCAAAAAATCAATTACAGAGCCAATAAAAAATTGTTAATGTGCTCATAACGAGTACATTCACCTATTTCAGATTAATGAATCATCTGCACAGTACTTTCATATGAGAAGGCCCCAGTTAAGGTGGGATGAAGGGGAATGCAAGTTAAGGTTAGAATTTTTTTTTAATTGTCATAGCAGTATTATCATAAAGTCAATTAAAAATGTCACAGGCCCCTAAAGTAACTCAATCCAGTACAGCCCTACCAATAACATCGTGTGTTAGAGCAAGCTAAAATATATAAAACTATCGGATAAAGTTTTAAAATTCACTCACATGATCGACGTTGATTTCACCCTTGTACATAAACTCAACCAGGGCTTTGATGTCGCTGAACTTGACATCTTTCAAGATCACAATAGGATTCTTCTCTTCATATTGGGAGAAAATCATATCAAAGTATGTGCTACATGCAGACAAAACCACCTATGAAAAAATAGAATAAACATTTTCACAATAGCTATAAGTCATAAAATGTAAATGCAATACAAAATATTTTACATCTAAGTTTGATCAACAAGATATAGGATTTTTGGAGGGTTAGAAAAGAGAAATATATTTTTATTATTATGCACATTTTAATGCAATTTAAGGAAATAAATGCTATTGCACATCCAACTATATGCTGGTTAGAATAATATTAAATAACAACCAACACTAAATTTTCAATGTGCTGAACCAGAGGGAACTTGAGTATTTCCCTGATTTTACCAGCATTTTTAAGCAGTGTATTTACTCAATTTAGCAACAAAAAAACTAAAAAAACAAAAAAAAAAACCAGTGGTTCAAGGTTTTACAAACAATTTTTTAGATATTTCCAGGCTTGAAAAAATACTTTATTTTTAACCATAATACTATTAGAATCAAAATGTATCTGCACTTGACATTTTGATTAAAAAAATTAAATACCCTAAGGTGATAAAGAAGTGAAAATTTCTTTCAAATACAGATATAAAAACTGAGTGGTAATATGTTTTGAAATATTTTTATTAAAAACTATTTGAAATGCACTGGAATTTTTAGATACGTTGAAATACATTTAGAAAAATTAAAACAAAAATAACATTGGGAACACACCAATACAATATTCTTTATCGTCTATTTTTTTTAAAATAAAGTTAAATAAATAATTCACAGCTACAATTTGTTCATCCAAAGGTGCAACATTCTTTATGTCACTTTCCAGATTATTTGTCGCTTGAATTCGAGTTATTTTATCTCCCAAGCTGTTTTTCTCTTTTAGGAAGTAGCACAAGCTACTGCAGCTTCTCGTGTTCGGCGATCCTTACTAGTCTCTATCCAAAATGCATAGGTATTTCATGTGCTGTATATAAGGTGCTTTGGGTATCTCATAACTTGTTGCTGCCCCCTGATGAAGAATAGCATCATAAATATCTTGTTTGGAAACAAAAGATTGTTCATGTATATTTTCAAAAAGGCACTTAAACATACAGAAAATCCATGCTCCAAGTTTGCATTGCGTGCAAGAGGCAGCATACTAGTTTAGCAATCTTAAAATTCATTATTTCTTATATTATTTACATTTAAAATTAAACCTGGAGACGGGAATCAACCAAGGACCTTTGGCTTGCTGTGCCAATGCTTTAACTATTGAGCTAATTCAGGAATCATCCTGTGCACAGCCGAGTCAAAGGTGGCTGCGTTATCTGATAGCTTGTGATCTTAATTGATTCATACATTTGTAGCTGAAAAATTTCTGCAAGTCCCTCACAGACTTTGCCTTAAAATATGAGTGAAGAATGACCCTAGGTAAGGGAAACTCCTGTATAGCTCAGTGGTTAAAGCATTGGCATAATAGGTCAAAGGTCCCGGGTTCGATACCCGTGTTTAGGTGTCATTTTCCAATTTAAAGAATATGATATTTAGATGCAATTATAACCGTAATTATTAAATATAATAGCTTTTCTATACAATTCAGTTATGATTTTTTCCGACAATGTCGCTCTAGAAATGGTCGATACATATTTCAGAGTGCAAATAGGATTTCAACTAATGAATGATTTTTTTTTTTATGTTTTATAATAATTATCTGCAATGATAATAGTATGAGGTGGGGATTTAGGAAACATAAGAAAAGGCCAGTGTTTTTGCAGATTTTATAGCAAAACTTTTTTATAGTGGCATTAGATGATAAACTTTTTAAATGAAAAGAAAAAGTTATCATCAAATTCTAGGATACTCTTGACGGATATTCAAGAATGGTTGATATCATCATGTGAAGAAAATTAAACTCTATTTTTGTACTTAAGCATTATTTATTTATCTTGTCAAAAAAGTTTTGCTATAAAAACCACAAAAATACTTGAACTTTTCTTGAGTTTCCTACATCAACACCTTAAACAATTTTACTGAATTAAAAAAAAAAATTGGATGTTAACAAAAATTTCCGTGATAAGTCCGTGATTTTCCATGCAAAGGGAGATTTCCTGAGAATTCCAGGTTTCCAAGCCAGTAGACACCCTGTTTAAGCCAATATCCAACTAATGTAGATTATAGGTCTTCTTGACTTACAAGGTCTTGAAGATAAGAGGTTAAGGTACCTAAGCTTTCAACACCATTTATCAAGCACCACTTTAACTAAACATAAAAAATGGTATTGCTACTCTTAGATGGAATCACAATTTTGTTTATTTTTCACAAGCATAGTCTGTTAAGTTTTAATTATCTTTTGAAACAAAAATAAATATAAAAAATACATTGTATTTCCACAAGTTGCACTTGTGCGGAAAACTTTGGGAGTGAATTAATTATGTATGTCAAAGAATTCCTCTGTATAAAAACAAATAATTTCTTAATGACTTAGAAATTTATGAAAATAAAATGGAAACATTGTAAAATAATGTAATGTAAATCATAGTAAAGGAATTCATCTTGGAAAGATATATGGGTTAGACCTTGATAGAGAACAAGTAGAATTCTCTATTTAATTCTTCATATTTAGAAACATATAAAAAAATCACTTTATTTTATTTTTTATAAATATTTTTGTTTGTTTATTGTTATTGTATCTTTTTAAATATTTAAACATACCTCAAAATAGTTTACCAGTCAAAGGAACAACAAAATTATAAGCCACTTGTGTTCAACAGTAGGACCAAGTGTATTTAAAAAATTTGGTAAAAGTTTCATGAAAGTTGTATGTTTATTAAAACTTTATGTTGATTCTACTGTAGACATAATTTTCACATTTATAAATAATGCATAGCAATTCAAACATTTAGTTTTTTATTATTATGACCAAAAATGATATGCTCAGTAAATAATTTCTCGACACAGGTTACCTGAATAAAAAATGAAATTTTTTTTACAATCTTTTATCCTACAAAGCTACAAATAGAAAATAGCGTTATTCTCACAGTTTTCTACTAACCGTAATACTTGGTGTATAACTCTTAAAAAAAAAATTAGGTCAGATTCAGTCCTATTGTGTGGACCTTAAATGTATAGACTGGGTTTTCCTTTGTGTTTTCCCCATCACACAAAAAATCTATATATCCTATCGACCTTTTAAAGTTAGCAAATGGCAAGTAAAGAATTATTAACATTTTAAGTAAAGAGTATGAAATGTTTGATGGACCATTTGGCTCCAATCAATGTAAAAATATTGAAGGTTAAAATATTTAGCAGGAACTAGTAGCATACCCCAACTGACCCGGGAGGTCTAGGTTCAATCTAATTACAAGTCAGCTTTTTGTCAGAAAAATGTTGGTGCAGTTTCTTAAATAGTCCTAATTGTATTGGCTTTATAGGTTGCATAGCTTTAAGAGCTTCATCTAGCATAACATATAGCATCTAATTTAGGTAAGTAATTCAGCTTAAACTAAAAGTCACATTGGGATACATTTGTCTAAATTTTACTTTAAAAAACCCTCAGCAAATTTAACGAGTGAAACCTTTTTAAACTATTTAAAAAGTGTAAGAAAATTGAAAATAATTAAAAAAAACACACACAAAAAAATTCAATTTCATATTTGAGTGTAGAATGCATAAAATCGCCCTTAGATGTTATTTCTGGTTTGAGCATATAATCATATTTCTAATTTCTGGTCAATTGACCATGGAATGAGCTTTAGAGTACACAGAAAAAAAAACCAACAGTAATAATATAAATGTAACCTTGTGTGCGCGGAGTGTCTTCCCCTCGCACGCCAGCGTAACGTCGCAGAAACTCTCCCGCTCGAGTAGCTGACTGAACATGACCTGGAGGTTGTTGTGGTGGTACTTCCACCGCAGGCAGTATTGCTGCGGCAACATCTTCTGGGTGTTCATCCTCGTCCGCTCCTGAGCCGTGGGCGACTCCACGTCTGGAGCAATGTCTACTGTGAGGAACTCCTCAATTGTAGTCACCTCGAATGGGTTGAAGTTGACACTGTTCACTACTGTGGCCGGTGGAGTGGTTTTAGTGAGGGTCTCTTCTTTTATCTTGATGACCTAAGCAAATTAGATGGTTGCATTTAATCACTCATAATTTAATCTGTCTGTGATAAATATTTTTTTAAATATCTAATATTCAAATGTTGATGCAATATTAATCTTTAAAAACACTGATAGGCTAATAATTTTAAGAGGTTTCCCCTGAATAAAAGTTTTGAGACCAAAATTCAGTTGAGTTGTATAATGTTTTCAATTAAATAAAGAACGACAACTTGGACACGAGAATCAGACTCAGGACTTTTGGCTTCCCGTGCCAATGCTCCATCACGAGCCACCTGTCGTCTAGTACCCCAGGCCACTCTTCACTTGTTAATAATCGAGTTTATTAATGCGGCGAGTGAAATCTCACTCCCAGGTAGTAATTTTTCACTTTATTGAATTAGATTCAAGTATCAGCACTGTTCCTGGTGATAACACCTATATATTTATCAATTAAAGATACATTTGAATTGTATAATATTGGTCTAAAAAAAATGTGTGTTTTTGTGTGCTATGTAAATAATTGTTTGAAATTGCTTTAAGAAAATAATTTTTTCCTCAATGTTAACAAAACAAAAAATTATGTTACCTTACTTGCAACAGTGCTTATAAGGGGATATCAGTAATTTCCCCTTCAATATTATAGGGGAGCCAGGAATAAATGTTGCATAATAACCCTGGTTTGTTTATTGATTTTTTCCTAATAATCATGTTAAGGCAGTCGTTCTCAACCTAGGTCTTGCAGCATGTTTCGGATAGCGTCGCAATGCTTGTTGAGGTTATAGCTCTATGTTTATTTTTAAAAGTAATTAGTGATAATAAGAAGGTACAAAATTCAAATAGAAATGTGAGCGGTTAAAATTATAAGAACTGTTATGTTACTTGCTTAGGTTTCTTTTGGTTACTTCAACTCTGACAGTTGCTCGCTGACTTAGCTTATTGTGGCAATCTCATATCTAAGCGAGTAGCGCTGCTGGCTCAACTTTCAAAATACTCAAATGTGCTAGTTTATTCACTTTTGAGACATATTAGTCACATTTGTATAGTCATTATATAAGCTATTTATAATAATTAACTCAAGCACATGGGCTTAGCGACACACTAATTTAGTTTGTCAATGATGAGTTCAGAGTTCACATTCCAACTGAAGGTGATTTTTTGTAAACGATTTCCCCCATCTGGTTTTACTCAAATAAAGGTAAATTTTCTCTCAATTTTACCTACCTGACAAGTGTAATTAAATAGAATCAAATAGCCAAAGCTATTATTTGTGATCTTTAGTGAGGAATTCTCCATCACGATATCATATTCTGATTCATATTGTGGATAAGCCAAATGGGTAGAAAGATTCAAAGAAACTAATCATTTAAAAACTAAGATATAAATGTGTGTAGGTTATCAAGTGGTTGCGATGATAAAGCAAAAATTATAGTCAAACTCTGCAAAAGGTTGGCAACCACTGGCTTGAAGTATTATCTTTTTAAATGTCGGATCATTTTTCAGAGTAGTTTGGTTCAATCAGCTAAAACTATCTCTCTAAAGTGTTTGTGTGTAAACTGCTGTGATACCGGCTGCAGTAAGTAGTCAAATATTTTTCTATAGTAAACTTTTAAGTTTTCAGTTATTTGGAAAAAAAAAAATTAGTTGGATGAAGAGTTAAAGGAAAGGTTCTGAGGCCGCCTCAACTGGTCACAATGTGCGCACAAGATATGCACATCACACAAAAATATGATACATATTCCACACACAAAACATGATTTATATTTTTTTATGAAGTTTAGGAAGGGGTATGTTGGTTAGGTTATGGCCCCAAAAGGGATACACAACTTGTAAAAGTTTGGGGAACACTGGTTTGAGGGAGAACTCCCATACTGTCTGTCTTGTTTCAAATCTGCAAAGTGTCACCGCTTCAGAAAATGTCAAGTTCATTTCCCCCCCTGTTGACTGACTTGTGTGCAGCTAGACATTTCGTTGCCTCGTCAATCATATATGTACACAATGAATAATAAACAATACAAGCATTAATAATTCATATGCAATTGCTTTTTTTTTTAAATCACCGTGTCTTACTACCTGTTCAGGTTATACCCATATATGGTAACTACTCTAATGGGGTAGGGATCAGGAAGGAAGCACTTAAGAGGTAATTTACCTGCATTTGTGTGGAAGGAGAATGGAAACCTTTTTAGGAAAAGCTACCCTCAGTTGACCCGACGAGTATCCAAATATCGATCTCCCCGTCATCAACAGACAGTCTAAACCGAGAGTGACGGCTCACACCATTCTGCCACCAAAGCGGGTATCTTTGTTATAATTGTGCATAGTTAAAACAAGTACAAGTAGTTAAAACCCATTCATCGAGATTAAAATGTTTTGAATCCAGACTAAGTTATATATATATATATATATTTTAACATTTTCTTTTCAAGTAAAGATTCTTTATGCTAGGTTCATACTTCTCTCAGTGTGTTTTTGTGAAATTTGAAACATACATACACCTACAGAGACAAAAAATGTTTGGTTTGTGATCTATTCCTGCCCACAATATATAAATTGTTCAAATTAAATATATATATAGCTTTCACAAACGAGTTCGACCATTTTCCGCTTTATAAAATTAATATAAAGAGTTTAAAAATACTTATCTAAGTTACCATAATTGAAAATTATAAGGATCAATCTAGATTAAAGTATTTAGAGAATTGCAAAAATAATAAAGGCAGACAAATGTAACAAAACTATTGATGTTTTATTTTATAATTTGGCCCATTGCAAAATGTAATCTAGTTTAAACATCAATTAAGTTGAACGGTGATAACATTTTATTTTCCCTAATTATTACCATGATTGAAATTTCTTGAACTTGGAGCATATTCACAATCTCTGAGGGTGTCCAAATTGAAGAAGAAGAAGAAGAAGAAGAAAAAAAAACCTACATAATGAATAGTCTTATAAAATTACAACCGAAAATGATATGTAAAAATACCCACATAGATATTAAGGAAATCTAAATTGTATTCCTAAAACACAAACTAACCACATTAAGGTTTTGTAAGTGGTTTCAAGAGTTAACACATTATTTTAATATATTTTATCCAAATTCAACAAAATTCAATATACCACAAAACCATTTAAATAAGCAATTCATATAGGTTATAATATGGGAAAGAATGATTTACTATATAAAATAATAAGTAGACCTAGTTTGAATAGTATGACAAATGTCAAAATTATTTTAAAAAAATTGTAATTTATTTCCGGCGCGCGCACATAAGGGCTCCGAAAAATATTCACGAGTGAGCTCAACTGAGATCGGTGTCTGGGGTCCTTACTCGGTAAAATTTTAAACCCTAGGTGACTCTATATGCTATTTGATGGACGTTTATCTACCAACAAATATTTGATGGAATATTTTTATACATGGGTTTTGAATATGCGTGGGAAATATTAGGGGGGCTTAATATAGTCACAGCCCCCCTCACCAAATATACAAACAGGGTGCTTAAGATAGTTCCAGTCCAACCCCCAAAATAGAAACAGGAGGGCTTAAGCACTCCCTGAACTTTCACGCATATTAATTCTGATTAATTTGTCTAAAATGTTAGGGGGGGGGGGGAACTTTGCGTAGTTTTAACGCAGCTGACTTTTACAGATGATTATTAAAATATTTTGTTTTTAAGGCTCGTATTAACTTGACCATGCGTATCCAATATTTTAAAAAAACTATTATTTTGGTGTCATAGCTTGTATTAGTTTTTCCAAAGGTGTTCAAAATTTTTTGTTGCAATCTATTTCAATTAGTTTTACATTTAGATAGGCCAAGTAAACTACATGTTTTATTAATAGCTTTCTAGCCTCCCTCAAGTGGTTAATTAAGGCTTTTTTTTTATTAGCCTCCTCATCCCTAAGAACTTTGATTAAATCCTTATAGTATGGTAAATTAGTGACTAAATATATAAATATTATGTTAATATAATGTATATAATCAATACTAGCTGCTGTACCAGTCTTCAACCGGGTGTATTATGAAATGCCATGAAATCAATTTAGGTATTCTGTATTTTTTGGATGTACGGAGAGGGGCTGAATAAAAAAAGAAAAAACACACACACACCACTTTGAGGTGTGGTAGAAAATTTAAATTTGGCAGTCGGTAGGACAATTCCAAATAGCCAAATATGTCTAAAAAAACTGAAATTTCTAAATGATAGTTAGAAAAATGGGGGTGGCTGAAGGGGTTTTAAATTTTCGGAATAATAGAAACAATTACTTCTAAGTGTGGTAGGAAACTGAAATTTGGGAGGCAAGTAAAGGGACCAAACCAAATAACCATAAGACACCAAATAAATCTCAAAATTTGAAATTTCTAAATGGGAGTTGAAGAAATGGTAAGTGGGGGGGGGGGGCTCAACATTTCCAAATCTAGCACATTCAATCACTTCTTTGTGGGGTAGAAATTTAATTAATTAAGCAGGCATAGGACCACTCCAAATAAACATAATTTTAAAATTCTAATATGGAATTCTGGGAAATGGGGGGAGGGGGGATCTATAGCTAAAAAAACTTCAGAGGTATGGTAAAAAATTAAAATTTGGCATACAGGTAGAAGTACAATTTCAGATAAACAATAAGTTTTTTGAAATTTATAAGCAAGAAAGAGATATGGAGGTTAAGGTAGCTAAAATTTCCATAACTACAGTAATAGAAAAAAAACTATTTCCTCTGTGTGGTATAAAACCGTGATTCGGCAAGTGGAATATAGAGGTACCACTCCAAATAACAATAATGTCTGAACATTTTTAACTTCAAAATGGAATTCCAGTAAATATTCACGCACTTTTTAAAGAACCAAATAAATTTTAAATATTAGATATTTCTAAAAGGGGGTGGGTGAAATGGGGGTCTCAAAATTACAAAACTAAAAGAATAAACTAATATTTATTATTTTAGAAAATGTACATTTTGTCAGGCAGGTGTATAGCACCACCTTAAACAATAAAAGGTCTCAAAATCCTTTTAATCTCAAAATGAAAGAATGGAAAAGGGGAAAGACGGGGTCCCCCTCAAAATGTCCTAAGCCAATAAAAAAAACACTTTTGGAGGAGGATGCTAAGGGAGTAGTATATTTAATTTCATTATGCAAGTGAATAGATCTTCTCGAAAGCTGAATGATGTCTGAACTTTTGGAATTTCAAAATTTAAGCCTGGGAAATAGAAGATCTATAAATGTATACATCAAGAACACTAAATTTTGATGTGGTTAAAAGATTACATTTGGAAGGCACGTAAATAAAACCATATAAGATAATTAAATAAGCTGTAAAATTAGCGTTTTAATTTTTTTCACATCCATTCCTTTATATGATTAGTACCGGTAGGTATTTGGTTCCTATGTCCAGGTAATTTTTCAACCATATTAAATTTTAAAAATATAACTTCTCGTTTGTGTTGGACACCATTACCCAAATTAATCCAAGAACACAGAGCGAAGACAGTAAATTGATGGAATCACAGTAGCACAAGATAGTGGGGATTAAAAATACGATAAAAGAAAAAGAGCCATCCACAGCAAAGCCTGTTAAATTGGATTTCAGACTATAGATGAGTCAGGAGTGTAAAAATCACATTGGTGGAGGTATAAAGACTAAATGTTAAGTTCGTCAAGTGCAAGTTTTTTCCCCTTTAAATGTTTTTTACACCCTACCTCCACACACATATTCTACTTTCCTCTTATATACTTCATTAGTGTAATTAAATGTGTACAGCTCAATTGGTTAGCAAGATATGGAATAAAGGGTTGCCAATAATTTATTAATTAAAAATTCCTTGTATTTTATAGAATTATGTAGCCACTTAATCCTTCGCAGACCCTTGTTATTCAGAGAAATGTTTCATGATGGAAAAATAAGTGAAAAATGTAACAATAGTAAAAAAGTGACTAAAATTTATCATATGCAACTAAAAGTGACCTCTCCGACATTAAGGAACTCGGAAGTAAGCTCGCCATTCAACCCAATCTTGAGATACTTCCCTAAACTGAGACTCCAAATTTTTCAAATCTATTTTAAAATTATCCTCCATAGACATCCTGCCTATGAAGGGGTTTTATGTCTTTAGGTTCTCCAACTAATATTTTGTGTACACACCTGTCATCACCCATACACGCCATATGATTTTTCATTACTCCACTTTCTCTATTCTCCTGTTTGTTCATCCCCCTTAGGCCCAAATTTCTTTCTCAGCACTTTATGTACAAAAACTGTCAATAAAGTGAGAGATAACACTTCAAATTTTTAAAGAACAGTGGGTAGGATTATAGTTTTGCATATTCTTCAGCTTAAACAAAATCTCCAAACTTAATAGTCAATTTAACATTGAAAGGTTAATCACAACTTGTGAATGTGAGGAATGCCAGGCCTCCACCGTGGTTCGGATTCCACGTTAAACTGTAGGTCCTCCATTTCATCTCACAATCATCCTACCATTACACATTAGCGTAAGTGCGTATAACCCGAACGGGTAGTAAGACGCGGTGCTAATAATAATAATAAATTGAAAGGAGGATAGAAAGGGAAGGTCTACCTACACATTTACCGAAAACTGTAGGCCTCAAAGCACACAATTTTCAGAGTACATCAATCCCCTTTAACTGTGAACTTTGGAGTCTACAATTTGTTGTTAATGTGTAGGCCTTCCCCTTCTAACCTCCTTTCAAAATTTAATTTAGTTTAGCTGTTTAGTCTCATTTTTTTCTGCTTACAAATTTATTAATAGCAAGCGTTGCCTGCATTAATTCTATTTTTGAGCTCGTTGTGAATTTTCTTTCCTATCTGTTAGCATAGTATAAATTTGTATTTGTCAACGTCTTTAAAATGTATGTCACTGATCTTTATACATCTATCAGTGGCGTGTCGTGGAGTGTTGCAAGGGAAGCAGACCTTTTTAAAAGTGTACCTGTGATATGTTCTTGCCCACTAAGGCCCTAGTTGACCAACCATACATATGCTCTGCTCTACACGCCTCACATGGGAATGTATTCTCATCTATACCTGACCAATGAGTGTTCTACTGAGGGGTGTGAACAATTCACAGGTACAGTTTAAGCTAATGCTGCTTACCCGGGCAACATTTTACGACACGCCACTGACATTATTCCATTACAGTTTAGAATATAAGATTTCGGCGCACAGCCAGGTTACTTGATTTTATTCATATTTACTAAGCCTTTTTATCTATTGTTTTTAAACAAAAGTTCTGCATTCCTTTTAACTATAGGCTCATCCCAGCACGCACCACCACACGCGCACACACACACACCCACACCTAAGAGCAGGTGGGACAGACCAAACTCTACTAATATAATAAGATTTTTTTTTACTCATAGTGAGCAGTATATTATGTAACTGTAAAGACAAGTTACCATACCAATAATGGCCCAGTGATTACAATAGAAACCAATAACAAAGTTAAATTTATTATTATTATTATTATTATTTAGCCCGCGTCTTACTACCCGTTCGGGTTGTACGCTTAAGTACTAATTATGCTAATGGATTAGGAAATGGGAAGGTTGAATTTAGAGGAAGTGAACCCGCATTTGCGTGGAGGGAGAGTGGAAAACCATTTAGGGAAAACCACCCCCAGTTCACCCGACCGAGACTCGAACCTCGATCTCCCCGTCCTCGGCAAGTAGACTAGGGCGTTAGCCAACTACGCCACCGAGGCGAGTAAAATTATTTTTAAAACACTAAATAGCACATTGGCACGCTTGATGGGAGGATGGGGAGAGTAAGTGGGTATTTTGCTTTCTTCCCCTCTAAATTCTACGCCCTTCACCACTTACATTCTAGTGTGATTTATATTAAGGTGAAATGTCCAGAAGGTTAGTAAGATGCAGTGCAAAAAACCTAATAAAAGCTTAAAACCGGCTCCAGATTTATATTTTAAGGTCATACCTATTAAACATGCCCCTAAAATTTCAGATTTAAAAAACAAAAAGCACAAAAATAGCATTGATATATTTTGTACTGCTTTTTTAAGCTTAGAAGGCCAAAAAAGATGTTTATGTAATATTCCCAAGGCTCTGCCTGCCAACACACTGAAATGTTACGAAAGTGAAGACACAGGGTACAAAAACAGCATATTTTATTAACATTTGTGGTGGATCAAATTTACTTATTTTTTGGGATGGGATAGGGTCATAAAAACCATAATTGATACTATTTTATGTATTTTTTTATTCAACTTCGACTTTTATGGGCACTTTTTATATGTCCAACGCATTTGACATATCTTAGTTGTAAGCCTAATTAATAAGTTTTAAGTTTGCATTAGATTTTTATCACATATCTCACTCACTACCTATATGGTTAGCCACACTTAACTACGCTATTGGAGAAGAGATAAAATAGAGTAAAAGAAAATGTACCCACATTTGTGCAGAGAGAAAGTGAAAAACCCATTTAGGAGAAATGCACAATAAATAAATTGCATGATCCCCCCCCCCCTTGGGTGCAGCACTGAACATGAGTATGTTTACTATTCAGTGTTTAGCAAGAATATAAAATAAAATTATTCCAACTAGGTAGTAGAACAGTGAAATATAGTAATATAACAGGCTCAGCTTAGCAATATGTACTTCTTGTAGGCCAGGATTTGACCCCTGTTGACTGTCTTAGAAGTGGTTTTCAAATATTGTGGCTAAAAAATCCACCCTTTAAGTCCTGTTCCTTTAATTTCTTTTCTTCAACACTGCATATGATTAACCTTCTGAGCTATTACCTACCCTCAATACACCTGCCCAGGAACTCCTACTCTGTCGGCGCAGTGGCATCTTAGAGAACAGTGTTTCTCAAACTTTGGTATCCTCAGGGGTACACAAAGGATTTCAGGGGATACATGACATACCATTGAATTTTATTAATCTGCTATTTTTATAAACAAATTAAAGCTTAATTTGACACAATGCCATGAATTTGTTTAGCTCACCACTAAAGCTTTATTAAGTAGATGGTCGATGCACCATCCTTTGTATCTATAAAATTGAGTTATTTACTTAACTCTTGTAAGTGGGGCCGGATTGAAGGGGGCGGGGAGGTGATCGCCCCGGGGCCCCCACAACCCCCGAAAGAAAGGGAAAAAACTCTATTTTTCTATTATAAATGCTTTCTAGTTTTGTGTCTAACATAATGTTGTTCCTGCACGAAATAATGAGGTATAAGAGTAATTCTCAAATTGAGGGACAAATAGGAAATCCAAAAATAAAAAAAATAAAAATTTCAGGAAAAGTATAATATATTGCCTAATTACACAAAATTTATTAAAGAAGCAGAGCTTGATTTTACAATTTTCTCATGTTTTTTTTTTTAGTTTTATCAAAGTGGCTAACCATAATCCATCACTTCGCTAACGATGTTTCAGATGCACATAAATATGTTTTAATCTCAGAAAACCAAATAAAATATGTATTTTTACTAAGTATACCATTTTTTTTAACAATAATATAAAAAAAGATATATTTTCCTTAATTTATTGAAATTATGATTTTGTAAGTGAAGAATCATACAAAATTCATATGTGATTGTGATGTTTAAATTTTCCAAAATCCGAAGAAAATTAAGTTTTACATTTTTCATTTTTTATTTATGTTTTAATAGCTAAAATGTTACTAATAGATAATAATATTTATTTTTTTGCTTAAGACTGTTAGTGAGAACATAAGTGATTTTACTGTCGTTAATGAAATGACGTGGGCGTTAGCGAAGTGATGTTTGAGAAAATATAATTTACATTGAAAATTTCACTTTACTAACGTAAGCTATGTGGCTCATTAGTTTCATCACCTAACTAACATTAGCGAGGTGATGACACCATTTTCGTCACTAAGCAATGTTAGCAAAATTATAACACCATTTTTATTACCAAGCAACATTAGCGAAGTGATAACACCATTTTCATTACCAATCAACGTTAGTGAAGTGAGCGTTAGCGAAGTGATGTTTTTGGCGGACTTTTGAATTTCATAATCATAATATAAGTATAAAGTGGCAAACAAACATTGTGGTTAGTTCCTGCCTCCATTTACGTTCAACTGAACCAGTATTAGCTTAGTTATCTTAAAAAATCCAAATTATATTAATGTTAGTGAAGTGATTTGCAATTAACATACTCTATAGTCTATACTATTTACCTTAATTTTCATACATTGACCGAATAGTATTAAATAAACTTTTTAACTAATGAAATAACAAGAACTAGTAAGTACAGGACAACAATGCACTACAGCTAATGGAGAACAGTGGAGCATTCTAGATGGTTTTAGCGCCAAATTCAAAATATCGTGTTTGCCCAGTGTGTTACTTGGGGGACAAGCAAATATTGATGAAAATGTCAAAATTCATGAATAATTTATCGAAATGGATTCTTCAAACGAAAATAACAGTATTAAGGGAATATTTTACCATTGTTATTTTTTACTCTTTTTCTTTATTTTTGTATAGCACTTCAAACTTCGAAATTCAGATGTGTAGACAGTTAGCGAGGTGATGAAAGGGACTTTTAATAACTACTTGGTCTAATTTTTTTTTAATATTACCATATTTAAATGTTTCTATCAAGTATTATACACTTTCTACTTCTAATTTTTTTGTTGTTGCGTGTTTTAAAAGAAACAAAATATTTATATAGGCAGGAGCAGGGTTGGACTGGGCCCTCCAAAAGGGCGTAGACCTTGGATTTTCAAAGGGTGTAAAATATTACTACTAACTCAAAAAAGTTTACCTTTTTATTGTAAAATAACTATGGGAGTGCCGGTAGAACCCATTATATTGATTATTAATAAATATTATTGGTTATTGCAAGGACTTCCAAAATAAAATTATTTTTCTTTTTCTTATGTGACTCAAGGCATTGTTGAATATTCCGAATTTCATAGGCTATTTTTTATAAATACAGTATAAAGAAACATTCATGGGATAAGTGAATTTTATTTAACAAAACATTTAAGGAACAAATTGTAAAAGATATTATACTATATCCGTGGCAAGCATCCTTGGACTATTTGGATACAGCCTGTCCTAACAACAACTGTCCTAAGCAAACTGGGTTTATCTCTGAGAAAAGGAAGGGTAGATATCACACCCCCCAATCACCTCAAATAAACCTGATTTGTATCAGCGCCGAATACAAGTCTCTTCAAAGTAACACACCTTCACATTTCAAAATAGATTTTCATTTTCACGCCAAACTTCCAAAAAATTAAATTTCTAAATTATTAAATGAATTTAACTTTACACATCCAAATTATAATAAGGGAAAGACGCAGTTATAGATCCCATTTAAAATATAATAATACGTTTGATTTTATTACTAGTCAAAATAAGTTCATTATAGAAATTAGAAATGGAAAAGTGTGTGTGTTAGAGTGAGAGAGAGAGAGAGAGAGAGAAAAAGAACGTTTTGATCAAAACTTATTCCAGGGAGGGTAATGTGTTACGATTTCAATAGCTTTTGCGGGTAGGAACTTCAAGGCCCACGAAAGGCTCTCCTTATTAACAAAACTTAGTAACTAAACAATAGTTTTTGTTGTCTGTTAACTTAAATTTTCTTAATTCTTACCACAGAAACTAAAAATTACGCAGGATCCAAAAAATTACACAACTTATAAAATGAACACCAAACTATATCGTTCAGGGCGCGAACACACAACTAACCAGCTGATTTCCACCCCTCCAATTGCATCCACGTGACAAGGCCAGATGGATCATTGAAGAGGTATACCTTCTCTCCCGCTGTCGCCGGGCGCCAATCACATCCCCAACTCCCTAAATCTGTACTCACATAAATTTAATTTCGCCTTCACGGTTCCACCTTGTCTTGATTATTCGAATCGTATTTAAAATTTAAGTCTCTTATTGTAATCATTGCAATTTTTTTTCGCCAAAAGGGAGGGGATTCTGGGCCCAGGGTGCAAATTCGAGAAACTTGAGGGCGCACCGGCCCGAGGGCCGATGGGCCAGTCCGAGCCTGGGCAGGAGACATAAATTGTCCCTCAATTTGAGAATTACTCATAAAAAAAATTAATGTGTGTGCAGCTTGAATTAAAAATAAAAATCCTACCAACACTTAAAAGATTTACTAGGAAAGTTCCCATTGATCATTTCCAATTTTGCCCGCTAACTCTAAATACATTGGCCTCCCTTTCGGCGTGCTGCGGCAGTGCCTTTAATACAATCCAATTTAGTCAGTTACTCTAGAGAAACGTTGAAATTCAGATGTCTGTTGTGTTCATGGTGAGTGCCAGTTTGTGTTTTAATGACGTAGTTAAGTAGAATACTAGGTGTAGAAGTGTCAATTGTGGAGGATTATATTGACATTATATAAAAATTAGTGTGATGTGATCCAGGAAAAGGTACCATAAGAGTTCGGCCATTCTGGCGAGCAAGTGCGAGAGTGACAGAGAGACTGCCTGGACAAACTGGTTAGCGAACCAGCGAGTAATTACCAAAATGATCTCAGTTTATTAGTGAAAATGTTTCTGTCAAAGACACTTTGCACATCTCTGTTACTCGAAAACTCTTACAAAGTTATTGCATGTTTCCCATCACCTCTCCACGCTAACGATGATTTTTATTTTTAAAGGCCTCCTTTGACTATCCCAGGTTTTGCTTCTCTTTATTTATTTTAATTTTAGCACTACGTATTACTACCCGGTCACTACTAACGGCCTAATCTAATTGGTAAGACCATAAAAATTATATATAAGTGCATTGAGCATATCAATAGTAATAAAAGTCATTTGACATTTATCATGGCAAAGTGAGAAGTTTTCTTGACATGCACTGGACCAACATAACAACTGCCCCGTGCCTGTAAGCTAGACTGTTCCGGTTCGAGCAACGCGCTTGAAAAATAGAATAAGTTCTATCTTTCAAACGAGTTGCTCAAGCACTGCTCCAGTCTTACCACCTCTCATTACAACACGTGCTATATTTTATTTTTCAGTCGCTCACTCGCCCAGTCTGGCCGTGCACAAAAAGTTGCTTAATTTTTACCTTTCCTCGGACATGCTATGATGTAATTTACACGGGTTTATGGGAGCCCCCACACTATGCCGCCCCAAGGCCCCCACATATGTAAATCCGGCCCTGCTTGTAAGATTTGTGAAACTAGATAATAAACATTGTTGCTTAAATTTAATGGAAAAAAGAACACCACATTTCCCCAAAAATCATAAATGAAACAAAACATTGTTACAGAAACATTGATAAAGAGGAACATATCGGTCCATACAAGAGCATAACAATCAACTCCCCAAACCACAAACCTTCATAAAAAATAGGCTTATAGCTTGGATTTTATATGTTCTTTAAAAATGTATATACTTTATATAAGTTTTTATTTTTAATAGTCCTACAACTTTGCAATGATAAGTTATTTCATATCTCAAAAAGTTGCAGAGATATGATCAAAATTGGAGATATATATATGTTAAGTGCCCTCCAAGTAACTTTCCTGGAAAAGTGAGATGCGCCATTTAGTTTGTTAATCTTAAACAGTGCCTGGATACAAATTTTTATCAAAATCTTTTGAGCTTATTTCAAGAAAATCAATTTTTCTCTTTTTTCCCCTCAAGTAAACTACCCTTAATTTTAGAGTTAGATATCTAATTAAAAAAAAACTTCCGGGGAACTTATAAACTCCCATATATACCAAATTTTAGCCCAATCGGTAAAATGGTTTCGGCTCTAGGCCGAGATACAAACGGCACTGTGAAAACCACTTTTTAGGTTTCAGGGGCCATGAAACATACACATCCATCAAAATTTGGAATTCAATTTTTTTTTTCATGATCATAATACTTCCTCTCTCCGTAGTGGTCATGAGAATGTGGCTGTTGATACTTTACAAGATAGCATGTATTTATTTGGTTTATTCTTTTATAGAAATTGAAGTAATACCTACCAGAACATGGCCCTGAAACGGGCGTGAAATCTTGAGGAAACATGTGACTACTGGTATGTGTAAGTTACATTATCCATGTCTCTGTTAGCCAATGCCGCTACAAGAAGTGTAGATAAGAAGAAAAAAAACTACTACAACACTAATAGTAATAACTACCACACATAAGAACCAACCAAAATAAGCCTGGCCTTGCAAAATTTGAAAGCCAGATCTTAAAAAGCATGCTACACTACCATGCTTTCCACTATCGGTTCTGTACACGTTAGATTTAAAATATATTGTTGTTAGTAGAACTTTTGTCTTAAAGCTACTGTTGTTTATATCAGCTGGTTAAACACAAGTATAATCCGATTTAGATAGGAAGGCAATTTTTTCACAGCTATAAAAATAACAAAAACAAATTTTCATATATTTATACATAGTGATAATATCTGAAAGTCACTTTTAAGAGTTAATATCAATATCTAAGGAATCACATTTTTGCTACTTATCAGTAGGCTGCAGATTTAGCATATAGGTACTGTATGTCTATTTTTTCCCTTTGATGATATCAATAGGCAAGCTTTATAGGAATTTATTTTATGTGACATCCAACAAAATGATGCGTATTAATGCATATTTGTGAGTCGGGGCAAAAAACATAATAAGCTTCATGTTTTGAAAAAATGTGTTGGCAGAGATTTTTGGTACCTTACCTCTTGAACTACAAGTTGTTTTATAGTCACTCGACAAATATTTTATTTAGTTTTTATATCTGTATTTCAGGGTTTAAATAGTGAAATATCCCATCTAAATCTAAGAGAGTTATCAGGTTTTTGCCTTGACACCCTTTTTTTGGGGGGTGAATATGCATATAAATACAGTATTTGAACTATTTAAAATAATTGTGACTACATTCACAGGTTAATTTTAGAACCCTTAAGGTGGGAGTGTAGTAACATGAAAATTGTTGTTGTTTTTTTGCAGTTTTTATGGCAAACTTTTTTTGTCAAAATAAATAAAATATTTCTCCAGTAAGAAATAGTTTAATTTTTCTTCGCATGGTGATATAATTTTTTTTTTAAATATCTGTCATAGCAACATTAGATGACAGGCTTTTTAAATAAAGAAAAAGTTGTCTTAAATTCCAGGACACCATTGACAGATATTCAAGAACAGTTGATATCACTTAAGTGAAGACAATTAAGCTCTGTTTCTACTGAAGAAATATTTATTTTGACCAAATAAATCTTTTTAAATAAAAACTGAAAAAACACCTTTTCTTGCTTTCCCTACACTCTTACCTTAACAGATGTATTTACTTATATTCTATTCATGTAGACTATTTGCAACAGACCATGTACTGTGAGTGATTCAGGTTGGAAGTGCAAAGATCAACAAAGGTCTTTGAGTGAGCTGTCCAACTTCTTACTCTATTCCTAAAGACAGAATTTAAAGGGGCATTCAGTTTTCTGAATCCTGAAGATGCGGCCAGCATCAAATCTGTTATCAGCACTTGTCATAGGAAGGAGTTTTATAGGGAACTTGTATTCATACATACACACTTTGGAACACTTCCTGACACCACCACTAATGCCAGGATCACGATCAACTTAACGTTCACTTAAGGTTAACTTAACTTAGCGTAAAGGTTCTCCTTGTGTTTTTAAATGGTGGCGATCACGATGCAGTTCACTTAACTTAATAAATGTCCTGGGAGGTCTTTCACATTAAGCGAACGTTACATGAAGGGTATCACGTGATCCAGCCAACCAATCATTATGGAAATGATGCCTACAGGGCTATTTATTAATTCATTTGTTGGTTTTATGACTAAGGTCTACTCTTTAGCTTCAGTACTAGTGATTGGACATTGAAACCAAATTTTAAACTAAAATAAGGAAAGCTAAATTTATCAAAAAAAATTTAGTTATAAATATTTATTATATTGATAGAAAATAGTAAACATTCATAGATCATCACATTACAAATAGTACAAATCACAGATCAAAATACATACTCTAGATTGCAAATGTTTGGCTCGACTTGTTACGTTAAGTTACGTGAATCATGATCACACATCTGTTTTCTTAAGGTGAACCTTAAGTGAAAGCAAAGTTAAGTTGATCGTGATCCCGGCATAGACTTTAAATACTTGAAATGTTTATCATCAGAATCTTTGGAACTGTTCCACAAAGAATAAATTGGTAATGTGTTGGGTAAAAATAAAAGAATCACGGCAGAGAAATTTAAAAACATATTGAAAAGGAATGCAGGCCTTATTGTTTTGAAAAGAATCAGCCAAGTCCTTGTGGGAGTAAAGATAAAGTGACAATATTACAAGCTGTTAAAACATATAATTTTAACTGTAATCCTTTAATTTTTTTACTGAGCATATGTTATTGTTTTTCAATGTGTATATTTCTTCAGTTTTTAAGTGAATTATTTCAAGTATGTCTTAAAAGTTTTTAATACCGTTCAATACTTTTCATGTCAATGCAATTTAAAATGTGTTGTTTTAACACAATTTCAAATAAACCTACTACAGTATAATACATTACTATATTTTTGAAAAACTTAACTTGGGTTGAGGTTGAATAATGTATCTCTCTATATCACCTTCCCTTCTCCTCTATCAAAGTTAAATAGCATTAGCAATTTTCATGCACATATATTTTTTGGGGGGAGTGGAGAGGGGTCAGGATTCTAAGAAATGTGTATTAGTGGTTGTGAGAAGAGGTGAAATAAATGAAAAATAATAATTTTTTTCAATATTTTCACTCATTTATTAAATCAAAATTAACATGTTCTCCTTAACAAAATGTGTTGGTGATTATTGTATTTATTGAAATCTAAAAGGAAAAAAAAAACTTTTTTTTTTAATTTCTTAAAAAAATTATATAGTTAAAACAATATTAAAGCTCTTTTTATGGTACAAATAGATGAGGCTCTTTAGAAATCATCATTTTGAAATTTCCTTCCCTAACAATACTAATGATTTCAGTAATGAATGAATATTCATCTAATTTTAACTCCAAAAGCACATCATCAAAGTTATTATTGATATATAATTTTATATATAATTTCTAGGGGGTTGGTTGAAACCCCCTTTACCGTCAGCATGGTCAAGGTATTTTTACTTATTCTTTTAAATAAAATATAAGCCTTTTCATTTTCCAGATGAAGCAAAAAGTGTTTTGTAACCTGCATCTCACTACTCACCAGTAGCGTATTCTCCGTATTCTCCGGGTGAGCTAGTCCTGTGCCGCATACCCATGATTATATGGACTAGTTTCTAAATTCAATGTTGTTTGTGCAAACTGTGTGGACAGTAATGTTTAAATTGTGAATAAATATACATGGATAATGTATCTATACAGTGGCGGATTTAAAATTAATGCGCCCCTAGGCACAGCTATAATATGCCCCCCCAACCCCTTTCATTTTTTTGTCAAGGGCTTTAGGAAGTTTTATAGGAAAGAGGTGTTGGGGAGAGGGGGGTGGGAGTGGAAGAAAGTATTCCAAGAAAATATTTCTAAGAAAGATAATCAGGCTTTTTTTTTTTAACTATTTAACTATCGTAAAGGCCTTAAGAAGTTTCGGAGGAAAGAGGTGGGGGTGGAAGTTAATATTCGAGAAAAGATTTCAACGGAAGATAATTAAGTATGTACATTCCCTACAGTAGCTTGAGTTAACATTATGAAGAAAGGGAGACTGATGTCAGTTACGAAGCAATTGCCAAGTACAGTTATTTAAAAAAATATATTGTCGTTCTGACTTTAGCTTGAACTATCTCGATAATGTTAGTCAATAATTTTTAAACGTATTTATTAAAAACAAAATATTATAATAAAAATAATTTTATGTAAAATGTGCCGCCCTCTAAAGCTGCCGCCCCTAGGCCCGTGCCTAGTGGGCCTATAGTGTGAATCCGCTTCTGTATATATATATTATTAATCTGTAAACTAGTATTTGTTCATAATTCAAGAATATTGTGTTTTAAGTAATTATTCCTCCAAAAAGGTCTTCTACCTACCCAGCTTACTAATCTCAGGACCTGCTGCTTGAAAAAAGCAGGCAAAGCTAGATAAGTTCTAATGACCTTGACCAATGTCTATGGGATTGCAACACTCCCTTTTGCCCCTCGCCAAAAAACATTGGCCAATGAACTAGGGTGTTTAGAACCCAGGGCCTGCTGAATACTTATCGCAAGCAAAACAGTGTGCCTACTGTTGAACAAATATTCAAGAATCAATATCACAATGATTTTATTTACTAAGCTGGTATAGCTCAAATAAATTAAATAAATGCAAATAATATTTTTAAGATAATCATATAAACAACAAGCTTTAAGCTATGCAATAATTAAATACATATTTGATTATGTTTATGCTAGGCACATGTATCATCATATATTTGGCAAGCATATTTACCACCTTTTTAGAGTATACACGTGTGAAGTAGAGGTGGTAGGGTGGGGAATGAGGGGCTAATTTAACTGTAATAGCTAGACAGTGTTTTTGTTTTTAGTATGAAGTATTTATGGAGTTTTAACCTTGTTCTTTTGGTTGTTGCTTATAAGTTAATAATTTTTTGCAGCATACATTATCTAATTATTAGTCATTGTGATTTTATATAATTATAAATTAAGGAATCCCAAAAGTTAGGAGTGTAATTTCACAGTTTCAAAATGATTGATCAGAAAAATGTAAATTAATTTAATTTTCAGATGTAAATATCTTAGCAATAGAGAAATAGGTCTAATAGGGAAAAAATCTCCCCTTTGTTACTGTTATCACAGTTTATGGATCTAAATAGATTCTGGGGAATAATTAGGATTTAATAGATAGTTTTAGGCTCATAATTATTATTGCAACGCGAGTTGGACAATCCACCTTATTCCTCCCACCAAGTTCTGATGGACGCTTGATCCATGTAGTACTTCATTTTACTCTTTTATATATATATACTTTGCGTATTGCTACCTGTGAGTCCGACACCTTAGCTCAGTTGGCAGTTTGCCTACCCACTGAGCTAAGGGTTCCGGGTTTAATTTCCGGCATGGCCTAAAAATATTACTGATAAAATTTGAATTTCCCCTCTCACGGTGATGAATTAATGGCCGAGGGGCTGTGTGTTGTGTTTGTTCTAGATTTAGGTTAAGTCTTATGCTGTGATATAATCAGTTGGCCCAGAAAGTGCACGCTAAATACCTCAAATAAATGAAAAATGAAAATGCTACTTGTGTGTACTTTTAATTACACTCAACCAATTTAATAGTGTATGTCACTCTTATACAGTCAGGAGTGTGCTCATAACTCTTAGCCTTGACATTTTTAGTTAAATCTTAGATTATTTAGGTATTGCGATGAACTGCAGTGTGCTGTGTTTTGATATTTCACTACAATTTGAGTGGATGATAATCATCAGTAGTTTCACGTTTTGGTGTGTTTTGAGCATAGTTCTGGTGTACTTTTATGAAATAAGAATATGTAATAGGCTGTAAAGGTGGATATTGAAAAAAGATATAAATAAGTAAAAAAAGGAGACGAGGGGAGTTGGGAGGTGCGAAGTTTCCCAAGATAGAATGCGAGTACGAAAAAACATAAATGTTTGAGATCCATTGTTCTAAACTAGAGGTACTCATGTTTAAAAATTTCCAGTGGAAGCATCTTTTGACCTTCTTGGCCAATGGTGGTTAAGAGTCTTTGACCCCTGAATCCTCCCTGCAGCTTTTAGAGTACAGCATACCTATTAATTTTCTCAGAATACGCCAATGATACTCATTCAGGTTTTATATATATATATATATATATATATATATATATATATATATATATATATATATATATATATATATGAACCAAGTGAAGAGCCAGTTTCCAAAACCAGTTCAGTTTATTAGTTAAAATGTACAGGAGAGCCCAAAAAACTGTAGCAACAAACCTTCTTTGAATTTTTAATTTGTACATGTTTCGTGTTACTACGAAAATGTGTGTATCTGTTTCGTACAATTAATTATTATATTGAAATTAAAATTTCAAAGACGTTTGGTTGGCAGTTTTTTGGGCTCGTTTGTAAATGAAAATGTTATTATATTTGTCTGTAAGGAGAGTGAAAAACCATTTAGGAGAACTACCATCAATACTAACCCTGACCTCCCTGTCCCGGGCAGTCCAAACAAGTTTGATACCTTAGTCCAAGTGCACATTAATGCAGGTTGAAAGAAGTAATATGCGATGTAAGGATGATTTACTAAAGTGTCAAAATACTTAAGTGATAGAAAAAGTTGAATACATACATGTTTAGCTCATAAAGAATGAATGTCATTTTACACTCCTGTTAATACTAGTCCTGTGCGAGAATTACATTTTGAATAAAATTTTCGGGCGGGAAGTAACTATTCATATGGGAACGGGACAGGAAAAAAAGTTTAAAATAATTTTACAATATAAGATTATATCTAGCTTTCAGATTTATAGTTTCAGTCTAAGCTTAGCTTTCCGATTCATTCCAATGAAAATTTTTTTAGTTTCAATGAAGTCAAATATAGTAAATGACAAGTGATAACTGATAAATGTCAAAAATATTTTGATTAAAGTCAGGTAGAGAGACACAAACTCTGATTCAGTTGCAGTTAGAGGCATGAACAATAAATTTAAATTCTGTAATCTTGTTAAAAAAAGTTTTAAAGAAAAAAAAATGCAGACCCAAAATTTTTCTATTAATTTATTTTAAAATTTTAGGTTTTTCAAATAAAAACTAAAAAGGCTTTAAAATTTGTATAACAAGTTTTGCGTAAGATTTATGATGTAATTTAAATTTTAAAACACTTAGCCTAATGCAACTATTACAATTGTGTATTTTTAATCAAGCATTATTGGTATGAATAAATTTTAAAAATGGATTTTAAGATTTACTAAAATAGTTCTTAAATAGAAAACTCATGGGATGAATTTTAATAAATACTTACATAGTAAAGCATTAAAATATTCAAACTAATCTGAATAAATAAAATTAAGACACATTCTGTCCATAAGAATAACAAAAACATTTATCAAACGAGCCAGTGTACCTCTTACTAAATCTCTCACAAAAAGCACTGTTGGACTCCAAAAATATTAACTTATCCAAATATTATCATGAATAATATAAAAGCAAATGGGTCCCATTCCAAATAAAAACATAATAAAAGTGTTTTTATGTAAATAGGTGTGTTGATGTATTCCGTGAATAGTTTGATATTTAAAAGCCATTTTTATCGTAATTTTGCAATAAAAATATGTTTTTCTATCTTAAATCTATTCATGGGTAGATTTTACCCTCAATTACATCTAATGTGGTAATGTAGCGCCGAAACATGTCGGACTTGTGATAATTTCACTTCCAGAAATACAAGGAACAAGGGAACTCAAAAGCTTCTAAATAAAAATATATATCAACTTCCAACTAACCTCATTCAACTTTTATTATTTCACTTTTAACTATTTTACCTAATTATCAATTTTTACTTAAATTATCTTATTATCACTGTATCATGTGCTTCAACTCTGATTCTAACTCATGTCCTTTATTACAATTTATATTCTAATATATTATTGATTATGGAATTATTAATAATCCAACTTCCAGAAATACAAAGAACAAGGAAACTTAAAAACTTTTAAAAAGAAAAAGACTTCAATTCTCAATTAACCTCATTCAACTTTGATTATTCCACCTTTGTCTATTCTCAATTTTTATTATATTGTTATCATTAGATTATGTGCTCCAACTTTAATTATAATTTATGTCTTTAATGCATGTATTTTAATATGTTTTTCATTTATCTGTTTATATATGTACTGTTTTTGACTCACATTTTTTAATTTGTTTATATCTTTTTGATAATGTCAAGTATAATATTTTAACTTTTATTAAACTGTTTCTCTGATCTCAATCATAACAACTCTTCACATAACCTCTAATTTCTTATAACATAATTATTAAGTTTTACTTTAATTCTTATACTATAATCGGTTATAAAGTTCGTATCCTTTTTGGGACTAATTATTTTATGTATATTATTTCTTATAATTTATGCCAATCTCTGCACTTTTTCTGTCTAACATTTTACAACTATCTCCTTCACTTGATCTCTATTATTATCAATTTGATAATGTGGTAATGTTAGGCCTAATGACGCTCAGTTTATTTGTAAGGTAGTTACAAAATAAAAGCAACTGAAGTTTCGAGTGTCCACGTACTTAAAACAAGATAATGTTAATTTAAAATTAATAAATTATAAATATTTTTAATGAAAACACAAACTTAATTATGATAGCTGGTCCTTAGTTGTAATTTTTTTTTTTTTTCTGAAACATTCAGGGAAATATTTTTTCCTGCCCGAGTTTCAGGAAAAACCTATTTCCCTAATTTTTTTCCCCCAAGTTCGAGATCCCGCACAGCCCTACTCAGCGTAACTTTCTCCTTTAATTATGTCATGTTAGTTATGAGTTTCCACCACTCCTTACCCTATTACACCATCAGTGTTACATGATCAATGAATCCCCCATTAAGTATAATCTATTATATTATTATAATGTACATATTTGACAAGGCTATAATTATGAATTAGTAGTTTCCAGATTTCATGATGATGGATAAATAATAGTCATTAAAATATTACATGTTATCATATCAATAACATAACGTGCATTTCTTAAACGAAGACAAAATTACATTACATTATTTTGTGCTTCAACATTAACATAGATGTTATGTCATTTAATTTATAAGTTGGTACTTCCTTTGAATTCACAGTGAAAACCGATAGAAATGCTTTGGGACAAATTTTAATGATTTCACTGTTAATGAGGGTTAGAAATTAACTAGGGGTAGCCTAGGAATGAATAACTACTCACTTCCCATCTATTCATTTATATAAACATTTTGACAAATATTGCATGGTTGACTACTTTGTTGAAATACATCTTTCTTTCTTTTTTAAATTTGGTTTTAATCACTCCAAATTAATGTTTAATGTCAAATAAAATTTCACTAATATTTTATTTATTGTTCCATAAATAGATAAAGAAACCATGTACAAATAACGTGTCACATGCAACAACCACAGAAATGCAGACAAAAAGTAGCAAAATAAATAACACAACAGTAAAAAAAAAAGTTTTTTACTTTCTCTAAAAGACACAACCAACCACTACACAGAAATAATAAGTTTAAAAACCATAATGTTATTAAATAAATTATATTTCTCAAACGTCTGTTAGGATTATCTTTTTATTTTGTTGCGACTTATAGTAAACTTTCATGTGAAGTTATTTATGTCCCACTCATCATCCTGTCCATATTTAGGGATAGACAAATAATTAAATTGAATAGGTGTCAGATGTGAGCACTTTGAAGAAAACACTTCTCTGAATTTATTAATCTTATTTTGTGTGATTTTTAAATACAATAGGAAAATAGATGACACTTCAGGTGGGAGCTCCTGCAACCAATAAGCAGTGGCTTACTTTTCATCATGGTCGCATCAAATGAACATCAATGATAGGCATTTATTTTCTGAAGATAATGAGATGCTGAGAACAATTCATCAATTCAAAGAGCCAATGAACATGAACACATCAATATAAGATTATACATATTAATTGATGGGTTTATGACTATTTCTAAAAAGTGCATCATTGCCATACCGAATGTTTAGAGCCAGTTTGTCTTTGGTGGGCTGACTAACAACTCGTATTAAACCAAGTCTCAATTATTTTCAGTTTTGGTGAGCATTATACAATTTGCTATGCTATACATTGCATTTCAGATATCAATGTCAGCCTTGGTAGGAAAGATTATCAAACGATGAAATTATTCCAAAAATAATTTCTTTTGGCTGATGAAATTCCAAAGGAACAACAATATTATATTTTCAAATACTATAATTCAGAGTTTATGCAGCCAGTATTCCATAAAATATATTACGGCTCTTATTTTCATTGTTATTTGGTCAATAGTTTTAATACTGATTTTCCTTCTTTTCTTCTTTTTAATAGTTTTTGAGTTAACTCATTTCGAGACTAGATTTACATAGCTCATTACAGTTTGAAAGATATTAATTTAATATAAGATAACGACCAGTTATCTGTGGTTCCACTAAGACAACGATGGCAGCTTATATTGAATGAAGCTAAGAAGCTAACATTATATAGGATATACTTGTGTGCATTATGTGTATATGTGTGCATTTTTATTTTAAAATGTTGAAAATAAACTGTCAAAATAAATTAAAATGCGCAATTCTTGTATTTGTTGATAAAATACTAGAATAAATCTATTTGTATGAATAAAATAAACATAATAAAAATGAACAGCCTTCCAGAATATATCAAAATAAAAAAGTGGAGATGACAGAACAGCCTATGTAGTTTAACTATAACACTAAACAGACACAATCTAACTAGACACGCTCTTCATTATATAAAATCTCTTGATGTTGTTAACAAGAAAACTTCAGAGTGTGAGGCTACATCTCCAGCACAGTTCTTCATTTTGGGGACATACAGTCAAGTAGAACACAATATCCAAAGTTCATTAAAGCAACAACAGTTACATGCTAGATACTCATGCTTCGTTTTCAGCAACACTCCAACTTGCATCCCACCATCCATTGCGAGCACCCGTCGAATAACACACGTCTCCACATCAGCCAAAGCATTAGCTCCTCACTCGCATTTGATATGCAAGGCCCCCATTTTTTTATTATTTATATTTCCAAATTAAAAAGATGTTCACTACTACAAATAAATTTTTATAAATTCACAATCCATTGAAAAATTTTTGACATACCGGTGCAGAATCTTCCTTAGCTTCTCGAGGTTGTGCAGTTTTGCTTTTGAGAGGACTCTTAGATATTCCCCCAGCATTCTTTAATTTGCGAGCGCGCCGGCGCAATGTGGTTCGTGGGATATTGTAGAGCTGGGAGGCCTTCAGCCATCCCATTTTGTTCTCTTTTACGGCTCTAATAGCCTGTTGCATAGTCTCCTCACTCCACGTCTGCCTTCCCATCTTCTTTTTGCACTTTGAAACCATGCTGTTTGAAAGAAAATATGTAAAAAAGTCATTTTACAAAATTATTAATCAAAAATAAAATAATTTTTAATCCACATAAAACTTTTCTAAATATAACATTACTCCATCATATCACTTGAAACTTCAGGATAAAGTGCTTGCATACACTTACTGAATAAATAATTTCCCCTGAAGAACCTTACATGGTATTTGTTGGAGTAGGATGATATTCAAGGTTTGAAAATATGTCGCACCGATGAATTGATGAGGTTCTCACGCATTTTCTTTCTTAGAAAATATAACAATGACATCCAGTACAACTAGACGTTACTCGGTTTTCTTTCTTCGGCCAATATGGCTCGAGTTATTGTTTCTTATAAAACTGAAAACAGTGTGTATCTCTAAAAAATTTGATTTCAGAACATTTGATCAAATTCAATTTTTTTCCCCCTCAAAAAATAGAAAAACTTTTCGACATTATCAAATGTTTAATTATATTGATATTTCACAAATGTTTTATTTTGTAAATTAAAATAACTTACAGCTCCAAATATAAGAAACAACTATAAGAACAAGCACATTGATTTTGGTTGGTGACAAAAATACCTACCGAAGATCTGCTTCAACTCAATATGAGTGAGAGACAGATTTTAACTAGACATTATAAAAAAAAGAGAAAAATATTCAACACATGCAGCATGTGTGTAAATATTTAAAGTGAACTAAAAAAATTTACATAACTCTTTTGTAAAAAACTTTTAATTAAATTAACTTAAATTCATGTCAAGCATATTCAACTGTGTTGTAGCAGACCAGGGGATTTGATCATTGAATAAATTTGGTCGTGAGTGCAACAGTTTTTCTTCTTATTCCCCTTTCAAACCCTTCCAGCCATCCCTATCCCTGTTTCCTAATGATGGGAAGGATGAAGCTCAAATTGCAACCGAGTGTAATGAAAAGAATATCCTAAATGGTTTACAACTGTTCCTCCACAAAAATGCATGTTCATTTTCTTAAAAATATCTTTCCACCATCCTACAAAGCGCTTAAAAACTAAATATCTGGTAGTGTTTGACATGACTATCAATGTTATCAATCAAATAGAGATTAAATTACTACAGCGAATGGTGTATTAATCACAACTTGTGAATGTGTAGAATGCCAGGCCTCCCACATTAAACTGTAGGTCCTCCATTTAATCTCACAATCACCCTACCATTGCACATTAGCATAAGTACGTATAACCCGAACGGTTATCAAGATGCGGTGCTAATAATAATAATCTCGAAAATGTAATGAAATACTTGTGGGGATATTATTTAATGAATGTGATTGCGACCTCCCATTCCAGCTAAACCTAAACAGGGTTTAAATACATGTGCAATATAATGCATAATTTTCCTGTTTTAATGGTCCAATTCCCTGATTTCCCCGGATATTTTCTCAGTTTTTAAATACCCTGACTATTCCAGGTTCTCCCTGTCTGTGGCAACCCTGTCCTTATATTCCTGGTGTTAAGTGTGTTCAAGAATTAATATAATGCATTAAATGTTTTTTAAATCATATATAAGTATTGTGATCTTATTATAAACACATACAATACAATATATAAAAAAAATCAACCTAAGTCTGCTTGTGATGTAACTGTCTCTCCAAACGGTTTATTACTGGAAAATGGATCAAAGTCTAGTTTTATTCAACCTCATTGTTTCATATTATGTTCACAAAACAATCCTGTTTTGGGTTTTTATTTCATTTGAGAAATGTTTACCTTATTTGATAGGTTCGAATCATGAGTCATGCTAGCAACTAAGTAAAAACGTAATGTGATATGCAGATGTTTCTCTCCAAGTCTACCAACTGTAAACTTCAACATTTTATTGCTGATTTAGGCTTAGCTTGTGAAATAGGACAGTTATTTAAAACATGATATAGCCTCAATTTTTTTCTGTGTTTTACACCTGTTACACTAGTACTTTTATTACTAAATTACTAGCTTTGGAAATAAGCTTGTCAAATATTCAACAAATGATTTTGTTTATAGTCGTATTTACTCTTAGTAAAAACAGAAGTAAAATAAGAAAATACATTGTTAACTCATAATAAAAACAATAAATTACGCAACATAAAATTTAAGTACATAGCACTTGGATAGTAAAAATATTTCACCGTCAACATTTAAGTTTATTGTTGTATCAACACCAACTTAAAGGGTCATGTTTCAGAGTAATGAAATATAATTTTAACTATTTTTTTTTTCAGTATAATTTTGATATGTTTCAATGTTTAAAAAAAATTACAATTAAGACGGCATAATAAGAACGAAGGGTTAAAAACAGGAATGTGGAGTTGGTACACCGAACCTTTGACTCTGACCCCTCTATTTTTCTATTGTCCGACCCTTCAGAAACGTCTAATGCAGTGGTTCTTAACCTTTTCTTACCCATAGGCCCTGTAGTTTTTACTAACATATTAATAATCAGGCCTAATATTTATTCTAAAATAGTGGCTTTATTTACTGATTATAGTAACAAAAAAAAAAACACAGAAATTAACTTACCTAAATGTATTTAATGGGGCCTCTGCTGTTGAACACTTTCCACTAATTTGTCTATTCTTGTTTCGATTGTATTACTTAACGCTATTCGCATGCAAGAGCCGATGCAGACTCAATCAAGAAATCGGATTCAAGAATTAATAAAAGAAACCACCAGAGTATTGAGAGTGGTAAAAAGTAAATACTTAACACCTATTATTCTAAGTAGAAACTGTAGAATTTTTTTTACAGAAAATAAAAGCTACAAGAACAGGCACCAAAAGTCATGGAATGTTTGTAAATGGCAAATCTATTCAAATGTCCCCCAAATCACCGGGATTTTCTTAATAGATGTAAGTAAAAGTTTCAAGAACTACTCCTGTTAGATGAATAAATATAAACCCAGAATAGCATGTAGTAGAGATGTCAACCTTTGTTAAAAGGTTGTTAATCAAAGAACCTAGATTTAAAATACAAAAAGTATTTCAAATACTCTCTTATATACAACTTCGTGATGTGTGTACTTTATTATAATAAGAATTTAGTGCAAAAAGGTATTGCAATTATCTTTCATTTCTACTTACAAAGAGAGAAAATGATTCAAAATAGATGTTTAATAACGAGAAAGATACTTAATCAGTAGTCCTGCGTGCGAGAATTTTAATGCAGCGAAACTTATCTAGTAGATAAAATCTGATGCTATAACATATTTGACTGTCCAATATCTGGACTTATTTCTGTTCCTCTAACATAACAACAGAAACAGCATTTTTTGATGGTAAGCAGAAAATAACGTCAGTAACTGCAGCTTCCAAATTGATAATAGTGAATCGCCGATGCCCACTTATAATTTTGATATTTAAATTTGAGAATAGTGATATTTAAGCATATGCTGTGCCAAAATTAAATGTAATATGTTGCCGGTAAAAAAAAAATCCCCAGATCCCTTCCAGCTTGGAACAAGCATGAGTGAAAACTAGCAGAATTAAATGAATGTACATTATTCTTCTTATGATCAATATTTGAAATAACACATTAAAAACAAAAAACATATCAGTGTTATTCTGACATAGAGGAAGGAGCCACGTAGGGTGGTAGGGGTGTACGAGATGATCATCTTTCACATTCATTGCATTGTATTACATCATCAACAAATATCTACCAACATTTTTAACTCTCCCAAATAGAATATAAGTGAGACAAATATTTCTTAGCTATGGGAGTAAATAAAGAAAAGCACTTTATTTTGATTCTCAAATGCATGTAGGTTACTTACTATGGCATTAGGAACTTGAAAGTTCATAGTCACACTGTCAAAAATACACCACCTACTTTATCTCTATGTTGAACTAATTATAGCCAGTCCCTCTCATTAAACCCCATTTCTTTAATTTCCCTTCTATGTAGGCTATTAAAAATGATAATACATTTTTTTAACAAAACAATTTTATTTGATTGACTGTTCCCAAATAGGACCACAAATCTTAATTAATGCAAGTAAATGAACACATTGTTTATTTACAAGGCACTTGGTGGAAAAGAAAGGTTCGAGTGGAGAAGTGGTGTGAACGGAAAATATTGCTAAATAAGGGGATGAATATTGCACAAAAAGTAAAAGTTCAGTTGTAATAATTGTAAGATTCAAATTACATTCAATAAAGGGACTGAGAAATCATTTTGTCTTTGTAATCTATACTGAGCTATGTTTAAATAATTTGTTCAAGCTGTCTATTGTGATATATTATATTAGGCCCTAAAATTGCTGACAGAGCTTTTATGATTAGGTTACAAGTGTTTTTAATTAATCCAAAAGCCTGCTTTCAATTTAATAATGCTGTACTGGTAAATTCCCATGAAACCTAAGAACCGTAACTTTTAGGTGATTTTCTTCTATATAAACATGTGTAAATCGCAAATTTATACTAGCATTACCCTAACAAAAATATGAGGGATCTAATGATATTAAATTTAAGATTGAAAAACTGTGTTATAATAAACAATTCAAAGTCATACACCTAAGTGACGCAGGAACAAATAGCCTACATAGAAAAAATCTGTAAAAATGCATGAGAGAAGCTCCAGAGTAGGACTAGGTTATGTACATTAAGAAGCCAAACACGCACAAATCTTCTGCAATGACCCCACATGGATTTCTTTAACAAACAAACAAAATTCTTGAAAATGGGAAATCTTTTCTTACCCAAACAAAAACACTTAATGCACATCCACTAACAATTTTACCTTCACCAAAGTCACACAAGGCTTCATTATAGCTGAAAACGTAGAGCACAAACACCCACCGCAATTCAAATAAAGTAATATTATATTTTATGGCTAAATAATGTATAGCTATATTATTAAAATTACTTTCCAAACTAGCTTAGCCTAACCTTCTGTTAACCTGGCTACTGTTCCATTCACTAATAAACAGCATCTCAATTATTAATATTCACAAAATAAATAATTTGACTTTTGTAGTAAAAGATTATGTCATATCCCAACACATCATGGACCAATCAATTAATTAATTTTCTAATTAGGTACCCTAAACTCAGAAACAATATTTAAATTGTTATCATTCGATTTACTTTTCATTATTGTTGTGTAATTATTATATGAAAAATAAGGGGAAAAGTGTTAAGTTATAGGCCTAAGATTATTTGTATACATTAAATTAGTATGATACACACTCTTCCCATTAATTTTAAGTCCAACTTCTCTTTTAAGTTTGACATAACTAATCTAATCTAAGTATGTAATGTCATTAGTGATACAAGACAACATGGATCAAGGTGACAATACAAAAACAAGAGTGTTGAAACTGAATAGATTAAAATCAAGTGAAAATTAAAAGAGAATTGCATCTGCTAATTAGGGCCCACCCTTCTTTTTAAAACGTAGTTAAAAAGAAATGAAAAAGCGTTTTAATGACATTTAAAAACAACATTTCCTACGTGTTGAAAACATTGGTTAGTTTGGCAGCTGTCAAAATGCCGAAAATAGCATTATATTATATATGAATTTCAAATTTTTTTAAAATACAATACAAAATGGAATCTAGGCCTTGCCTTTATTAGCTAGCTTTAAGAAAAATTATTAATAATTTTAAAATATTTTAGTGATTCATATTTAATATTCATTCAAATATGGAATATGTTATAATTTCATATTATTGTTAGTTAAAATTAAATTTAGAGCGTAAATTTAAATTTTAAGACCCACCTGCAGAATGTTCTGTTCCTTTCACTGCCGCCTCACTTGATATCAATTTTGGATCAAAAATGAAAATGGCGTATGCCCTATCATTTGGAAATTCCTATGACATGATCTGTCGATTTGGCCCCGTAACCTATGTTGGCCTAGTTACTTCTACCGAATTACAGTTACATTGGAAAGTTTATAAGTTTTGGAAAACAGTAAATATTAAAAACACACAATAACTACTTACTTTTTTATTTAATGTTATTTCTTTGACTTGTAAATCTATATTATGATGATCCGGTTTTAATGATCCCGCAATTCCATTCAATTCTTGTTGACGTTGGAGAAAAATATGTCTTTTCCCTTTGTAATGTGCTTTAACATCGTTCAATCCTCCGTGGCTTACGGCAAACACTTTTTTGCAAAGCAAGCAATAGGCCTTATGCTTTTCTCCTTTTACAGGAGACAACCACGTCGAAAACAGTTCCGAGTCTATCCAATCTGAATTAAATTTGCACAGACGCCGTCTCTCGCGCTTCGCCATGTTAGTTAATTAAGTTGATTATGCGCTTTACGCGTTTTCTTAATAAGTTTTAAAAATTTCTCAAAATATATTAATAGCTACAGCCACATCTAATGAAAGTTTTGTTATGATATATATAACATAGTCCAACGTAAATCGTAACAAATCAGTCAAAATGATATGTGCGCTCAGTTATTATTTATTCTATTTTAGTGTTTTTCAAAAAACCTAATGATGTAAATTCATATTTTGGGGAAAGAAGGATAGGATTATTTTCTTTCTAACAATCTGTTATAAATTTCCGAAGTGGGGTTTACAAAGGACACCCTAGTTCGTTTACATTGTGATAAATGTTTAATAAACTCTCATCTAAAGGACTTGAAAGTAGAAGAGTCATTCTAGTTCATTCACCTCAATAATCCAAAGACCCGGAAAAAATGTAATATGTACACATTACACGCGGAAGTATGAATGTTGAAAAAAATGAATTATAGAAAGTTTATTATTTTTCTAAATTTCATATTTAGAGGTTATATATGGATACAAACTCACTTAAAAAACATAATTTGATTTGTCTACACCCTGCATTGAAAAATATAAACTAAAGATTACAGTTAATCAATTTATTTGATGTGTTCATGAACTTAGCTTGACTTCCCATATAAAACAAATATCCTTAGGAGTACCTTTATCCAGAGTGGAAGTGATTCAAACTGGTACTTTAATGCGCATGCGCTAATAGAATAACCAATTAAAAAGAGTTTTTTTTCTTATGATAGTTCTGTTCGCGTCGCCTGCAACAAGCAGTTCTATGTGTACTTTCCTGCTTTTTTGTGTTTTACTTACGGGAGCAGGTCCAGTACAAGGCTGTTCGCGTCGCCATCGCAAAGCTGCCTTTTCAGATCCATCTCTTGAGTGGGAGTGAGAGTGGCAGGTTTGGAACTGGAGAAGAAGAATAAAAAGCGTGCCAACATGAATAATAGACTTCACATAAAAACTTGAATTCATTTAACAAAATTGACTAATTTTAAGTTGACTACAAGAAATGTTTACAATTAACACGTACTTCCGAACACTCAAAGCATGAAGCGTTGATCATAGACATAGATTTTTTTTATAATTTATTTTAGGTACAGTATTTTATGTGCACTTTCTGAACCTACTTATTATATAAGCACACGATAATTTCTATGAGTGAGAGCAAAAGGACCTACCAATTTTGCCAGGGAAGGTATTTCCACATACCCACAGGGTTCTTTTACATGCCACAATCAACATAGTACCGACAGCTTTACTTTTCCTCAGAATGAAGATGTGCTACGATTTTTTATCGCTCAAAAATATTCGTTGAATCCAGTTGGGTTTGAACCTATGAATATCGGATCCTGAGGCAAGCCCATTACACCAAGCCCACTGAGGTCAACAGCAAAGAAGAAAAAATAAGTTAAAGGGAATAGGAATAAAATATGGGAGTAATATCACCTACGTTCAATAAAATAATTAATAATGATTATGATAGTGTTTCACCACTTTTAAATACATAAACTGAAATCTACTGAATTTGTGAGGTTATTGCTACTGATTTGTAGGGTACTAGTGTTGGCAACACTGGTCAAGGACTAAAGTGTGACGCTCAAGTTTATCGTCTGCTACACTGTGTGGGGACAGAATTAACGGTTTCTTCAAATGTTATTATGTGAAAACATGTCTCTGATGAATAAAAGTGTTATTGTTTGAAAATAATGAAGTATTATACCACATTTTCCTGAAGAAACATTTACGTTAAATGATATATAATTCAGTTTTACAGCTAATACTATACAAATACGAATAAAAGCTTTAACATATTTAATTATTTAGCTATCATCAATGTTGTTTACAGTCTGCCAGGACTACTTATATTTAAAGTTGGTTATTAGTTTGTATATTGGTTTCAGAAATAATATTATATTGAAAGTTCGATAAATATAATGAATAAGGTATTTTAAAACTGGATTACATTTGTTTGAATGACAAACTTTGTGTAGTTACCATACGTTCAAGCTATCACTTGTAGAAAGTATTATATTACTATTTAAAAAAAAAAGTTTGCTCATATCTTGTATATTGCTTTCAGAAACCATATTATGTTGAAAGTTCGATAACTATAATGAAACAAGTTAGCTAAAAACTGTATTACATTTGTTTTAATGACATACTTTGTGTAGAAGTCTTACGTTAAAATGATAATTTAGGTTATAGGCTTGAAGGAAGTACGGTTTCTACTAAAACCTGATTTTAGTAATAATCGCCCTAATGACCTCACTGTGTCGACGGGCCTCAAAACAATAATAGTAATAATCCCAATCTGTAAGGCTTTATTTCGTACCAGAATACTATCATATATATATATATTGGTAGGATAAAGGGATTTCCTTCTGGAAGGTCTTTTATCCTAACTAAACACTACTATAAGGTAGGATTCAGGTACGAGATAAAGCCTTACAAGCGAGCTTCCTTCAAAAATCATCACATATATTAGGCTAGATGAAAAAATAACTAACATGTTTCTAACTTTATTATGCTATTCAAAGCTTTTACTAACATATTTATTTCATTTAACTAATCACACATTGTAGTTATATCCATTTTATTTTAGTAAGGAGAAAATTGAATAGAGTAATTGTGTGAGGAGCGTGCTTTTCAAATTTATACCATAGGTTGATATTAAGTTAATAAAACCTAATTAAGTTAAGATATTAAATGTAGAAGATTAAACAAGAAAATAAATTTAAAAGAAAATTTCACTAAAGAATGTTATAACCATTGAAGATGATAACATATGTCAAAAATGACTATTGTAATAAAACTACTTAAGTTACATATAATTTCAATTAAAAGTTAAAAATTAGGAGGGAGCAAATAGTGTAATATTTAGAGAAAATGAAAAGTTAAAACATATTGAATTGTTGAGGATCAGTCAATTTTAATAAATATAGAGTAAATATAGTAACCCTATTAAACAATTCAACTATATCATATAAATAGATCAAAAATATTACATAATGACTAGATGACCATTAACAGTTAATATATCATGTATTATAAAATTGTGAAACATATATATATATAAGGTATTAATCAAGTTTCATGAAAAATAGTTAGTTTCATACAAACATTTTAAAATACAAAGTTAAAAATGACATCGAAAAAGTTGAGATGTAAAAATTAGAGTAGAGGAGTGACTATATAATGCAAAAGGTATAATGGGAAGACTAATGTACAGGTTATAAGTACAAATAACTGTAAAAAATTAAGTGTAATAACATTGAATTATAAGATTTAAGTTTAAAGTTTGAGATTTCATATAAGATAGGTTTATTAAAGAAATGATAATATGGTTAGGGTAAAAGTTTAAGGACGTTCCTTCACTGGGGTGTTTAGTTCCTTTCTTTAATATAGCTCGCCTATGGCTGATTGTACATGTCGTAACTCGAATCAAGCTCCAACTCCAATATACCTCGCCTATGGCTGATTGTACATGTCGTAACTCCAATCAGCCATAGGTAGGGTTACCATAATTTATTGAGGCCATATCCGGACAGAGGTCTTTCCAGGGTCGTTGGGGGTATGCAATACCCACCAGGGAGTGGGGGGTCCGAGGACTCTCCCCCGATTTTTTTTTTGAAAATTAGGTACTAAGATCTGCGTTTTTAGCTATCCTGATACGTGAAAAATGTTATCAAACTTTTCTTGATTTATAAGCTTTTTAAATTAGAAAATAAGTATTATGAGGTTAATAAATTACAAATTTATTATAATTAAGCCTTTTTAATACACTATCGCTTAAATTCCATGAATATTTACATACAGTAGATAACATAAGTGTTCATATTATATTCTGAGCTTTTCAAGTACGTTATTCATGCTGCAGTGTGACCAACCTAAGGTGCGGCGTGGAGTAAAATTCCCCAATTTGGCCACGTTTTCGATTCAGATTAGTAAAATCCGGACATTTCTCAGATCCGGACGCCAAACCGGACACGTGTTCCAAATCCGGACGAAATCCGGACGTATGGTAACCCTAGCCATAGGCGAGCTATATTAAGGAGAGGAACTAAACAGCACAGCGAGGGAACGTCCTTATACTTTTACCCTAACCATATTATAATTTCTTTAATATACCTATCTTATATGAAATCTCAAACTTTGTAAACTTAAATCTTATTATTCAATGTTATTCCACTTAATTTTTTACAGTTATTTGTACTTATAGCCTGTACATTAGTTTACCCCATTATACCTTTTGCATTATATAGTCACTCCTCTACTCTAATTTTCACATCTCAACTTTTTCGATGTCATTTTTAATTTTGTATTTTAAAATGTTTGTATGAAACTAACTATTTTTCATGAAACTTGATTATATCCTTTTATATATGTTTCACAATTTTATAATACATGATATATTAACTGTTAATGGTCATCTAGTCATTATGTAATATTTTTGATCTATTTATATGATATAGTTGAATTGTTTAAAAGGGTTACTATATTTACTTTATATTTATTAAAATTGACTGATCCTCAACAATTCAATATGTTTTAACTTTTCATTTTCTCTAAATATTACACTATTTGCTCCCTCCTAATTTTTAACTTTTAATTGAAATTATATGTAACTTAAGTAGTTTTATTACAATAGTCATTTTTGACATATGTTATCATCTTCAATGGTTATAACATTCTTTAGTAAAATTCTCTTTTAAATTTATTTTCTTGTTTAATCTTCTACACTTAATATCTTAACTTAATTAGGTTTTATTAACTTAATATCAACCTATGGTATGAATTTGAAAAGCACGTTCCTCACACAATTACTCTAATCACACATTGTTTTATCTCATATATTCAATTAAATTAATGAACGATGTCAAAATGCCTCATTGCTTTGTATAAGTGTAAAGAGAGAAGCAAATACCCAAAAGTTTTTTCTCTCCTACACAATGGCATGCAGACGACAGCTCAAAAATTTCAGCCACATATGTCCATCCAGTTATATAGAGATCACTGATTAAAACACAATCTCATTCATTTATTTATGTATCATAAATTCATAAAACCATTTTAAATTAACATGGTAAGAACCTCCACATATTTTATTCAAATTTAAAACACTTCAATCGTGCGAAGACAGAATTCATTATCTACTAAACAAATTACAAAAATTAATTTAAGTTATGATACATTTGAATGTCTACCCTTCATGTTGTGTATAAATTTAATCACAAAACATTGAAAACTCTCAACGCCCCAGAGTGATATTCAAATGCAATTCTCACATCCATATTTTTTCCTAATTTCTATAAGGAGTATAAAATCTAATTATTAACTTAAGCTAACATTTTGGCCTTAAATGGGGGAGTTTACACAATTTACAGGCTTTAACACCAATAACATTTTTTTAAAACCCTGGTGTTACTACTACCTGTTAAGTTTATACGCTTATATACTAAATACGCTAATAGTTTTAAGGATTTGATAGGTTAATACATTAAAGAAAGTGTAGCCGCATTTGCGTGGAGTGAGAGTGGAAAACCAAATATTAAAAAACCACCCAACAGAGATTCGAACTTCGATTTCCCTATAATTGGCAGTCTAGAATTCTGTTAGGGTAGCATCTTAGACCATGCATCCACTGAAGCGGGCATAATTTATGGATCCAACACACTTTACCATCTTAATTATCAATTAGATAGGCACTCTACATGATTTGGTGTGGATTTAGTGTGTGCTGTAATCTGGAAAAGTACACAAAGGGTGCGGGATTCTTTAATTGTTTTATGTCACATTATGGAAAATGTAACATTTTCTACCATCCATGCACACAAAATTAAAATTAAATTTTCAATGGTAACAACCTTAAAATTGTAAAATAATTCTATTTAATTTAAAAAATTCAAAAAACCCACCTTAATCACAGGTAAATGATGAGAGGTAGTTAGAATGTTAAATAGATATCTAAATAATGGGATCAAAAGTATTTTACTATGCAATCAATGCCATTTTTACTATCGTAAACCAGGCCTATCCCAAATAAACAAAACCTAACCTTCCAGGTGTCAATAAACGTACATATTTTTAATGGAATTCTGGATCCCAAAATATCATGTAACAAAATACCCAATCTTTTAATTTTCTAAACTATCTACAATTATTATAAAATATTAATTTTTGTTATCATTAGAAATTTGCCTTTGTGTGTAGCCTATAGATGTTACACAAATATTTTATTTCTCATAATATAACATGGAAATAAATTAAAGAATCTCGCCCTCTTGGCGTAGGGCCTACACAACTTTCCTGTAATTTTCTGATTTTATGCTTCCAGGATATAGCTGCATTTTCTGATGACAATTTTGAGGCTAAGGCTTGGATCAATAAAACATTCAAATCTGCAGAAGCACAAGAAAACAAAGATGTACATATTATACCTTATGGGCAATGGATAAGTATATTTGACGAACAAGTGGATTTTAGTGAAATTAAAAATTCTAATTTTTAAACTATTGTAGGGGGGGTCTATGGCATTAACATTAAAATGAGTAAAATGATTGAATATAATGGCTGTCATTAGCTGCTACCAGCGATTGGAATTATTTTGTTATCCGAATCGGTGATCAAATAGTCTAGGGTCTCACACTCGCATTGGACTGGACTGCCATTGACAACAAGGAGATAAGTTAGGGGTTCAACTTTTATTTGGGTGTAATGAGGTTGGTTTTTCCTAAACGGCTTCCCACACTCCCACAATCCAAATGCACTTATGTTTCTTATAAATTATGTCTTCCTTATTCCTAATATACTAGTGTAGGCTTAAATATATGAATAGTCCGAATGTTAGCTAAAGAAAACGCACACACAAAAAAAGGGTCAATTAGGCTTAGGGCCTACTTACTAAATGAAAGCCTAAATATCTTTTATACTTTTTTTTAGTAGTCATAATATGGTAGCCTTAAATGATAAAAAATAACCTTAAATGTGGGCTCTAGTATGAATATTTGATGAATACTAACATATTCATATTATGGTGAAGGCCTGGTTTCTTCCCTTGCGCCTGGTGATGTCCAGTCAGATATCTTTTGAAGGGTCGAAGTCCTATCACTCCAAGATACCTGATCTTTATTTGGGCTGCTCACACTCTCCTGTGCAGGGAATTACATGACATGGGTCATAAGTATCAATGTTCTGCTGTTAATGGTGGGAAGGAGGTTTTTATAGTTATAAGCTCTGATTTAGCATGAGGGTAAGCTACAATACAATTTTGATAAGAATACCCTTTTAGAAAATACAATTTTTAATATCATTTTACTACATCAGTACTAGTTTATTCTACTGTAATGTTATTTTATAGGTATTGATAAATAGCAGAAGTACCTGTCATTGCTCGAGGTAACCGTGCAATGAATTACATGGTTAATATGGGCAACACTTTTCTTTGATTCAAACAAAGATACAATTTTTTTGTAGTTCTTTCAACCCAGTTTTTAATACATTAAAAAAAATCTAGTCAAAACTTAAAAATTCCAGTTTCTACATGCACATTTTTTTTGCACAATGGCTAATAATTTTAAAATTTTAGCCCTTTGTATGCAGTAGATATTGTTCAATGTTCATGACAGACACAAACAAACTATTCATTTATTGATATATCAAAAGTGACAGCTACAGATTATATGACTTGATTTATGAATATGTGAATTAAGCTTTAGTAACTTTTTTTTAGCTGTCTATGAAAATTGGACTGTTAGTAGGATCTTCCTTTAAAAGGGGAGAGGAGTGTGAGAGTTGGGTGGGGGGGTATTTCTAGATCGCCATAATTGTAACTAATCCTTTATCATTTCAGGCATTTGTATCATCATTAGTGATGAAACTTCAGCTGTATGTCCAACAAGTGAATGGTGCCTTGGAGGACACGAGTCAACAGGTAAGGTTCGGACGAACAAACAATGCCTTGGAGGATACGAGTCAACAGGTAAGGTTCGGACGAACAAACAGTGCCTTGGAGGATACGAGTCAACAGGTAAGTTTCGGACGAACAAACAGTGCCTTGGAGGACACGAGTCAACAGGTAAGTTTTGGACGAACAAACTGTGCCTTGGAGGACATGAGACAACAGGTAAGGTTCGGACGAACAAACGGTGCCTTGGAGGACACGAGTCAACAGGTAAGGTTCGGACGAACAAACAATGCCTTGGAGGATACGATTCAACAGGTAAGGTTCGGACGAACAAACAGTGCCTTGGAGGATACGAGTCAACAGGTAAGTTTCGGACGAACAAACGGTGCCTTGGAGGACACGAGCCAACAGGTAAGGTTCGGACGAACAAAACATCTCTCACAATGGCTTGTCATTAAAGAGATAATTGGGCTCCGACATCATGTTTTACAATATTGTACACTTACATTCATGTTTACATGTATGTATGTCCAATTGAATAAACGAGAATGAAGAGAAAGTTGATAACAATAATGTTAAGAATAGATTATAAAACACCGTTTCACTTGATTTATGTGCCAAACCACTAGTAAGCATCATAATAGCACTAGAATATTCAGATTCAAGTTCCCTTTTTAAATTCTAACATGAGATATTTTCAAATCTTTAAATTTGCTTAAGGTTTTGAGAATTTCAAAGACTCTGATTCTATCTATCACACCTTTAAAACCACAATTATGCCCCCTACACTACAATAAGATAACTTGGGATATAGTGGGCCTAGACAATAATAATATCTTAAATCAGTCGTTTTCACACATCTTAAAGATAATATTTTGGCCCAACCCGGTTTTGAACCACTCTCTCACAGATGGTTCATCATAACTTGAAGCTCAACATCTTAGTGCATATGATGTCTACATGTGTTCATAGTATGTTTATTTGTCGAACCATCTGATATAAGCTTCTCACATATAATCTTCTTTATTTGGACACGAAACAATGCTTCACTGGATCTTTACAAGCTGCTATGAGAATCTAATTACCATGTGCTCTACATTGAGGAACCAAGGTGTGTGAGTCCAAGTACTCTGGGTTGGGATGGGTTTCCGCTTTGAAATTCCAGTACATTCTGAACTCCAGCTGTAAAGCATTGAAAAAGGAAAATTATCTTAGGGACGGAGTGATTTTGCGAGGCGTCGTAACGTGCGTCATTGTGTTCTAGTCGACAACCTCTCTTCCCCTTCCTCTTATGTCTTTCCTTGCTTCTTTCGTTTCCCTCGTCTATAATTAGGAGTGGAACTTGGTTATTAAAAATCACTTGATTCTATTAGAGTTCTAGGATTGTCTCATTGCTAATGGTTCTTCAATATTTAATAAGAACCCGCCTCGGTGGCGTAGTTGGCTAACGCACCAGTCGTGTTGAGTCAGACCACTGAGGACGGGGAGATTGAGGTTCGAATCTCGGTCGGGTGAACTGGGGGTGGTTTTTCCTAAATGGTTTTCCACTCTCCCTCCACGCAAATGCGGGTTCACTTCCTCTAAATTCAACCTTCCCAATTCCTAATCCATTAGTGTAATTAGTACTTAAGCGTATAACCCGAACGGGTAGTAAGACGCGGTGCTATAATTAAAATATTTAATAAGAGGTGTCACTTAATCTCTTTCCCTATATCTAATATTCTAATCAATATATTGTGGGGCTATTTTTTGTATACTATTTCAGGGGTCTATAAGCATTTGTTTTGTAACACTACCATCTATCTTTGCTTACTATTTTTTTTTACCATGAACATGGTATAAAATGTGGTTATCTTTGGCGCCCTTGTAACACTATTGTTAACATCATAACAATCCTTTCATTTATTTGTAATAAAATAATGTTTCCATGAAGTTGTTTCTGAATCTTCTTTATTAGGGACCCTAACTTCTATGTTCTCTGTGATACCTATTAGGTATTGCAGAGTTTACCTCGTGTGATGCGGGACACAGAACTTCTTCATCAAGAAGCTCTGTTACTTCGGGAGAAGATGCAGTTGGTGAAAGTTGAAATTGCCAAGGTTAGTAAGATCTATTACAATACTAACTTGGATATGAAATTGCTTCAAAGCATTACTATATAATTCGATTGTTCTCTCCTGGACAATTCTTAAGTTAAACCAACATTAAGTAAACTGCATCCTGATGGCTTCCATTTAAAAATACGAGTTGAACCTTTTTTCTAAGTTACCTTACATTATGTCAACGTTAAATGAGGTTTTATTCGAATCTTGAATTTAACATTCTTTCAAAGTTCAAATATCCTTAAGGATTTGAAGAGTTTGAAGGATATATCTCTACTAATAACAATGAAAAAAAATTCTATTTCAATTTTCTTTATTACTCTGTTTCGAGAAAATAATACTGTAGTGACATAAATCAAAAGCTTTACTTTGATCAAAATAAATTGTATCTAACTAACCCTGTGTAGACACTTGAAGGGCAACATGCCCCAGAAACTCTTTTATGTTAGTGACAGGAGATCTATTTTTTTAGAAAACCATGTTAATCTCTGAGAGTCTATTTTTTAAATAGTGAAAAGTATGTTCATACATTATTTTCTTGAATATTTAAAAAAAAGATTTATTAGTTACAAACATTTATTTTTATCAATTTTTTTTCAGCATGATTAAGCGATTAAATACCCCATGTTTTAAATTGTGTGTACAAAAGAGCTGAACCTAAACTCCTGATGAGGATAACATATTGACCTAACACAGCAAAGTCAAGCAGTTACTCCCTTCTTGTCTGTTGGCCCAGGTGGAGCAGGACACCGGACAATCCATGGCAACATTGGAGCACATTGACAACATCAAGACGGAGCTTCAAGCGGCCAAGCAAGCTCTTCATGAGGCGGACAACTGGATAATACTGGCGGCTGATTTGGAGGAGGTAGGTCACTATATTTGATACAATTTCTTTCATTAAGGATGTGATAAGTACAGCTTTTCAAATCGAATTCATTAAATATTCTTTAAGCCAAATACAAGCTCAATTTTTTTATTTTTTTTTTATTTTTCTTTACATTGTGGTTATTTATAAAATACCTCTATACAATAAAATCATTTAGAAAATGTTTTATTGCACAGTTGTTAGTAAAATTTAATTCAAAGCTGATAAATCTAGTTATCACAACATGCCATTTAATGACTTCAAATTGTTTCATATAAATATTAATTAATAATAACCATAAACAGCTCAGAATGGTAATAATTAAACATAAATGAGTATATCATCTGTCAAAATTTTTACTGGTGAATCTTTGTAATCATCAAAAATCATGATTTTTTTTGAAGCCGAGACAAAGCTGATTTTTTTGGTGGGTAGGCATTTTTCACTTCACTCAAGTTCGAATTGAGTATGAATGAAAACATGAAGTTTGTTTTTCGAGTTTGAGTAATATAATTAAAGTAATATTTGTATTATAAATAATATATGCAAATAGCCTGTACAGTGATAAATAAAAATAAGCTTATACAGCTGATCTATAAATGTTTAGAATTAATAATGATTGTGAACTCTGAACTACACATTTCCCGGTTTATTAATATCCAATTGGGGACAGGTAACAGAACAAAGCTCAAAAATTGCACTTTATCTGAGCCAGCCACTTGCTTTTTTTGCACATTTAATGCTGTAAATTCAACATTTGGCGTAAAAATAACAAAACCCATTTCAAAATAATTTATTTTTGTCCCTTGAAGTGAATTAAACATGGGACAACTTCAATAATTAGGGCTATTGAACCCAACCTGTCGGATACCCAGATAATTGAATGATCGTGAGCAGGTATTCGAGTCTGGCGATATCGAGAGTATATCGGCAAAGCTCGTCAGCATGCAGCAGTCTCTCCTCATCTTAGCCAATGTGCCAGACTATGAGGACAGGAAACTGCAACTGGAAGGTCTCAAGAACAGGCTGGAAGCCATGGCGAGTCCTCTGCTAGTACAAGCGTTCACATCCGGTTCTATTGGTAAGTATCTGCTATAATGACTACATTATTCTATTATTACTACAGATTAAATATTAAGATCCACTATGACTCATGTGTGTAAAAACTCTTGATTCCCTTTTTAAAGGACTTTGACTAACTTTCAGGCCAAGTATTTACGACAATGACAATTTTGGATATGTATTGTAAAAGCCACTGTAGCAGTACACCAATTCTTTTCTACATAGTTTCAATGTTCATGTCAAATCATAAAACACCTGTATGTTCACAGTGTGCTTTTAGTGTAAGTTTATGGCAATATGGCATCATTACCATTACTAATTCTAACACCTGTTGCTCATTCAACCTCTTCTTGTGGACATTATAGGTGAACATTCTTCTTTCCATGTACTTCGTTATATCATATTGCCAACTTATTCTAGGTCACTCAAAAATCTCTTTTTCACTAATATCTTGCGTAACAAACAGAAAAACTTGCCTAAATACTAAGAGCTAGGATGTATTCACTATTATACAAGTTCGAATCTCAAAAATTTGAATCTTCATTCTAGTTAGAAGTCTCGAATCAGAATCATGGAAAAACTTCTCCCTCAGCCACGCATCTCTAGTCTGCTCCTTTAGCTTCCATATTCTTCTGCGCTTGCTCTATCCATCTTGTTCGTGATCAGCCAATAGGTCTTCTACCCTTCTCTTTTTTCTTTAAGGCTTTCTTATCATACATTATGTTCTCCTCCATTCTTATTACATGACCTAACCACAGCAACCTGTTTCTCTTCTAATAACTTTTTAGGGTTGCCAAACGTCCCATATTATACGGGATGTACAGTATTTCACCTGCTTATTTTCTGTCCCATATTGAACTCATACGGGACAATATAATGTCCCGTATTTGAAGTACAGCATATAAATAAGTGCCAACTACCAAGTTTACGAAAGAACATGACATAGTATGATGACCTGGTGGTTTAGGGGTAAGGTGTCAGACTTCTGTGCTGGGGATCCGGGGTTCAATCCTCGGTCCCGGCACAGATTTATCTGATTGCCAAAGCCTTCCTTCACAAAAGATGTGAATTTTAAATATTTGGTCACTTATAAATTAAATTTATAATGTTTTTATGGGTTTACAGAAATGTTGATTTGTATTGTATTATTTAAGAGAAAATTCAAGGGCAAGGCCTATACACTTAGCAGAAAACTGTAGGCCTTGACCTTCTATCCTATAAATCATTCACCACCTTAGTTTACTTGGATGACAGCTTAAAAGGTTATTAGAAATAGTCCCTAATATATCACTATGCCAACAGCTGACATCTGTCACTTTAGATAACTGTAATGAAAACAGATGGTAATATATGAATGCGATAGTTAATCACAGTAATCTAGGCCAATATTATTTATATATTTATTTGAGGTCGGGCACAAAGCTTATTTATCGTTTTATTCGACTTAAAAAAATTAATATTCACACCACTTTCACAAAAAATTCTAAAGAACATAACTTCAAAATGTCGACTGACGAATTTAAACCATGTGATTGAACATGACGGAAAACAAGCTTTTTACAATGATGCACCCAAACAATTGATGGAAATATTTTATTCAGTTAAATATTTTGAAATACGATAAAATAATCATAAAATAATTAATTATATATAAAAAATATGACAAGTATGTTCTCTTTTCCAAGTAAATACAATGCCTGTATTAAAAGGTATTAATGCATGCACTAAAATGAAGAATAAGTACTTTTGATTATGTTTAAAATATTGTTTCAAGTTGTATGAAAAAAATTTATTAAAAGTAATGAAATAGTATGATAAAACTTAAGTTTATGTTATTTTAAATGTAAAATATAACAGGTAATTAAAAAACTTTACATTTATAACAAAACAGTGATCTTTTACAAGTGTTGGCAACCCAAAAACTAAACATACGATTTTCGAACTGTCATCCAGGTAAAAACCTATCGGAAACGGACTATATTTTCAATGTTCAATTTAAAATAGCTGTTTGGCGCCATTTTTTCTTTATAATATTTTAAGAGTTAGGAGTGAAAGTATGTTCAATTCAAATACAAATCCAGCCCTGAAAATTGTATCATAGGAAAGCAGAAAGCTGTTATAGGCAGTCTAGACACTTATCTATGACCGTCATGATATATTTTTTACTGTACTTTTCAGGGATTTTTAATTTATTAGTTAATTTACTATAACGGTTTCTCATTTTCTAACATTTTTAATTCTTTGATCCTTTTATTTTCAATGTTATATAATAATATATCATATCATGGATATATCTTATTTTCAGAGCAGTCTCGGGTCTTTGTACGTATATTCACTTCTATTGATCGTTTGGCTCAGCTTCTTAAGTATTTCCACAAATGCCAAAAAGGTGGGCTCATCCAACAGTGGCACAGTATCCTAGAGGCAGATCAAGACGAGAGTGTTACTGATTGGTTGCGCAAGTTTTATGATGCGCTACTCTCCAATTGGCATGAACAGGTTTGTAAATGATGTAGTGATTTTTTTCTGGGGAAATGCGGGGATACACCATATCCCCACTTTTTTTTTTTTAAATTAGGTTTTAATTTAAGTTTTAAAAATAGTATACATTTTGTTATCATATTTAATTCTTTGCATCAATCTTTGTTGCGTGAAAGAAAAAAGATTATTCACACAAAGAAATGAGGTATAATGGCAACAATGCTGCTATAATATATAGCATGGATGTGGGAACGGGTGTCTAAAAATTCCGTTTTGTTTGCCAAGAAGCTTTGTGAAGGATCGAGCCTGTCTATTGCTATTTGCCATGATGAAACTCACTGGGGCAATAATCCACAACAGCCGGCAATAAGTTGTGTGGTCTGTGAGCAGTTGTTCTGCCGTTATTAAGTAAGCAAACCTCTTTGACTGCTAATGGAGTTTTATCATGATGTAGGCTCATGACAATCTGCCAACTAATGTAAAACTCGAGTATATTTTGTAATTAAATAGGCAAACGCCACTGTACAAAAATATATGAGAAGATACTAGAAAAGAGAATAAGAAATAAAATGAAAGAAAGGTGGAGAACAGAGTTCTACATTAGACTTAATTATTGCAATATGACAGCTGACGGAAAGAGGGTTTGGTTAATAAAGTTTGGAAAGTGATAGAGGAGGCTAAAGGGGAAAGAGTAGTTGTAAATTTTAATGTGAGTGAAAAGCATGTATGAAGATAACAGGAGTTGTGTTAAGACAGCGAGCAGGAGTACGAAGTGGTTCCAAATAAAAAAAAATGGAGTGAAACAGGGGAGTGCCCTCTCACACGACTATGTGTAGTAGTGATGGAAATAGTCATGAATAAAGTGGCAAGAAAACTCGGGGAGGAAAGAATGAAAGCCATGAGGTTTGCTGATGACTTGTTATGAGGGGAGAAGGAAGAGGAAGAACAGGAACATCTACAGGAATAGAATGAGGAAGTGAAAGTATGTGGGATGAAATCCAGCATGGTGAATTGTGAAGTGATGGTAATGACAAGAAAGAGGACAAGCTATAAATTTGGATGAAGTAGAGCTGATAAAAGTACAGAATGTAAAATATCTTGGAAGCGTGATTGAGGAGAAAGGTGGAAGTAGAGAGGATTTAACGAGAAGAGGACAGTAGGGTGAGTTGTTCTATAGGTGTGTAAGAAACCTGCTTTAGGGAAGAGAAGTGCCCTTGAAGTGTAAGGAAGTGTTGTACAGGGCACTAAGTACCCATTGTCACATATGCAACAGAAATATGGACAGTGAATGTAAGAGTGAGTAGGAAAGTGGAGGTCCTGGGAATGAAGTTTATGAGGAGCATGTTAGCTGTCATGAGGAGAAACAAGATTATGAATGAAGATATCCAGGGAAAAGTTGGGGTACAGGGAGTTCATTAGATAGTAGAAGAAGCAAGACTGAGATTGTATGGGCATGTAATGAGGATGAGGAAGAAGATAATGGAAACATTTTTTTTATGGAAATGAGGTTTGTAAGAAAAAGACTGCAAGGGAGGTCAAGAAAGAGGTGGTAGCAGCAGATAGCGAAAATTGTGCAAGTGAGAGGAGAATAATGGAAGCAATTAAAGGAGGAAGAATGCTGGAAGGTTAGAGGAAGATGGAGGCATTTTACTAAACTGACTAGGCCACAAGCTGGAAACAGTTTTTGATGATGATGAATGGTTAATTTGGGTTTATAGAAAATATACAAGGATGTGTGAAGTCTTATTTTTCAATTTAAAGCAAACTTGAATCGAATATATGAAATATTCTTGAAGCCGAATCAAAGTTTTAATATCTTTTTTTAGTTGTTTTATGATTGAAAAAATATTATTCTGTGTTTATTTATATAGCTTTATGCACTAAAATTACCAGGTTAATATTTTCTTGCGCAATTTGTTTGTAATATTTGGTTTTAAATATGCTAAATCAAATTACTATCCCAACTCACAATTTATTTACTTCAAATTTGTAATGTATACATAACAGCTCCAAATGGCAGTAAATGAACATAAATTAAGTATTTTAGCTGTCAATATTTTTATTGGCGAAGCAAGATTTTTTTTTTTTAAAGCAAAGTTGAAGCAGATATTTGTTTCGAAGCCAAGTTGAAGTTTCAAAGCTTCGCACATCCTTAATGAAGTGCATTTTAACTAAACACACTAGTAAAATATTATATTGATTTAGTTTGAGGATTTGTGACACCTTAGCTCAGTTGGTAGAGCTTCAATCTACTGGGCAAAGAGTATGACTCTCAGCATGGCAGAAAAATCTTACATTGTTGAATATGGACCCTCTCCTTTTACAGTGTGATCAATCAACTACTGGGAAACTGGGTGTGGTGTCTATTCTAGGTTTAGAAAGTTCAGGTTAGACACCCATCTTAAAAATAATACCCGAGAACTGAATATTAAGCTCCTCTGGTCTGGTTTGCTTGTGCCAAGCAGGTCAGGTTTTGAATTCTGGCCAGGTATAATAAGGTTAATTTTTGTTACCAAATGGTTTCCTGTTCTCTCTACCAACAAATGTGGATAATTTCTTTTAAATTCTACCTTCATACCTAATCATTAAGTTAAATATTTCTAGCCTGGATGGGTATTAAGACACATAAAAAAAAAGAATGATATTAAGATTTAAACTGAGGTGTAAGTTGTGCTTACAAGTCTTGTAATCAGTGCTATAAATAAATGTTCCCCTACTTGCATGTGCCGTGCAGGTAAAATGGTGTGGGCAAGTGTTCTCCAGTGTGTCATCAGTAGGCACCTTGTTGGAACTGTATGCTGACGTGTTGGCGAGCCTTGATCCCAGTGTGAACGTGTGCGTCGATGCCTCTTTGAAGCAGCAGGCTGTCAGCTGTCCTTCCTCATGGACCTCAAGCAAATCACCAAACATTTTGCAACCAACCTGCACGCGGCCATTGAGGCCACCACACAAGGCAAGTCTTGGGTGACAGTTATACCCAAAGTTGAAAATAAAATGGTATTTAGTTTCACCCACTATTGTTTTAACAACTGCCCACTGTAATCTACGAGACTTGATTATCCTAACAATGTCTTGTGAAGAGTATTGAATATGTAACTCATCATTATGTAACCTCCTCCACTATCCAATAGCCTCTTCCTTGTTTGGATCAAATATCTTCCTAAGCGCCATGTTTTCGAACACCCTAAATTTGTTTTCGTCATGTAAAGTAAGAGACCACGTTTCACACCCGTAGAGAACAACCGGCAAAATTATTATTTTGTATATTCCGAGTTTTACATTCCTTGACAGCAGGAGAGATATCAACAACTTACTAGCCGAGTAATAGCAGGCATTTCCCGACTTGATTCTTTTCCTAATTTCCATTCTAAAATTGTATTGTTAGTTAAAATTGTTCCTAAATATTTAATCTCATTAACCCTGTCAAATGATAAGTAGTTCAAAGTAATCTCTCAACTATTGTCCCCAATCTGTGGGATTATATACTTAGCCTTTTCAGTGTTCACTTCTAAATCTATTTACATACTAGCCTCTAGTAAAATTTCTGCATTTCTTCCAACAACTTCCTTATTATTTCCCATCAAAGCTAACTCATCTCTGTAACCTAATAGCAGCATTGTGCTGTTTAATGTCAACCCTTCCCTACTTTCTTGCATCATCCTAATAACATACTATAAGGCAAGTAGAGGACTGCAAAGCTTTGATAATATCGATACTGATTCATATTTTATATTATTTGATTTGATAACTCGAATCAAACCAAACTAGAAAAAAAAAGAGATAAGGTTTTATTTAGGCTGTTGAAAATCCCACATTCCATCCCATCCATGCCTTAAACTTGTTAATATATTTATAATAACAATTATTGTGAGGTAAAGTAAATGTTTATTAAATTATTACTGGATTGATTGGAAAATATGTTACACTTTTTTCACAAAAACAGACTTTATAAGACCTTTGTGAAGTCTATAATTACACTCCCGGATAATACGTAGCAAATGTATTAGCTTTAAGGACTGAAGATATATAACATATGGAAATAGTTTATATTCACCATAACATATGGTTCTCTTTACCGCTTAACTTTGACAACGTGAACTAGTGTTGTACGAACATGTTAAAGAGCTTACTTTTTATATTATAACATAGCATTAGGGTCCAAAACATAAAAAAAAAAGTAACTCATATAATATAATATAATATATAATATAATATAATATAATATAATATAATATAATAATTTCAGAATATTTAACTAAGATATGATGTGATATCATTCAAAATTCGTGAATATTATTTGGTTCGATTCGAGATTAGATTAAAATTCGAAAAACCTGCTTCACAGATGTCTAAAAGCTAGATTAAAAGTAATGGGAAAAGTTTCTTTGCTTGTTTCAACCCATTATGTATTACAAAACTATTTGATAAGTGACATCCAACCTGTACCCTGCCACACATATTAGTCAAACATACCTCAATTAGATTGACAAGTTTTTTGGGTATCTCATATTTAACTAAAATTATTCTAACTGAATCATAGGCCTTTTTAAAACTATATCTGTAATTGATCAACCGTCATGTTGTATTTATACTTTTTTATATAATGTTTGCTGAATAGTAAAAATCTGATCCGTTGTTGATCTATTTCACTATCACTTCCTTTAAATTAATATACACAGTCTTCCTACATTATCTTGTTATGTATTTCCAAGCCATTAGGCAATAATTCATTTTACTATATTTTGATTGATGATAATGATTTTAATCAAAACACATAACAAGCTTTGCTTAAGATCAACTACTATTCTTTTATGATAAAAATTAAATTAATCAGCAATACAGTACTAATTTGATAAACAAATTACAAACAAATGTGAACTGTGTTCTTCTTTTCATTGTAAAAGTATTGTGTTTGTCCCTTTTATATGTTCCTATCCACCTTTCCTATACCTTCTTCCAAATATATTACAATTAACTCATAAAGCGAAAAGATGTTTTCCTTATAGATATATATTATATATTCGCATCCAATGTCCTTTTCCTGTGTTTGTCCTTTATGTTATACCTTTTACATGTTCTTATCTGTGTGTCCTATCATTCTTTACAATTTTCCATTTTCTCCCTTTTGTGTTTTTTTGGTTTCCTCTTTTAGGAAGTTGCGTTGCGCGTTTCACACTCCTCCCTGATGAGTTCCGATAAAGTGAAATTTAGGTCAGGGGTTTGGGTGGTGACGATAGATTTTCTTTAAGAGGCAACCATTACCTCTTTGTCCAATGGCAGCACTGTAAAGTGTGAACTGTGTTATTCTTTTCATTGTAAAAGCCATATTATGTTCGTCCCTTTTATATGTTTCTATCCACCTTTCCTATACCTTCTTCCAAATATAATACAATTATCTTGTAAAGTAACCAGATAAATACTCTCTTTTTATTCACAGGTAAATCTGTCAACAGGGAAGCTTTACTCTTGTTGGCACAATCCATTTACTTCCCTTTCATAACGTATGTGTCAAAGTACTCTGGGTATGAACAGATTACACTGTCTCAACAGTTGTCAGCCCTGGAGTGCAACAAGGAAGATCTAATGGACACTGTTCAAGGTCTGGGCCAGTCCATACCTCGTGCCATGCTCATTTTAAATGAGGCGAATAAGAGGTGTCTGCAATTCACCGAAGGCTGTGGCTATGTGGGTCTACTGAAAGCTATTAAGGTATATTTACCCTCACTACTTTACTGAAGTAAAAGAAAAACTGTGAATGACTTCTAGCCATTTCTTTATTTTACACAAAAATCAATGTAACACTGGCAGGATAGTAGTAGAATAAAATGACTGGAGACTATTGTTATAGTTGGAACTGTTTTGTTTTCATCACTTCTTGAATAGTGGGTTTGATGTTCGACAGGGCACACTGCAAATCGCTTGCCACTTAAATAGGTTTTTTCCTTTAAAGTCATGGTTGAAGTTTCATTGGTGTTGCATTTGGTCGCAATGGTAGCCTAGGGCAGTGTTTTTCAAAGTGTACCCCATGGATCCCTGTAGGTCTGCCATTTGTCTCAGCCTTCCTTGGGGCCATTTCATAATATTCTTGATTTGTTTTTCACACTATAAAATAGCATCATTAATTAGGATTTAAATTTTTCAAATCTGAATAAAGGACATTTGCAAAAGGTGCAGCCAGAACATGTGTGTGATTTTTCGTTTGTTTTATACTTTTCTATTTGTAAAAGTTAACTGTCGTTATTGAATGTTATTATTAGTGCAGAGATCCACGAACACCTGGACATGTTGTACTTGCACCGACACATTGACCTGCTACCGAACATGTTTGTTGGGAACTAAGGAGTCACGTCATCACTGGTTCCAGCTCAGGACACACTGTGCTGACCCATGTTACATGAACACTAGTTGATTCACTTGCTGGACACGCCGGCTCACTCACTGAGCATGATACCGGCTCACAATCCACTAAGCTGACCCGCATTACGCTAGAATCGCTGATTAACTCGCTGGACACGCCGGCCCACTCACTGAGCATGATACTGACTCACAATCCACTAAGCTGACCCGAATTACACTAGAATCGCTGATTAACTCGCTGGACACGCCGGCCCACTCCCCGAAACACCTTGCCTACTCCAGGGCACACTAACCCAGACACGCCGGTACTCTCACTGAGCACGCTCCCTGTTCACGACCCACTAAGCTGACCCGCATTACGCTAGACTTGCTGATTCACTCGCTGGACATGCCGGTCCACTCCCTGAACACCTTGCCCACTCCAGAGCACACTAGCCCAGACATGCTGGGCCTCTCACTAGGCTAGCCTTAACTTGGACTGGGGTCCCTTCCTGACCGCTGATCGTGAATATATAGGGGTCACAGTTAGGAGTTTGGAATCCTCCATTTCTAGATTACTCTACTGGATTCAAAGAAAACCAACGCAGACTCTTCTAAATGTGTTCCGTTTCTTTTAATTACGCTCACCCCTCTCCCCTTTAATACCTTGGCATTGAGGGTGGCTGGCTACCTGCTAAATAAAGATGGAGAGAGAGAGAGAGTGAATTTGGGGCAAACAAATGACGAACATGCTGGCCCTGTACTTGGATAGTAATCTCGTTGGAATATATTTTTAGGGGCCAACAACAGGGACACCTCAATCATAATTTTGTTCACAGGCAAACTTTTATTTTGGTCCTTAACTCTTTCACATAACTTTGATCCACAACCCAGAAAATAAATCATTACAAGACTAAAACTCATGGAGGTCTATAGTTTTTCTTGATTATTACTAATAATATTTGTATGCATATTATATAAACTTATTTTTTATACTCTACTATAGGCCTAAAAAACATCCACAAAATGACGGTATTCAAATTTTTGTAAAAATTCGAGAACAATGAGCTTTGAACATTTAATTAAAAAAAAATATATAATTTAGTTTCTTACCATTATTTGATACAAGAAGATAAAGTTTCTTTGATTTAAAATTTTAAATATAGGAAAATTAAAAAGAATCATAATTTCACACGGTATATACACAACTTAACACCAATTACAAGGGTTCCGCAGTTTGGTGTCTAAATTTGGGAAGCATGAAAACCAATTGTACACAGCATAATGGTTCCTAAAATTAACATCAAGTTGAATTAAAATTATTATAATATCAAATTTATCTGAACAATTTACACATTTATTTTATAAATATTATAATTTTAGTTTGTTTAGCACTGCGTCTTTTTACCCATTTGGGTTTTACACTTATGTGCTAATTACACTGATGGTTTTAGGGATTAGGAATTACCCGCATTATCTGGAAGGAGGGTGGAAAACTATTTTTGAAAAAAAACCACCCTTTTTACACCTGACTTAGATTCAAACCTCGATCACCCCATAAATGACAGTTTAGTCCCTGCAAGAGTAGCGCCTTAGACTATTCAGCCACTGAAGCGGACTTAAGTTTTTTTAAGAAAGAGTTTGTAGCATACCACCACCCTGGTGGAACATACTCTCTAAGGTGGTACCAGTCAGCCATGATAATATTTTACTATAACATTTGTTTTATTTTATGGAATGGATGTTATCGATTGGGCGTGTGCAAAGTTCACATTTTTAATTCAAAGCAAACCCAAATCGAAACTATAAACTATTCTCAAAGCCAAATCAAAACTAGAATAATTTTCTGATGGTTGTTTTAGGCTTTGAGAAATAATATATTGTGGCTATTTTTATAACTTTATACTCAAAAATACTTTTTTAAATGTTTAATTGCACAATTATTTTTAATATTTAATTCTAATCTGATAAATCTAGTTACCATCACAACATGAAATTTAAATATATCATATTTTACCATGTGAATACAAATTTTTAAATAACTAAAACCTCATAATGACAATAACTGCACATAAATGAGAGTTTTAGCTAACAATAATACATATTTTTACTAGCGAAGCTTGATAATGCTTGAAGCTGGATTTTTTTTTCTAAGCAAAGTCAAAGCTGTTATACCGTATTTACTGGAATGTAATGCGCACCTTTTTTGGCCAAATCACGTCATGATAATTAAGGGGCGCATTAGATTTGATTGCAAACTTGAAAAACACCGCTGATCACGCTGTAGTGCGGCCTTGCTAGTAAAAGCTGGCTGCATGTTTTTCAAAGCCACATATTTATAAATATATAATAAAGAAACAACATGGAAGCTACTAATACGAAACAAATTCACAAGCATGTAGGCAGTGTCCTGTGACAAAAACATCTTTAAATAGAACAATCAAGCAAGGGTCAGATCCAGACCATTTGTCGCGCTTCTCTTTTATCAGTATAGGTCTAGCTGCGATCGTCATAGCCACTCTATTGAACTGACCCCCTCTGAAGCTCGCATAAGCTAATGAGTCAACCAGATGCGACGTCATAGCCACCATCCATCTATTGAACTAACCCCCTCTGAAGCTCGCATAAGCTAATGAGTCAACCAATTGCAACGTCATAGCCATGCATCCTCTATTGAACTAACCCCCTCTGAAGCTCGCATAAGCTAATGAGTCAACCAAACTGCGACGTCATAGCCACACATCCATCTATTGAACTGACCCCCTCTGAAGCTCGCATAGGTTAATGAGTTTCCATTAAAAATATAAACAAAAAGGCTTTAAATGACAGAGACGATGATAAATAATAATTTTGACCTACAGACGAGAAGATAAAATTAAAACTACTGAGTTATTCATGATATGGTATTTTAACTAACAGCCGTGTAGGAATAGTATATTTTCATAAAATTGAATTTACAATAAAAATCATCTTTGTAAAGAGTACACCTTTTGCCAATGCGCATTACATTCGCTAGCAAATACTTTTTTGGTTTCATTGTTTTGAAAATGGAGGTGCGCATTAGATTCGAGTAAATACGGTACCTTAAGAAGCCAAGTCCAAATTTTTTAATCTTTGCACACCCCTATTATCTTTAAAAAGTGACAGCTGCAGTTCACATGTTTTGAAATATAAATATTTTAAAACAAGCATATTACCCGTTTAAAATCAACGGCTTCATTTCTGGTCGTGTCATGTATCCCATTGGCATTTGTTGGATACTTATTGTGAATGCAAATCATTTTTTAGTATCTTCAAAATATAGGGAGTGCATTTCAATTAAAGACTTTGTATGGGTATAAGAAGTAAAGAGAGAACCATAAATCATTAGATACAGTTGGGATGGGAAGCAAAGATTGGTGATAGACCACTTTCTAGTGGATAAAGAAATGAAAAGGAAAACTGTAAACATCAAAGTGATACCAAGTGTGTCCTTAGATGGTGACCACAAGTATTGGTGGTAGACATAAAGGGATGAGAATCTAGGGGAAAAGTAGGAAAACAAGAAAGAAGAATAAAGGTGTGGGGACTAAAAAATGAAGAGGAAAGAGAGCTGTAACTAAGAAAGGCAATAAACTTAATGCTCAAGGATGAGTTGCAAAGTGTAGAAGTGGAATGGGAAAGGCTTAAGAACAGTCTGGTGGGAGTGGCAGAAGTGATAAGAGGAAGTGGAAGGAGACACCCTGGTTGAACGACCGGGTGAAGGAAGTATTGGAAGAGAAAAATAAAGAAATCAGAAGGAGTTGTATGAATAGGAACGAGGAAACAGAGGAAGAATATATGGAGAAGGAGAAAAGTGAGAAGCAAGTGTTGTGGGAAGCCAGGAAGGATTGTATGCAAAAATGGGCAGCAATGCTGGAACGGGGCGTGGAAGGAATTAAGAAGGTGTTATATACCCAGGTAAGAAACAGGAGGAGAGATAAAAGACAAGCCTGAACGATGGATGAAGAAGGAATAACTTTGAAGACAGGAGAGGAAGAAAAGGAATTATGGGCGAGATATTTTGAAAAGATGTTCAACCTGGAAGAGGAAAGGGATGAAAATGAAAGAGAGGAGCAGGAAGAAATAGCAGAAGAGGATAAAAGAGGTCCCACATGGAAAGAAGTGGAGGATGCATTAAAGAATAAATGAGGAAAATCACCAGGTGTGGATGAACTGACTGTGGAAATGATAAGAGCTGCAAGTTAAGTAGATATGCAATGGTTACACAGGGTGCTGAAAGTGATTTGGAAGGAGAACAAGGTACCGGAAGACTGAAAAAAGGGGGATTTCTACACCCTTTTGGGTTTGCAGCTACTTGCCTGTGAAATTTAAGCTTCCTAAGTCTTCTGGATTTAGAGATAATTTTGGCTGGACAGAGGAACTGGTAATTGTTATAGTGGAGATTGTTTTAGTTGATTTAGTAACTTTTAAAATATTTTTTCTTATATAAATCTGATTGCATAAAATGATGGCATATGGTGGCATACACATGTGTTTTTGAATCCTGATATATTCAAACAAATTCATTTTCATATCACATAAAAACATAAAGTAAGATTATGTTTTGGGTTGTTCCTACAGGTCTTCCTGAGCAGCTATTTGGATCAGTATCGTCTGGCTCTACGTCAGCTAGACAAGCAGAAGAAAGTACAGGAAGATTGGAGCATGTTCCAAATGTGTCTCACGTTGCTGCAGAATGTTGGTGAGAATAAATTGAACCAAAACTAAATGCTATCACATTTTTTGGATCTTTAAAATAATAATATGTATTAAGGAAAATATATTAAACATGCATTAAAATGTTATTAAATAAATATGAATGAATTGTAGAGAATAATTAAATGTAGCTCAAATTAAATTTAAAAAACACTTAACTGGTGGTGTGCCAGATCCACTTTTTCAAATTGAGATGATATCCAAATGAGAAAATGAAAAGATATCGAGATGCAAGAATGAGACAAAAAAACCTCCTCTAAAAGTACAAAAATGTAAATTATGTTTTTAAAGTAAATAATATATAGTTTATAGAATGTTAAAAGTTCCTTTTGAAATTAGGACTAGCGCTTGGCTCTGGATTATCTTAGAGTTCATTCGAACACCTAAGATATAACTCATAACCATTTTAAATGCAATGAATAAAATAGTGATAGTTACAATGTATACCATTTATAATTTAATTTTGTATTGTAACAGTTTATTATGTCAAAGTTTGATATCAAACAACCAAAGCCAAAGCCTGAACTGCGGGTAAATTATTATATACATTTTGTGTTTTGGCTGATTTTGATAGCCAAAGCAAATAAATGGTACGGCACACCGCACAGACTTTCTCTCTCTTTCTATAAACTCGTAAGATTTCTGAACGGAATAATGTACATTGTATCATCACCACTCCACATAAGAACACGCATAAAATAATATACAATGATATAGAATCAATGAGAAAAGAGGCGCATCTTTATCCACCTAAGAACATTTCAAACAGTTTAATGTCTTCCACAAGGGTCAACACTTCGTATTAAAATTTCGATTTCTGGTTAAAATTTTAACATTTTAAAAGGTGTTGCAGATCTTCAAGTCATCGCATTGATATTTAATTATTCATTTATACATTTTGACCAATAAAAAATGTAAATATTGACTATTGAGTCTAAAATGGAGATAGATCATTGCTATGCAAACATTTCTCCTAAGAGATTTAAGGAAAAATAACATACTTTTTTTAGATACTTACTTATATTTAATTACTCTATGGCATTGGAGTATTATTGCGTTAAGACTTAAGTAGTATATGTTTACAACTAAAGCTCACAAAATTGTATTAATATATTTGCAAATATCTCTGAAACTGCTGTTTTTATAAAAATATATGTCAAATAAAAGTTTTTTATTTCTAATAGTCCTACAATTTTACAATGATAAGTTGTTTAGTTTCTCCAATAGTTGTGGAGATACGGAAATTAACGCTTCTGTAATGTACCCTAAAAATCATTTTCATAGGAAAATGAAAATAGCCAGTTTATTTATAATCTTAATCAACGCCTAGATACGAATTTTAATCAAAATCGTTTAAGCAGATTTTGAGAAAACCAAATTTTTCTCTTTTCGTCCTTCAGTAAACTACCCTTAATTTTAAGTTTTTATAGACACACAGAGAGACGGCATTGCAAAGACAATTTTTTAGGGTTCGGGGGGTCATGAGACGTCGACATCCATCAACATTTCAGGTTAGTTTTTTTTTTTACTGTCGCAATACTTAAACTTTAATGTCCAAAAAGTTAAAAAAATTCATATAATTGCGTATATATTGAAAGTTATTGATTTTATAAAAATATGTTTCGGATAAAATATCTGTATTATAAATATATATACATATTTGTAATTCTAAGTAATTTCATATCTCAAATAGTTTCGGAGCTATTTAAAAAAATGTTAATTTACGCATCAGACCGGAGCCCTTAAAGCCATTTTGCCGAAATATTGAGGGTAGCCATTTTGTTTGGAATATTTATTAATGTTTATAAATGAAATTTAATCAAAATCGTTGGAGCCGATTTTGAGAAAATCGACTTTTTCTCTTTTTGCCATTCAGTAACCTACCCTTAATTTTAAGTTTTAATAGACACACAGACAGACGGCATTGCAAAGACTATTTTTAAGGGTTCGGGGGGTCATGAGACGTCGACATCCATCAACATTTCAGGTTAGTTTTTCTTACGGTCGCAATACTTGAGCTTTAATGCCCAAAAAGTTAAAAATATATATATAATTGCGTATATATTGAAAGTTATTGATTTTGTAAAAATATGTTTCGAATAAAATATTTGTATTATAAATATATATACATATTTGTAATGCTAAGTAATTTCATATCTCAAATAGTTTCGGAGCTATTATAAAAAATGTTAATTTACGCATCAGACCGGAGCCCTTAAAACGATTTTGCCGAAATATTGAGAGTAGCCATTTTGTTTGGAATATTTATTAATGTTCATAAATGAAATTTAATCAAAATCGTTAGAGCCGATTTTGAGAAAATCGACTTTTTCTCTTTTTGCCCTTCAGTAAACTACCCTTAATTTTAAGTTTTAATAGACACACAGACAGACGGAATTGCAAAGACTATTTTTAAGGGTTCGGGGGGTCATGAGACGTCGACATCCATCAACATTTCAGGTCAGTTTTTCTTACGGTCGCAATACTTAAGCTTTAATGCCCAAAAAGTTAAAAATATATATATAATTGCGTATATATTGAAAGTTATTGATTTTAAAAAAATATGTTTCGAATAAAATATTTGTATTATAAATATATATACATATTTGTAATGCTAAGTAATTTCATATCTCAAATAGTTTCGGAGCTATTATAAAAAATGTTAATTTACGCATCAGACCGGAGCCCTTAAAACGATTTTGCCGAAATATTGAGAGTAGCCATTTTGTTTGGAATATTTATTTATGTTCATAAATGAAATTTAATCAAAATCGTTAGAGCCGATTTTGAGAAAATCGACTTTTTCTCTTTTTGCCCTTCAGTAAACTACCCTTAATTTTAGGGGTAGATATCCAATTCCAAAAACCCCTCGGGGCAACCCTATGAAAACCCTAGATATCAAGTTTCAGCTCAATCGGTAAAATAGTTTAGGCTCTAGTTGGAGGTACAGACAGACAGACAGACAGACAGACAGACAGACAGACAGACAGACAGACAGACAGACAGACGGAAATTCAAAAACCACTTTTTCGGATTCAGGAAGTCATGAAACGTCAAAATTCATCAAAATCTCGAGTTCGATTTTTTTGACGATCACAATACTTTCTCTACCTGTAAGATAGAGAGAAAGTAAAAACAGTTGGTCATTTTGTTACCTGGCTAGACTTCGGGCTTTGAACATAACATATATTTAAAATGCTTGGTAAAGTATGACCGACTGATTATGGTAGGAAGGAAGTTTTAAAAATTACCACTTTTTCTTTTCCAACCAGCATTGATAACATTTTACAATATCATTTGTTTTATTTTATAGGTATTATTTCTATCTATAAACAAAAAAAATGAGGGCTACAGATCACATAAATTTATAGATAAAAACATAAAAAGAGATCTAGTATCTTTTCTAACTGTCTTCCTATGAAAATTGAACTATAATAATTAAAATATACATAAAAAAAACACCATGATTTTAGTTTTTTTGTGCAGGTGAGCTGTTGAACCAGCTGAAGCAGTTAGATCGTGACCTGTCCATGAGTGTGATTGATGTGTCTCGTAAGATGGAGGGACAGAAAGATGGGAACCCTTTCACCTGTTACAACAACCTCCTTCTCAACTCTTCAGGCCAGAAGGAGTTCCACAGTTTAGTCAGCAGTATTCAAGAAGGTGATTTCAACATCTTATACACACGAGCGATGTTTCGATATTTAATTCATGGTGACTAGGAACAGATAAAGTAGCTATCATGGAAACTTGTGCATAATTTGGTAGCAGCGTAGGTCCTTGCTTCCAGCAATGTTTTTAGTACAAATTCAGTTGTAGAAGAGATATAAGTTGTCTTACCATAGCAAACTGATCACTGATTTCCAAGTACTTTGAACACAAGTAATATATATTTGTTTTTTAAAATCACTTTAAGGGAATTGGTTTTAATCAAATGTATTTTATAGCTATAATAATATATTTTTTAAATATGATGGATTTATTCAAAATACACATTAAATTTTTAACTTTTACATACACAAATCATTTTCTGTAGGGAATTTTATTTTTGTTGGTTGCATTAATTAATCACAAAACAAGAATGAAAACAATGAACTTTGTATACTTTGTAATAGCTGATTCGTTGGTTATTTAATGATAGTTAGCATCATTATTTCATTAAGTTTATCCAGACACTTAAGTACAAAAACAGTGTATGTTGTATGGGAGATTGTAATATACAAATCTGTAGTATTTTTTTTATAAGGTTAGAGTTTCGTTCATGTTCAGCGCATTTCAACATAGCACCAGTGGTTGCATGGTCAAGGGTGTGCTTGCAATTGACTGGTTTGCCGATGATGGAGAGGTTGTGGTTCGAATCTCATCCGGTTGTACAAAGAGAAGTGTTTCCACACTTGATTCATCCCTAGACCCCTCTCCAATAAATATATGCAATTACAAGTTTCTCAATGATCAAATCTGAATAAAATATTTATAAAATCGATCATTACCACCCAATACCTTGACCTAGACAGACTTCGTTCTATTGGAACTTATCAGAGGGAAGTGCGAAACATGCATAACAACTTCCTAAAAGAGTTGTATCACGCGTTTCAACTTCCTGATGAATTCCATTAGAATGAAACCTAAATCGAAGGATTGGCTGGTAACAATAAATTTTCTTTGGGAGGCAGCCATTGTCTATTTGTCCAGTGGCAGCACTGTTAAGTGTAAACTGTGTTTTTCTTTTCACTGTGATAACCATATTGTGTTCGTTACTTTTATATGTTTCTATCCACCTTTCCTGTACCTTCGTCCAAATATACTATATTATTAAGATTTAATATTAATTACAAATTTAGTTAGATTAAGATTTGAAATTTTGAAGCTTTGCACAGGTTTACTTTCTAGCCTAATGCAAGTGCACTCCATATGAGTTCCCTTCTCAATCCTCACCCCTCAGATAAAGCCATTAATAGTACAGTTAACTTACGATTAGCCGCGGTATTGGAGGGGACGAGTGCCACGGATAATCCACCTGTTTCATAGAACAAGAGATTGTAGCACATTCAATTCAAACTTTTACTCACCTATCGTGATTGTATTTATGAACACATCATTATATTTCACGCACTAAGATAAAAAAAAACACTTTAAACCAATGTACAGTGTACTCAAGATGGACACATTATTTAAAAAGTTTGTACAATTAGTTTTTTACTTTATTGCAGCTGCTTCGTTTTCCCTTATCCTGCTATGTATTTTCCTCTTTCCTAACATCAACTTGTCAGATAGGAGTGTGTCACCCTCCTATTCCAGATAATTAAAGCAGATTATGAGTCCATTCCAGTGTAGTGTTCTCCTTGCATAAACTTTTATTGCCTCTGGTCATAATCTCTTCCTTAGGGATTTACTGAGTACAACAATCGGTAGCCCTGTATTCTCCACCAAAGCGGCGTTTTTCAAAAACTTATCTCCTACTGTTGGCGATGTCGCGGTTAAGCCTCAAAGTGTATAATCCACTGCGGATAATCGAAAGATTTATGTTTATTTTGACTGGTGACATTTTAAACATCCTATTTTACTTTTAAAATAAACAAATGTAGTATGCTCTTGACATTTTAAAATTATGAATAGCCTATGCTCAAACTATGAATATATTTGAAATATTTGACTCGAAAGAAAAAACCCAAGCTCGCAGACACCTATTAGTTACACTAAGGGATCACAAATGAAGAAGGTAGAATTTAGAGCACCTGCATCAGAAGGTAGGGAGATTGGGAAACCATTTAGGGAAAACCGCGCTCAGTATGCCCAACCGAGATTCGTACCCCAATCTTATTGTCACCGTAAGTTGTGAAAGTGATGCCTTAGACCATTCAGCCATTGATGCAGGTAAGCCATTAATAACCATTATGTTAAATATTAAATAGTTATATATTATTCAAAGGTACCTGAGTAAGTAGTAAATCACATTATTTTGTAGATTATTTTAGTACAAAAACGATTGTTACCAGCAACCACAGAAAGTCAAAAAAGTTATTTTATGTAATGTTCTAGGTGAGGAAATGTCTCTGCTAGAATTCATTGCCCTGCCACTCAAGAAACTATGTAGTGACGTGCATCACACAACATTCCAAGTTATCTTTGCTCCGATTTCATCGCAACTTGACCTAGTCCAATCAGCCCCTGCTTGGAGTGCCACCAGTAAACAGACAGTCACTGTAACCCCTGACCTGCCAGACTTCAGCTACGTACCTCAGGAGTACATCACGCAGGTAACTGCAAACCTGATATTTGTTGTAGTTCTGTATGTTTTACTAACACATGATTCAAGAATATTAAGGATTGGTCTCAATATATGAACCAGTTTCTCTGAGTGGTTGTTATTACTGGAATAATCTCACTGCCTCAAAATTACTACCAATTGTAATTATTCAATTTTGAACATTACCTGAGAATACATTTTTTTACTAGCCCGAGAATATAGTATTCTGAAAATTGAAAAATGACACCTGGACACGGTGTCTGATAGCTCATGATATTAATATAATCACATACTTGTAGCCGATGATTTCCGCACCGCTATCATAGGCTCTGCCTTAAAATATGAATGAAGAATGGCCCTGGGCACGGGACGAATCCTGGATAGCTCAATAGTTGAAGCATTGGCGTACTAAGCCAAAGGTCCCGGGTTTGATTCCCGTGTCCAGGTATCATTTTTCAATTTTCAGGATATGATATCTAGATGGAGTAATCCTCACTAAAAGCATAAATAATAACTTTGTCTTTTTAATTCTTGAATATAGGTCACATCCATAAAAAATTGAGATCATTTATAGTTTTGAAAGGCATACTTTTTTACACTTTTTAAAATCATTGCAGCTCTTTTAATCGGGGTTAATTTCTTTGATACTCTCTTCTTTTTGACAGCTCATATTTAAAAATTTGTGTTATAGCTATGTATTAATTTCTGGCTGATAAACTTTTATATACATAATCAGATATGCTGTTGTAACTTATAAAGTAAACAAAATAAAGCCACAAATAGAGGTCTGCGAACTCAAGTTCTTGGATTCAAGTCTATCGCAAACGAGTTTCTCATGAAGCTTCCAAGTATCGACCCGAGTCGAGCTTGGGTTGAATAAATATATAATTTTAACATTTAATTACATTAATAAAAAAAAAGTTTTAAATAATTTTTTTAGTGACATAAGACTCGTATTATAAAAAAGCTTTTAAACTCTAAAGTTGCTTATTTATATATAACTAAGGTGCCACTGCACTCCTAACAGACCCTCTACAACAGCTATTTCATTCCAATGACCACTTACAGCCTGGAAATGTTTGCGTTATCCAAAAGAGAAGAAAGCTGTACACAAAGCATGGAAATAAAATCTCTCCACATCATGATGAAAAAGACAAGAGGGACAAAATAAGAAATTATGTTTTATGAACACAGACTAAACCAAAAGAACCCTTATGTGAAAAAAATCACCAGATTAAGGATGAAATGGTTTGGGCATGTGAAGAGAGAGGATCGAGATTGGAAAAGTGGCGAGGAAGTGGAGGTAGTCCTGAGAAGACAGAGAAGAAGATGGACAGACATTGTAAAGGAAGACATCCAGAAGAGGTGCGACTGGAGGGGCATAAATTATGAAGATATGTATGTAGATAGAAAGAAATGAAAGAGACTTACAAATTGTACCCGGTTCGCTGAACAATAAACTGATGATGATGATGAAGTCATAGTAAATTATAAGATTAAATTTTAAATATACTGTGATTGTAACCAATAAATTAATTATGATTCATTTGAAATAAATGTTCCTAAGGGAAATTAAAAAAAAAGGCATTCCTAAAAATACATTTTTTTAATGTGAAAATTTAGCAATATAAAAAAAACCATTATTCCCAGTTCATCTGGAGCACAGCTGTTCACTTGGTGCTGGCCTCTTGCCAGAACGAGAAATTATTACTCTCCTCTTTGTCTTTGATAAAGGCAACAGTGCTGAAATATTATATTTGTGTTAAAATGTGTGTGTAACTATTTATACCATAGAAGACAGAAGAAAGGAAGAAGATGTCACCTTTGTGGATTGGATTCTTCCCACATTTTTCCTCTTTACTTAGGTGGGCTTTCGTCATCAAATCTACTCTTAGTAGTTTATTTTTCCTTTTTCTTAAGTTTTATCAATTTCCTTTATTATAAAATTAGAACATTAATGATTTTTTTAGATGTACTAGTACACATTTTCATTGAGATGTACTTAATTCCTTCTTACACTAAGTTATTTCTGTTAAAAAAATCTCTTCCTTTTTATTAACAAAACTAGTTTACTCAGTTGCTGACCTTGACATTTTATTTCAGTCATTGGCCATCTGCTGCACATAATCCTTTTTTTTTAGGTTTATCCCTCCACCCCCCCCCCCCCCCCCCCCCCAACATCTTTCCCCAAATCCTCAAACTTCATTTGACTCAAACCACATCCCAACAAGTAGAAAGAAGAGTCATTAATCACCAGACACACAAATTAAGGCAAAGAAAGAACCCTTTTCAAGGAGCTCAAAATTGTGAGCCTATAAATATTACGAGCCTTAACTCAAATATCTATTCAAAGCTCGGATTTAAGCTCCAAATCTAAGTACAGTCAACTCAAGTAAATGAATCAAATAATATAAAATTCAATTCGATATTGATATAATCAAAGCTTCGCAGACCCCTATGATGATTTATTATTGTTATTATTTAATATTAAAGTTAACTGTGTATTCATAAACTTTCAGGAAAGTCATGTGGCTGTATTTACATTTAATTTTAATTTGAAGGAAATTAATTATCAAACATTCAATTCATATTTGAATTATATTTGATTCAGAATTGATTTGAGTTAGTAAGCAAATATTCAAATTCAATTTTAATTTGAAAATCTTGGATTCACACAGGCTTGGTTAATTTTAAAAGAATTTATGAACAAACAAAATTCTTCCAGATTGGCCAGTACTTGATGACTCTGCCCCAGCACTTGGAGCCATTTCTACTGCAAGACAACCCATCATTGACATTGGCGCTCCAAGTGGCTGATGCAGAATATGGGTCACTATCTAGAGACACCGAGGGAGGGTTAGCAGATGTGTTGCTAGGGATCATCGCCAGGGGTACTTGCCAGACATACTGCGAGAACATAATGGGAATATGCGAGCTAACACCCACTGCTGGCAAGCAACTGGCCACTGATATTGGTGAGAACCTCAAATTTGCTAAGAGAGTGTACTGACAAAATTTGTTTCTGCAATATTTATTTTATTAAAATCTAATTCCATTTTAAGCCATTTTTTCACAAATTAATCTCCTGTCATCTCCTTCCTTTACAATAACCTGTTTCACACCTAATACCAAATACTGGGCCAAGCAAGACATAAAATGACGTATTTAAAAATAAAATATCACAACATTTTTTTAATCACTTTTACAAAAAAGTATCCCAAATTTAACTTTCTTTTTTCTATTCAATTCTAACTTTTTAAATAAAAGTAGGTATCGTGCACCATATCAAACTTTATATTTACATTCAAAAGAAAAAAAATTATGCTGATCATTTGAATTGAATGAAAATTATTGAAATAGTTATGGAGAAATGTTGATCCAAAAGTTCAGATTCAAAACAAAACACAATTCATCAGAGTAACTTTAGGGGTATTTTAAGCCTGTTCTATGTTCTACACTAATTTCATCATGTGTCCACTTAGAGAAAGTTTTTCACAACCCCAGTGCTCTTTTACAGATAACCTTAATATACATTTGCACAAATATTGACAATTTTAGAGTTTTTTTTAATCTACCAAAGATTTAAAGAGACAAACAAATAACATGTTTCATTTAGATTTCTTTATGGAATAAAGAAAATATTAAAAATAGTTACAATAAAATAATTATATATTAAAATAAGGTTTTTATAATTAGCTTCTCATTTGTGGTCAAATGGTCTAAGGTAGACATGATCAAACAATCAATCGCGATCTTCCGGTTGATCGTGGCCACTTGTTTGGTCGATCGCCTTAGTGATTGATTAAAAGAGATTAAGAAAAGATAATTAAAGTGAGGGTTTGCAATTTTTTTTCTCAAGTGAAGGTTATAGAATCTAACTATCGAAGCTATTTGACTGATAGACATTTCCAATCCTGCCTTCGTTTGTGCCAGAGTAACTACTAGCTCTCATTCAACAAAATATCCTAAGATTATGCAGTGTCTTGCATTAACTTCAAGCTCAAGTGTTTGATGAAATTAAATAATATGTAGTTTACTCGCTTCGGTGGCCACGTGGTCTAACGAGCTACTCTCGCAGTAGACTAGACTGCCGATGACAGGGAGATTGAGGTTCGAATCTCTATGGGGTATACTCAAGGTGATTTTCCACTCTACCCACGCAAATGTGGGTGCACATCCTTTAACAACCTTCCTAAACCCTAAAACTATTAATGTAATTAGTACATAAGCGTATAACCCAAATGACTAGTAAGACGCGGTGCTTAAAAAAAGTATTTTGATGAAAAACTCAGTGTTTAGTCAATGAAAGGACTATAAGTTTTTATATGCAATATAATTTTACTTCTAAAACACAAAATGGGTTATTTATGTTTTTCACTCTGCTTTCACACAAATACGGATACACTTCCTCTAAACAAATCTTCCTCACACCTAACATATTAGCGTGATTAATAATATAATACATGTATGTACATCCCTAATGGGTGATGACAAAATATTCTTAGCGTCAACTCGTCTTGATATTGTTTACACTGGAAACAATTGTTGTGTATTTCTAACATTTACTCTCTATTTTAACAAAAGAGGATTATTTTGGTGAATTTAAAGGAACTGCACTAGCATTCACAAAAAGGGCCAGTTTCATAGTCAGATTTAGTACACCTAAAGTGCGAGTCGATACTAAATATAGGACGACACCTACCTAGACCAAAATGGAATGGGCCAGTTTTGCATATGAAACTGGCCCATTCCATTCAATTTCAGGTAGGTGACGTCTTGTATTTAGTATAGGGCTGTTCTTGAGGCATTCTAAATCTATGAAACTGGCCTAAAAAAGAGGTAAACCTTAGTATCAGTAAAGATGACTTTGTCCAAACTGAGTTCAACCTCTCATCAGAGGGCAGTCAGGATAAAAGTTTGGAGCCAGGTGGCACCATTAGTAGAATCATACCCTCAAATGTCAAGTTTGATTAATTATTAGGGATGTGACTCACAAATTCGTGAATCTTCAAGGATATTCAAGAAAAGGATTCAAGAAAATATCAGAGTCGAGACTCATATCCCTAAAAACTTCTCTCTCTCTTTTTTTTTTTTGCAATTTCCTTATTGAAATTTGTCTTAAAGCTCTAAAACTGCCTCTTGTGGCACTGTTACACTTGTATGTCCAACTGTTCTTATTTTGTTTTGCTAGACTACCTGGGCAACGTCCTGGAAGACCTTGGTCTAATCCTCTCTGAACACTTGCAGCAAGTGACCACTTTGTTGAGGTTATCGTCGGAAGAATACCAGATCAAGAGCTCAGGTTGTTCTCCTCGTCTGGTTGCAGCCGTCAGGCAGATGAGAAATATAACATCTTCATGATGACCACTTACCTGAGTGTTGTCACCGATTCAGAACATTTCCTTTGTGTGTTACTTTGCATGTAAATGTGTGAAATTGTTTGGTTGAATTAATTAAATATTATTGCTAAACAAATAAGCTCTAAAGACACTTCTTAACTGTTAAAACGGCTTTGTGACGCTTCACCTTGGATTTCAAAAAAGTATTAGCTTTGACTTAACTTTGAACAAAATCATGGTTTCAACAATAAAAATACCTGCTTCAGATTTTCATGGTATAGTATGTCACACTTGCAATAGACTAAAATTACAATGATGGGGACACAAGAGGTTTAAATCCCAGTTGGATGTACCGAGTTTTTCTCAATGTAAATGTGGGTACACTTCCTCTAAATTCAACCTTACTCATCCCTAACACACTAGCGTAATTAGTACATAGTTTAGGGGTCTTGAGAGCTCAAGTTTTTTTTTATTTGAGTTGATCTCAAACGAGTTTCTCATGAAGCTTCCGAGTATCGAGCAGAGTTGAGCTTGGGTTGAATAAATACATAGTTTTAGTAAACTTAATTATGTAAATAGAAAACAAATATGTGTAAATTAAAAAAAAAAATGAAGACTCATATATTAAAAGTTTTAAAATCTAAACTAGCTTATTTTTAAATAATTAAATTTAATTCATATTTAAATATAGACACACACCTAAACCACAACATTTTTACAGCAATTTTATGTGAGGATTTAGAGCTATTTCAAAAATTAAGTGAGGATTTAGAGGTATTTCAAAAATTAAGTGAGGATTTAGAGGTATTTCAAAAATTAAGACCTGAAGATAATGCAAATACATAGAAACTAGTCATCAGAACTTTGGCACACATCCCATCTCCTATATCCAACAGATACAAATATAGTTATTTTAAAAATATTTAATAAATTCATATTTCCAAACAATATTACAGGTATATATATAGGTATTTCATTCACATCACTTGGTAGTGTGTCATAACCTGTTTGTTAAATTTATTGTTCATCTTTTTAATACAATATATTATTAGAAAATCATTTATTTACTGTATCAAAATCACTTTCATTATTAAGGAGTTACTGTTGTTCAACAATAGCTTTTGGGAACATGCAAAACATAAAAAATACACTTTAACAATCAATAAATAAATGATTGGGTATCAACAATGTAGTAGAGTTTGTTTTGAATAAAAGAGAAAAAAAAATGCTAATATTTTTTTGGTTTTAATGTATCCTTGTAATATTTTTCCTTAAATTAAATGGGAACCCTGAGAAACTTCTTGCTACATTTACATCATTTTTGTCTTATATGAGAGAGAAAAAAAAATTCATTTTGTTATTAAAATTAAGAATAGTATTTTTTAATTACAATGTTTATTTGGAGTCTGCAAACAAATATTTACTCTTTGGAATAATTATTATTAGCACCGCGTCTTACTACCCGTTCGGGTTATACGCACTTACGCTAATGTGTAATGGCAGGGTGATTGTGATATGAAATGGAGGACCTACAGTTTAACATGGAATCCGAACCATGGTGGAGGCCTGGCATTTCTCACATTCACAAGTTGTGATTAATACACGTCTTTCCAGAGGTGAAGGAAGGCTTTGGCAATCAGATAAATCTGTGCCGGGACCGAGGATTGAACCCCGGACCCTCAGCACAGAAGTCTGACACCTTACCCCTAGACCACCAGGTCACCGACCTTTGGAATAATAAAAAGAAAAAAGTACACTAGAAAACTATACTAAAAAGGACACTAGTTACAAATTTTTAAATACATATTTTTTAAATAATACAAAATTTTTACCATCACAATTCTTTCTTTTCAATCAGAAAGGTTAATTCAAAGTTAATCAACATACGGACTTTTTAAACTGGTGTACAGAAAGAAAAACTATGAATTTTCATAGTGGTATTGAATACATATACATACATCCATTACTGTTTCCAAGGTCACTTTTTATTATTATCATCATCATCATCATCACTGCGTCTTACTACCTGTTCGGGTTATACGCACTTACGCTAATGTGTAATGGTAGGGTGATTGTGAGAGGAAATGGAGGACCTACAGTTTAACGTGGAATCCGAACCACGGTGGAGGCCTGGCATTCCTCACATTCACAAGTTGTGATTAATACACGTCTTGTCAGAGGTGAAGGAAGGGTTTGGTAATCAGAAAAATCTGTGCCGGGACCGAGGATTGAACCCCGGACTCTCAGCACAGAAGTCTGACACCTTATCCCTAGACCACCAGGTCACCCACTTTTTATTCAATCCATATATTTTCCACTACTGGCTTGCTAGGCCTGTCGTAGCTTCATCTGCCCTATAATTTAACTTTAGACTAGGACAGACACAACATCAGGTACCCGGCCGTTAATAATTTATCAATGTGAAAGGGTAAACCCATATTTTCATCAATGATACATTTTCGGCCATGTTGAGAATCAAACCTAGACCCTTAGCTCAGTAGGCAGACACGCTACCAACTGAGCTAAGTGTCGAACTGTTATCTAATAAATTTGTATAACATATTTCAGAGATGGAACTGTATCGTTTTGCAATGATACAAAATACAAAAGACTGCTACCTTCCCTCTTGTCCAGGAACTTTCATACCGCCCTGAGGCCAGCTCCTGTTTGTTTGAAACTTGTGTATTCCCCCCTTCTGATTCCAGCCGGTCTATACTAGAAGCTGGCTCGCCTCACCAGCTGAGCTGGATGATGTATGTCATGGCCTATTCTCTTTTGAGTGTGGCCGATCACGAACGAGCTTACCAAATCATTGGCCGATCACTCTGAATTAGCCGGCGCTGAAGTAACATGGTCTACGGCAGGGGGCGACAACCTTTTGAGCATGAAGAGCTATTTTCCAAAATATGTTTTACTTTGTGGGCGCCAAGAAGAATGTTGATTTTTATATTTGAATTTTCACCTTTTATTTATGTATTTATTAGTGATAAGTTGAGAATATACATATTTTAAATGTAATAAACAAAACATAACCTATAATAATATCACTCTTCAGATTTAAATATTTACAAAGTGGGCTTATTGTTTAAAACTTATTTATGAAGATATTAATGGAATAATAAATTGAGGACTAATGATGACTATATAACAAAGAAGTTTAATTTCAAATAATACTCGACAACAAACCTGTTATTTATCAAACAAAATTATTTAACAAAAAATGTACAAAATTACAAAACATAAGGTGGGCACCTAAAATCTGTAAAGAGGCGCCCGCGAGAACCACGTTGCCAACCCCTGGTCCACAGGAACAAGAACTGCTGATGCACGCTTGAGGCGAAAGAATAAACTATACTTTGCTGTTACGATGGCACTGGACTAAATCGGCGAATTGGCTAGTGCTCATGGCAACATTTTGATGGATATGATTTGTCATCTTTATTGATCTTTCCATTAGTAATAATTTGTAAGGATATCAAATTGATATATGAAGTAGTTGTATTATATTTGGAAGAAGGTACATGAAAGGTGGGTAGAAAACACATAAAAGGGAACTAACACAATATGGCTTTTACAATGAAAAGAACACAGTTTACACTTTACATTGATGCCACTGGACAAAAAAGGTAATGGCTGCCCCTTGAAGAAAATTCATTGTTACTGCCCAATCCCCTGACCCCTTGGTTTCATTCTATCAGAACTCATCGGGGTGGGGGGTGTGTATGAAACAGGGAGAAAATGAAAATTAGTAAAGAATGATAGGACAATTAGATAGGAACATGTAAAAGGAATAAGATAAAGAAAAAACACAGAGAATGGATATTGGATGCAAATCTAAAATATATTTCTATAAAAACTTCTTTTCACTTTATGAGGTAATTGTATTATATTTGGAAGAAGGTACACGAAAGGTGGATAGAAACATATAAAAGGCACAAACACAAAACAACATAACACTTTCATATTTTTTTTAAAGAGGTAACCATTACCTCTTTGTTCATTGGCAGCAATGTAAAGTGTGAATTGTGTTCTTATTATTGTTAAGTTGTTGTAGTGTTGTGTTCATTCCTTTTATACGTTTCTATCCCTCTACCGTATTACCAGTATCACAAAATGACTAAAAAAAGCAAAAATAGGTTTTCCTTTGAGAGATATTTTTTAAAATCATTTAGTTCTGTTCATCAATTTTAATGTTTAAACACATAACTAAATCTTTTTTCTTCTATTTTTAATGACAAGTCAAACAAATATATATTTTTTTCAAATGTTTATTTAAAAATGATATCAATCAATTTTATACATATATGTATTTTGTTAGTTATTATAGTCTACTTATCACTTTCTTTTGTTAAATATATTAAATCACCTCAATACATATGTATTATCAGTCAGTTGTATTAATAATTGCCCTGCCTTGTGTGGAAGAATTAAGTGCGAAAACATTAAGCTGATAAACAAATATTTACTTTAATATTTCTTATACAGTGAAATCTCTTAATTGCGGACAGCTTCTGGGATCAAAAAAAGTTTTTTATTGAGAAGTGTGCGTTATTTGGGGAACTATATATATATATTTGTTGAAGTTAATGGAACAATCCCAGGCTCAGAAGGAAAGGGAGATATGACCTTGAAGTACCATACTCACTACTACGTAGGCTATTTTAGAAACTTTCACTAGAAGGGGCTGGCAAGAGTGCTCACACTTTGTGGGTGACAAAAGCATTTGTGACATTTCCTCTAAAGTAAAATACTGTATATGGACTGGTGTTTTCAATTTGTGTGTTGTTTTAGAGGTTTTTTATGCATAGATTTGATTGTCTAGCAGTGCCCACATATGTTAATGAGAAAGTCTATTATTGGTAAGTTATTTCATCATAAGAGCCAATGTTGTTTTGCCAGGGAAATTAAACTGCCCGTTATATAGAAGAATTGGCTACTCAGAGGTGTCCGTTAAGGGAGATTTCACTGTACTTCTGAAACATTATATCTATCAAAACAAAATGTTTTTTAAAACTCAATATTAAATTTATGTTCAATTATTTGTAATTCTTAGGAACTATAAACTTAAATTACAAATTAATATTCATTTGAGAAATGTGAATTAATTAATTTGTATATTGTGATCACTTGATTTATCTTATTAGAGTGAAATACCAAAAAAAAATTGTGAAACAAAATATTTACTATGGAATTCAAGTGCATAAAGTAGTTAAAGTAATGTAAATAAATACAATATGATAAATTTTAAGCACAAAACAAATGAACAAAAAAAATATTTGGATTTCAATTTTAAAGTTTTCTTTGAATTGTAAAAGTGTGTGCTTGGTACAGTTCTAGAGAACCTACAATTATACCTGACATTTTTAGGTTTAAAAGTATGTATTTAAATCAGAACACATCTCAGTAATTTCTTGAATACATCAGGCCCAACCTCAGTAGAAAAGGCCTGATGTGCCTTGAAAATTGGTTGTGTGTTCTATTTCAAATACTGTATTGACCCGAAAATAAACCGTCCCTGAATATAGATCGCACCCTAAAATAACGATCTTGTTGAAAGGAAAAAAAAAATATTTATGTATGTAAAAGAATCTTTTAGATAATGTTCACATACATGTCTTATTATTACTAGGATTTTATATTTTTTATTGTAACTTAAGATTTATTTATTGCTAAGACATACATTTCAATCATGATCTATAGTGTTTTAATTTATCTAGTTCTCTTTAATATTAGAGTCTGTATTCTTGTTATTTATTCTATTAAAAGGCTATGTCTTTTCTTAAGCTCTAGAACAATTTATTGTGTCCATTGTTTTTTCATATTATATGATGTGTAAAATTAAGTTGAAATTAAATAGTACTATTTTTTATGACAAAAAAGATAAATAATTAAAGTATTTATTCAAGTAACTAATGGACTGCAACAAAAAGTATCTTTAACCATGTGTGAAAAGTAATAGTGGCATCTATAAGAGGTTTGACTTTTTCATTTTGGCTTGAAATTAATTTTTTATTATTAGTTTAGAGTCAAGGTTCAAATCTTTTTTTAGAAAATTTTTTAATCAATAAACTATTTCGATGTATAATGATATAATTAAGTTACATGTACTTCTCAAAGTTACAACATTTAATATGTATTTTCTAAGGGTGTAATTATAGGCTGTAATAGGGTTTTATGAAGGGTATTCTTAAGAAAAAAGTGAGGCTTATTTTTGGGTCAATAGTGTATGAACTTTTAAAACTATAATAATTTGGTAATCATTTATTACTCTTTCAATGAATCCAGTCATCGTGTGCATTGTATTGCCATCAATAGTTTTCAATTTTTCCTTAAAGAAAATGCTGGTGCATTTTTGTGTGGCCTTAAGTTACGCATTCTTCACTTTTATTTACATTATTTGAGAAAAATACATTACTTTTATATTAAAAGTACAAAGAACACGATTGGGGTTGATAATTTAATTACTGCGAACAACATATCATTTGACAAGTTAATAAGTTTAAATATTTAGGAGCAATTTTAACTAGCAATAACAATATTAGATTGGAAATTAGAAAAATAATACAGTAGGGACAGTATTACTCGGTCGGTAAGTTGTTGACAACTCGCCTGCTTTCAAGGAATGTAACACTCAGAATATACAAAAGAATAATTTGACCAGTGGGTGTGAAAAGTTGTCTCTTATATGATAAAAAAATGTTTAGGGTGTTTTAAAACAAGGTGCTTGGGAATATATTGGGTTCAAAAAATAGATGAGACTACTGGGAAGTGGAGGTCAAATAATGATGAGTTACATATCCTGTACTCATCACAAGACATTGTTAGGATAAACAAGTCACATAAATTACGGTGGGTAGAACATGCAGCTTGAATGGGAGTAGAACCATGTTCAGAGTTCTGACTGGCAAACCCAAAGAGAAGAGACCAATGGGAAGACCTAGATGCAGATGGGAGGATAACATTAGAATGGACCTGAAAGAGATAGGGTATAATGAGGTGGAATGGATAGATCTAGCTAAATATAGAGGTGGGTGGCATACTTTTGTAAGTGTGGCAATGAACTTTAAAGTTCCTTATGCCATAGAGAAAGTAACTTGTTTTTTTTATCCATCTATTTTAAAGATGCATTTTTGATGGTATCATTTGTTGCCACCGAAAATATAAATCATAATTCGTAACCGAATGTATATTCATGATATAACAATAAATTAATTTAAATTAGTTGAAAAATGACACCTAAAACAGATGAATTGAACATGGGAGCTTTGGTTAGCGTGCAATTCTCTACCAATTAGCTATCCAGGAGTTGTCCCGTGCCAAAGGTCACACTATTCACTCATAATTTAAGGCAGATTCTGATGGATGTGCAGAAAATGTCAGCTACATATGAGCAATCAATTAATATGGCGAGCCATCAGACACCACAGCTGTCTGCGACTAGTGAGGGACTGTTATGCTGCCAGGTATACAGTACTACAGTTACAGTTGTAACTAAAGCAACTTCAATGAATATCAACACAAGAGGCTGCACATCATTGTAAGTTGGTCTCCTCCACACGAACATTCTTGTAATTACAATGATTTGCAGCCTGTGTGTTGATAACTTTAAATGTTAAGTAGTAAATGAATGGTATAGAATCTGATTGTTAGTTCAGTTAACTACTTTGTAAGCATCATAATAGTTCAAATAAATTAAAATTTTATTTTTTCATATCTTTTGTTTTTACAGTGAAAAGAACACAGCTCACAATTTACACTGCTGTCAATGGACAAAAGGTTTTCCCTAAAGAGAACTATTTTATATTTTTTGTATTTTAACTTTTTAGGAATCCTCAAATATAACCTTACCCAGAGCTCTATTCCAAACAACCATTTAAAAAGATCTTTCAGCTTTGAAACAAAACGATATACTCCCGGGTTTTTCCTAGCAAGAGCTATAACATGTAATACAATTAAGCTCCAAGCAGTGTTAAGTTTAGATCAAGAGTGCTTTGACAAACTCTCTAGTTTATGTTGGGTTCCCCCCCAAACACAACCAAGTAATGTTCACTCTGGCGCCCAGAGTTTGAACGTGCGGTCATATGACGCCGTCGCAATGAACTGTGAATCTGGAGCAATGTCTACACACATCACTTTCCCATCATGCCCTGACAGTGTCCTGAGGGGCTGCCACGTCTTGTTGGACCAGACCTGTACAGTAACAACAAATATGGAGTCAGAGGCTAAAGTAACTATGCATCGTAGGTAAATTTAAATGTAACTTGGGGTGTGCGTAGCTTCGAAACATCAGCCTGGCTTTGATAACTAGGAAGCTTTGAAAATATTAATATTTAACGCTAAAATACTCAGTTTATGTTCAATTATTGCCATTCTTAGCTGTTATGTACATTATAAATCAATATTAACATGAAACAATGTAAAGTATTTGAATTTTAAGCTGTGATAGTAACTTGATTTATCAAAATAAAATAAAATATTACAAACAATTATGCAATAAAACATTTTTCGAGTCATAGTTATATAAGTAGCCACAGTATAATATTTTTTCAAGCAAAAAACAAAAATATTTAAACTTTGATTTGGCTTCAAGAATATTTCACATATCAGATTCGAGTTCATTTCAAATAGAATTTAAAAAAAAGTGGACTTTGAAAACCCCTCAATGTAGCGAAAACAAATGAAGGAAATAAAAACAATACAGAAACTACAAATAAAATAAAATAATATTAAGGTGGAAATTAACTTTAGTTACGGCTAAAATTATTCATTTATTTGAGGTATTTGACACTTTTGGATCGATTGATTATATCAGCACACAACTTATAAATTAACTTAAATCTAGTACAGACACAACATTCAAACCTCGGTTGTTAATTTATTACTGTGAACAATAACATTTTTGGCCAAGCCGGGAATCGAACCTGGGACCCTTAGCTCAGTAGATCACTCTACTGACTAAGTTAAGGTTAAAGAGAGTTGAAAAATGACAACGTGTGTACAGGAATCAAACCGGGGACTTTTGGCTTAGTGCGAAAATGCTATACCACTGAAAACTAACCTAAAATGATCCCATGCTCAGGGTCATTCTTCACTCACAGTTTAAGGACGAGTCTGATGGATGTGTGAATTAATAATCCTACCACAGCCACCATTGAATCTGATATAAAATTCAATGATCCAATGAGGTTTTAAAAAAATGTATGCAAATTAATATGCAGACACACATAGTTGAGTTAAAAAAAATATATATATGTTATAATTATACTTTAGTGACCGAGTGCTGACTATCAGTTTTAATTAATCAACAAAGGAGTACATTTTTGAAATGTAGCTATTAATTGCTCCAAGTTTAGTTTTCAACCCAATATTTTGGAGTTTGATTAAAAATTCTTTCAGTATCAATAGAAATCAAGGATAAAAAAGTTTTCTAATTTGATATTCCTAAGACAAACTCAACTTCAAAGTTACAAAATTATTCTACTCCCATTCAATGCTTGTACTCAGGACAATTAAGATAATAGTGTGACCTGTTAACCCAGGTAATAAAATTATTCAAAATCACAAGTTTTTATTGTTTTATAATTTTTTTTCAACACCTCTTTATTTACCATAATTTAGTTGAAAATTAATAAAATAAATAGTATTATACCTTAGCTCTCATTTTTACTTCCAGGCTAAGTTCTGGTTATTATCAGATTTTAAATAAATATTTATCTTCTATTATCATATAGTAGTTAAAACGACATGATTAAACACTAGCAGTGCATAGAAATTAGAACGCCTCATAGATTCAGCAGTATCAGCCATGTTAATTCCTTACAACTTATATAAAAAATAAGATGTATGTTACATCTAGCGAGAAAATAGCGGGATATCAATGTAAAGGAACATAAATAAAGACAATCCCAGGTAGATGCTGCATGTGGAAATCACAGGTTAGCCAGTCGGAGTGTTAATGACTGCCTTTTACATACTCACTCCTTAGGAATTTATATTCATTACTGTTTTAAGCCTGTGGCCCAGGTCAGTTTTTTATTCAAGCCATATATTTTCCACTACCGGCTTGCTAGGCCTGTCGTAGCTTCAGATGTTAATAATCTAGCTTAAGATTGGAACAGACACAACAACCAGTCCCCGACCGTTAATTCATCACTGTGAAAGGGTAAACCTATATTTCACCAATGATACATTTTTCGGCCATACCAAGAATCGAACCCGGGTCCCTTAGCTCAGTAGACAGACACTCTACCGACTGAGCTAAGATGTCGGATTCTCCTGAAGAATTCCAATAGAATAAAACTTAGATTGAGGGAGTGTGAATCAATTTCCTTCATGATGTAGTTGTTCAGTGGCAGCTGTGTCAAATGTGAGATGTGTTCCTTATTTTATGGTAAAAGCCATATTTGTACATTTCTTTTATTTGTAACTATCCCTTTTCTTTTTACCTTATTCAGTATATATTAGATTCATTGTTTGAATTGAAATTTATCCTTTCACAGTGAATATCATCATTGAATATTAGGTTATGTCAGTTGTGGATGTTTTAGAGTTAAGATAGGTTTATAAGTTGTCTTCTGATAAAATAGGTTAAAAATGCTCCTAAAGAAAAATACAGGGAAAAGTGAATTAGTAGATACGTGTATTTCTAACTCTATTAAATATGCTAAAGAGGGTGAATTTTAATGTAATACACTGACATTTCCCTGTATAAATGATGGGATACCTTAATTTGGGGGTAAGACATCCCCATAGCTGATAAAATATCTCCATCTTGTGTCAAAATGTCATACAATCTCAGTGGCCAACATTGACTATCATAGGAGATACATTTAAAATATAAGAGATCTACTAACCTATTGATTGGTGGGTACGTGGACTAAGGTGTTGGTAGTGTCCTAGTTTGTAGCCCAGAGGTCAGGTGTATTGAGAGTGGAATATCTCTCCATGTAAATGTTAGCACATTCTCTAAAAATTCTCCTGTGCTCATCTCTACTCAGTTAGTGTAAATAAGCAAATAGACAGGAACAGGTTGTAAGACACACTATCTTACCTTGGCGGAGTTGTCGTAGGATGACGTGACAATAAACTGTCCTCCTGCTCGCTGGTATTTCACCTCAGACACTAGGTTCATGTGTGCCGGGATGGTGTACAAGCAAGTACGACGTCTCAGGTCCCAGATCTTGCATGTGTTATCTTCACTGCCGGTAGCTATGTGGTACCTGAACATTACAAGAGTACTACAAGTATGTGCACAGGTGTGGGTAGTCACAGTCCAATCTTCATAGGACATTTGAAAGATATATTAAGTAATAAATCTACTTTCACAACATATTAATACATCAAGTTCATGGTAGATATTAATACCTATTAATTACATTCGTAGATGCCTAACACGCCGTTCCCTTACAGGGTAGGCAAGAAACTGTGCATATAGCTTAAAAAACAACTCCGCACTTACTCTATCCTCACTAACTTCCTCCACATTTCCTTCGCTTCAACAACAACCATACACCAAGTCATACACGCCCCCTTTAAAAAAAAGCTCTTAATGTTTCTCTTTTTTACACATTCATCTACAACAAATAGCCATATCTTACATGGCCTATACCCCCTTCTTTTTGATCCACACACTCTACCTTCATATATTTGATTCGTCACTCGATGACAGACTCATTCTCTCAACATACCTAAACCAACCTAAGACAATTCTTTTACAATGACCTATTGGATTCTCTCTCTAAGCTGCACTCCTTCAGCACACATTCATTGCTGACTGTTCATAAGAGTTTTTCCACATACATTTCTTATATTTCATTCTAACCGCATTCACCTTTCTCTTGTGTTTCTACTGACAAACCCACACATCACATCCATAAAAGCCAACTATAAAATAATACTTATAATATAGTAGTAAAATGTTATCAATTTTGACTAAAACAAAATGTTTGTAATTTCCAACACAATATTGCTTGTAGGATAAAAAAAACCCATTTTCAATGGATATCAAAAATGGGCAAATTAGTAAGTGTCTGACTTTCAAAGGAAATGGCTTGTTACTGCCACATCTCATTACCTTGGACATATTTACAACAAGTAAGATAATTATCTAAAAGGAGAAACAAAAAAGGATAGTAAAGAATAATAGAACAGGGAGAAACAAAGAAAATATAGATAGCAGTGCTTAGATTAATTAAGAAAGCATTTTCGTAAGCAGAAGTGATGAATGGTGCATTATTCATTGCAGCAACATGATATGATAAATAATTTCATTTCCCTCTCAATTAGCTGAGTTATGCTGGTTTTCAAAATGGTTGAGACAACACACTAAAGTGATTTGTGTGTTGCCGGAACAATTTCTACACCAGCATTACTCAGAACTAGAGAAGGTGCCTTTAAATTTTTGAATCCTGAGAATATGTGATATTCAAAACATTTTTAGAGCTCTTATCCTTAATTATGAGGCACGTCCACAAAATAGGGTTCAATAAATTAATTTTAAAAAAACTAGTGGGGATAGAAAAGTTTTATAAAGGGCTAAAAATACATGCATAACTCCTTTATTTTTCCACATAATAAAACAGATCACTTTATATATGAGTATTTTCACGGATTTAGGTTTTTAATAGTTTAACATTAAAAATCACGATTTCTACTATTACCTACACTTTATGATATTTAAATTTCTATTTCGATAGATTAAGTCTTTGTTTTCAGCCTTTAAAAGTGTCACACTAAATTAGGTCCAAGCAAGGACATATATGAACCTTACTACAGGCGGTCATGTTTGGCAAAATTACATCTTCTTTAGTTTTATTCCCTTCTCCTTATATGATAGTAGTTTAGTCTTCTATGACGACATGTTTCGGTGTCATTATTGTTTGGTCTAAACATAAGTTGATAATCAATTATTTCGATAATGCTATTTGTAAAACTCGAAGGTAATGATATTGAGATATTTTGACATTACTAAGTGTGAAACTTTTTGTGCATAGTTATATTTGATTTTTCACTGAATATGTTGATCTATTATATATATTAAATATACAATATGAACGAAAAATGTGGACAGTTTCACCCTGTTTATTTAATAAATAATAATTCAATTTGTATTTACGTAAATAATAACATCGCTTTTAGCATATAATATCACAGATTTTTTAGAAAAATAACATCACTTTCCCCCCTAAAAATAACCCCACCTTTTGTATGTCTTTTTTAATAAACCAAGAGATCCAAATAATACAGGCAAGAGTGTAAATAGGTTGGAGTAGAGTGAATAAAATAAAATAAACACGGTATCTACTAAACTTGACCAATGAAATTCCCAACTTTTTCCCTGATTTGATCATTTCCTAAAATTCCTCATATGTCACATCCTTCTAACTCCCCCACCCCCTCATTTTCTATTAATCTTTTTTATGAATAATAATAATAAGTTTTAAAATTTAAATAAACTTTTTTTTCATTTGTATTAACAGTGTTTACTAGGAATAATTATAAAATATATCACACAGCTACAAACAAAAAACTACAGTTTGAATAACATTATTATTTACTGGTTATTACATTTCATATGTTGAGTAAAACAACATTTTCCCAGATTTGTATTGTAATTTACGAAATTCCCGACTTATTCCCGTTTTTTCCCGATCACTTCAAATTCCCGGCTAGTTCCCGTTTTCCCTGATTTTCCCGGATGGTAGACACCCTGATAGAAATAATTTATTCTAACAGTTAATTTGAGGCACATAACACAGAAATATGCAAACACATCTGTGGATCTGTGAAGGATTGTTTTGTACGGTACTCCAAATTTTCATGACTGGCGGTCTAATTAGCATATTGCAGCAAAGAGAGTGGGCCGCAAGCAATATAAATAAGTATTAGTAATAGGAATAGACAGCTAACAAACTTAATTTTAGAAATATACTTAGAAGCAGTATGAAAGTACCACAAGCCATCATTGTCATCATCATAATAAACTGTTTCCAAATTGTTGCCGGTTCAATTCAGTAAATTGGAGCAATTTACTGAATTGAACCTCTTTCCTTCCATCATTCCTCCTCCCTTACTCCCGCCCAGTCTTCTGTTCTCACTCACACACATTTTCTGCTCTCTGCTCCTCCCATATATTTCATGGTCTTCTTTGCATAATTTTTCCTTTAAGAATACAGTAATGAAATACAAAATGTAAAATAACGTTTTTACAGTAAACTTACCCATCAGGGGAGAAATCTATTCCATAGATTGACTTTAGATGACCTTCCATGAACATTATACAGCGACCAGTTCGAAGATCCCAAACACGCCCGAACGCATCCAAGCCACTGAAATAATGAAGACAACAAATTTTTAAAATTCTACAATTTTTCTCATTAATGGAATGAAGTTAATATCCTTTGCTAAGGAAACCACAGTCAAAGTTAAATGATGGTTTAATGTGAAAAATCAAACAATTTATAGTGCAGGTGACTGAGATTGAATATTAACTGCGCTATTATATTTTGTGTTGTGGGCCTTAAAACCCCAAATAATGATAATAACTACTAATGGTGTGCGAAGCTTCGAAAAGTCGAAGGTCAAATCTCTTTCGGCTTCAACATCTACAATAACCTTCGCATATTTGAAAAATTTCAAAGGAAGGATAAAACTTTGATAAATTATCAAACAATTTAATTTTATCTTACTGAATATTATATATTTAAATATTTGATCATTTTAAAACCATTACTAAACAGAATTTTAACACTGAATAGTAATTTAACTAACACAACGTAAGCATGGATCAAAAACGAGTAAGTAAATGTTAATATATTATATTCCTTATCACCAACATACTTTTGTAAAAATACTTATAAAGAAATAAGATCATGGTCACTGGTATGAAGCAGAGAAAGTACTTTAGTTGTGCTATCATCCCAGCTCGCGTCTAATGTTTAGTTCTTAATACTCCACCTCTTTGGAATTATCTTTGACAAATTTACAAGTGCAGTTTGACAGATAAGTTTTTCATAGCTTCTTCGCATTTTCTTTATTATTCAAACAAAAACGGAATTTAATTTATAATTATTATCAGAGAAATTCAGATAAAAAACATGCATGTGTAAAGTTTGCAAAATACTATTATAAGCTCCACGATGTAAGTAAACATTAAAACTTAATTGATATGTTACTAAGCTTATCAGTAAGCCTGTATGCATTAATTATTAATATAGTCCTTAAGTAACAAATAAGGACATTTTCCTGGGCTTGTTACTGACAAGATAAAAAAATTAATTGATTTAAAAATTAAAAGTAGCGTGAAGTGACAACAACAAAAATCCTAGGTAGCTTCGACTTCGACTTTTCTTCGCAAGTTTCAAGATACACTTCGCATTTAAAAAGTGGCCTTCGCACACCCCTAATAACTACAGACATGGAAGAAGGTACAGGAAAGGGAGAGAGGCATGAATAAATAAAAGGGAAACACACAATATGGCTATTGCAAGGAAAAGAGGCATACAGTTCATACTTTATATTGCTGCCACTGAAGAGAATGATTGTTTGATAGGGAATTGGACTGTATAAGTTTTTTTTTTTGCCAATCTGCATCACATAGCCACAGATGTACATTTAATGTTTATATTATACGACACAAGAGGATTGCTAACAAAGGCAATGATATTATATTATTCATGAACAATAATAGCATCAAAGGCAACCGACGCCCGATAGGTTTGGATCTGACCACGAGAACGATACGGGATGAACAACGAGACGAGATTGGCTCGCATGTGACCCGAGATACGAACGGCGAGAGTTAACCGTCAAAATGCGCGCAAGAGGTGCCAAAACAACACAGTAAAAATAGTTCAAAATAAAACAAAAGAGAAATAAGATACAAATATACAAGCCCCCAAACAATTATAATGGACATTCCTTAAAAACATCTTTTGTTTATCACTCAATCCCTTGACTTTGGTTTCATTCTTTTATAACTCTCTCAGAGAAATTGCGAAAAGTACAACACAACTTAATAACTTAATAAAAGAGAGATACTATAGTATCAGTAGAGAGAAAAGGGAAATTTATCAAGAATACTTATATTAAATATGTATCTCAAAGAGTGTGAAGAGGTGTTCCTTAAACAATTACTTATTATAGTAATATCATAATAATATAGTAATAAAACATACTTCATACCCATAGTAACGTATGCAGCGGAAACTTGGACTTTGGATAAAAGCGAAACAAGGAGAGTGGAGACCATGGGAATGAAGTTTTTGAGGAGCATGTTATCTGTCACAAGAAGAGATAAGATTAGGAATGAAGATGTATGTTCAAGAGTTGGGGTACACGAGATAGTTGAGGAAGCAAGGATGAGATGGTATGGGCACGTAATGAAGATAGGGGGAGATGATTCCAAGAAGATTAATGAATATGAAGTATGTAGAAAAGAGACCGCAAGGGAGACCAAGGAAGAGATGAGAGGAACAGATAGCAGCAAGCGTGCAAGTGAGAGGAGGAGAGTGTAAGAGAGTGCAGGAGGAAGAATGGTGGAAGGACAGAGGGAGATGGCGGCGTTTTACTAAACAGATCTGGCCACAGGCTGGAAACAGTTCATGATGATGATGATGATGATGATGATGTTGGTGATGATGATGATGAGTAATATAGTTCTTTAAAAAAAAAACCCTCTTTCACTTTTTGAGTTACATTTTGTTATATATGGAAAAAGGAATAAAATATACAGGAATATAAAGGATAGAGAAATATAAACACATAAAAGGAAACAAACACTTTATGTTCACAAATTACATTGCTGCCACTTGAAGAAAATTATTTGTTACCTTCTAATTCTACTTTTGTGTTTTTTTGTTTCCTCTTCTAGGAATTTGTGTTTCAGGTTTCACTCTCCCTTCAAATGAGTGTTGATAAAATGAAAACTAGGTGGGGGGACTGAACGGTAACAACATTTTTTTTATATAAATAGACAACCATTATTTCTTTGTCCTGTAGCAGCAATGTAAAGTGTGAACTGTGTTCTTTTCATTGTAATAACCATATTGTGTTTACATCCATCTTTCCTGTACTTTCTTCTTCCATCTATAGCAATACTACCATAGTAATAAAAAAAAATCCTAGCTCTAGCCTCCCAGAGTAAGTCAGGTACAATGCTTGAACACTCCACCTAATGGACAAGTACAGTTATGCTAAAAGGAAAAAAATTACAGGATTTTTTTTTTAAACATGGTGATTACCGACCCTGTGGCGCAGACAGAGCCATCTGTCTGGAATGCCATGCAGTACACCGGCTTGGCGTGTCCCTCCTGATGTAAAACTTCCTCGCCTTGTTCCAAGTCCCACAGTCGCCATGACGAGTCAAAGCAGCACGTACCTAGGAAACGACCTGACGGATGGAAGGCAATCCTCGACACTCGGTGTGGGGCGTGACCTTCCACGTCTGCCAGAGGATCTGAACTGGGTGAACACACATTCAGACTTGTTTAGGACTGAAACAGTTTGTTAAATTGGTAACTGTTCATAAAATTGTAAATTAATCCTACATGAACTTTAGTAGATGATAGTGGGTGGGTTATGTTTATTATGTCTTGTTCTGTTAGGGTAACAAGGAATTCCAACAAAAAAGCTTCAAGATTTTAAAAATCTATGGTCAGGCAAACATATTTTTTTTAGTATTAATTTTTCAGGGTTGGTATCATTATTAAGTTTCAAAATTCCCTGACTTTTCCTAGTTTCCCAAACCTATAAATATCCACTTTACCAGTATTTTATATAGAAAACCTAATTATTTTCACCGTTTTTATTAAATTCTTGAAACAAATATTATTAATGACAAACATATCAGTGTTCTTAACAAAATCCCCAGAATTTTAGATAAAACTAATAGTTTACATCAGCCCATGACCATCTATTTTGCATTTTGTTTTATAGTAATAGAAATTGATAAAAATAAAGAAAAAGGAAAAATAATTAAGTTTAAATTTAATGAATTAATTTAGGGAAAGATGAAAAATGTATGAAGAATCCAATGCACAAAGGTGACATCGTCTTTCTTTCTTACATCTTGTATAGTAGAATGTGTGACTACTACTATAGAAGATAGAAGAAAGAAAGAAGATTAATTAATTTAATTAAATTTACACGTATTAGTTTATTTTTCCTTTTTCTTTATTTTTATCAATTTCCATTATTATAACATTATTTAGTCATTGGACCACCTCATTGTTAAACATTCTACTTTGCATTTTGAAGATTATTGTAGAAAATATATGAGAATTCCAGTGATTTTGTACTTCTCCCTGACTTTTTCGTGTCACACCAAATTTTCCAACTTTGCCAGGTGTATATCAACCCTCTATCAAAAGTTACAAGAGATAAGAATATATCACAAATGTTAAATAAGCAAACTTTCTACTGTATAGTAAAATAAGAGTATGACTTTCAAGAATTTCCATACTTACAGACTTGCTATATTTAATTATATAAGTAGTATCAGTTTAGGACTAGCCTAGCTGTTAAGAATAAATGGTTCAACCTTCATGTTATTCATTTTGGTTTATGAAACTCGCTCTTACCAATACAATCAAAATAACTGAGACCATCCTTGTACTGTACAGTCTTATTTTCAGGGGAAGCCTGTTATTTGAAAACTGGAATACTCATTTTGCCACAATGGCAGTAATTAAAATAATAAAATTGTACCTACATACTTAGCTTGTTTAATTAATGATGTAAAGAGAAACTACACAATAATCCTTTAGGAAGTATTATCGGAAGTATTTTTTTATAAATTTTAGATGAACTACATAATTGATGACTCAAATAAGACAATCCTATAATGCCAAATTTTAGTGATTTCCAATCAATGATTGTGGTCGAAAGTGTGCTTCCTATAAAAAATGAGGGATTACTTTTACTTCACATCGTGTGAAAACTAAAAAAAAACTGTGGTCCTGCTGAGATTCAAACTAAACCCCTCTCAAAGGTGGTTGGACAAAGGGTTTATTTAAGACATATAACTTAACAATCTAGTTTACATCTTCTAGTTAGCAACATTGTGACTTATATTAAGATATACTACTGTTTAATAATGTTAAAATTTGAGACAACACTCGAGACCTCGAATCCTATGGTATACATGAGGTTCAAGATCCGTAAAAATCTCAAAAAAGTATCTAGAATACAATTATAGAACCTTTCTTCAAATAACAATTTCAAGCAATTGATAAAAGGAATTATATAGACTTGTGGAGTTGAAAGAATCACAAAAAAAAAAGGATGAAACTGTATAAATTAATTAATTTACATAAAAAGTGTAATCTTTGTGATTTATTACATAATAATTACATAATAGATATGACAAATAAAGTATAATTTGTTGTGGAGCCAAGCCTGAAACAACTTTTTTATAAAGTCAATTTTAAATATGTTCAATTTAACTAAAACTGTACATTTTTAAAGATAAAAGGATTTGAATTTAGATTAGAGATTTGAGAGAAAATTTACAATTCAGATTCGAGAAGTGTAGGATTCAACAAATTTCTGGTTAAAATACTACTAAATTATTTGTTGTGATTGTCAAATTTTGATTTTTAATGTTAAAAGTTTCATGGCTAGACACACATGGATACACAATTTTCCCATTTGTTTTCTATGCTAGTGTGGGTACATTTCATCTTAACTACTCTCTTGATTCCTTCCACTTGATGCATAACTAATAACCCTCACATCAAATGTAACATATTTAAAAAATAAATGCATGATGAATTGAAGCGTAAGAGTGTTACTAACAATCTTTCCATTTAAAACACATTTTCTACACAAATCATTGGTTGCTCATTGTAATTTATATTTACCACTCATTGATTTTTAATTTTTGTTTGCTACAGAGATCAAGCGGTGCGATATGATGAAACACAATGAGTAGTGGACTCGATTAATTTCACGTTTACACTTTGTTTTGTTAAATATCTTTAAAAATTGAAGCTGTCCAAAAATAGTTTCTAATAAAAGTTGCTTTTTTTGTGCATAGAATAAGATGCTGTAGTAAAAAATACATGTTCCAAATAAAAAAGTTAATCTTGAATACATCTACAAAATCTAAAATCCAAAATACTATTCGATTTCCTCCTTAAAAACAAACAACTTTTGTTGGGACATTATTTATTTAAAATGTGTTGTTGCCTGAAAAAATAAAGTAGAAACACTTTGAATGCCTAACTCTGTATATACTTGTTAGAGTTATTATTGATATAAAATTAGTAAAACAGTATTAACTGCCAGAGGCTTACCCTAAACTTTACCCAAGCTAGGTGGCATTCCGCAAGTTTTTAATGCATTTCCCTATCTTTCACTTATCAGTTTTCCTCGACTTTCCAGGTTCAAAGGACGCATGTTGTTAACAAAGTTTCAATAAATGTAACTTACAAACTTTACTAATACTAAGATTAACTTATTTATGAAGATGGACATTAACTATGGCTATTGATACAGCCATTTCTGGACACATCTTTCAAATAAATGAAATATTATTGAATATTTACAACCCTGTATGATTAACTATTTTTATGAAAGCAGCAAAAAGTAGACTCGAGTTGCCAGTGGCTGTTATTCAATGTCCATCAGAGAATGACCTTGAGCATGGAATAATTCTTTGATGTCTCAGTGGTAGAGCATCAATGGTGCACTAAATTAAAACTATCAGCTTTGATTCCTGTGTACAGGTGTGATTTTTCAACTAACTTATATTTAATTTAAAGTGAAATCATCTACCTTTCCATGTTCCAAAGTTTAACAGAGCCGTCCACAGCGCACGAAGCAAGAGCACAAACCCTATCACTCTGACTCTCCATGGCGTGCGGGTGCCACACGATGGCCCCAACGTTGCAGTTATGCCCCTGCAAGGTCCTCACCAAATCACAGTTGGGTATGTTCCAAAGCTTGCACAAACCACTCCTTAAACAAACAATACCTCAATCATTAGTAGCTTCTTGAATACTTGACTTGTTAGGAGAGTATGCTTCGTCTTGATCCAGGATACATTTGTTTTGATACTCAACCTGGCATACTGGAGGTGTTTTTCATCATGGTATGGTTTTCTATCTTATATCCAGAAAAGTGCTGAAGAGTTAACCTTATTCAGCATCTTAATCTACCCCTTCCCCTAATATAACTAGCTAGCCTTAAATAATTAGAAGTTGATATTAGAGCTTGAGTGTACCTACTAAAAATACTAATATTATTGTAATAATTTATTTTAACTCTTTTTCATAGCGAGGAAAATATACAATTAGAGTGGAGGGGTGTGGAAGTGGGGGGAATCATATGATTTACAAAATAAAAGAGTAGTACAGTTCATGTTACACTACCGCCAATGGACACTGGGGTAAAGAGTTTATGTCTAAGGAAAGTGTTAGTTACTAGTAGGCTATTTCTTGTCCTAGATTTGTAGACAAAGCAATTCTACAAGCTGTCAACACCATTTCTTTACTTACTTCAGAAAAGTCATAAACCACCCTAGAAAGAACTATCATCTCAGCTGCGGCTCATTTTAATAAAGTGTCTTGGCTCTAGTAAATTCCTACCCGAAATCATTTGTTTAACAGATTCCATCATCTCATATTGAGCTTAAACCCGGTTTAATTTTTCATTTCAAGAAAAATTATTATGATTATGAAAAAAAAAATTGATCTCGAGATTATGACAAATTTTTATGTTTTATGTGAACACAAACTCAAAAAAATGAATTTTGCAATTTTGTCTGGTCCCATGATGTCTATCTGTGTGTCTGTCCATGGCCACGGATCTAAAACAATTTTATGGATTTTGTCCAGACTTCGTATTTATATACTATTATAGGGCTATTACCACAATTTTTTTTTACCCTAGCCCTTTGATTCAGAGTGAGGTAGTTTCCTGTTGTTTTCCTCACTAAGCCAGAAAGTACTAGTGTACATCAGTCTACCTAAAATTATACACAAGTGTGAGAATAAATCTTTTTAGCAACATATTATAAGCTACTATCTATTGTGTAACACATTTTGTGGATGCAAAGTAGTACCATTCAAATGTCGCAATACGATTTTGCGGGATTTTGCTGACCGCTCGATGATATTGGTAATGAAATATTGTTTATATTAACACATTTTTATAACTTTTATTTTCACAAATTAATATGATACATTCAAGAAATTGCCCCAATGGCATCCACGATTCTTTATCGCGCTCGTTCTCTTAGAACACCTCACTCACAAGTGTTAGAAAAAATTAATACCCCCCACCAGTTTCCTGGCTATAAAATCAATTTTGATACTGAGAGCTGCTGAACTCTTGCGAGCACAAGCAAAACTATTTTTTTCAAAGAAATCAAAATAAATACAGTTTGCAAATGAAATATGTTGCTCTCTCTCGCACTCACACTGCGAGGTTTTTTCTTTAATAATTACTAGGGCTAGAAGCAAGCAAACTGAATGTTCCTAACCCGTAGTCTTTGCACGTGTACGGAAGTTTAGCAACAACAGTACAGTTCGACTAAATAAAATTGACACAACTTGAATCTAATTACTCCAAAAAGTTATGCAACAAAACAGGATCATTGCACAGTGATAAAGTTTGTGACTTGCAATTAAATCATTGAAAATATATAAGTATTGGGCTTGAGGCAAAGTATAAATTGTAAAAATGGTAGTAAATATAAAAAGGTGAATGGAAACATATAAAAGGGTATGAACATAATTTGTCTTTTAAAATTAAAAAAAGAACACAGTTCACAATTTAGATTGCTGCCACTGAATAAAGAGTTAATGGCTGCTCCTTGAAGAAAATTAATTGTTACCACCCAATCCCCTGACCTAGGTTTCATTCTGTTGGAACTCATCAGGAGAATTGGAGGTAACAATCAAATTTAATTTGGAGGCATCCATTACCTCTCTGTCCAGTGGCAGCAATATAGAGTGTGAGCTGTGATTTTCTTATAATTGTAAAAACCATATTGTGTGCATTCCCCTTTATATGTTTTAATCCACTTTGCCTGTACCTTCTCCCAAACATGACAAAATACCTCAAAAAGATAAAAAAGATTTTCCTCAAAGATAAATAAGTTATAAAAAGGATTGGATCACTTTTTTTTTCACAAGTAGGGGTGTGTGAGGTTTCGAAAATAAATTGGAATTTTGAAAACTATGAAGCATTGTAAATAATAAAATAGTTAAAATCAACATTTAAAATACCAATTTATGTTAAGAAAAATAAATTAATAGCTTGATTTATAAGCTTGGGTTGAAATATGTTAGAACAATTTTTCAATAAAATGTTTTGGAATAGAGCACTAGGCTAAATCATGGTTTAAATTAGGAGGGATAGCCAGCACACTTACCTTGATACTGGAGTAGAAATTGTTTAGATAGAACACTATAAAACATACAAACACATTTTTACGGACAAGCTTTCACTGTCACAGACAGCTTCATCAGGTCAAGAGAGTAAAAAATGTGTTTGTATGTTTTTTAGTGTTCTATCTAAACAATCTCTACTCCAGTATCACCAAGGTAAGAGTGCTGGCGATCCCTCCTAATTTAAACCATCAATAAAATGTATGAAACTCCAATAACACAAATAAATGTATCTTCCTACCAGGACGCGGTGGCCAACATCTTTGAGTCGGGACTGAACTGGCAGTAAGATATGGGTCGTGTGTCTCCGATCTGACTGCAGAATATAGACATTGCCTGCAGATTTTTCTGCAGCTCCTGTCTGTGGGCAGTGCGCGTGGCTTCTGGCTGATTCTGTTCTCTGCGGGCTTCCTCCAAGCGGTTCTTGGCTCGTGGTAATGAGTAACCTGGAGCGAAAAACATAACACGAGAAGTCAATCAAAAGACAAAACTTTTGACTCTTATTGGACGATTCAAGGACTTGACAGCTCAGTAGATTCGAGAATAATTTTAAAATGTGTTTTAGTGCTAGTGCTAACTCTTACTCATTTCCAGGCTCTATAAATAACTGTTTAAGGAAAACCTATCCTTTTTTCATTTATAATATTAATTCCAAGCCAAACACAACAAATACTCTATTCCACTAATCTATCACTTATTTAAATGTGGATCTACACAATTATAAAACAAATTAATATGAAAGTATTCTTAAATGGATAAATGGAACTTTGTCCCTTTATTCTAATCTGCACTGCAGTTTAATCCGTAAAGTTAAGCTTGCTACCTTTTAAGGTAAACAGAGGATAAAATGTACATACCAATTAATGAATATATGCCCAAATCCTGTAATAATTAAATTTTATATGTTGTAAATTATAATTGGTGCCTCAAGTTGGATAGATATCTACTTTCAATCAGCTTTGCTTGAAATAAAAAACCTGAATATATTCCTAAAAATTAAATTTCAGCGAAGATCTTTATAAAATTGCAGAATTCCTGTAAACTAAAAAAATAACAAATTATTGTGAATTAAAACGTGTAGTTCATTAATGTCATAAAAAGCAAAATAAATGTCATAATTTCACTACAGCTATGGTTGAGAACGGTGAACTATCAACACGAACCAATCAACATCATCCATGAGACTGTTCAAATCCCACTTGGGTGAGAATTTAGTCTTGCCATATAAGATGAGGTGGTAGTGAAATAAGTTCCCTAGAGTGTGTTTCTAATCACTAAAAGCCTCACTAACATTTTATGTACCTGTAAGCCCTAATGTTATTAGTTTGAATATTACATAATAGGAGTAATTAAGAACCACCCTCAAAATATCCTGAAAGTTTCTAGACTTGTTTTACATACTTGCTATCCAAGATCGTGAGATACGCAAGGAGTCTGGCCCCTCATGATACCAAGTCGACTCCTGATCTTTCTCCTGTTGGATCCTCTCTTCTTCCTCTTCCTGTTTCTTTTTGATAGCATCCTCCCCTAATCTGCACACACAACCAAACATTTGAGACTTTTTTTTGTGTGTAGCTTTTAGTTTTAGATAAAACAGTCTCCTGTGATCAACTCAAGATTTAAATGATTACATTAGTATTACAAGCCAAGTTTTAGCAAACCACATCATCAAAATGACACAAGTGATTTTGAAAAAAGAGAGGTATGGGGAAGAACTGAAAAAGAGAATTCTTAGAATTAGCATGTGAATAGAAAATGAAAGTATATAGAAGGTTTTCAAATACAACCCAAAATATCTTAATTCTTTTTACACTTATTTTACTTCATTGGCCAATGTCCACATGAAATATTAAATGTAATGTAAAGGTATTTTGAAGGTGACTCACTGACGACTACCTTATATATGGCCAACACCACTAAGTTTTAAAATCATCTTGAGCAATCACTTTTAAGAAACACAAAATGGAATCCTAGTTAGAACGGAGTTTGATCTCTCCAAGATGTAAAAATGGGCAGGGTTTGAGTGAATATAAATGTGGTCACACACGGGCGCTAACAGCCCCACAAGTATGAAACAATGGTAAAAGAAACCAAAGAATACAACAAATTCGGTTACACTAACGGAGAACGGTGATGGCGACAGGGTAAGATTGTTAAGATGTTAGCATGTAGTCTAACACCTTATAGACACTTTGTGAGTTCAAATCCAGGGGTTGCCACAAAACATAATAATGGACTTCAATTCAATTTGGTCATAAATTAAGTTTTTCTATATTTCGATTCTCAACTTCAATATTTAAAAGTTGACCTCGATTTTTCTATTTTCGAATTTATTCGCTCAATATTTAAAATCTAAACCTTTTGCCATGTATCCAACCTTAGATTAAAATATTTTGGTTTTATATTATATATATATATATATATATATATATGGTATATATATATATATATATATATATATATGGTAATATATATATATATATATATATATATATATATATATACGGTATATATATATACCATATATATATATATATATAATATATATATATATATATCCTTATACATTACAATATGGTATATATATATATATATATATATATATATATCCTTTACCATATTGTAATGTATTTGCTAAAAAACTAAAAAGTGTAGTCATATATAGTAAAAAAACAAAAAAAAAACATGTTTGATCTGTGAAAGTTTTCTAGTAAATTTAAAGGTCATTTAGAGTAGGGCTACTTATATTTACAACTTCCCGGCATTTAGATAAATGTAAAAAAAAACTAATAAGAAAAACCATGAAAACTAACCAATTCTTGAACTTAGCTCGGGTTTTTTTCAGTGCTAAAACCTTCAATTACTAGGATTTGAAAGCTTAGGATCGAAAGTATCGAGTTTGACATCCATAGTTGTAAATATCAATATCAATTAGTAATAAATAAAATGATAGAATAATAGGAAAATAATATAACACAAATAAAAGTAGAAACACTAGGCCTAACACATAATATTCACACACACTTCAATATTTCAATGCTTTTATAGCATCTTCCTCGGGAAAACTAAACTACTACTTCCTGAGGAAGATGCTATAACAGCATCGAAATATTGAAGTGTGTGTAAATACGTGTGTTTTTACTTTTATTTGTACTCTATTATTTTCTTACTATTCTACCAATTTATGTATTACAAACTGTTTTTGCTAAATGCAGTTTATTTCATACATACAAATATTAATATCAGTAAGAACTAATCAGCGTTTTGGAAACTCACTTGGCCAGCATATCTCTCAAACGACTACGACGGTCAGCAGGCCCCTCTCCGAACAGACATATCGGCTCCCCCAACTGGCGCAAGTTTTTCTTGACCTCCCCGTCATCAGTGGATACATTGATCTGACGTGCCCTCTTGCGGCGCTCAAATTCCTCCAGAAGCGCCTGACGGTCTCGGTTCATCTCCTCCTCCAACTCCATGTACTCTACACACAAATTTTATGTTTTTACATGTACAAGAAAATATCTTTTAGGTATTTGAATCCCGATTGTTCGAAATTTCAGTTAATAATGCACACCCTTTTAACTAAAAAATAATCAAACTGTAATAGTATATGTAGGTTATATATTATAAAAATGGAAAAACAAAAATAATACTGTAGTTGAAATTTCTTTTATTGGTGAATCTGGAGTAAATGAAGATACCTATTATATAGGCCAAAAAAAGCTTTGTCATGATGATATTATACAGATATGTTCTACGCTATAAGCATCGAAAATTGAAAATTATGAAAAAACATAAAAAATAATGATATTTTTTGTATCTTGTAATGGCAGGGTGGCTACAAAACATATTGTACAAAATTCCCTGACTTTTCCAGGTTTTCCAGGCAACATTTCTCAATTTTCCCGGACTACTTTTTCCAATTTTAATGGTGGATGATGACTTGTTTGATATATTATTGATCACATATTTAAAAAAGTTTGTATCTACAAAAAAAAAGTTTTATCGGTTATTTTAAAAATTAAAATTTTATTTTATTTAGGTATTATTAACATTTGTTTTAGTGTTTAGTTGCTAAATTAATGGGATATTTTAGACATATTTTTTAATTCCCTGACTTTTCTTTATTTTTAGTTAAATTCCCTGACATTTCCCTGTTTTCCCTGTCATCCAAAAATTCCCTGACTTTTCCAGGTTTTCCCTGTCTGTAGCCACCATGAATGGGTTTTACATTATAATAAAAAAATATATAGTCAAGTTAAAAGAAAATTCATCAACAAATTGGTCAGCTAATGGGTTAATACCAAATTCTCTGTGTTTTCCAGAAGAAATTCACAATTCCCCAGACATTTAAAGCCTAATATAGAGAGATGAAATTTCATTTTTCCTTAAATTGACTAGTGTGAAGTAATGTCATTGGTGTTTAGAACAAGATGATTTGATCTTGATGGGGAAATATACATGTGCTCAGATCAGGTTAACAGATTAATGTCCCAAATTCACAAATATTCTTGTTTTTTTTTTGTTTATTGTGAAAATCCCTGTTTTTCCCCAGTGTTCCAGGTGCATGGCAGCCAATGATGGAACCTATTATATTGGAAGGTTGGAAATAGTTTGTTTTTTCTCAAATAAAGTGGAAATACCGAGGTACAGAATTGTAATTATTGTTGTAAGATTACTCTACCTTAATAATAAATTATAGTATTTTCCCATAATAATTAATTACTATCAAGGTGTAATGGGCTTAATCCTCTGATAAAAATAGCTTTGTGTGGGGTAAAAAAAACATTTGAATGCAAAATTATCCATGATACCATTAGCTCAGACTGATATTATATCAATTTCTCAAACAATTTTCAAATGTGCAACTCACCATCAGATATGTTAACATGTCCTGTTTCTGCTGGTTGAACCACACTTGAGGAGGTGCCTTCTCCATCACTGTCTGCCCCAGGAGGGCCCACGGTCGCCAAGCGAGACCGCTCCTGTTCTTCCAATGACCCATAATGAAGTGTCTTCTGCTTTCGGACGTAGATTACATCCTCATCGTCCGACATTGTTGCTTAACTTATATAGCCTAGAATAAAAAATAAATGTTAGATTATTGTTTACAACAATATTGAGGCTACATCTTCAAAGAAAAAACATGTTTCAGAGTCTCAAAGATTTTCATGGGAAGCTTGTTATTTGAAAAAACTATAGACTTTTATTACCACAATGCAGACATAAAAACATCACAATTGTATTTATATTCTTAGTCCATTTAATTGGTGATATAATGAGAAATAATTTTAATACCGTGGTTTTTTTTTTGCTTTTTTTTTAAAGATATATTTCTGCTTGATATGTGGTGTTTATTATCCACAACCATATTAAAATATTTGGGCTATAGGTCTAACCAGTATTAAAACTACAATATTTTTCTTATAAATCTGTTAGAAAAAAATCCATAACATTTTATGTGTTTTTAAGGTTAGTCAATGTTTAAAATAGGTTACTGGTAGGCCTATATTTGATTAATTTGGATGTGTAGTTTCAATGAATTCTGTGGAAATGCTTGATGAAATGAGTAGGCTATGAACAATGTGAAATGACTGAATTAAAATTGTAATTTTAGGTAGGTACCTTCGGGATTTACAATGAATTATTATTATTATTATTATTATTAGCACCGCGTCTTACTACCCGTTCGGGTTATACGCACTTACGCTAATGTGTAATGGTAGGGTGATTGTGAGATGAAATGGAGGACCTACAGTTTAACGTGGAATCCAAACCACGGTGGAGGCCTGGCATTCCTCACATTCACAAGTTGTGATTAATACACGTCTTGTCAGAGGTGAAGGAAGGGTTTGGTAATCAGATAAATCTGTGCCGGGACCGAGGATTGAACCCCGGACCCTCAGCACAGAAGTCTGACACCTTACCCTAGACCACCAGGTCACCATTTACAATGAAATTATAGTGATACACTTACATCAGTAATATTATATAATTACTAATTTGGGGTGTGTGAAGCTTCGAAATGTCGAAGCCAAAGATCAAATTCCCTTTGACACCCAAAATAATCTTTGCATGCTCAAAACATTTCGAAGAAAGAAGATAACTTTTATATAGGCTAATATTATGAACAAATTTGAAATATTTCACTAAACATAACATATTTTAACATAATTTAAATTTCCTGTACATGTTTCTAATTTTGCTTTGCATTTAAAAAGTGGCCTTCACATGTCCCTAAGTTACTACCAAAAATCTCTTGGAAAGACTCACAATACTAAGCAATAGAGCATCCTGAAGGTTGACTTTGGATTAGCGAAATACAGCTAATAAAACCTATTTAATACTAAAATATTCTAGAGAGTAAAAGCACCGCACCATTTATTTTTATCTTTTAAATTCCCATCATCAACCCTGATATAATTCTGTTTTACTAAACAAAGAACATCACACTAAATACATAAATAAAGAACTAAAGGGTTAGTGTTAAAATTGTTGATAGGATTCATGTTGTAAAGATGATTAGAATTAATACAATGCAAAATTTTTGTCATCAAGCTGAGAAAAAGTGTCACCTATCTGCTTCATACTGAGCCTGTTTTTTTTAATTTTTAAGTTAGATAGTTTTGCTTTAACAATCTAAGAAACAGCTAAAAAGTGTCCTTCCGTAACACTCCCAATACTGTGGCTTTATCCTGGAACATTTAGAATAATAATAATAATAATAATATTTAGCACCGCGTCTTACTACCCGTTCGGGTTATACGCCTAAGTACTAATTACACTAATGGCTTAGGAATTGGGAGGGTTGAATTTAGAGGAAGTGAACCCGCATTTGCGTGGAGGGAGAGTGGAAAACCATTTAGGAAAAACCACCCCCAGTTCACCCGAGCGAGATTCGAACCTCGATCTCCCCGTCCTCGGCGGTCGAGCTCAACACGACTAGCGCGTTAGCCAACTACGCCACCGAGGCGGGTAACATTTAGAAAACATTATAAAAAAAAGTTATATCAAAGTAAGAAGGGCTATTTAATAGGAGATAAGACTAAAAATGAAAAAGTGAAGTTTATTAGATTATGTTTACAAAAGTGTACTTAATATTGATAAAGAATGGTTATACATCAAGACTAATTAAACAGACGAAAGAGAAGAAATATATATAACTACGTGCTAAAATTGGTAAAATTACATGACACAAGTTAAATCATGATACAGAGAACATTGCAATAGGTAATTTATGATGGTAGTGAGATAAATACTAAAGTAATATAAAAAATAAGTTAAAATAAAATTGTGGGGCAATAAACTTGATTTTGGCTATTTAATTGCCATCTTCAGGAAAATAATTTATAAATTTGTAGCTATTGCATGACGGTGAGCTGACATTATGCCATACTTGAGAGAAATTTTCACAATTTTGTAAACATAATTTAATAAACTTAGATGTTCCTCTTCAAATTTTTATTTGATATATATATTGGGATTTAGTTTAAGGTGAAGTAAGGTGTGGGAAAACCACCGCATTTTTACCGGTCCGAGATTCGAACTTTCCTGTAATTACGAGCTTGGCCAGTACGAGATACCTGTGCTACTTACACAACCAATAAAAGCATAAGCAATACCTGTTTGAGCCACTAAAATTTGAAAGATTTATTAATGTTGAACCACTAAGATTTGAAAGAATTATTAAAGTTTAATATATGAAAATGTCTTTTGAAAACTTGATAAAATATTAACTTTAATATCAAGTCAACAAACTAAATGTAAATAATAAACATTACAAAACGAAGTATTACTAAAAAATTACTGTGTTGATCATTTATAACTACTTACGCTTACCTAATGAAGAGTGCAGCACCTTGACAGTAATGGACAATGATCTCTATACTATACCGGATGGACATAAACACACCCGTTGCAACCATTGATCTCTATAGTATAACTGGATGGACATACACATGCACATTCCAAGGACAAAAGCGTGACGCTCAAGTGTATCGTCTGCTACACTGAGGGGGGAAAGATTTACGGTTTCTTTAAATGTTCTTATGCGAAAACATGTCTCTGATGAATAAAAGTGTTATTGTTTGAAAATAGTGAAGTATTATACCATACTTTCCTGAAGAAACATTTACATTAAAGGATATACAATCCAGTTTTACAGGTAATTCTGTACAAATACGAATAAAACCTTAGATATTTCAATTTTTATGTAGTTATCATCAATGTTGTTTACAGTCTGCCACGACAACACTTATATTTAAAGTTGGTTATTAGCTTGTATATTGGTTTCAGAAACCATATTTTATTGAAAGTTCGATAAATATAATGAACAAGGTATCTTAAAAATTGTTTACTTTGTTTGAATGACAAACTTTGAATAGTTGCCATGCATTCAAACTATCACTTAGGTTATAGGCTTGTGGAAAGTATTATTGTAATAATACCTGTTTATTTAAGTTGGCTCATATCTTTCAGAAACCATATTTGTTGACATTTCGATAACTATAATGAAACAAGTTAGCTAAAAACTGTATTACATTTGTTTGAATGACACACTTTGTGTAGAAGTCTTACGTTCAAATGATAGTTTAGGTTATTGGCTTGTAGAAAGTACAGTATCTACTAAACCCTGATTTTAGTAATAATCCCAATGTGTAAGGCTTTATTTCGTACCAGAATACTATCATTTATATAATATTTTGGTTTGATGAACGGCAATTTAGAACAGAAGTAGAAATTTCCTTCTGGAAGGTCTTTTATCCTAACTAAACACAAATATATGGTAGGATTCTGGTACGAGATAAAGCCTTAAAAGTAAGCTTCCTTCAAAAATCATCGTACATATTAGGCTACATCAATTTATTTGAATAAAAAACTAACCAGTTTTGAACTTTTATATGCTCTTCAAAGCTTTAACTAACATATTTATTTAATTTAACCACTCTCACATTGATGTATCTCATATATTCAATCAAATTAATGAACGATGTCAAAATGCCACATTGCCTTGTATGGGTGAAAGAGAGAAAGAGATACCCGAAAGTTTCTTTCTCTCTTACCCAATGGTATGCAGACGACAGCTCGACAATTTCAGCCACATATGTCCATCCAGTTATAGTATAGAGATCAATGGTTGCAACGGACTAAATCTTGACTCTAAAGTTAGTCGTCTGCTTGCTATTAAGGGGACAGATTTTAAGTTTTTAAAAAAATGTTCTCGTGCAAAACGTGTGTCTGATAAATAAAAATATATCTTAAAAAAAAAAGAAGTTTTATACTCCACTTGACTGGAGTATATATTTAGATTAAAGGATATATAATTCGGTTTTAAAGGTAAAGCATGACTATCATCACCTTATATTACAATAATTTATTTTAACAGTTGAAAGGTTGTAGATGTAAAAGTTATTTTATATAGTCATACAATTTGCTTCAAAATAATAAACAGTAAATTTTGTAGGAAACTCGGTTCAAAAATGTAGTGTAGACTATAGTGTTAGGGAAAAAAAAGTTTTAAAATCTGAGATAATAATTATACACACCAACCCAGGTGGGTTACCCGGGCTCCGGTACCTTGGTACCGGCCATCCCTCCTCCCCCATGTGGGGGACCTGTTTGGGGGTGAATAACTCCCTCTACCCTTCTTTTCTACTTATCCTATCGCACTAGCTGATTCTTTCTTTGCCAAATCATTTAAGTCGTGTTCTCAAATAGTTTCAACTTGAAAGGTTTTGTTGTTTCCAAATCTAAAATACTTACCCCCCCTTCCCCCGTGGAAAAACACCAAATCTAACCCAGATCTACCCGAGATCTGCCCCAGTTCTGGGCATATTCTGATATATCTGGCTATATATGGTCCATATCTGGGTATTTCTGGTCCAGATCTGGACATATCTGCCCCAGACTTGGGTATATCTGGCCAGATGATTTTTCCACATGGATTCCACTGCTCTCTCCACACTCACTTATAACATATAATTTATACTCCCTTAGTTAATATGTTGGGTTAGTATGTCCAACTTTTCTGTCTGACTAATGAAAACAATCAGAAACTATTTTTAAAAATGTACATAAACATTAAAACAATAGAGACAACCTATATTATACTCGTATTTTAATCTGTCTAAATAGTAAGTGATACAATTTTTTTTTGCCAAATTTGGGGGTTTAAACCCCCAAAACTCCCTTGGCTACGGAATTGATTATAAATTATTTCTTCTTTGATAACTCCTTTTACATTAAAAGCAAATTAACTAAAAAATAATCATTTTAAAGTCTACATTCTATTGATGTTTTATAGAAAATAAAACAACTTGGTACTATTTATTTTTCTTATGTTATTTCAGTTTTATTCAAATAGAATATACCCGACGTCTCTAGAAATATTATTTGTTATTAAATTCAGTAAGTTTAGAGTTAATTTTCTACAATATTATTTACTACACGCTTTGTCAATTATACAAAAAGGGAGCGGAATTATTCTTAAAACTTTTTCTTTGTCATATCAAATGTAAATGTAAAGCATTTTTTTTAAATCTTAAATACACACAATAGTAGTTGGTACGTTTCTAATAATATTAAAATTAATATTGTTAAAATATTTTATGTATTTTGAAATTAGAACTAAACTTAGTAGGCCTACATAAATATCATAAGAACGTACAGTAGGCCTAAATATAAAAAAAACACTTAGTAATTGTCACAACATGGCACAAAAAAGAATTTTAATATGTCAAAGTTAACATATTTATTAAACCATCCCAACCTAACAAAACTTAACGTCCGATGTATCAACATGTTTTTCTAAAATATCAAAATTCCGAATTATCTTACTCCAAAATAAGCTATTATGCTGGCATACACATAATTTTGAACCCCTGTCTTACTATATTACTATTCCATTCCTTCTCAAAACGAATATATTAATAAATACAAATTAGTTTATTTTAACATAACTACCACCCGCTTTGGTAGCTATATGGTCTATGGTAGATGGTTTTACTTTCTCTCCCCACACAAATACAGCTACAATTAAAATTCACTCTTCATAATCCCTACCACATATGCGTAAAACCCTAATGGGTAGTAAGACTGATAAAAAACCAAAACAATACTACCCATTATCCTTAGGTACCAGTCAAATTTTTATTTACTGATGGATTAAAGTTTAAGTTAATTTAGCGCTAGTTTTAATTTTAAACATTATAGGCCTAATTATTATCCACCAAAATATTTGCAGTTAACCAGTAAATAAATATCTCAACACAATGGAAATTAGTAGGCCTAGTAAGATCTAATTGCAATATTTGTTTTGCTATTATTAAAAACTTGCTATTCTTGCTGTGTTTTTTGTGAGAAAAAACTTTTTTTTTGCTATAAAATAACAGGAAAAGTTTCAATAATCCCACTCTCTTTGTGTAGGCCCACTACCACCAAGCTGTCATGTTTAGTTTACATTTATTTTAGTGTTTTGAAAAATTAAAAATATTTTAAATATTAAATACAAATATAATTTTATTTGGTTCAGAAATAACTTTTTTTTAAATTAGATTAAATAAATTTTTTCATGGATAAATGCAAATAAAACTGTCCATTTATTTTTATTTTTAAATCTTATGTTTGAACACAGGTTATACAGCAGCTTAAGGATAATGACAATAGACCTACTTTAATTCGTAAGAGTAACACCTACACTAACATAGAAAGAATATGTAAAAACTATAGTAATAAATCAAACCAAAAAACCATCCCTATTTTATTTATCAGCTATTTCAACTCTTATCTCATCAATGGCAACATGGGCAGTAATTCTAACGTCTGCCCATGGATAGTGTTGCATTCAACTACTTAAAAGAGGGGTTCCTCAACCGCTTTTGGTTAATGGATCAGAATTTTATTGAACTTAACAAGTAGGAAGCCAATTCCACAGCCTCCACTTAAAATTTCATACTATTACAACTATGTTGTGACAAATAATATTTGATAACCATTCTTAAAATGTCAATCAATATATATTTGTTGGCACTAGCAGTTTGATCATAATGCAGCATTGATGAGGATGTAATCTAGAATTACTACACTTTATCAAATATAAATTACCAATGCATTTTCCTTGACTTAATATGTTGCTAATAATAGCATGACAAAATATTTCCAACATACTTGATAATGAAGCCAACATCACTAAAATAGAAGTACAAAATTAGCACTATTAATTCAATTTTTAAAAATACTTTAATATCAAGGAATCTATCCATAACTCAATGGTTCCACATTTTCTCGATATTTTGGAAATTTAATGTGTGATAGGTGACCTGGCGGTCTAGGGGTAAGGTATCAGACTTCTGTGCTGGAGGTCCGGGTTCAATCCTTAGTCCTGCCACAGATTTATCTGATTGCCAAACCCTTCCTTCACCTCTGACAAGACGTGTATAATCACAACTTGTGAATGTGAGGAATGCCAGGCCTCCACCGTAGTTCGATTCACGTTAAACTGTAGGTCCTCCATTTCATCTCACAACCACCCTACCATTACACATTAGCGTAAGTGCGTACAACCCGAATGCGGTACTAATAATAATGTGTCATAACAGTCTGATTTAAATGGGAAGTAACTTTTTTTGGCTGTTTATAAGAGTTAATAAAATAATTTTCACGTATTTATAGTTTACACAGTCTGTGCTTTGCAAATGTCACTTTTTATAAATGATAACACGTTTTTTTTTTGTCACTACATCCCACTACCCGCTTGAGCTAAACACATGAACTAATCTTGCTAATGTGTCAGGTATGATGAAGGTTGCATTTAGAGGAAGGGTACCTGCACTTATGCTGAGAGAGAGTAGAATATCATTTAGTAATAAAACACCCTCAGTTCACCTGACTAGGATTACAAACCTGATCTCCCCATTATCGAAAGTCCAGTATATAGCAAGCGTGATGCCGATATATTACTACTAATAAAATAAAATGTTAGTGATGTTGATTGCAAAAAAAAGTTTGTATTTTCTAAAGATTATTTTCTACCAAAATCCCATATTTGATGGATTATATCAGTGTTCCACAAATGTTTTAATTTCACATTACACTTAATAAGCATACATTTTTTGTAGCACACTGTTTTGTTTACGGTACACGCCACAGCAGCAGGAAATGGATTATGCACCCATTTCAACAATTGTATGGCAAATCAGAATTAGGAACATATAGACTATGCCTAGTTTTTTTTCTAAGTAACTTCAAATGCTCCGAGATTTAAGGTTAAAGTTATTTTTCTGTGCCCACTTAGTTAACATTTGGAAATATTTCATTCAAACCATTAGTAAGTTAATTTGGATAAACCATAACTTTATAAGTATAGTAAGTAAAAAATCTGGATGACACACGGCTACCGCTACTACCTCTTTTATTTGTGTTCTTATTGGACAACGATGCATGGCGTTCTAGACTGTGGCCACCACCACACCTAATTTGTCTCCACGACACACTGTTTGCAGAACACTGGCTAGATAAGGCTGACGTTAAATTTCAGTGCTATTTTGTCAATTTTTAGTTTATTGCAATAACTATAGTGTGTAGCTGTTAGCTAACTTCCAGAAACCTGCTATTTGCAATAACTATAGTGTGTAAGTTAATTAACTTCCAAAAACCTCTTTCCCTGGTTGAATGGTCTAATGTGTCACTCTTGTAATAGACAGGACTTCCAATGATGAGGAGTTTGGTGTTCGAACCCTGATTGGGTGAACTAAAGGTGGTTTCCCCTAAACGGATTTTCATTCTATTTTCACACAAATTGAGATGCAGTACCTATAAATTCAACCTTACTCATCTCTATTACATTAGTACAACTAGCTCATGTGGGTGGAACCCAAACGGATACCTAGTGGATAGTGAGAAAAAATGGAAAAAACTTCCAAAAATAAACATACTAGGATCTAATTACCTTGACAAATGTTTTTTAAAAGTAATATTATAAATAGCATGTTATCACCCAAAAACAATAACGCTAGGCTACTGTAATACATATTGAGAATTCACCGTTTGTCCTGCAGATAACCCTGAAAGGTAAGATGCCTTGCAAAAGTAAAGTTATTTTATCAATAACAAGTGCAATCATTTTATTGTACACTCAAATACATTAAATAAAAGTACACACTAATTTAAAGAACAGTGCATAGAACATTACACTGTCATAGTTTTTTAAATCTTTTTTATCCCAGTGCACATTGAATTCTTGTTTTTTTTTTTCATTTTCACATTAAGGGTGGTTCTACCCCTACCATTAAAATCGGTATCGGTGTCCGGCGGTGATATTGTTGTCGGCACAGATACCAGCGTGGGTTGCTGTACACACACCCAACAAGATTGCTGTTAGCGTTTGAGAGGTGTAAATTTTCATGAGGTATGTCGAGCAATCAACATGACTCTCATGTGGGATAGAAGGTTTATTTTGTTGTGTTTTATTGATCTCTGAAGGGAAAAATAGTCAAAAGTGAAGAGTAAGAGTATTTTGAAAGCATTTTAGAGTTGTTATCACACAAACACGCTCTGTTTTTTTACTAATTCAATCAAAGTTACTTTGTCATACTTGAACTTGTTAGACAATTTATCCAAAACTATACTACACAACTAAACCACATAAAGTTTTATCACAAAGAATAACAAAAGTGTAAGGACCTACACTCTCAAAAGACAGAACACAAACAAGAGTGTGAACTTGCTCTGTACACTGATATTGATGTATTTATTGAGGAGCATGCTGGCATAACTCTGATATATCATTAGTTGTGTTGGCATTGTGTACTGCCTGACGATAAGATTATATGGAATCTCTGTACCACCAATATCGGCGCTGGCACTGACACTAATTTTATCAGCACGTGTACAACCGGTTTCATGGTGTCATACCGGTTGAAAAGCATGTTAATACTTAGACATATTGTGAATTTTCGAAACAAATCATTTTGTTTTTAAAGTGATTTCAGGAATACAATATACACACATTTGAAAACTTTTCTTATCCTTTTTGCTGTTAGCTGTATTGTAAAGTAATGTGTTTTGAACAGATGGGAAACATATTTTCTGCCATCCCTGACTGGATGATGTCACAGCAAGGCTTTCCGACGGTGGTGGGGTTCGTGGTGGGTGCCTTGGCATGTGGCAGCTACCTATACTGGTGCCGTGCTCTCGAGGTGGCGAGTGCCCGCCACTGGTGGTAGTGACAGGTTGCGACTCAGGACTGGGGTTCTCGGTGGCGCTCCATCTGCACAGCATGGGGCTAACGGTCGTGGCCGCGTGTCTGGACGCTCATGGCCTGGCGCCACAAAACTGAAAGCGCTGGCAGGACTTGATAGGATGCATGTCTTGCGTCTGGACATCAGGGATGGAGCCAGCATTGAGGAGGCGGTCCATGAGGTGCATATTTTACTACAGAGACATCGTGAGCTGCGTAAGTCTATCTTATAGATATGAAGATAGTAGTACTAACTATAAATATAATACAACACATGTTGCTTACACAAAAGTGATCTAACATGAACATTTTTTTTTTACAAAACCTACCCCAATTTGTTGGTAAATGTAATAGAAACTAATAAAATGTTGCTGGAGGTAAACAAAATATATATACAATATAGTAAAAATGTTCATTTAGGTAAAATATATTCACAATCAAATGCCCATAATATTCTTAGTTTACGCATTTAAACACCAATCAAAAGGCAGAAGGAATTATATGGTAAGGACCCATTCTTACATTCTACAACAAATACTAATATTAATTAAAATTATGATAAACTTTTACACTAAGCCCTAAATTAAATAAAAAATATGGCATTGAATCATAAATTATCATATAATATCATTTATTAATTATTATAATATATACTATATCCAATATAAGCAGTAATCTTGAGGCATATAGTTGGCCAGTGCTTTGTGTGTCTGCGGAAATTACAAGGACTTGCAGCCTGTATTTTGATATTCATTAACATTTGCTTTAATTACAATCTTTTATTGTTCACTTGGCAATATAATAGTCCTCCCGTATACAAGTTGGCTGTGGGATTAACGTTAGCACAAGGTAGCCGATTATTTCTACACGTCCATCACACACTCTGCTTTGAGTGAAGAATAATGACCCTGAACATGGGATGAATCCTTGACAGTTCAAATGGAGCATTGCTGCGCCAAGCCAAAGATCCCAGGTTCGATTCCTGTGTCCAGGTGTCATTTTTCAACTAATTTAAATTACTGTGATATGATGGAGTGGAACTGTGTATTTCAGAGCTGAAGGCCCTGGTGAACAATGCTGGTGTGATGGTGTTTGGCGAGTTTGAGTGGCTTACAGAGCGCCTCGTAAATCAACAAGTGGAGGTGAACTTGCTTGGCACCATGAGGGTCACCAAAGCCTTCTGTTCCCTTATTAGGCACCATAAAGGTTGGTTTGATCTTTTTCAGAAATATTTAACAGAAGTGTTTGAAATTTTAATTTCATAAGTCTTAATTTGAAATATCACTATTTGTTTTATTAAATGAAAGTGTAATTTCAAAAAAAGTTTTGAACATTGTTGATTTCCCAGTCTCTTTTTGTTAGGTAGAACTTTTGGGAGTTTTAGTTTATTTCACCTTCTTTTACAAGCACCATAGTAATTTTCTTCCCATACTGGTGGTCACATTGTTTCTCTCGCAATAGACTTTTTTCCAGTGACAGGGAGATTGAGGCTTGATCCCAGTCGAGTGTCACTGAGGTTGGCTTCACCTAAATGATTTCCTACTCTTCCTCCACCAATTGTTAATACATTTACTCAAAACTATATCTTACTCATCCCTATCCCATTGGTGTAAATATGTAGATTGAACAACAAAATTCTTAGTCTTGAACGCCCTGATAAATTTTAGTGGGTACTGCCATTTGTACATTCTGTTGTAAAGTATACTAGTAGAACTCTTGTTTGATTTAGTATTCTCTACATTGTGTGAAATGACAATTTAGAATCATCGTCATCATTATAAACTTTTTGGCCATGCTGGTTATCGAACCCGGGACACTTAACTCGGTAGACAGGCACGCTACCGACCGAGCTGAGGTTTTGGATTCATACTAAAGTTTTGTTTAAGCTGAAAGCTGCACAAACTTGATCATAACATACAAAAAAATGTAACTCGTATCATATAAGTGACAAACAAACATTGAAATTAAATGCTAAAAAGAAATTGGTTAGATAAATTTATCAGTTTTTTTTCCCTACCTTCTGCGTGGTTTGACGCCAATTTTTGTCTTGGAGACCATCTCAACCCTTGATAATCCAAAAAGTTAAATTCAGAGATTTTTTTTCACTTTGTCTTACTACCCATCTGGGATATTGACATGAAACTAAAAGTAGTGAGTTAGGAAGAATCTGGAGGAAATGAACCCATATCTGAATGTTGAGGGAGGAGGAAACTGTTAAGGAAAAACCATCCCCACTACACCCAGCTGGGATTCGAATCCTGATATCACTAAACAAACCAAATCAAATGCATGTTACATTAAGCCCACATGCCCAAAGACGCTTGTTTCATTTACTATAAATTGCTTATGTAATGATTGTATCGATGCACTAAGATTTCGTAAAAGAGAATAAACAGCCCGACAGGTATTTTGAAAGTTATACTAGTGTCACTCACCCAAACACATAAAAAAAATCATTTTAACAGTTTTCATTTCTTATGAATTTTGTCCCTTTATAGTTGCGGAAATCACTGGTATAAACGAATAATCCAATCTCTCACTGGCTCTAACACCCTAAACCCTTTTCTAGCAGTCTACACAAAAATTAAAAGGCTCTTTTCACATCTAGTGTAATTTTTAAATATTGCTAATAGATAGCACTAACACAACTAGTTACAAATTTCCACAGGACTACATTTTCATAAAAAGGGCCTTTTAAAAATACAAAACTTTTTTTTTGGCAAACATTCTACTATATTATTAGTGTTATTTAATAGATATTGATAATATTTATCTAAGGCAACAGCCGTAGATCACATGACTTGATGTACTGAGTATGTGAAAGTAGAGCTAATAACTTTTCTGTCAGATAAGTCCCTTCCTATGAAAATTTGATTCTTTAAATATTCAAAATGGCAGCAAACACTCTTTTGATAGAAAAAAAATATTTTTTGGGAAGGATAACTAACACTGTTTAATTTGCTCTGTTCTTTGTTTGTCTACTCTCGCTAACAAATGAATCTATGAATCATGTTGGCAGGCCGCATCGTGACAGTGACCAGCCATTGCGCCAGCCAAGCGTTGCCAGGCTTGTCAGTGTATGGTGCAACCAAGGCTGCGCTCAAGCATGGTCAGATGCTCTCCGCGTTCGAGCAGGCCAAGTACGGTGTCAAGGTCATCACTCTTGTACCAGGTGAATATGAGCTACTTTATTTGCGAGTAGGAAGTAACACATTATGCCACAAGTAGAAACAAGTTCACATAACTATTTCATATCAACTAAAATTCTACATGTTTAAATACATACCTAATCACGCCGTTCCCTTACAGGGTAGGGAAAACTAAAGAGAACAACAACAAGATCAACAACTTTGTACTTAATCCATCCTCACTAACTTTCTCCACACTTTCCTATCGTTGCATACTCGCTTTACTTCAACAACATCCACACACCGAGTCATACATGCTCTTTCATTCTTAAAACTCTTAATGTTTCTCTTTTTCACACATTTGTTATTGTATCCTGGTGTGTTGGTGGCCCCCTCCTCCCCCCGCCTTACCTCCCAGTGGTAGTGACACGAGCAACGGTATACCGGCCGGCGAGGTAGTGTCTATAGTAGGGATACTGGTTTTTAGGAACAGTGCAAGTGGGATAAGGGTAGGACTGAGCAACAGCTATACTTGTGCAGTGTGTCCACTAATACCGGAAATAATGGAAATATACTTGATTATATTTTTGATACTGGAAATACTGGAATATACTGGAATTTTGAATCGGATACTGGAAAAATATTCAGCCTTTTTTACATTGAGTGAAAGGTTGGATTAAGCATTTTGAGACCACTGATATTATTTGGATTACTGATAGTTCTATTTTGACCACACCTTCAATTACTCCCCCTCTGGTCTATCTTGTTTGTAACACAATTAGTTGACCTTTTAGATGACCTTGTAGTGGGGATGTTTGCCTCACTTGCTGACCTTTCTATTCTCAGTCTCTACACTAAGCCCTCCCTTCCCCCTCCTCCTTACATTCTAGAGAAAGAAACAAATAATTGTTTTGACTACATTAGCAGCTGACCCTCTCCCTCCCCCCCCCCCCCCCCAACTTTTTTCCAGCAGTAACCATTATGTGTGATGAGTTACTAGTAACTGATCAAGTTCAAACACAACTTCAAACTATTGGTGTACCTGCCTGACCTTGACATTCCAATGGCACAATACAATATTTATTGTATTCTTCACTTCATCCCCCCTCTACCCACTAATCCTCCCTCTCACTCCTCCTCACCCCCTTTATCCCCCTAAAAGAAAAACTACCATTATTAAGCTTGGCCTGGTGTGAGTATTCTGCATATCCCACTTGTTTATCTTGTGACCTTTGTGTTTAAGAAGAAATGAGTAAACTCATAGGAAAAACCTCTTTTAAAGATGATTGGTTGGACAGTACAGTGTTTAAAGATTGGTTATGGTTACAAAAAGTGGATTGTGATAAAAGTAAAGGCCATCATTCTTGTGTAAACTAACTCTAATATATGTAACATGGGAATATATTCAATCCGATCTCATGCCAAGGGAAAGAAGCATGTTGACAAAGTGAAAGCTGCTATTGGGAGCAAAAATCAATATTGAACTTGGTCCCTACGGCCAAAAATGCAGTGTCATCTGTAGGCCTACATGAAGATGTACATTTTAGTGCTAATGACCATGAAGTAGTCTTGAAACCTGAAACTAGACCTAGTTGTTCTATTCAGAGCTTCCCTGTCAAAGATGAAGTTTCTCGTTCTGAAATATTGTGGGCTATTAATCAAGTAATGACACATTCTTCTGCTAGAAGTTTTTCTGCTTGTAGTGATCTTTTTAAAGTAATGTTTTTCGATAGTGATATTGCCCAGAAATTTCAAATGCATAAAGATAAACTTAGATATGTCATTGTGTATGGACTAGGTCCTTTTTTCAAAAGCAAGCTTGCGAATATGGTTAAGAAATGCTCATTTTATTGTATTTCATTTTATGAGAGCATAAATACTGTGGCTCAGAAGACCCAGATGGATGTTGTTGTTAGCTTCTGGAGTGAAAATGAAATTCATACATGATATTTAACATCTTGCATTTTAGGTCATGCAACAGCTCAAGATATATTAATGAACTTTATATCTGCACTAAAAGACAAGGGCTTGGATCTTTAAAAATGCTTCTAGTTTCCCCAGATGGGCCATATGTAAACTTCGAATTTTTAAGTGATCTCAAAAGCTACTTGAAGGAAGATTGTCCACAAGATCCTGAGTTACTGGAATCTGGAACTGGTTCTTTACACATTGTCCATGGTGTTTACAAAACAGCACATGCTAACTCTAGTTGGAATATTAACCAGTTTTTGCGCTCACTATATTATTTATTTAAAGATTTTCCAACAAGGCGTGCAGATTATCAAAGAATAACAGAATCATCTCTTTTCCCGATGAAGTTTTATTCTATTAGATGGGTAGAAAACTCAAGGGTGTTATAGAGAGCAATGTCAATGCTGCTGTATTTAAAACAGTATTTTTATTCTTACAAGCATCCTCCAAAATCTGATAATTTTCAAACATTAAGCAATTTTGTGAAGGATGAACTTCTGACATCAAAGTTGGGATTAATGCTGTCAGTTTCACTTGAGTTGGAGCAAATTATCACCGAATATAAGAGCAATCAACCTCTATTGCCATTTATGTTTGCAGATCTAAATAAACTACTTGAGAACTTGATGAACAGAATTGTAAAATGTGATATAATGAATTCAGCAAATATTTTCAAATAATTGTTAGCCATTGATTTAAAGAAACAATCCAACATGAAATCACTTCCTTCTGTAGATATTGGGTTTGCAGCATTAGTAGCTTTGAATGGAATTAAACACATCAAGATACTTCAGTTCAGAGGAGATTGTCAAAAATTCCTAGTTGATCTCTGCAACAAAATTTTTACTTAAGTGTCCTCTCTCCTACAAAAGGGTCAAGGGTGCTAGTTGTATATCCCCCGCAGTCATGCTCAAACCATCTGTTAGGACCTATAAGATAACTTCTGTATTAGAAGTGCTACTAGACAAGAAACAACTATTTAGCGTACATGATGATGTTTTTAAAAGAGAATACTTGGACTTTGTATCAAAGCAAGAAGTTATTGACTACCTTAAACAATTCACTTCAAGTGGTGACCAGCTTGATAAGTTCTTCAAGAATATTTTTTCTAGAGTAAATTTATCTCAGGAACTACAATATTTCACTAAAAACAGTCTTGTTCTCTTCCATAGCAATGCAGCTGTTGAGCGAAGTTTTTCTCTGAATATATAATGTCTGGTTGAAAACCTACATAAGGACAGCCTTATTACTCAACGTGTAACTTATGATGGAGTCACTACAGCCAAGGGACTTCTAAATATGACAATTTCAAAAAAGATGATTCATGCTGTGAGGAATGCATCAGGAATAAGAAAAGAAGCGCTTGAAAAGAAGAAAGAGATTGAAGTAGACTTAAGTCAAAAAAGAAAAAACAGCATCTGAAGATATAAGAAAATTAAAAGTGAAAAGAACAGTTTTGCAGAAAGCAAAGGAAGAGGCAGAAGTATTAGAACATGAAATGCAAAAATTGAAGGTTGTATAGGTCATTCAAAAAACGTAGTGTGTGTGTGCGCGCGCGCATGCACATGTATTAAAGATGGGTCAGATCCACCTTTTTTCAAATCTGAAATTTCATTTTGCCATCAAATTCCTAATTAAAATTTGAATTTTAGAAAATATTGGAAGCATAAGTGTTTACTTTCCAAATAACTAGGACCTTTTCCTTCACTTCTGATTTTGTTTACATTAAATGGTAAATTAATGATCGGGGGTTTGATTGTTAGGTTTTTCCTATCATTATTTTAGTTTCAACCACAAGAAACTATTTAACTATTTTAATACCTTTAAAAAATAACTCAAACTTAGTACCTATTTAAAAAATTGATTATGATTTTATTTTAGTTTCAACCACAAGAAATATTTAACTATTTTAATACCTTTGAAAAATAACTCAAACTTAGTACTATTTAAAAAATTGATTATGATTTGAGTCTTGAATCCATGAATATTCCTTGTAGGTTCTAGGGTCCCATCCTTAGTATATACTAGAATATATGCGTCAATACACTTGATTCTTGATGTAAAAATGTTTAACTATGACAGGCCTAGGCCTAACATAACTTTCTATCATTTTATGATTTTTAAATAGGGATTGTTTGTCTCTGAGTACCTTTCATATATACTGTATTTCTTAAAAAAAATTACTGGAAATACTGGAATTATTTAAACTATAGTCAGGTAGAGAGCCTGACTAATTACAACAATGGTTTTATGGAGGAGGAAGGTTATGTTTATAAGAAGTGTACCCACATTCGCGTGAAGGGAAAGTGGAAAACTATTTTGGAAAACCACCTTCATTACACATGACCAAGATTCGAAGCTCGATTTCCTCGTCATCGGCAGTCTAGTCTACTGCGAGAGTAGCACCTTAAACCATGCAGCCACCGAAGCGGGCTTTTAATTATTAGGTTTATCTAAAAGCTATAAAAAGCTAAATTACTTTGTAATTCATCTTAATTAAATGAATTAAGAGTGTAAATACAATTGTAATATTTTTGTTTCCACTGTTGTGGCAAAATGAGTTTCAAGTTTTAAAATAACTGGCTTCCTATGAAAACAAACTGTAGTAAAAGTCTCTATTAAGGCCCTTTTATACAGGCGTTGTGTGAAGTGCGACAAGTGTGACATGGGCGTTTGCTTTTATACAAGCAGCATTTGCCACACGTCACGAAGAGGGCGAGAGGAAATAAAAAACAAAGCCCAGGGTTGCTAATCTCTTCTCTTCTACCACTCGTGATGGATCCATGTGTTATTTTCCTAATTTCGAAAGAACTTTGTAAAAAACGGAGAAAAAAGATATGTGTGCATCCAATAAACATTGCAAGGCATTTCAAGGGCGTGTACTATAATCTATATCAGAAACTTAGGATGACGACCAAAAGTTCTTCAATTACTTCAGGATGTCAATTACATCATTTGACAAACTCTTGTTCAAATTTAAAAGGATATTTACCATTTCAGTAACAAATAAAGCTCTAGATAATAAATAGCCACCCACAAATAAGAAACACACTACTGCTATAGAAGTACACTGATATTGGTACTGAGAGATACACTGATATTCCAACACAAATGACGTAGAGGTTGGTCGCCCTGCAGTCTCGTCAGCATGGCAATGTGAAAACTGATGCCTGTATAAAATGCTCCATTGAATATAACATATCTTGGATCATTGTGTGTCATTTTTGATGCGGTGTTCGCTATGTTACGGCGACATACTTTTCAGATCGCGACAACATGAATGATGCGCGGCAGTGTATAAAAGCACTCATTAGGCCGTAAGCAAGAACTTGACTAAGTGGATGCTTAGTTGACACTAGCGTGGGTTTGCTTGCATCATCATAGGTTACAAGGTGGAACGATAGTTTGCTCGGGACCACACTATCAGTCCACTAAGCATTCACTATACGTTCTTGCATACCGCCCATTGTCTCATGTGTACTTAGAGAATGAGTGTCACTGTGTCACGCATCATGAAACGCTTGTATAAAAGGGCCCTTATTGCAGTAATTTTTTTGTGTGTCTATCGTATCCAGCTACTCTTATGGTCTATCCACATATATACACTACTGGCATGAGGAGAGTAGAGTTCAGAAGAAATGCACATGCATTTTCATGAAAGATGACAGATAACCAATAATTATAAAACCACTCTCAGCACACCTGACATGGGTTCAATTTACAATCTCCCTGTCGCAGCAATCCAGCTATACCCAAGATTGATGTGTTAGGCCATGCTACAACATGTAGCGAACTATACCAGTATTGTTACTAGAATTTATGCATGTTGGCTGGGGGAACATCCCATAAATTAACTGTCATATGTGACTGATAATATTAAAAAATAACGTATTCTTTCGGATTCAAATTATATTGAACTACATTAAAAATTTTAAACCAAAAATGATAATTGTTAAGCTTAGGTAAGTTAGAGAAAGCACACTTGCATATGTAGGGGGAGGGGATTGATAAGACGCAATGATATACCACATGTGGTACACTAAACCTCGAAGAATCTGGCTAGGAATTTTACCACATCCTTTGGGTCAATGGTTACCTTGTGCACTAAGAGTCTAATGATTTTGACTGTGCGACCACTGATGCGGGTAAATGGGATATTAAAGATACAACTCAAAACATTTATGTATTATCTAACAACCTATTACAATAATTTATGAGATTTTTTTCGGTAAAACTGAAGGGCGGAACCTTCGAATGCTCAATTCCCATGAATTCTTTATTTGATATTCAAGGTTTCAAGATTTGATTGAAAATAAACTCAAATTTTGATTTGAAATTTATTTTATAGCTCCTATATTGCTTATTGGTTGTTTAGCTCAACATATATATAAAGAACAAACATAACAACTAAACTCCAGACCATTGATTTACCACAAAGCTTGATTTATGAATGTTACAATGAGTGCATTATATTATATTATAGATGGTACGGAACTCCGAACTGACTTTCTCGCTCCATTATCTAAAAATGAAGATATTTACTAAAAAATCTTAATATATGTGAAATGAAATAATATACATTGGCAAAACCAAGCACAAATTACGTTATACATTTTTTGTCTTCCGGTTTTAAATTTTATAATTTTATTTTTAAAGGATTATAGTCCTCATTTGTATATTTGAACCAATAAAAAAGGTCATTATTGGGTCCACAGGTGTCAACACTTCATGTTAAAATTTTGACTTCTGGTTAAAATTTTCGACATTTTGTTAGGGGTTGCACATCTTCAGGTCATTGCATTGCTATTAAATTCCTAATTTAAAAATTTTGACCAATAATAAAGGTAAATATTGACTATTGATTCTAAAATTATAGAGCTAGATCATTGCTGTACAAACATTTCTCCTAAGTGGTTAAAGGAAAAAGAACATACACTTTTTGAGAGAATTACTTATTTACTTACTTTATGGAATTAGAGAATTATTACATTAACACTTAAGTAGTATCTCTTTACAATTAAAGCTCACAAAATTGTATTAATATATTAGCCAATATCTCAGAAACTATTGGTTTTATAAAAATATATTTCAAATAAAAGTTTTTTTTATTTTTAGTAGCACTACAATAATTTTGCTATGGACGGCATTGCTAAAACAACTTTTTAGGGTCCCAGGGGTCATGAAATGTTGGCATCCATCAACATCTCGGGTTAAATTATTTTTAGGGTCGCAATGCTTTGCCTTGAGTTTTCGAAAAGTTAAAAAATATATATATATATTGGCGTATAGCTCAAGAACTATTGGTTTTATAAAAATATATTTCAAATAAAAGATTTTTAATATAAATAGACCTACTTATTTGAAAGGATAGGTAATTTCATATCTCAAAGATCTATGAAGATATGATAGGAATTTAGAATTAACACAGCTGCACAGAACCGTTAAAATAATTTTGATGAAAAATTGAGGGTAGCCATTTTATTTGTAATATTGCTAAATGCTCATAAAAGAAATTTAATCAAAAATTGTTAGAGCTGATTTTGAGAAAATTGATTTTTTCTCTTTTCACTCTTTGGTAAACTACTTTTAATTTTAGCGATAAAGATACACACAGATAGATGGCATTGCATAAACCACTTTGTATGGTTTGGGGGGCTCCTAAAACGTTGACATCCATCAACATCTCGCGTTAGATTTTTTTGACAGTACCAATACTTAACCTTGTGTGTTTGAAAAGTTATTTTTTTTAATATATATTTGCGTATATCTTGAAAACTATTGGTTTTATAAAATTATATTCCAAGTAAAAGATGTTTATTATAAATAGACCTACATATATGAAACGATAAGTAATTTCATATCTCAAAGACTTACGGAGATATAATTAAAAATTATAACTTACGCAACAGTATGGAACCTATAAAGTCATTTTGACAAAAAATTGAGGGTAGCCATTTTGTTTGAAATATTTATCAAATCTTAGAAATTAAACTTAATCAAAATCGTTAGAACCAATCAGTGTTGCCAACTGTACGATCTGGATACTACTTTTGATATAATTTCACCACCTGTACAATCCAATTTTAGGATATTTTCTAAAAGTAATATCCTGTGCCCTGCTATAAAGTAACAAATTTACATTAATTATTATTGTTTATGAACATTGGAGGGTTCATCAACATAATGTCAGAAAGTAGTATCCTACCGGTCTAAATACAATCCATTTCAAGTCCATGTACTATCGCTAGAGACTATAAAGTTGGCAACACTGGAACAAATTTTGATCAAATCGATATTTTCTCTTTTTGCCCTTAAGGAAACTACCCTTGATTTTAATGTTGGATATCCAATTCCAAAAACCCCTTGGGGCAACCCTATGAATACCTTAGATACCAGGTTTAAGCCCAATAGTTAAAATAGTTTAAGCTCTAGCCCGAGGTACAGATAGACAGACAGCATTGCGAAAACCCCTTTTTTGGATTCAAGGGATCATGTAACGTTGAAATTCATCAAAATCTCGTGTTCAATTTTTTTTTAATGATCACAATTATTTTCTCTACCTGTAGGGTAGCGAGAAAGTAATAAAAAAACTAAAAAGTTGATATTTCTATTTCCTATAACAACTTAAGAATTTAAATAGTGAAATAAACCTCTTGAGTTTACTATGTTATCTAATATTTGGATCAGAGGTTCAGGGTTCGTAGATAAAATGAAGATTTGGATATGTAAAATAGTGTGTTTGACCCATCACCGGTAGAAACTAAATTAGGTATTTTTTATAGCAATTAAAATAAACTTTAAACAAATTATATACTTTTTATTTGATCTTATAAGCAAATCTTCATTAATTTTATAATTATTTTGATAACAGTATCTCTATAGGCTGAACATAATTATTTGAAAGAATATCCAAACTTGCTTTCTTCTTAAAGTAGTTTTTATTTTTCAGGTTCCTTTGTGATGCAGAGCAATATTCTAGCTCATCATGACCAACACACTAAAGAGATGCACGACTCCATGACATCAGCAGATAAACTATTCTTTGGGGATTATTTTCAACGCTTTAATTCATATCTAAGTAGTTTGTCTGAGGTGAGGGAACCAACCCTAATAGATGATTCAACCCTTCTAAAGAAGTTTGAGCATGCCATCCTTGCTCATCGCCCTTACGCTCATTACCAGCATGCACCTTATCGATACGTTTTCTACCACTTTTTGTTGAACACTATGCCTGTTTGGATCAGAGATAAACTTGTTGTGAGGTTTGTTGCTATGCCAGGTTGGCAAGACGGCAGGGCATCATCGTGATAGTCATTAAATTATGTTATTCACTTTTTTTTTTGTAATTGATTTGTTTTAAGATTGATAGAGATACTTTATCATCTCGTCGATTTAGGGGACCACTGTTTTTAGAACTTTTAACTTCTTTACTGCCGTTATCTTTTTATTTTGATTGGATAAATAGTTGTGATGTCCTAAATTAAAGTATCTTGATGTATAAAATCATGTATAGGCTACATTTTTGAAATTTAAAGGTTCACTTTTCCAAGTACATGGATGGCCTGAATCAAAATGATTTTTAAACAAATTCACATGTTTATGATAATTTATTTTGATTAAATTCCATAAAAGTAATAAATACCATTTTATCAAATCTGTGGGGTTCTTTTGAAATTTGGGTGACCTGGTGGTCTAGGGGTAAGGTGTCGGACTTATGTGCTGAGAGTCCGGTGTTCAATCCTTGGTCCCGGAACATATTTATCTGATTGCCAAACCCTTCCTTCACCTCTGAGAAGTCATGTATTAATCACAATTTGTGAATGTGAGGAATGCCAGGCCTCCACCGTGGTTCAGATCCCACATTAAACTGTAGGTCCTTCATTTCATCTCACATTCACCCTACCATTACACATTGCGTGTGTACAACCTGAGCGGGTAGTAAGAATAACAACAACAAACAATTTTGCAATTTTGTCATTTTCTACATCAAAATGTTACTATTTGATTACTTCATATCTTTTTTAAATTAAGACATTTAAAAATTAATTTCCATTCACTTTGATAAGTACAACTAGAAAATCCACCACAAATTTAATCCATTTAAAAATCTCGGATTTAGTAATAATTCTATGTAAAAAAAGTTGTTAAAATTTAAGATTTTTTATTACCAAAATATTTTGTGACTGGTATGTTTTGGAAACTCCTTAGGCTCATATAAAATTTAAGCACAAAATATAATACCTTTAATATTTCATATCAGGTTAATATTTTATATTACACGTTTTAATGAAAAAATAAATTGATTGTAAAGTTATATCGTCTTGTATATTATTTTTATTCCCTTCTCCTTATTTTATATACATTTTAGTTTTTCTTCTAAGACGACTACATGTTTTGGTGATTTTTCACCATCTTCAAATTTGAGGAAAACCAATGTTATTTCAAATAATTGTATAAAAATATGTAATAAAATTATGAATTAAAAAAATTAAACATTAGAAATGGAAGAGCAATTATAATGTGATATACCAAATATTAAATAAATACTCATTTAAATTAACAAACTTATAAATACCTTATTTGTATTAAAGATGATTGATTCTAATTCATACTATTGGAAAGTTTGTGAAATTTTACGGCTTTAAATTGAATAATTTTTAGTGAGATGATCAACAATATGTATAAAGTTACCAATATGAAGAAATAAAATTTAACAATTGATAAAATGAATAGTGTTGCTAATGTGACACAGAGTGTTATTTATTTTATGAGTAAATAGAGATAGATATATTATTATGATATTATTATAAGAGGAGGCAAATGAATTTATGATGTTAATCTTCTTGACTATGGTTTGAATTGATTTAAGTTGGGAGGGAGGCATAGCAAGTGTTGTTTAGACAGGGATTATTTTCTTGGTTTGATGTATTAAGGAAAGCTTTCTAATTGTGTCAATAAGGGACCGATTTTCAAAATGTGTTTGCTCATTCAAAATATTTTCGTTGTTCAGAATGGCTGTCTGGATGTGTAGATTTTCAGTTATGTCCATTTTGAGACCTTTAGAAGAGGATTGTAAAAGTTTCATACATTTATTGATTGGTGTTTGTTGATGTCCAGAAAATTTTAGATGTTCGGCAAATTTTCATTTACATCTATTGTACGTATTTAAAATCACTAATGTGCTCATCATATCGAGTTGAATGATTTCTTCCGGTCTTGCCGATGTATACAGCATTACATTCATATGTCAATTGGTAGATACCACTTTTGGAAAATTGATTTCTGGAGTTGAGATTAGAGTTGTTGAAATGTTTTTTAATGTGTTGTTGGTTCTGCAAGAAACTCTATGATGCTTTTTTGTTTTTTAAAATACATATGCATTTCTGTTGGATTCTTTGGCTGTGTTATTAAATTTTATCCATTTTGGTTGGAAAATTTGTGAGGTTAGATTTCTTGGTAATTTGAGATTTTTGTTTTTGTAAAATTTTATATATTACTGAGTGGAAATATCCATTGGATGTTGCTTATTGTTTAGTAATGTTCAATTCTGTTTTAAAATACTTATTTATTATAAATATAAAAATATTTACAAACTAAAAATGCTTCTTTCACATATACCTTTAGGATTATCTTTCAAACTTCACTCCTTCAGCATCCATTCATTACTTGACTCTGTCCATACAAATTTTTCCATATATATTTCTTAGATATCTCATTCCAACAGCATTCATCTTGCTCTTGTGTTTCTCCTGACAAACCCATGTTTCGCATCCATAAAACAATGTTGGCGTTAACAAACTTTTACTAAAGGATTATTTATTTATAATTAATAATTAACAGGTGAGGTCGGTCCATGTAAGCATTAAAAGCAATTCTTACCTTCTTCAAGAAAAAACAAAACGGTTTTTTATGATTACAAGTATTTTTTTAAAATCAAAAATTGCAAAATTCGAACCGTCTCTTGCTTCTACATACTATTTCAACCAATAAAAGAATAGGACAGTAAAAGATCTACTTAATATTTTTGGTCAATATTGGCGCATGTGCATTGCCAGTTGTCTGCTCAGAATCACTCTCTAACTGGTCTTAATTAATATAATTCACGTGTTTGTTCTGATTTTTGTTTGCAGTGCCATATTTATTTTAACTAAGTAGACATTTATATTTTAAACATGTGTGGTTAACAAACTATTAGTGAAATAGACTTCAAGTACTATTCATAATTGCACTGTTCAAGCTGGTAGATCAACATCTGATCATTATTTATAGTTTATTTTTACTTATAATATTTAAAAAATTCATTACAATACTAAAATTATTAAATTAATTATATACTGCTACAATTACTTTTTTTAGCAGCGCGTCTTACTACCCATTCGGGCTATATTTCTATATACTAATTACGCTAATGGGGTAGGAATGAGGAAAGTTGAATTTAGAGGAAGTGTACCTGCAATTTTGTGGAGAGAGTGGGAAACCATTTAGGAAAAACCACCCTCAGTAGACCCGACTGGGATTGAACCATGATCTCCCCACTATCAGCAGTCTACTCCATTGCGAGAGTGATGCATTATAGCATAACAGCCACCAAAATGGGTTACAACTATTTAAATCAATAATTAAATAAAATAAATAAAACAAGCCTTGGATACATTTTTACCCCCACCAATATCTCTAAAGTTGCTCGCCTGACCCAGCTTTTGAGTCCACTAACCCCTACTGATAAAAAAATAGTGTCATTTTAATTTGACTAAATATTTGTCTCTTTAGATACACTATAACACTATGCACTGCATGCAAATATTGCACTTGATTAAATCAGATAGAAATAGCAAATTTATTATAATTCTCATCTAGTGTTGTTATTATCATTATATTTTGTTCATTTCACACATGAACACATTTTTTCTTTAAAAGTAAATTTGCAAGAACTAAAGGTTTCTACACTAATTAATACATTGAAGATAGATGAAATATGATTTATTATTGAGAAAATACACACAAAAATTATTCTTTCTCTTGAATGAAAAGTAAAATCATTAAAACAAATAAAAATACACCCATTTCTTTCTAAATATGATTTGGTACTTTGTTAACAATGGAATAGATAATCTATATGTGTAACAAATTTACAATGCTCATTAGTAAGAGTTCCTTCCATTCATTGTTTGATAAAATCTTATAACAATATTATATACAGAACACACAAACTTTAAGCAAACAAATGGAAATAATTTGATTCACATACTTATTTACAAAAATAAATAAATACAATTTTAAATATTGAACATGAACTGTACACCGTGTTCAACACGAGGCTATATTTGTGGAAATATCTATATACATTGTAAAAACACATTATTGATGATAACAATTTGCAAAGGTTGTGATTTCAGTAAGGGTACTACAACTGTAACAATAGTAACTATGTGGAAAATTGTATTCAATCAAATTAAAAGTAAGTTAATATTAAGAAACACTTAACACACACATTTAATATTCAAACAAACACTTTTAAAATTGTAAACTCTTATTAGGTTAATTTTACAGTAATATAACCTGGACTAATAATACATTCAGCATTACTCCACAACCATTTTATGTAGATTACTTTCCATTGAATTCACAACTGTAATATATTTAACAAAGTGTTAATTATTTTGCAAGCTGTCAAAACTGTGAAAATTTCTATTACAATATGTAATAATATTTTTTCTCTTTTTGGTCATATATTCTACTAGTGCTTCTAATTATGATCTTAGAATTCCAATTTTAAAGAAATTACAAATAAATAACATAGCCTACTTTTTTTTACAATATTCTTGTGTTCTACTCTTAGCTAAAACATGTGTTTAGCAACACGTTTGTGTTCAAAACACTCATGCAGTCACTCAATAACTTCAATTAATAATCATTATGATAAGATATTTAAAAATAATCATGCAAAGCTATATGTATGTGTTGCAGACTTATTTGTAACAATGTGAGTAGGTATGCATGTGTTTTTATTTACATTACTTGTCAATATGTAAATGCTATATAATTGTATGTGAGAAGAAAATTTAACTTTTAAACAGCTTGTATGTCTGAAATATTTTATAAAATAATATGAACAAAAAACAACTCATTTTATATTTCAGAATCATTAATTTAACTAAAGAGCTCTTTAGAGAAAACCTCTTTTCACTCTTTGAAGCACATTGTATTATATTATATTAAGAGGAAAGTCTGGTTAAGAAGTATTCCTCTCTCCTGTACCTTCTAACAATTCAATTATGTCATTTCATTAATAAATAATTCCTAGATGATATCTTGCTAGCATCTTGTGCTACATAAATAACTTTGTGTTTGACACATTAAATGATTTCATCCTTAATATGGCACACTAAAACTTTTACTATGTATGGAAGAAGGTGCAAGAAAGAGGGATAGGGACAGATAAAAGGTAAAAAATGACGGTTTTTACAATAAAAGAGGAATACAGACATTATTTTTCTGTCCAGTGGTAGCAATGTAATGTCTTTAATTGGAACAACCATTTTGTGTTTGTTTTCTTTTATGTATTCTATCTTTCTTTCCTTTACCATTTTCAATATATAACAAAAGGTACTAAAAGATTTAAGAGGAATCCTTAAAGAGTTATAACATATCTAATGGCAATTTACATGGATAACATGGCACAAAATGGTCAGTTCCAATATACAAGGTCTCCATGCCAGAAAAATGTAGGTCTAAATTAAAGGCTGCCACAATTTTCTTAGTTTAGGTTTTTTAGAGTGAATTTCCATTTTTCCAGAAAAATTATATAAAAGTAGGTATACAGAAATGAAATTTTGTTTCTTATGAAATTGACAAATTTGAAATAAGTTTAGCTTAGTTAGTGTTTAAAAAACAATAATTTGAGCTTTATAAGGGGATACATGCAAATGTTGCACAATCCAAGGTTTCAGGCAGGTGGAAAGAAGATATGTTCAAATCAGGTAGTTAAAGGTCCTTAATTCACAAATACCAGCTCTCCCAATGCATGAAAACCCTTACATTTCAGTAATGTATTTTTATTTTGGTTGTATTCCTCTTATCTTACTACCCGGCTGGACTTTTTGCACATTTTTATTGATATACGATTACAAAAGAAAAAAATCATGACTACATTTATTACTATAAATAAATGGCAAATAATTAATACTGTTAACATGGTAGTTCATTTATTTCACTTGTTTTTCACCTTATTATTTTTAATTATTTTAATAAATTAATGTAATGTTTATGTAGGTACAGTTTTACATGGTCTTGGTAAAATGTTTACATACAAATACGTTTATTTATATAGGTTTTATATAGTTCTGTTCGGGGAGATTAACTATTCATTGTAAGGATTTTTTTTTTAGCTTTTAAAGTATCCCTAATAGTAACTTAATATATACATACGGGTATCACTGGGGTCAAGTACATAAGTATGTATTTACTGTTCAGCCATATTTGAGCATCTTCAGCACCTATTCCAGTTGGGATACTTCAAATTGAGATTTATCAGCTTGGTTTGGTATATTAATAGCTTCTAGTTCACTGGATCCATTCGCTAATAGCTACAGCATGTTACATATTTCCCCCCAAAATATATACCTATGTATGTGTGTGAACTTGTCAAAAAATATGGTAAATTATTGATTTTACAGACACTTAACATAATTTACAGTTATTGAGCCTGGCACTTATACATAACTTTTGAATCATTCATACCTTGCCTGCTTGTAATTGATTGACGCCTGAAGCACAATAAGGCTTACCCAAACAATTTTGACCATGAGCAAGGGTTGTAAGTAATGTTTGATTTAACAGAGAGAGCTTTGATTGGTCGAAGCTGGCAGTTTTTATTTAGTCCTATAATAAATTAGCAATTGATATTTATAGGAACATGCATATCAAATTACAGAACAAAAACATATTGTTAGCTAAAATGCAATAAACCTAAATTTTTACTTTTAAATAGAAAACATATTGTTTAAATAAAACTCTTTCCTATATTCTAAAGCCAGCATAAGATTGGGAGCTAGGAATAGTATTAAATTGGACACTTTCTACCAAAATGTCTGATTAATTAGTACTTCACAATAGATAATAGTTGACTTAATGTAGTCTTAGAAAAGTCGATCTAAAGTAACAACAGTATTTGTAACAGGGTATTTATTTTTAATTTTCCTCTAACAACATTGTTTGTTTTAAATATTTGATTACAAACACTTTCTATGTTACTACTCTACTGAAAGACTGGGAGGTGAGGTTTAGTTGTGTTCAATCAGGGGTGGAAGAACGTTATAACTTACAAAGTATTGTTCGAGTTTATGTACAGCATAAAATTTACACAATTTGAGATATTATAGTCAAGATAAATAGATATCTTATAAGTCACTGTGTCAAAAAACACCTATATTGAAATTTAGAGAGTTTGGAAGAATAAAGTGAGATATATGAAAAACTATATTACATTTTATTAAGAATAATGAATTTGATTCTACTTGAGAAAATGTATTTACACACCTGTACCACATTTAGGAATCTAATTAAAACAATCCATTTAAAAGTTATTTTATATTACAAATTCATTTTATACTTCTGTGGTAATTAGCACCAACTGCCAATAATACTGTTTATTCATTATAGTCACAACTAAAACATATTTTCCAAAGCTAAGTGCAGATACTAAAACAATACATTGGCTTAGTTAAAAAGTATTCATTATCTTAAAAAACATTCATTTCCTATTAGAACTAGAATTGATGATAAAACCACTATAGTTCTACCACTTGACAACACTTTTCAATAGATGGGCTTAATTTTCACATCTAATTAATTTGAAACGATTTAAAAAACTGACAGGGGAAATTTGTATATTTTAATACTGTCTAAATACTGACACTGGAATATTATAATTAAGGACATGCAAGACTCGAAAATATCTTGAAAATTTAAGAAAAAAAATCTCGATCTCATCTCGAAAGTAAAAAAAATGAATCTTGAAAATTCGAGAACTTAAAAAAATGGAAATAATGGCCCTAATAAATTAAAAACCCAAACCGGGAATTTATTATTTCCAATGATACCGTAATAACCCAAAAATAGTCGGCATTACCTCCCTTAACCCCCTCCCCCCAGACAGCCTTTATCAAGAAATGTTTTGTTTATAAATATTGTTTTTCAATATCAAACTTTGACAATATAAGCTGTGACACTAGACAAAATTAAATTATAAATGGTGTTCATTGTAACTACCTATCACCATTTTATTAATGGCATTTAAAATGTGTATGAGTTATATCTCAAGGTTTTGAAAGAACTATAAGACAATATAAATCAGGCGCCAGCTCAAATGTCAAAAAGGAACTCTATACACTATATATTTACATTAATAAACATAATTACATTTTTATACTTTCAAAGGATGTTTTCTTGTCCCGTTCCTTGATACTTTTTTATATCTCCGTCTTGAGATAGTCTCAAATTGAAAAAATGGTTCTCGCACATCCCTAATTATAATCCCAGTCTTTGATATAATAAAATATTACCAAGATTAAATATTTTATTATGAAATATGATTCTTGATGTTTTATTTAAACTTAATTGTTTTGTTAAATTTCTATAATATTTTATTTACAGGTAGGCTACTAACATATTTCAATAATTATGTGTAGTCATTTATCCTTATTTCACTATTAATACATTATTACAAGAAATATAGAAAATGTCACATTAGCACTAAATTGGCCTGTAAACAAGGAATGACAACTCCATGACACAAAATTTCAGTACCACAAAACATTATTTAATTTTAATGATGTTCTTAGCAAATAATGCATTTGGAAATATCAATAAAGTTTATATTTGGAGAGTGATAAATTGATTCTATGCTTCAATTAAATTAAGGCACCACATATGGTGTAATTTTGACTTCCATTTAAAACCATAATTCCACCAAATTTATAAAATACACTGACACCAACTCAAAAACAACTCTCATAACTCTGTACAAAAATAAAATAATCATGTCAAAGGTTATGAATCAAGTCTTTGTTTGCCTACACACATGTAATTTATCAAATAAATGATCGACCAAAAAACTGGTCCAACATTAAAAATATGAATCTTGTATCATTATATAAATAACCATTTTCTACACCGTGTATTATTTGTTTGAATTAGACACATTTATTATTCAAATGAAATAGGGATAAAAGGTAGAATTTAAGAGGAAATGTACACACATTTGCATGGAGGGCTAGTAGAAAACCATTTAGTAAAAACACCCATAACACATCTGGCTGGGATAAGAAACCCAGCATCCACATAAGATGTGGATTGGGTCACTTTTGAAGAATTACAACAATTACATTTTTCGGGATTAACGAGCATCTTAAAAAAGTTAAATTTTATTTTCTGCACCATGGTTTGTTTAAATTAAGTGTCTCTCGCTTGTTGGATACACACTCATAAGACATGACGTGTTTGTTTTCTGCTTACATAGGGACTGTCTTCAATGAAGTGTCTGAAGATATAACTTCCACCAATAATAATTAAGGATGATTAAATATTAGCACTGTAGTTCACCTTTTATTTGTTTCTAATGGGCTGAACGTCAGACGATCTAACCACGTCTATTTGGGCTGAACAATGACTTAACAAGTTAGTATGCCTGTGTAAGTTATTGTAGACAGACAATAGTGTGTGTTTATGTTTGGTGAGTGAGTACAAGTGAAGAGCCAATGATAACTCAGGTAACAAAACCATGCTAGCGTTGCTTAATTAACTTTGAACCTAAAACTAAATTTGTTTATTTAATTTCAACATGGTACCATTGGTATCTAGTGCTAGTATTAATTTACACTATTTTACCAATAATTATATTATTTTATATCTCTATGTTGAACAAATGTCTCAAGAACCATAACTTGCAATGCTTTGCTCTCTCTCGCTCTCTCTCTCTTTATATATATATATATATATATATAAACTATTCTTAGAAAATTTAAGATAATTTAAATATATATATATATTTAAACTATTCTTAGAAAATTTAAGATAATTTATGTGATTTAAGCTTAATTTCACTAATACAAATATATATATATATATATATATATATACACAGCGCTAATATTTAATCATCCTTAATTATTATTGGTTGAAGTTATATCTTCAGACACTTCATTGAAGACAGTCCCTATGTCAGCAGAAAACAAACACGTCATGTCTTATGAGTGTGTATCCAACAAGCGGGAGACACTTAATTTAAATAAACCATAGTGCAGAAAATAAAATTTAACTTTTTTCAGATGCTCGTTAATCCTGAAAAATGTAATTGTTGTAATTCTTCAAAAGTGACCCAATCTATATCGATGGAAGCTAGTTATGTGGAGGCTGGGTTTCTTATCCCAGCCAGATGTGTTATGGGTGTTTTTTACTAAATGGTTTTCCATTAGCCCTCCATGCAAATGTGTGTACATTTCCTCTTAAATTCTACCTTTTATCTCTATTTCATTTGAATAACAAATATGTGTATAGTTCAAACAAATAATACACGGTGTAGAAAATGGTTGTTTATATAATGATACAAGATTCATATATATATAGCCTATACACATTTTTGTATTAGTGAAATTAAGCTTAAATCACATAAATTATCTTAAATTTTCTAAGAATAGTTAAAATATCAATATGATTTTTAGACTTGATCAAATTATTAAAGGTGTGGCCATAGTTTAATTTTTCTCATTAATTTTTATATTTAATACATTTTTCATATTAATTGATCTGAGTAATAAACCTATGGTAGAAAAAGCAAACATGTATTTCATTTGGGGGGTAGTTTAATGCAATTTTATTACATACATTTGTTGGTAAACTTGGTCCTTAGAAACGTAGACTAGTACTTCGTTTAACTAACTACATATTTTAACTGTAATAAAACATTTAGAATGTTGAGCTGTTAATTTTATGTACAAAACCAAATTAAGTTGTTTATATACAAATGAAAATTTAAAGAAAAGGATCAATGGCAAATTATCGGTGAATTTTGCATACACATACGCACATATGCAAATAAAAGAATGTCCAATAAACAAAAAAAAAACCCATAAAAACAAAATAAAGCTTTCTTTGAAAAATCTTTCTTCATAGTATTTTAAAATTTTAATAAATTGAGTTTTGGGATTTATTTTCAAAAATAAGTTGTTTGCTAACTTCTGTACCCTTAAATGATTTATATTTGTAAAAATAAAAACATATTCTTATTTATCATGAAAAACTATTCCCAGATACCCATTTTGAACTCTTAAGTCCATTTGTGAAATATTCAAAATATTCTAAAATTTGTTGTAAGTAAATTACTCTTAAATTAATTTATTTTAGAAAAACTGACAACATTATTTATTACCATGTAAACTAGTCTACAAATACAATTTAAACAAAACCGTTAAAGTTATTTTCTTAAAATTATTTTTTTCCAAAATTCAGTTATCATAAGCTACTATTAAATTTTGTTTAAGAAAAGCAAATGTATATAATAATTTACACTAAAAAACTTAACAGATACCCATTTTGTACCAAATTGAAAGAGCCATTTCTTAAAATATTCAAATAAAAAAATATCAGTCATCAGTAAACATGCCTTAAACTAATTCTCCCATCCTCTCATTCCCCCCACTGCCTAAAAACAAATAAATAGTTTTGTTTTTCATGTAAAACGTCTCCAGATATACATTTCATACAAAATAATAGAGTAATTTTCAAAATAAATATTTCTAAATTTCTTAAATCACTTATGGTAAATTACCCCTTAGTAATTTTTACCCAAAAACAAGTATATGTGTTATTTGTAAGGTAAGACTCTCCCTAGATAAACATTTAAATAAAATGATCAGAGCCATTTTCAAAAAATGTGTATTTAAAAAAAAATTCCCACATCAGCAAACTACCTACCCTTAATTTGAGTGCTAGAATAGAAAAAAAAAGTCTCAAGTATTGCCCTATAACACCTAATATCAAGTTTGAACAAAATCCATCAAACCCTTTCAGATCTGTGGTCGGGACAAACATAATTGTAAAATCTACCTGGGTTTGGACATAATAAAAAGTAAAAGATTCATCATATAATCTTGAGGTAGAAAATTTTCACAATTACAATACTTTCTCTTGATATGAGAATGTTAAAAAAAAAGAGACACAAATTAGTGCTCTAATGCTCTCCCATGAATTATCGAGGGTTCATCTGATACATGGAAGTCATTCATCACTCGTTATTTAAGGTAGAGTTTACCATGCACATATAAAATCTTCAGTTACTCTAATACTCTATAGCTATTAGAAAAACAATCATGGTTGCATAATTGTTAGATTATAGTGTGGCCTATTTGTATGCACTGCTAACTGCACAGGGGTTGCATTTATTCAAAATATATGGTGCCTACTGGCTACAGGTAGGGAACACCTGTTCAAGTCAGAGTATTTCTTGATGTCGGTTAAAATGGGAAATACTTAGGAATTTAAATACTTGGATTAAAAAAAATATCACTTTCACACCAAAACATTAAAATATAATTGAGAGGTTTTGTTTCTTGATGTTAGCAAAATACTTTGACTAGACTTGGGTTTCTTTCTATATAACATGGTTGAAAAGTGTTAATTGTTTTAACACATTTACACAGTCCATAAATAATACCTAAAACATTTAGTTCTGAAAAAAATAGTTAGATAAAAGTATTGATGTTTAGTAGATGCTAGCATTTAAAAAAAATGTATCATCAACATAGAAAATGGAAACACAGTTGTCATTCACAAAGGAAAATAAGAAAAAGGGTAATATAGATGGCAAACATATGTCTGGAAAAGTCAGGCAATTTTTAAAGGCTTGACGCCCATGCTAAAGTGTCATTTTCTAATATTTACTTGAATACATGTTTAAGCCATACAGTACATGCACAGTCTTGAAGAAAACTTACTACTAAAGTAAAGGGTTCAATATTTCTCATTGTTCCCTCTAGTACCTGGTACAAATTGCTACCTATTGCACAGAATAAGTTTGGAATTGGATCGTATTGGCACTAATACAGTTGTAATTAAGATACTTTCTTTACGGTTATTCTTAAGACTTAATAACCATATCATTATTTTGAGTAACCACCTCAAATCTGGTGACAGATTAGATCCATTCACATTTTTTATCTCTAGTTAGTTCCAAGAAAGTGGATATAAAACTTTATCAAAACATTATTCATAAATAAAATATTCATATATTTAAAATGATTATTTTGTGCTGTTTAGAAAATTATACTTAATACCATCCAAAAATCTGCAATAATTTTATTACATGTTGTATTATTAACTTAATCTACAAAATTATGACAAAATCAGTTAAACATTAAAAGATTTTGTAAATTATATTTGGTGTATAAAGTAAATATGCACATTATATATAAACTTTATCCTCAACATAAAACAATGAAAAAATATTAAATTTCCAATTTGGCTTCAGTAATATTTAGATTGATTGTTGGCTTCACTTTTAATCCAAAAGGTGGACTTTGCTCACCCATACAAGAATGTAACATATCTTAAGAGCAAATTAAATTGTAAGTAGAACAGAAGTCATTAATAATTGTGACATATTCAACAGAAATATCACAAAAGAAGCAATGATTGTCTAAAACGCACTCTATATTTGTTATGAAAACAAACTGATTGACAAACACAAATCTACATGCCTAACAGAAATAACATCATACAAATAAGGAAGAAATATACAAATACTAGACATTCATAACTGGATCTTAGGTTCTATTTTTGAGCGGCTACATTAAGAGATGTCTTTGAATGGATAATATTCAGAAAATCCATTTTAAAAGTATATTTTAGTCAAGGTTAAAGTTACTGAATTGTAATTTTATATCTGTTTACTTAAAAAGATTTCCAAATGAATTATAATTAGCTAAATGTTTGAAAAATGATTAGTTATATATCCAAGCATATATTTGATACGCTTTTAAATAAACTTCTTTCATTCTTATATTTATGTACGACCATGTGAAACATGGCTTAGCCAGTAGTACAGACATACTTTCGAACTAATATATCAATGCATTGCCCAGGCTGGACATTGTCCGACACCCAGATCAGACCTGGCCCAAAGACACTAGTTCCAATCTGTTTCGGGACATACAGAGTTTTTTTTAAGACAGTCTGCCTCAAGGTCTCTGTGTGTATAATAGTTGTTTCTTTTTGTGTATTCAATAGCATACAAATTTGCAAATTTTATCAATATTGACTTAAGATGATGACACTAAAAGAAGAGGAGGACGTTAGAAGAGTTCAGAGATTGAAAAGGAGGATGTGGGTTCACAATTCATGGAAAAGTAGGCCAATGGAAGTGGTGTTTGTGACTTTGTATCCTCATTTGATGGATGATGAAACAAAGTTTGTTGAACATTTTAGAATTACTCAACTCTGGGATCTGCTCTACAAGAAATCTGAGTTAGAGCCGGGGACAGGCAAAGGTAAACAAAATTATTACAGCCTGTTCCTGAAGACGCGATCAGGCACGGGCCTGACGCGTCACTGTGATGTGTGCACAGATACATTAATTTTTGTTGTACTAATTGTGAACTGGGCTATGTACTTCAGCTGGACAGTTGCTGCCTGGATACTAGACCTTGATATGTGTGGTTAAACCTTTGTTGTTACACATATATTTTGCAATCATTAGTAAAAATTATTTAAAAATAAGCTAAATGTTTAAATTGTGAAAATTATATGTAATTTTATAATGTTTAAAATAATTATTATTTTACTTTCATTTAATATTAGGCCATTTATAATATCTATTGCAGTTTAAATTTCAATTTATAATATTCGATACCTAAAAAAAGAAATCAAAAAAAGATCAACACATCAATAGGGAAGTTACAATAAAGCACCACCAGTCCGAATTCCAGTAGTTCAAGATTTCAGATAATCTGTTTACAATTTTTGGAAAATGGAATAAAAACCTAGTCAAATGAAATATTTTAAGAGTGAATTGTAACAATGACAATAAAATATGTTTGATATCTACAAGCTTTGGTCAACATCAATATTTATTTAACTAAAAATAATTACTGTACTACATTTATTTATCAACGCGTCTTACTATCCGTTCAGGTTATACAATTTACTGTACTATAAAAAGCTTATACTTAGTAAGCAAAACTACAGTAAATGTGTTAGGTACCAATTTAATGAATGTGCGACAAGAACAGGTAAATGGATGCGCGGAAACTTGCACACATCGTCTGCCTGCAGATCCTGCCGTATTCTTTCGCTTTGTCCAAATTTTCGATAATCTGAACAAGCTTCAGTCCCAATTAGTTTGGATTAGCGAGGTTCTACTGTATTATATTTTGAGATAAAGTTTATATGTTCATAATCAACTCTGCATACAAACTAAACAGTAATAATGTTATTTATGTATTTAGTAGAAAATTGATCTTTAAACATGTTATTATGTATAAATAACATCTCACTTGTGAATATACTTGCAGATACAATATTGTATTTGCAGTTTATACAATGGATTTGTATTAATATTTTCTCAAAAATTATAATTTTTAGGGAGAGTAAAAGGAGGGGTTGTTTCGCTTTGTTTATAATACGGTGGGAAAATTTGGTCTTCAGCCTAGTTATAAAATCTTTATATTTTTAAAAATCTGCTATAAATCAATGCTTGCATTTTCAAAGCTAGCATGCCACCGCCTATATTTTGATTGGGTCATGGTTGTTTATCGATGAAGCACTGTTCTACAGTGCTAAAATTTAATCCAAGCTTGATGGATGTGTTCACTAAATATATATATATATATATTGTGCTCCACACCTTACTCTATATTCTTGCACATGCAAAACTAGGGAAAACCAAACTCAGAACACCTGACTGGAATTTGAACCCTGATGTTATTATTGTAAATCCAGCCTATTGCAAGAGTGACGCCTAAGAGTTTAGACCACGCGGCCACTGAAGTGGATCTAATATTGTAAATAAACAAGCTAAGAAAATACATGTGAGTGACTCTATGAACGTAAGTAAAGCTTTAGACATGCATTTTCAGAGTCATTGTAATTTAATTATTTTTAATCAGATTTTCAAAAACTTATAATTTCACATCTTAAATTCCTGGAAATAACATTGAAGTAGGGCCACTTAAAAAAAATACCATGCCCCAATATAGTTAACAAAATGCCTTCACTACTGCCACACACAATTTCTTAAACATACAGTTATTAAATAACAATTCAGCTTCGTTAATTTTTTTTATAAACTATTTGTTTAAGATAACAGTAAACAGTAAAATATAACCAGTTTACTCTTTATTAAAGCAATAGGACAAATGTTCTTGGAAATTCTCACCTTCATGGTTTCTATTGCAATACAAATAATAAAAAAAAGAGTCCATGGTTTTATGAAGGCTTATTTTAATTTACACTTAGTGACCTAATTAAAATATGTCATGATTAAGTTAAAGGATGACATTTACTTTAGTCATTTTAATTTTATAATAATTGAGTTACAAAAATATTGTTTTCACATAAATAAAATTATCTTTTATATTTTTCGTTTTTTTTCGTCACTCAATGATCCTCGGCTGATTTTAATACTTTTTCAAACAAAAACTTATAAATCAAGAGTGTTCCCAAAAATTTTAAATTTCAAAAATATTCAAATAAGCCGCAAAAAGGCAATTTCTTTCGACAACAATAATTTATTGGGTTCTACCAAAATGATTTTAATTCTCTTTAAATTAAAGCATTACGTTGAAGATTAACATAATATATAAGGTTGCACATTTTCAATAATGAAGCCACACACACCTTCAATATATATGCATAACATTTACTTTAATTGGTGAATGTATGGATGCTATTAAGACAAGTGTTCCTAAACATTGTTGAGATCTCTAAAAAATGTCTGCACAAAAAAAAGACAATACTTCTTACTTATCTTGCTCGTTAAGTCACAGGCTTTGTTGTAGTAAAACAAATCCTTTGACTCAACGAGAAAGATTACTATCTAAGAAATTTTTCTCCTGGGTATGACTCACAAAATTATTTATTTGGTTCGATGATAAAATTTATAGTTTTGAAAATGCTAGCTTTGATTACTTTTAAATTTTACAAACTAATGATTGAACAAATAGTTCATAGAGTGTGAAACATTTACAAATTTTACTAAGCCAATATATCATTTTTATACATATTATTGTAGCTAAATGTAGGCTATATCACATAGTTTTCCAAACAAAATATGAAAGTAGTATTTCTTTTTGTTAGTTGGGACAACTATAACGCTGTCACGGGTGACCCTTGAGAGGATATTAATACAAATATATGTTCTTATTAGGACCTGCCTATATGTATATCAAGTTTCATCAGTATTGAACAATTAATTATAAATAAAACACACAATTTATTTTATTCTACAGAAAGATTCTCAATCAATGTGTAGTGTAAAACTCACTGTGTTAAATTTCATATTAATGCAACCAAATAATTCCATCAAACCTTGAGATCATATTTGATAGTAAGTCTAAAATATTACTTTCAGTTTAACAATGGTTGTTACATATCTTCCATATCTTTAAATATAAAATGTAAAACACAAGCATTTCTAATAGAGTATTTTTTCAATAGATCTAAGTGTTCACATACAAATGAGAATGTCAACTGTTGAGTGGGTTTAAAAATAAGTTTTTCAACGAGCACATTTAACAATCAATAGATATCTTAAAAATAACTGCTATAATTAAAACATCAGCCTCTTACAAACCATTCTTCTTCACTTCAAAATATTTTCTTATCACAGTAAGATACAAATTAGTAAGACATTTATAGTGTATTCCGGGGACAACTTTATTATTTTTTTCTTTTTGTGTCCACAATTTGATCCCATTGTTTAATTTTATGGATCATCCCTGACAATAGTTACAAGCTTTTCTTTATTTTTGAAAAATTCATTACATTTCACCAATAAACATATTATCTCTGGTTTATAACTTATAATATGATTTGACAACGCTAATCAGAAACAAATGGAGTCAAGAGTGGGACTAGGTTTACTATAGAGCTCCAGATAAAGATGTTATATAATTATTTTAGGATGAAACAAATGGAATAAGGCTATGCAATGCAGGGCGTTGCTTTGGGGTCTTTTATTGTCACAATATAATCATATTCAAATTATCTTAACCCAGCCTTTATGAGAAGGAGAGACAGTTTAATTAGTTGTGTTTGAAATGTTAAATGAATTATCCTATTTCACGTCTATACATTCATATGTATACCCCTTTTATTATGTGCCTATTGTTTCTTCAGTTTTAGTCATCTTTGTGTATGGTAGTGATATTGTACATCTCTGTTTAAAGTGTCTTAGCTGCATTCCCTTATGATCGCCATATTCATGAAGGAGCTATGGTAACATTTTACATAGTGGTGTAGTGGTCAGTGTAACTGGCTACAAACATAGGGGTCCTGGGCTCGATTCCTGTCTGGTATCTTGAGTATTTTTCCCAAAATAGGAATTACCCCAACGGCTATCAGGGTTTGGTTAACTAGGCCTAAGCTAAGTTTTAAGTGTTTAAATTGGTTCCATACCCTCCTACTTACTATCAACCTCATCTCATTGGGACATGGAAAGAGCCTCCACAGAAAGGCTGCACGATTAGAACATTCGGGCGTCCCCTGAGCAACAGCACATTAATACTGGCTAATCTTTACACTCTTTACACTACTAGGCTACTAGTGATGTAGCCCAGACACACAGTATTGTTATAACATATTACATCTCCATAATGCCCTTATAGATTGCCTCTGTGATCTACTGGTCAGAGCTCCTGGCTGCAGATCCAGAGGTTCTGCGTTCGATCCCTGGAGCTTCCAGGTTTTCTCTGAAGCAGTGGGTTTGAAACGAGGTTAAATCAGCCTCGTGAGGACAAATGTGTTGCTACTTGAATTAAAATGTGACGGCTCCGGTCTAGTAAACTGAGATTAATGGCTGAAGGGTTCTTTGTTCGGACCAGATGACACCCTTTATCCTTATAAGTAGGCATTATGTTCGCCAACAGATGGCGGCTGCTCAGAAGGTATGGCTCGATTGACAGCTCACGCTATGGACTTTGGACTTTATAGCGCCCTTATATATTTCAAATTAAAATGAAATAAGGCATATGGACATGAAACGTGGGTTTGTCAGGAGAAACCAAGAGCAAGGTGAATGCGGTTGGAATATATGAATAAGAAATATATGTATAAAAATTCGTATGGACAAAGTCAGTAATGCATGGGTGCTGAAGGAGGGCGGTTTGAAAGGGAATCTTATGGGTCAATGTGAAAGAAGTGTCTTATGTTGGTTTGGGGTGTTGAGAGGAGGAGGGTGGATTGGGCGATGAAGCAAATACATGAAGGTAGATTGTGTGGATCAAAAGTAAGGGTTAAGCCATGTAAGATGTAGCTAAATGTTGTAGATGAATGTGTGAAAAAAGAGAAACATTTAGAGTTTAGAGAATAAAAGAGCATGTATGACTCGGTGTATCAATGTTGGTTGTTGAAGCGAAGGGCGTATGTAAGTATAGGTAAGTTTGGAGAAAGTTAGTGAGGATGGATCAAGTACAAAGTTGTTTTTTGAGCTATATTCACAGTTTCTTGTCTACCCTGTAAGGGAATGACGTGATTAGGTATGTGTACATGTATGTTCAGTATTTTGGAACATTATAATTTGTTTGGTGAATGCAAATAGTGAATTCATTTGATATATTTACCATGTCTTACTAACCTGCATCAAACTATGACTTAATTAACAATTTATTCATATTCAGTCTTCTCAATGCACATACCGGACTATATGAGACACTATATTCTAGTAATTTAGATGAAATATATAACTGTATTTACATTGCATAATACATCTTAAGAGTAATAATGTATTAGCTACATTAAAAATAATTACTAACACATGTGACAGCACATTTGTACTGTAAATGGTATACTGTGAAAAAGTATTACTGTTCAACAATATTTGGAGGTCAATGGGGCTCATGGTGCCAGCAAGTGTTCGTTGGTTGAGGGAAAAAGGGGGAGGGGGATAATTGCAATGTTTCCATCGTCTTTAGGCCTACAATTTACATAGTATTATCACTCTCAACATGTACTTTTTCACTCAGATATTATATCTAACTGAATGTGTAGATTATAGTTGCAGTACTAGCAATCATTCTGTGTTGTTGTAGTTCAAGTAAATATTGGCACAATGCAGGATTCACAAATCATAATAACTGGGACACACAATTAACTTATGATGATGATGCTGAAGTTAGGTTGTGTTAATTCAGTTTTAACAACATTTGTGTGAAGCTGGCGTGGCTCGTGGGTTGTTACCAAGGCAGCCAAGGTGTAATGGGACTGTCCTTGTTAATTGTTTGCTTCTATTCAGTACTAAGTCTGCCCTTTAATGCCAATAAACTTATATTTGTTCATTATATAGGGTGGTACAGAAACAATTAGACAATATATTCTGAGGTAAGTAATGGACAGCGTGTGGAGGTTTGACTGATCCGGTGGAGCTCAACTGAGTGACATCATCTTCAATAAGTGAAAAAGCTTATTATGTAGTTTGCTTTTATTCAACTAGTTAATATTTACTTTTCAATTAAAGTGTTAATTTTAAGATTACCAATCGTCTTAATTGTTTCAGCCCCACCCTGTATATTATTTTGCGTGTGATCGGTCAAATATATAGCGAGGGGCAGTGAATAGTTAACTAGTACAGGCCTGTCAAGCCTCTTTTTCCCCTGGTCCAACAGCTCACGAGCCACTCCTGGTTTGAAGAAATAATATACATTAGTGTTTAGATGCATCGCCATAAGCTATGACATAAATAAGTTTATATGTTAACAAATTATGCTAGATAAAACATTCATCATAGGTATAACTTTTCTAAATATCTTGTTAAAAAATAATCTTCTTGATGGAACTAACGTAGTCTAGCTACATTTCCAATAACTTGATAACATGATTAGCCACTGGTTTTAAAGTGGTGATACACTCGATTTGTGAAAGAACATTATATTTGAGATTAACTTTCATGGCAATCTATAGTAGTTAATTTTAGAAAATAAATAAAATAAACACAGTTCAACCAACATTGACAAAGGCAACTAAATTAATAAAGCTGTAAAAATTAAGATCTGCTGTCCAAAATTACATCTAATTACAGCAGGATCAAACAATATTAATTTGGAAGTCATTGTATCAACAGTAACAAACAATATCAAGGAGGAAATGTAATGGACAGGAACTAGAATTACTATAGTATAATTAAACATAATAAAATATAATGACAGACAAAAGCAATAACTTTAATATTATTAATCAAGAAATAGGAGTATTAGTAATAGTAGTATTTCACCAGAATAATTGTATTTTCCTTGCTCTGTATCTTACTAATAATTAGTATTGTATAGACCAGCGATTCTTAACCATGGGGCTGCGGCCTCCTGGGGCGCCGCGGAAAGATTTTTGGTAGGACTTGAATAAATAATAAAAAAATATTATTTGCTTATTACTGAAATCAATTATCTTAAATTTTACATTTTGGAAGAAAGAATTCGATGATTGTAAGCATGTAAGTACAGTAGACTCGATTTTCTGGGGTAATGGAGATAAGGGGAAAAACATAATATAATAGACATCACGGATAGTACAATTAATCCCCATCTGTTTATCATCGCCATCCAAAATTTGCTGCCCTTTGTTTCTACTTATTTATGTGAAAAGGAATTTTACACAACGGTAAATATTAAAACGAAGCAGCAAAATCGACTACAAATAGACTCCTGCATGTGAATAGCATTAATTAATACAATCAAAACAAGAATAGACAAATTAGTGGAAAGTGTTCAACAGCAGAGGCCCCATTAAATACATTTAAGTAGATTAATTCCTGTTTTTTATTTGTTTATTACTATAATCAGTAAATAAAGCCACGATTTTAGAATACATTTTAATGATTAATATGTTAGTAAAAACCCGGGGGCCATGAGTAATAAAAGGTTAAGAACCACTGGTAGGCCATATATACTATTCACATATTTACACTGATGGCTTAGAGTTGAGGAAGTTATAATTTATTGAATGTTTACAATAGTGGGATTTAGCTGGTTCACACTGGTTCAGATGAACCTGTTCTTAGAATTTCCCAAGTTCACCGAACCGGTCCTTAATTTTTTCAAATTGGCTGCTATTCACGTTGATGTTATGGATTTTATTTCATAGTAATGTGCTACATTAGCAAAATTCGAGGAGGAATTTCAATATTGACCTTGGTCTTATCGACTGAGTAATCGATACTCATCATTACTATCAAGCCACTAGGGACATATAGCCCTTAAGCATTTTTTAAAACCAATTCTCTTATTTCAGGGCGCTCGTACAGCAAGTACTCACGTTATTATGTTATAGTCCTAATTGCTAGCAGAGTGTCACATTTATTTTATTCTCTATTTAATTTAATTTAATTAAATTTTAGCACCGCGTCTTACTACCCGTTCGGGTTATACGCTTAAGTACTAATTACACTAATGGATTAGGAATTGGGAAGGTTGAATATAAGGGAAGTGAACCGCCATTTGCGTGGAGGGAGAGTGGAAAACCATTTAGAAAAAACCACCCCCAGTTCACCCGACCGAGATTCGAACCTCGATCTCCCCGTCCTCGGTGGTTTGACTCAACACGACTGGCGCGTTAGCCAACTACGCCACCGAGGCGGGTTATTCTCTATTCTATGGCCCAGTTGCTCAGCTGTTGATGTGATGGAAAATACATAAACTTGTCGTTCATTCATCGTTTAATAGAGATACATGCTCATTTAATTGTGAATTTCTTCTATTTTTTTTCTTTAAGATTAAGTGTGTACTTTTATCAAATTCCAATAGATTTTCATTTCGATTATATATTTATTATGGACTGAACAGGTTGCTAACAATTTTGAATTCCACCACTGGATATTTACATATAATATAGTAGCCAATCATAACATTATTTATTTCACTTGAACATGTTAGATAATCAAATTTTAACCTAGCTCAGATGAAGCTTGTATACAAATTTATCTACATTTTTATATTTTATAAATTATAACAAGATTATTTTTAAATTTAATAAAATAAAATAAATTAAATGACTCTTCCTCGATTAATACCTTATACCTGCTACAAACTTTAAAAAAAATTACGTTTTGATCCTATTCCGGCCCCATACTAATATATTATGTTACTTTTCAATCTTGCTTCATAATAATTAAATTACTGTTAATTCCTGATATTTACTGTATAGTACTATTTGTTCCCATAATTTCCTATTCATCACAAATCTCTGCTTGCTATAACCTAAGTAGGACATAATACCTCTTGTTCTTGCTAAGAATTCCTGTTCCATACTGACCATTACTAATACAAATACTATTTATCACTATTAAATATAGCTTGCTACAGTTACTAACAATGTTAGTGGTTGTCAAGCATTAAAGAGCAGTAATTAATAGCTCTTTAGCAGGGAAAAGCAATCATTTCAAGCATGGAATGTTATTAATATTCAGCACTTTTACTGTGATACAATTGGGAGGGAGTTGATGCTGAAATATTTCAAATATACATTCTTGACATGAGTAATATATCTTTTTTTTATAATAATCATAGTATGTTTTATCCCTTGTTAGTTACCACAAAAAAAGAAGAAGATCAAAACTATTTTTACTAACAAAATTTCATTTAGATACATAAGCAGAATAGGTTTTTGAAAAATTGTTAGTTAAATAAAAATAAAAAACTGTACTAATCTTTTTTACAACAAATAGGTGAGCCACACGACTTTTTTTTTTTTACAACAGGTAGGCAAGCCATACGTAGTTATAGTTTTGGTCCAAAACCTACAATATACAATTAATACTAACCCAGTTTATACAGGACTCTGGCTAGAAATTCTGACCATCTGGAATATCCAGAAAGTATTATGCCACAAAGATAAAGTAATGAACGACAATTTACATTTATTTTAAAACCAATAAACCATTAAAAACACACACATTTGATGTTTATGTAATTTAAGGCCTACTCTGTAATGAAGTAGTTTTTTTTGGGGATCAAAATCGTTGTACAAGACGATGTGTTGTCTTTCATCTGAAGCTCTGTACAGCTTCTGGCAGCTTTCTGCCATCTTCAACATAATTATGACATCAATAAACAATTTATCTCACTTGTGATTCTCATGTACCTCAAGTCATGAGCTAGACAAGATTGGGATCAAGGTCGATATTACAATAACAACAACAATATTAATAAAACTCAACAAATGTAAAGTTGCAGCATTGACAACGAGGTATCGATAATCTTGAATAACAAAGAAATAGTATTTGGAAATTTAATAAACATTCCCTAAATTTTTAGGGTTATTTATTTTTGGTTATTTTTTTAAGTGATCGAAAACAAGGTGCTTAGGAGGATACCTGTCCCAAAAAGGGATGAAGATTATAGGGAGTGGGGAAATTACATAATGATGAGCTTCCCCTGTACTCATCACAATACTTTATTAGGATAGTAAAATCTTGCAGATTACGGTGGGCAGCACATACAGTGAATATGGAAGAATCTAGAACCATGTTCAGGGTCCTGACTGGCAAAGCCAATTCAAAGATACCATTGGGATGACGCAGCTGGGATTATAACATTAGAAAGGACCTTAAAGATAGAGGGTGTAATGTGTTGGACTGGATATAACTAGCTCAAGATAGGGATAGGGTGTAATGAGGTAGGATGGAAAGAACTAGCTAAAGATAGGGCTAGGGTGTAATGAGGTGGACTGTATAGAACTAGCTCAAGAGAGGGATAGGGTGTAATGAGGTGGACTGGATAGAACTAGCTCAAGAGAGGGATAGGGTGTAATGAGGTGGAATGGAAAGAACTAGCTCAAGATAGGATAGGGTGTAATGAGGTGGAATGGAAAGAACTAGCTCAATATAGGGATAGAGTGTAATGAGATGAACTGGAAAGAACTAGCTCAAGATAGGGATAGGGTGTAATGAGGTGGACTGAAAAGAACTAGCTCAAGATAGGAGAGGGTGTAATGAGGTGGAATGGAAAGAAATAGCTCAAGATAGGATAGGGTGTAATGAGGTGGACTGGAAAGAACGAGCTCAAGATAGAGATAGAGTGTAATGAGATGGACTGGAAAGAACTAGCTCAAGATAGGGATAGGGTGTAATGAGGTGGGACTGAAAAGAACTAGCTCAAGATAGGGATTAGTTGCGTTATTTTATAAGTGTGGCAGTGAACTTTTGAGTTCCTAATGCCATAGATTAGTAAGTAAGTATGTAAGAAAGTATTTGTTTTTGGTTGTTGAAATAAACAATAATATATGAGTGCTACAGGTGGGAATTTTAAATTTTAAATAAATAGTACTTAGATAAAAGCTAAACATTCCTTAAATTTGAGTGCAATTAATTTTGTTGTTGAAATTATTACATGTCTACTCTTTTGGTTTATGATCGGTACCCAAGGTTCTATATCATCCAGACCCTGAATTTGTTTGTTAACATGATGGTATGTAATGTTAGTATATTTGTCTCATTAGTATTTATGTAAGTGGTCTGACATTTTTCCATGGTCCCATTTAAAGTCGAGTTTAGACAATGAACAATGAATGATGGCGGAAAGCTTAAAATGAAATTTTATTTATTTCGTAATTTTGGTAACAAACGTTTCACATTGTCTTAAGAAAGCTTTGCATCAAACCTTGTAGCCGATTAAAGAGTTTTATTTAGAAATGTAATAAATAATATTCTTCAACATAAACATCAAAATGTTATGTTTACTAAAAATTTGTTTTCCATTTTCATCCTAAGTAGATAACACAGCATGAAAATAATATTTCATGTAGTAAAATATTGTTTGAGGTTAAAATTAAGTTTATAATTTTGCATTAGTCATTATTTAGGTCACCTATAATAAAGTAAAATCTATTTTAGCAATCCTTAATAATTTAGATTAATATATTTAACAAAGATTTGAATTTTATTACAGTCATATTATGTTTCGTTATAGTATATAAATAATTCAGAATATTTTCACTAAGAGCAATGATTAAAATAAAAATGGTTTTAATTCATTCATATTTTGTTTAGATGAGATCAAGTTTCAACCAGTAGCATTTTTGTTCAGGGAAAAGTAAAGTTTTGAAGAAAAAATTGAATCTATATTGATTGAAGTAATGAAGTATTCATCTATATTACTTTGTCATGCATGTAGATTTTTAGTGTAAGCTTTTTGCAATATAGTTATCATAATATTTGAGAAAGTTTTAACCATGCTAAGTTTTAATCAATACTGTATAAGTTATTTACTTAATATACATCTAAAAATGAATTAAAAGTGATAAAACACCTGATCAGATTAAATAAATTTGTTTGATTATTTCATCCCCTTATTAAGTAAAAACCACATTTCTTTTCTGTAATTATTTTTACATGCCTCCATAGAAATAATAATTATAAAGAGTGTTTTACTGTAATTTTGATATGTACACAGCTTAGGTTAGTGCCTGTATATTTGGTAAATGTTATAACACAGTCACACTTTAGTTTCATATCTGAAAAGTCGTTAGTAAAATTGAAAAATTAGTCATTTTTGTCTTTTTAAAAATAAAAAACAAAACCAATTCTCACGCAAATTCCGTCTCTTGACACCTTTTCAAACTACCGCACAGTTTGCTAGCCCAGCGAGCCGTCGGACTCATTAGAGGAGTCTATTTAGTATTCAAGCACCGCCAAAAGGTGGCACCAATGTCAGGATCACAACACCGTGTCGAGCGTTTCCAAGGACTGCAGAATCTGTTCATCTCTGGAACACCACTCCACGAGTTCGTCGATGGTCACCACACCATCCTTGTTAGTGTCAATTTGCTGAAACACATGTTTTTTACATTTTATTTTTAGTTAATATGTTGCTGAAAATAGTGCCAACCCTGCACACAACGCCTGGTAATATTTTTCACCAGATACATCATCCATGCACTTCTTAATAAACAGAAAGAATGATAGACCAGCCCCGCTCCAGCTGTTTGAAGATCAGTTCAGTTGGGTGGATAGAGTCAATTACCTCAGTTTTATGCTCGAAACTAAACCGAACTGGCGACCACATCTGAAAGACACACTGGCCAAGACAAGGCAGAAGCTAAGCATCCTAGGTCCACAGCCGAACAGGTACAGCTCACAACCCACGAGGAATGGTCATATGCTACACAGGAAGATGCTCAGGCCGCTATTCGACTATTCGAGTCCCACTTGAGAATTATTGGCATGTATTTGGGCAAGAGATAGCTAGCTACTCCTAAACCAGTGTCTGGGTGTCATTGAGAACGCAACCTTGGTACATTTCCATTGGTCCCTACATCGAGACCTGGATAGGCCGATCATCAAGGACCACTTCTAGATGCTTGAGCAGATACTCCTACGACAATTTGTCCGGATCCACCATTCTTCCCATCCGGGGGGGATTGATAGTTATGTACATTTAATTGACATAGGAGGATCCCACAAACGTCTTAAGGTCCTGCTCGGATAAGCGAGAATTGTATACCAGTAGTTACAGGAGTCTCTCCAAAGAGTAGTATGACAGCAGCATATATATATATATATATATATATATATATATATATGTATATATATATAAACTCTGGTAGGTTTGCATATTTATCCACCTCCCTTTTCATGCCCCATCTTTCACGTAATGTGACAACTCATTAATTTAAGGTACGGTTAAAATCACGGTGTGACCTGTAGTGTCAATACATTATTTAATTGGTTCTCGTGTTTTCCTTATAGGAGCATTAGAGCATGCTAACATGCGTCTGCGGTAGTTGAGAAAATACACCTAGGCTCGAATATTGTGCTTAAAATATAATAATGATTTATTTAATATAAAGGACATCGATGAGGAAGTTAACTTTGAGGATGTACACCCCCAGTGGCGTGGAGAGGGAAAATAATAGGGGGGTAATCGTACATGGAAAACCACCCCTACGACAATCTATTGATCTAAACCTTTCCATCAATTTATCTTCGTATTTCAGCTAGTGATTGAACCATACATTTCGCTCTCGGACTCATTTTGAAAAACGATTTAAGATCAACCATTTTACACCAAGTGACAAATTTACACTTAAAAACACTTCGAAGTATTTTTTTAAGGCCCCAGATAAAATTTTATCCACATATTTAAATTTCTAACAATATCGTATGTATATATTTAAATATAATTGTGTCTTCAATGTATATTTGACAGTGACGTGAAACTACTTTAAAAGTTTCGATATTCATTAAAAACTACTCTAAAGAGGTCACTTCCTTTATTCTTATACATAAAAGTTGTTTTCAGAAATAAAAACGAGGTTTTCAAAAAGAGAAAAAACCTTTATTAATGTAAAAAAAAAAAATTGGGGTATATTTGAGGATTTACTGTCGGAAGAAATTATCGTTTTATGAAATTGGAATATTTGAATATTTTTGGTACACTTTATTGACTATTTATTTTTAAATAAATAAGATTAAAATTTGTTGGTTATCACTGCCTAAAAGAATCGTTCACGTTTTAAATATGAAGATTTTCAAACACTGATTATGTCTAAAATTTGTGTAAAAATTATGTTTATATAAGCTAAGGTTTATTTTGCTATCGAAACTGGAAGGTCTACACTACAAGCAACAATTTTAAATGTTAAAGTAATTAACTTTGTCATTTGTTAAGGTAGTGTGATTTAAAGTATTCTTGTTACCGTAAAATAAACTAAGACAAAAAAAAACAACAAACATTGACACATTTATATCTCAAAATAGAGTAGTCTAATCACGACCTAGACTATTATAGAACCTTGTTTGATTGTTAAAAAAATGTATACTTTCATTTAACTATTCGCCAAGCTATATGTTGTAATGTATGAAATTCCAGGCCTCCACCGTGGTTCGGATCCCACGTTAAACTGTAGGTCCTCCATTTCCTCTCACAATCAACCTACCATTGCACATTAGCATAAGTGCGTATAACCCGAACGGCTAATAATAATAACACGGTTATAATAATAATAATAATAATAATAATAATAATAATAATAATAATAATAATAATAATAATAATAATATTGACATTAAAAAAATATTTTCTAAAAGACTTTATACGATCCGACTAAACCTAGCCATTGGCAAAGTATATTTTGATTTTTTCGAGTGCCTTAAATAAAAGTCCATGCAATACCTCTAACATATATGCTCTGCAAGTTGCATTACCTACTATCGCACGGCAGTTAAGCGAGCTTATTTAATAATTATTTTATATCGTGGAATTTTTAACATGAATTGACCCATATCAGTGGGAACTCCGAAAGAAAAGTGTCAACCTATTCTAATACGATTTTCAGCTGACGTTAGGGCTGGGGTTGGAATCCTGATCAGATTTACTGAGGGGGATTTTCTAAATAGTTTTCCTAAGCTTTCTTCGCGCAAATGCGGATACTCTTAATCTAAATTCTATAGCTCCCATTCTGATAACATTAATGGAAATATGCAGTTAGCCTGGACGTGAAATACGACATGCAGCGCACAAACATAAAACGGCTACTTTCTAAACACAATGCTGTTTCAACACGAGATCGACAAGTAACCTTTAAACCAGAACAATTAATTTATAAACACATCCACCAAACACCAGCACCCAGTGGTTTCACTACTCAGGTATTAGAATGGAGACACATTAACCGATAGTAACGTCAGTAAAACAACTGAGCCAGGGCCTTAAACACTAGTTGTCAGCCTCTACAACCACTCGATCCTACCATGAAGACGAGCAATGATTGATAATGGCTGCTCATGCTGTGACGATTTGGTCAAATACAGTACTTACGTACAAGAAATGGGGGATAGTACACAAAGAGGGTGGAATACTTTATACTTTTTCTTTGTCACATTATTAAGATAAACGAGTCAGTAAATACAAATTTTGATTAAGAGATGATCAACAGTAATGTTAAAATAAACTAATTTGTATTTAATAAAATTTTCTCTTTATGGGAAGGAATGTAACTGTACCAAGTTAATAGAATTTGAATCTAATAGGACAATGACTCAAAAGGAAGTGTTCGTTAGTACGGTATTTTAGTGAAAATTTTATGTTTTGTATATTTAAGGGAAAAAAAAATGTTGTTGACATAATATAAGGTTAGGTTTTGTTAAGTTAGGGTAGTTTATAATAATAAAAATATAATATATTGCGTATTAAAATAATATTTTGCCATGTTGTGACATTTACATTCATATATCGACGTTTTTCTGTGATTTAGGAAAGTTTAGTTTTAATTTTATAACTATATACATATTAATATTTATACTATAAAAACTTTTTATTCATGTTGTGTGATAAGAATTTTATTTAGCACCGCGTTCTGAAACCCATTTGGGTTTTACGCCTATGTACTGACTACAATAATTAGTTAGGGATGGGGAAGGATGAATTTAGAGGAAGTGTATCTACATTGAGTGGAGAGAGAGAGAGAGGGAGAGGGAGAGAGAGAGAAAGAGAGAGAGAGCGAAAGAGAGAGAAAGAGAGAAAGAGAAAGTGAGTGAAAACCATTTAGGAAAAACCACCCTCAATACACCCTACATGATCGAACCACGATCTCCCCGTCATCGGCGTTCTAGCTTATTGAGAGAATAGCACCTTAGACCATGTGGCCACCGAAGCGGGCTGGAATAGAATTGATTTATTATGACATGAAACTGTAAAAGTGTCAAGAACCCCGCCCTATTTGCGTACTGTTCCCCAATTATGCTATCATTTTGGAGAACCTTACCCCTAGACCACCAGGTCACCCTCAAGAATATTAATTTACCATTAAGTAAAATTCTGAAAATTGAAAAAAATGACACCTGGACACTGGAATCAAACCCGGGACCTTTGGCTTAATACGCCAATTCTCTAACCACTGAGCTATCCAGGAATCGTCCCGTGCCCAGGGTACCGCACGTCCATAATAGACTCTGCCTTAAAATATGAGTGAAGAATGAGCCTGGGCACGGAACGATTACTGGATAGCTCAGTGGTAAGAGAATTGGTGTACTAAGCCAAAGGTCCCGGGTTCGATTCCCGTGTCCAGGTGTCGTTTTTCAATTTTTCAGAATATAATATTTAGATGGAATATTCCTCTCTAAAAGCATAAATAATAGCTTTGGCTATTTGATTCTCATTAAGTAAAAGCTAAAACAACTAGCTAAATATAATTGGAAAAAATATTATTTTCCAAGCATTTAATATGAACTGGGTCAATAGCGACTGAGAATTCAACTATAGTATTATTATTATTATTAGCACCGTGTCTTACTACCCGTTCGGGTTATACGCACTTACGCTAATGTGTAATGGTAGGGTGATTGTGAGATGAAATGGAGGACCTACAGTTTAACGTGGAATCCGAACCACGGTGGAGGCCTGGCATTCCTCACAATCACAAGTTGTGATTAATACACGTCTTGTCAGAGGTGAAGGAAGGGTTCGGCAATCAGATAAATCTGTGCCGGGACCGAGGTTTGAACCCCGGACCCCCAGCACAGAAGTCTGACACCTTACCCCTAGACCACCAGGTCACCTTCAACTATAGTAGTGAACTCCGAATGACTCCTCACCACATACTTTCATCCCACGCGAAGACTATAAAGTTTCTACCCAAAAAGGAAGCCGTAGCTGAGACTCGTATCATAACGCCTCGACGATGTTGACCGGGTCCGAGACTCTCTAGAGCTGTACGTTACAATTTTCATAGAAGGGACCTTATCTGATTGATAGAAAAGTTACTAGATCCATCCTCGTGTATTCATACGTCAAGTCATGTGATCTGAATATGTCACTCTGGTTTGATAGCTTACCTATAAATAATAATAGTAACATATTTTTAATAGTGTTCATATTTATTTGGTAAAGAGTAATCAATGATAACATTAAATCTTCTGGGATATTCTTTTATTTCCTTCTCCCTATTTGAGTCTTAGTCTTCTATGACGACATGTTTTTGTGTTATATGTTACACACAAACCTTACGATAATATGTATTTAAAATATATACTTAGCACCGCGTCTTACTACCCGTTCGGTTTATACGCTTAAATACTAATTACACTAATGGGTTAGGAATTGGGAAGGTTGAATTTAGAGGAAGTCAACCCGCATTTGCGTGGAGGGAAAGTGGAAAACCAATTAGGAAAAACCACACTCAGTTTACCCGACCGAGATTCGAACCTCGATCTCCCCGTCCTCGGCAGTCGAGCTCAACACGACTGGCGCGTTAGCTAGCTACGCCACCGAGGCGGGTAGTTTAAAATAAATAATTGTCATCATATTTAAGACCTGAAGATGGTGTAAGTTTCAAATAAGGAGAAGGGAATAAAATAATAACAAAGAAGATTTAATTTTATCAACTAGTAATATAATAAAATTATATCAAATTTTTCTTGCAAAAAGTTATTTGTATTTTTATAAAGGCCCGTTCTATAAAAATTTGGTTCCATCTTACCACTCGGTGATGATCCAAGGAGAGACGGGTAGTGGGGTATAAGAGTGGGTTTTTGAGGTGGGGGAGGGGGATGTTTTCAGATGAAGTGGGGATCACAACACCAGGTACGAGGTACTTCTTAACGCTCTTAGAGAAAACACAGCCTCCTTCCTCTCCACAGGTCGCCATGGCAACAACTACTACAGTGGCTCGTGAGGCTGCCATGGCAACACGCGTGGTTTTATTCTGACAATCCATGCACGTCACACCGCATGACGGCCACTTGTGTTTGTTTTTACCACTAACCAAAATAATAAAAGAAGAAGTTAGCTGTATATTTTTATTTGTTATTATTAAAATTAAAAATGTTTGGGGTGGTTACTTTATTTAATAACGATTTACTTTCCGTGGAACAAACAACTGGTTCTCACATCTTGTGGCCATCCACGGTCAACTGAGAGTGGCCGAAAGTGCTACAAAACAACATGTGACTTTTTAAACTCGATCAATGGCTACCGCAACCTCTGGAAACAGTCTAGAATGAGGTGTCAGTCTTTGTGAAGTTGGACCGGGGTTCAGGAAGACATCATTTATGTATTTTCATTCGACTTTGTGTTCAAGACATTCCCGTCGTGAGTTAATAATTAGTCTGTTGACGAGAACAACACAGCTCCTTTGTCTCATTATGGCCCACACACTTTCTAAATCCAAATTTGAAGGTTTATGTTCACCCGGACACGATATGGAATAGTTACCGTCTTTATTGTTTAGTTTCTTTATTCAGAATTAATAAATAAATGTAATTAGTGAATAGTGTGGTGGCTACTCTTGTTTTGGATACTTGGAGCGTCAAGGTGATTAATTAAATGGAACTATGAATTACTAATAGTTCTGTGAACAATAGATCTAGTGTTATTATATTCTATACCAGGCGTGTCAAATTCGTCTGATAATAAGGACCACATTGGACATTGAAAATACTGAGGGGGGGCTTATTTAAAACAAAAAGTCAATATTGTCCCCATCTTAAGCAAATAAAAAACAAACTATTACAAAAATAAAGCTAAGATATATTATATTAATAAGCTAAATGAAGGTTTTAGAGTGTTAGACTTTACATCTTGTGTCGAAGTAACTTTAATATTTCCTGACAGATTTTTGTAAGCCGTTTATGTCTCGGATGTTTGTTCTTTTAATAAGAGAAAAACAGCTGTTCAAACACTCATATTCTGCCAAACAGTGCGCCTATTTGTTGCGCTAATGTAAGGATTTTTGGGAATCTACCTCACTTGCTATATTTACCCAAATAAAAACCGATATTGGAATCTCATCATCCTAAATGGCGTATTTCTATAAAATTGATAAAAAATATGAATTTGGCCGCATTGTATAGGGTGACGATCAATGCTGAGGAAAGTGATGGGCAACGTGCAGAGGTTTGACTGACGTCCAGTTGATCTCACCTCAGTGACATTATCTTCAAAAAGTGAAGAAGTACAGTATCTAGTTTTCTTTTATTTATTTAGTAAATATTTACTTTTCAATTAAAATGTTAATTTTCAAGTTACTAATCGTCTGATTGTTTCGGCCCCAACCTTTATGTTGGTTCATCAAAAGATCCATTGCCACGCATAATTATTGATCATGTCGCCACAGGTTTGACTTGCCCGATTTATTAGATCTTAAGATTTAGCGTTGTGGTACGATTACCGTGTTATGGCTGTCATTTTTCACTTAATTGAATTTAATTCAGGTATCAGGACTGATCCTGTGGACAACCGTCACGTATCAGTTTGATATACATATGAATTAATAAATAAAATTAGTACACCATTTTAATTTGAAAGCTGTTTTTTTTAGTTTTAATGAGGATAATATTTCCGAAAGAGTCAGCTCAACAGTAGCGCACATGATTTTTACATAGATGATCAGGCTTCCAATTTTGTTCGGGTGCCTTAGGAGATTTTTCACCGATACGATTTCCAATGCTGATACATTTCATATTATATACCCTAATAATTGATATGATTTTGGATTAAGTCATTTGTATTCCTGATGTTAAACGTTAACAATTAAAACCTGTAACAGCGGGAACGCGGGAAAAGGCACAAGTCTCAGCTTATATGGTTTTATAGTGCCTGTGAGGTTGGAGTTTAAATTATGGCGGGATTCCCTAAAAGTGGTTTCGCCCCATTTGATTTATAATTGGGGTTTGCCATAATAATGCGACTACACTTCCTCTCATAAGACACCCTCCTCAACCGTCCCTCTTAAGCTTACTTACTTATTCTATGTTGATAGGAACTCAAAAGTTAATTGCCGCACTTACAAAAATACCTCATCTGTCCCTATCTTGAGTTAATTCCATCCATTCCCCCACATTACACCCTATCTTGAGCTAGTTCTATCCAGTCCACCTCATTACACCATATCCCTATCTTGAGCTAGTTCTATATAGTCCATCTCATTACACCGTATCTTGAGCTAGTTCTATCCAGTCCACCTCATTACACCATATCCCTATCTTGAGCTAGTTCTATATAGTCCATCTCATTACACCGTATCTTGAGCTAGTTCTATCCAGTCCACCTCATTACACCATATCCCTATCTTGAGCTAGTTCTATATAGTCCATCTCATTACACCCTATCTTGAGCTAGTTCTATCCAGTCCACCTCATAACACCATATCCCTATCTTGAGCTAGTTCTATATAGTCCATCTCATTACACCCTATCTTGAGCTAGTTCTATCCAGTTCACCTCATTACACCATATCCCTATCTTGAGCTAGTTCTATATAGTCCATCTCATTACACCCTATCTTGAGCTAGTTCTATCCAGTCCACCTCATAACACCATATCCCTATCTTGAGCTAGTTCTATATAGTCCATCTCATTACACCCTATCTTGAGCTAGTTCTATCCAGTTCACCTCATTACACCATATCCCTATCTTGAGCTAGTTCTATATAGTCCATCTCATTACACCGTATCTTGAGCTAGTTCTATCCAGTTCACCTCATTACACCATATCCCTATCTTGAGCTAGTTCTATATAGTCCATCTCATTACATCGTATCTTGAGCTAGTTCTATCCAGTCCACCTCATTACACCATATCCCTATCTTGAGCTAGTTCTATATAGTCCATCTCATTACACCCTATCTTGAGCTAGTTCTATCCAGTTCACCTCATTACACCATATCCCTATCTTGAGCTAGTTCTATATAGTCCATCTCATTACACCGTATCTTGAGCTAGTTCTATCCAGTCCACCTCATTACACCATATCCCTATCTTGAGCTAGTTCTATCCAGTCCACCTCATAACACCATATCCTTATCTTGAGCTAGTTCTATCTAGTCCCCCTCATTACACCATATCCCTATCTTGAGCTAGTTCTATATAGTCCATCTCATTACATCGTATCTTGAGCTAGTTCTATCCAGTCCACCTCATTACACCATATCCTTATCTTGAGCTAGTTCTATCTAGTCCCCCTCATTACACCCTATCTAGTTCAGATCCATTTTAATGTTATCTTCATATCTATGTCTAGGTCTTCCCAATGTTATCTTCACATTGGGTTTGCCAGTCAATACTCTGAACACTGTTCTAGATTATGCTATATTCACTGCCAGTATCTTCATCCGTTTTTGGACCAAATATTTTCCCCAAGCACCTTGTTTTCGAACAATATACATTTCTTCTAATAATATACCCCCCCACAAGCGATGTTTTACTACCCCTCGTCAAGAATACCACTAATTACCGTTCCGAAGGGGTTAGGGTAGTTACGTACAAATCTAAAGGACCTTTAGTTCGATTCTATGTGACACTGATGAATATATTTATTCATTGAATACGAACTTGTCCTGTTACCCAATTAGTAAATATATACGCACTAGTTCTGAGGTAATGGTGTCCTAGGTTAAGTTGGTTTGTACGTCGTGTGTCAATATACTATTTTATAATGTGTTCTTTAAATATCTAAATTAAATAAAAAAAATTAGTTATCGAAATTACCAAAATAAATAAATAGAATACAACTCTAGTGAGATGAGTTCTATTTTACATCCAGCTCAGATTTTCTCTCTCCTTTTCTGAACTGTTCACAGACTGATCATTGAAAGAGGTGGAGGCTATAAATAACCGGACCTTGTCAATTCCATGGTCGATCAATGTCCCGGTGAGAACACGAAATGATGTGTGTGTGACTGATGGTGGTCAATATTTGCCTCGGTCCGATCTAGTGTTTTACGACTGCCATCATCATCATCATCATCATCAACAACCACCCCCCCCTGACACATAACCGTAATGATGTTGAAAGAGGCCTGCGAGAGAAAGGTTACGGTTCTGAACTATAAATCATTGTTTCACAATCGAGGAGCACATGACAAAAGGAATCGGTGCTACACCTGCCAACTCCCTGACGTCATCTCCCACTCCCCTTTCCAACAAAGACTGTACATTAGTACGGGTGGGGAGAGGGGGGGAGTTTGAAACGAAAATATGAAATAGTTCAGAACTCACAACAAAAGAATGGAGATTAAATTTTTTTATTTTATTTTATATTATTATTATTATTATTATTATTATTATTATTATTATTATTATTAGCACCACGTCTTACTACCCGTTCGGGTTATACGCACTTACGCTAATGTGTAATGGTAGGGTGGTTGTGAGATGAAATGGAGGACCTACAGTTTAACGTGGGATCCGAACCACGGTGGAGGCCTGGCATACCACACATTCACAAGTTGTGATTAATACACATCTTGTCAGAGGTGAAGATAAATCTGTGCCGGTACCGAGGATTGAACCCCGGACCTCCAGCACAGAGGTCTGACACCTTACCCCTAGACCACCAGGTCACCCTTTTGATTTTATAGAATGGTAAAGGTTAAAAATCAAATTGACAAAAATTATGGTTAAAATTTTTGTTTAAGAAAAACATCTCAAAATCATTTTCGCACTTCACCTTGGTCAGAACCACTTGGTCGATAACACTCGATACCAATACGTAACCAAGTCAGTCGTGAAAACTCGCCTGAAGACACATTTTATTGGGATACTTGTTGTGTGTCAGGAGTCAAGGGCAGAAATGTCTAGCCTTCACCCGACAGAAGGTCGCATTGTTTCTTGAGGAGTTGATTGGAATGAAATGTTTAGAGTTTATTTCCCAAATATAGTAGGATCATGGAGAAATAACTATTTTTCTTTTATACATACATACATTATATAAGTGACATTATAGTACGATTCTGAAAAATGTATAACGTTTATGGGAATTAGCGTTAATTTACGTCAGCTCCAAGAGCCTTATTCTTACATTGATAGTATTATATATAGTATAATGTATGTATGTAATTGTATTGTATGTTATTGTATTGTATTGTATTATGTTATTGTATTGTATTGTATTGTGTTATGTAATTGTATTGTGTTATGCAATTGTATTGTGTTATGCAATTGTATTGTGTTATGCAATTGTATTGTGTTATGCAATTGTATTGTGTTATGCAATTGTATTGTGTTATGCAATTGTATTGTGTAATTGTATTGTGTAATTGTAATGGTTATGGTTATGGTTATGGTTATGGTTATGGTTATGGTTATGGTTATGGTTATGGGTAATGTAATGTAATGTAATGTAATGCATGTATGTATGTATGCATGTATGCATGTATGCATGTATGCATGTATGCATGTATGTATGTATGTATGTATGTATGTATGTATGTATGCATGTATGCATGTATGCATGTATGTATGTATGTATGTATGTATGTATGTATGTATGTATGTATGTATGTATGTATGCATGTATGCATGTATGCATGTATGCATGTATGCATGTATGCATGTATGCATGTATGCATGTATGCATGTATGCATGTATGCATGTATGCATGTATGCATGTATGCATGTATGCATGTATGCATGTATGCATGTATGCATGTATGCATGTATGCATGTATGCATGTATGCATGTATGCATGTATGCATGTATGCATGTATGCATGTATGTATGTATGCATGTATGCATGTATGTATGTATGTATGTATGTATGTATGCATGTATGTATGTATGTATGTATGTATGTATGTATGTATGTATGTATGTATGTATGTATGTATGTATGTATGTATGTATGTATGTATGTATGTATGTATGTATGTATGTATGTATGTATGTATGTATGTATGTATGTATGTATGTATGTATGTATGTATGTATGTATGTATGTATGTATGTATGTATGTATGTATGTATGTATGTATGTATGTATGTATGTATGTATGTATGTATGTATGTCCATAATATTATTAATAGGCCCTACATCTCAATGAGATAGAAAGCTGAAATAATTTTGGTGAAATTGTAGAGAAACCATTCAAAAGGTGCGCCAAACTTTTAAAATAAAAACTAAAAAAAAGAATACTAAAACATGGGTTTTAACTAATAATTTTAATTCATTGACACGTTATTTGCACTTTAATAGAAGGGAGAAGATAGAATAGTAATTGCAATTTCAAATTAAAAGAGAAATTGCAGTTTTGTTTGGTTTTTCATATTTATATTAGTAAATAAAAAAGGCGTTTCTTTGGAAAATAAAAATACGCAGGTAGAGTTCAACACAATTATTTAATCTGAGCTTACACTTTACATACATATGTATTAAGACAAATCAACTGTCATATCCTCTCAGGCAGCTCTTTGCCTTTATTTGTATTGTTGGTTCATCGACAAGTCTGAGAATCTGTGAGGAGCTTTATTTGATATCTACACAGAATACTTTGCCTGGAAACGCGATATTCATACTTCCTGATGTTTTTATTACGAAAATTTGGTTTTCTGAGATGTACTGTACGTACAAAACGTATTGATCCAACAAGGTAGAAAGTGGGAAGACTTTAATTACTGTAGAGGAAACCTCCACATAACCTTCCGGATATCATTCAAGATATATCTGACATGAACAAAGAAGAAAAGGTTTGCAGTAACATGTATATGACGTTGAACGCAGAATAAAAACAAAATATGAGAATGACATTGAAGGATGCAACCTTCATCAAAGGCTAAACTGCTAATATGTAATGAATAAACCATGGCTCCCTCCAAGCCATGTACTGAATGAATGCAGTGCTCCGATTCGGGAGAAAAGCTCAGGTAATATCTACCAATTATTTCCGCATTATAATAGGACAGCAATTTTTTAGACAAGTATTAAATACTTACTCTCAACTGTGGAAAGAGTTTAAAATTATGTGTTAACTTGAACAGTAATGTACGGGATATCAACAATAACTTCAGCTTTTGACAATTGGGTGATAAAAAACTGAAAAAAAAACACAGCTTTAAAGAAAATATCATACAAGTGCCGGAGGTAATATTGACACATGGATCGGTAGTTCATGATACATACATACCTAATCAAGGCGTTCCCTTACGGGGTAGGCAAGAGATTGTGCATACTCTTATAACCATCCTCACTAACTTTCTTCAGACTTTCCTATTCTAGTCCACTCCCTTCACCCAAATTATATATTTCAAATGGCCATTCTGTGATCGCGAAAAGGCAGATTTGCTCAAATAAATGAAGAGGTAAATAGTATTGTAGAAAGAGAGGCCCATTGTTACATTGTTGTGAACTCAGTCGACTGTAAGGATGAGCGGGGAAAGGGCTGGTTCTTATTTTCTTAATATTACGTTTTTTTAGCATCGCGTCTTACTACGGATTATACGCCTATGTACTAATTAGAGTGATGGGTTAGGGATTAGGAAGGCTTGATTAAGAGACAATGCACCCTCATTTGCGTGGAGCGAGAGTGGAAAACAATTTAAGAAAAATCATCCTCAGTGCACCCAACCGGGATTGAGCCCTGATCTCCCGTCTTCGGCAGTCTAATCCAACACAAGAGTAGCGCGTTAGACCACGCGGCTACCGAAGCGTGTCTTAATACTAAAGATTGCCAAGATATTCTTTGTATGGATAATTTAATATTTCAGATACTTTAAGATCGTTATGTTTTCATATATCTAATTCGGCTTTATGTGGTGCTTCATTTCTATCTGGATTTTATTTTAAGTATTTAATTCTTGAAATAAGATGTTTTAGATATTTAAATATTTCATACCAAATGAATAACTATAACAAATATTATGACAACAGAATTAATTCTATAAATACTATAAGATAAGTTTACCTTAATCATTTATGTATTGCTCCAAACGTAAATTATCAATTGTTTTGAACAAAACAATGTGTGGTTTATTTTACGGTACTAATAGTATCCCACTTGAGCAGATTATTGAGGGAGAGGGTGGGCATGTTTCCCTAGCTAGTGACGCACGTGACTGGAATAGTTCGTTCACGATAACTTTGATATCCGACAATTGAATACGATATTAAAACATACGTCTCTCGAATATTTTTTTTTAATATGACAAGATATATTTGACTGAAGGTGAGATGGTAGCGATTGCGAGCTAAGGCCAGTGTTTTTGTGGATTTTATAGCGAAACATCTTATTTCAGCAAAATAAATAAAGTATTTTGCCAGTATAAACATAGAGTTTAATTTTCTTCGCGTGGTGATACAAAAAGTTCTCTTATATTGGGTCAAGGGTGTCCTGGAATTTGATGACAGTATTTTTTCCTCGATTAAAAAATTCCTTGTCTAATGCCGCTATGCTCAAGACATAAATTCAACAACTTTTGACATTACTTTGTGTAAAAAATATAACTCTGTGCTTCTACTGAAGAAATATTTGATTTATTTTGCTGAAAAAAGTGGTTTGCTATGAAAACTGCATAAACATTGCTCTTAACTCTCAATTTCTACCCTCTCACCTTAACTTATCAAACTGACGAAACACATTTGCTTGGTGAGTGAATACGAAACCACTTTTGACTATCTTTTAAACTGTTCAAAAATACCAAACCATGAGCAAACTGTGATAAGAGACGGCACAAGGGAACCCCAAACCAGCTGTTGCCCTAGGACTCACATGGAAGATCTTCTCGACGTGTTCCTTGGCGGAGTTCTCCTCGACGACCGGGTCGGTGGAGCGGCCCATCATATCGTAGATGGAGGTGACCACGTCGAGCATCTCAGACTTGGAGATGAGCCCGTCCCCGTTCAGGTCGTACAGGCCGAAGATCCACTGCAACTTCTCCTGGACGCTTCCCCTGGACACCTTCGACAGGATCCCCAGGAAGTCCTGAGTATCCAAAATCACAAGGACATATTGGCAAGGGCGTACAAAGATAATTTTTCTAAAGCACTTTATCCATAATTTTGTATACGTATATTATATGGAATCCCACAAGGGGAATCCATTAAATACCAGGGAAGGTCCAGAACCCTTTCCCGACCCCCTTTTTAAGCCCTTACCTGTCAGGTTAGGCCGAGCTGATTAGGGGAGGGAGAATTATTACCTGTAGGATCGGAGCTTGAGCCTCGAACGGTACTACAACTATATACGAATGATACAGATAAATCAGGGCCGTACCCTGACACTTACTTTGAGCGGTGTCCTATGTTATAAAGTTCCACAACAGGAGTTGCTAAAGATACTTGGAAAAAATTGAATCCTCCTCTAAGAAATTGAAAGAATTTTTTTAATATATCCGGGTCTCTAAGTTCTATGAATATTATAATACTCCAACAATATATTAACCTAGGCAGTCAAAAGAAATTCAAAAATTACTTTCGGTGGGCGTTGTGGGAAAAGTGAATTCCCAAAACACTCTTGCCTTGGTATGACCCTGAAAATACATGGGTTTTATCACATTTCACCCCAAGTAATTTGATATAAACATCCACAAATAGAATCAGTAAAAGGATTAATAATCGTTTGATTCTCTTTATACTTCCTTCAACAATTAAAGCAGGTATAAAACTTTCAGTGATTGGGATGACGTTACCAAAACTGTGTTTTACCTATCATTCAGTGATTATATAATTTTATATTGTATATTTTTGACCGGGTAGGAAACCTTGTTATTTGTAAGAAGTTTCGTGTCAATTTTTGTTTTAAAGCACCCACTTTGGAAAGTAGTGGCCATGTGGAAAAGTAAGAAATGATTCTACGTCTAGTATTGTTCACACAAACATACTTTACATGTCTTAAATTAATTTTCATAATATTAATTTTGTAGTATAGTTCAGCATAAAACACGTATTAAATATAACTTTCAAGCAAATTCCAATGACTGTACATTCCTTCTTACCAAAATATGAAAATGGGTATCTACACTACTGTAAATTATAACAAAATATTAATATTACCAAATGAGATATAAATAATATCCAAGATTAGTATTTAAACAAGTTTTAACATACTTAAAAAGATATAAAAAAGGATGTTCTTGATTAGATGAGTTTATTACTTTTATGTATGTTCACGTATAACCTTTGAATGGATGTATCAATTTCGATTAAACTTTTTGTGTTTAGTAGAGCATGTTCGTGTGTTGGTCCCGTTGTAAATATCTAGAAGGCAGACATAAACTATTAAAAACTATTTGTAAACAGTTGAAGATTTTTAAACTTAGATTATAGACGATGATGTTTGATCAGGATCTTAAGAAAATTAGTCAAAAGGACAAGATGACTAATAAAAAGCAAGAAATAAAATAACGCAATAAAAATAAATTTAAAAGTTAAAACCTCCCTTAAACAAAGCTTTAAAAAATGAAATAGAATTTTGAGAAAATTAGTCAAAATAACAAAATAACTAATAAAAAGCAAAAAATAAAATAACGCAATAAAAATAAATTTAAAAGTTAAAACCTTTAAACAAAGCTTTAAATAACGAAATAAGTTTTTAGTAGGCTGATTTGAATCGTAGAGAAACGAAGAAATGCACGGATAAAATGAATTCTGTTGTTCCTAAAAACTATCATCCATGTATTTCTTCGTTCCTCAACGATTAAACTTTCTAATCAGCCGATTAAAAATTATTTATTTAATTCTTTTTAGAGTGGTTTATTGAGGGCAGTTTTAATTTTAGTTTTTATTAAATAAATTTATTTCTATCACATTCATGGGAACCGATATATTTGCGCTTAGATATTAATTACTCTTAGAAGTATTATTTCTTTAATTTTGAGTATAACTTTAAAAAACTTGAAATATAAGAAAATAATATATGATATAATATGAAAGACAGAATCATTAATAAAAAATAATCGGACAACCAAAATATGAGATATTACAAATATAGAGGCCTCCATTTTAAATCGGTTGCCATATTATGACTGGCAGGCCCAGTTCTAATGTCTCCCCATCCAGAAATTGCCAGGAGGGTCCTTAATAGGTATGTAACAAAGCTTCTATTTTAATGATAAAATAAATAATTCACTGCTTATCTACTGCACTCCATAAAAGTTATCATTTAAATACATAAAATTATATCCGATTTACTTTATAGCTTAACATTATTTATACATACTGTGGCCAACAACCATATTATATTTTTTGTTACTGTCAAACTGTTCTTTATAGAAAGTGCTTGGCAATTATTTTTAACCAAATAACCGCAACAATTGCCGTTTCACTATAAAAAAAAAAGGTTTACACTCCCTGTTACATATTCATGTCAATAGAAATAAAAACACTCCTCTCTATGCTCTAGCTATGGTTCAATTCCTACAAAATAATTCTATCTCTAACATGCTCCTGTCAGCCTATATTTTACACGTTATCCACGAACAACAGTTGAAAAAAAAATCACTTTTACGAACCCATATCCCCAATTGACATCAAGTAATTGGAATACAATATTTTTTCAAGCCACCAGCGATTCTCGTTTAGAGAAATAATAGGCTGAATTTTATCTCAGTATTTCATTCCTATAGCAGTTATTTACTAACCCCCAGTCAAATTTAGATACGCTTAAGTTGTTACATGGGTAGTGCTTCGTTCATTAAAAAATAATATCTCCAAACATCAGCATTATTTTGAGCTTATTATTTTGATAGACAATATAATTTATATTGCGATTCAGATAAGAAAAAACCTTTTTGACAGTCTAAATTTAAAAAAACAACATTTTCATGTGTTAAGACATGTGTTTTGTAGCTTTAGCATTTGATAAATAGTATTAACACATATAATAATAATAATAATACTACTACTAATAATAATAATTTCCTTCAATTTCATTTTCCTTTATTATAGTGCTGGCCAACAGTCGTGAGACCTATGACAGGCCAGCACTGAAAAGTACGCAAGTACCATAAAAGCACGTATAATAACACAACTAAATAATAGATAGTATCTAAATAGTGATAATAATAGTAATAATAATAAAAATGGTAAAATTATATTAATGCTGACAGCCAAACAATGTTTTTTGTTTATATTTATAAAAAGTTCTTCCAATAAGAATCTTAGCATATAGTAAATAGATAAATCATTACATTTTATAGCAATACTTATCCATACATATAATAAGAGTTCTGTACATCCAAAGTTTCGTAGAATTTATGTTTTACCTTTTTCTTATTTCGTCTTCATAGGCCTTTGGCCTATTCAATTCCAAGGGCTCTAAATGTTGTCCTTCCATCTTCATCTTCGTCTTCAATTTCTTCTCTTCCCTGGAGGTCTTTCGTCTCTTGCGATTTTGACAATTCTATCTTCTTGCATCCTGTCAATATGTTGGTTCTATTCTTCCCTATGTGAAGCTATCCATCAGTGATGGGGTTGATTTGACAATATTCTCTTATGTTCTTCTTTATTTCTCTGTCTGGTTGTGATTTTTCTCAATATTCTCATTTCTGCGACCTCCAGCTGTTGTTGGGCACGTTTAGTTTCACATCATGTCCATGCAAGTATTGTTATTACCACATACTTAGATATTCTTGCTTTTATCTTGTCGTAGACATTTGTTGTACCATATTGAGTAATTAAGTCAAACGGCGAATCTGTTATTTTTACTGGGAAATATAAATTATAAGAAAATCAAATACTCTTATTTTTAGAATTTCGTATGTTGCCAGTAAAGTAAAAAAAAAAAATTCTCATCGGATTGGGACGCGACTTTTTATGTTTTACTCCTTATTTTTCGAGCAGGTTATGCTATATTCCATAACGTTATCTCATCAGCGAGTGAGTAGTGTTGAAAAAACTGAGAATAGGTAGTAAACGAACGTCGCAGCTGGTTGGTTCGAGTACGAAGGTTGGAAAATGACTCAAGCAGTGAGAGGAAGAGGGTGAATTTGTGTTTCTTCAGGAATATTTGTAAGTGCATAAATAACTGCTCACGTATTAGTTTAATTTTGGATGCATTAGCACTGCGAATAATGTTCTTGCTAACTGTTTGGTATCTAGCCCTCGACACAATTGTGCTTGGTGTGATTAAGGTACTCACTATAGACTGATTCTTTCAATTTACTATATTTTGGTTTTTAGATGGTAGATGTTAAATCTTTATTTTGGTGTTCTTTACAACAATGCTACCACGTAAGAGACCCACCGTTAGCGTGCTTGCATTTGCTTATTAAATTTAGGTGATTTTCAGTTTTTTTTATGGTTTTGCGCGTAAATTATGTTTATTAGTTTTGTTTCTGTGATAGCTGGATAAATAAGTTGGTTTCTCCTAATTTAATGCAAGCGAAGCTGGGGGTAAAAACTAGCTATAAATATGTAACTACATTCACGGTAGGAATTACTCTCTGAAAGGTCTTTTTTCCTACCAATATCCTACTATATAATAGCTTTCTGGTAGGGAAAAAGGCCTTTCAGAAAACAATTCCTACGGTGAACAGACTTTAGGCCTATACAACACTCAGATAAAGATTGTATCCTTAGTAGGAAGTGCTTTTTTCAAATTAATGACTTAACATGCACTCGTTAAACCTTAGGGGCTATGGCAAAACAAGACTTAGCCCACAAATATGGTAGAATGGTCTAACACGTTCCTCTAGTGCTATATTGGGCTACCTCGAAGAGGGTGGGGTTAGAATCTTGTAAAGATGAACTGAGGTTTTCTTTATAAATTACCACTCTCTTTCCATAAAATGTCGATAAATTTACCCTAACATTTTACTTATTTCATTCAAATTCAATTAGCGTAATGCATTCGGTTACAATGACGCAAGGGGGGGGGGAGGAGGGGTCCTTACTTAATAAATTATGATGAACTTTAAATAGCAAAAGTACTCAACTTTTCATCTGGTAATATTATAATTTGTCTAGCTCGTGGTAAATTCTATTCTGTTTATTTCGAGGTGACGTTCAACCTGCTTTAAGGGTGGTATGAAATAGTGAGGTGGAGACTTGTTTGTTAGTGTAGTGTCAGTTTAGTGTTAGTGTAGGGGAAGTGTAAAGTTAGTTTTGTGTTTTTATGGTATAGTGTTGGTGTAATGCTAGTGTAGTGTTGGTATAGTGTTGGTGTAATGCTAGTGTAGTGTTGGTATAGTGTTGGTGTAATACAAGTGTAACGTTAGTTTAGTACATATTGTATGTTAGTTTAGTTAGATTTTTGTTTTGTCTTAGTGTAGTGCAAGTGTAGTGTAGTAGCATCTCGTGAGAGAAATTCTTAGGCAAGCTAGGAAGGGGAGTTCGGACGGTGGGGTGGGGGGCTTTGCCACCCAAGCTTAAAAGGGGGGTACGGGTGTTCAGTACTCACCCCCAGATATTTTTTTAAATATTATATGCTCAAAGAATCTAATCGGAGGTGTTTTTTTCAATGATAATTGTGGCCTTGAGCGTCCTTCTATACCGTGATTTACAGAAGGCACACTAGAATCTTTATAGCCCATATCAAAGAGTAGGCGGGGGTAGGGGTATCTTGCACCCTTTATTCTAACAAGTGAGGAGAAATTTCTCCTGTGTCTCCCAACCCGGTTCCGCCGCCCCTAAAGCTGACAATTTTTAAATTAAATATAAAAAAAATTAAAATATTTATATTTAAATGTAAATCAACTATTTTGTGTGTTAATTAATTGTTTAAAAAATAAAGTTAACATTAATTAAAAAATCCACTTTCTTCTACGTACCAAAAACTTCCCCTCTCCTTTCCAGAGTGAGTTTTGTTCTTTGTAATCAGTTATGTGCTATAGTCTCCGAAGGACACATTTCAGTGAACCTCTCTCTCTCTTTCTCACTGTAAAATGAACTCAAGATCTCAACTTGATGATAGACTCTTCTGATAAAGGCAGTATCCAAAGGTAGGCCTCGCAATAGACAACTCTTATATCCTCTCCCTCTAGTTCAAACCCAGTCTCTATTTTAAATAAGTAAAACTGGTCGCCCGGAACTTCACTAATCTTAAATATAATTATCATTTTGTTAATAAGATCGCCCAAACACTAGGATTAGAACTCCGATCTCCACGTCATTGGCAGTATAGTCTGTTGCGAAAGTGATGCCTAAAAACTAGTGTTCGGCAACCGGCCTATCTCACAGCAGTTTTCAGTCGATTGTGTAAGGAAACTACATTGTTACTAAAATTAGATCTTTAGCTCTTTTAAGCTCATAAATACATAAAGTACCAACTTAAAAATTATATTTAAACACATAAAATACTTACAAACAACATTTAAATACATCAAATACCTACTAACAAATAATATTTGAATACATCAAGTACCAACTTAAAAATAATGTTTTAATACATTAAGTACCAACTTAAAAATAATGTTTTAATACATTAAGTACCAACATACAAAATAATATTTAAATACATCAAATACGGCACCTACTTACAAATAATATTTTAATACATCAAGTACTAACTTACACATAATATTTAAAAATACATCAAATACTTACAAATAATATTTAAGTGTGACAACAATTACTTAGAAAGATGAATAGTTTAATATTCAAATGTAAATTTTATTGTTTCTATTTTTTATAACTATTTAAGGAAGGTTGATATTGAAGATTGAATATAAGATGTATATAGAGAAAAAAAGATAATAAATAGAGTAGAAAAGCGCTGGACGATCGCAGGACCTTTGCTTAGCTTATAAGTCGATCGAGCTCCAAAAATATTGCTCACCCCTAACTTAGAGCATTCGTCCCTCGAAGAGAGTTTTAGAGCACAATTAAAATTAGTCACCTTCTCTAGCCAATGTTGCGAATTTATTATTCACAGGTGACCTGGTGGTCTAGAGGTAAGGTGTCAGACTTTTGTGCTGAGGGTCCGGGGTTCAATCCTCGGTCCCGGCACAGATTTATCTGATTGCCAAACCCTACCTTCACCTCTGACAAGACGTGTATTAATCACAACTTGTGAATGTGAGGAATGCCAGGCCTCCACCGTGGTTCGGATTCCACGTTAAACTGTAGGTCCTCCATTTCATCTCACAATCACCCTACCATCACACATTAGCGTAAGTGCGTATAACCTGAACGGCTGGTAAGACGCGATGCTAATAATAATAATAATAATAATATTATTCACATTTAATATAAGACGTACAAACGATATGGCTAAGTTTTTACAATGACAGATTTTTAAAAAATATACAATTTTTGAACACATGCTTAATGATCTCAATAATTACACGCACCAGCACGTGCTCCCGTATAACTTAACTTAGGCTCTGGCGCTCCCTTGCACGTGGAACCCCTCCCCCTTTTCTCTATTTCCTCTTACGAGCACACAACTAGTGTGTGTGTGTGTTTGTGTGTGTGAGATAATTAATTACTTAGCGTTGATAGGGTGGAAAGGCTGGTAGGTAAAAGCTAAAACGATAACGTATTATGCGGGGCGGGAGGTAGGAAGTGTGTGTGGATTGGGGGATGGTGGGGGGGGGGGGGGGTGTTCTAAGGGTTGAGTCTGTCTTACTTAAAATGCGTATTCGTGGGGCAGATGCGCAGAGCTACATAATTGAATAAAACCAATAATCTATAAGTTCGGCCATTTATAGAGTCAAACGAATACACGAATTATTTTACCCCGGTTAATAACAATAGCATCGCATATCACCCCCCCCTCCCCAAAGAAATACATCAATTTGAAAATAATATTAATATTTTTTGCGTGTTCCACGTCTCAATATATTATAGTTTTCATAAGAAGAACATAAGACAGCTAGTAAAAAGAATATATCTTCTTTCGTCTATTAATTATTTAAGTCATGTGATTTTCAACTGTCACTTTTGATTTAAAAAAATGTTTTAGCACAGTGTCTTACCAACCGTCCGGTCAATATGCCGACACATGGTATTAATACCCATAAAACAACAATATTAAAATAGTTAAAGATTATCAATAATGGCTGCAAAAATAAAATGTTCGTATTTTCTAAAAGGCACTTTCTATACAATTGGACTTACCCCTTCTGGACTATTCTCATATTTACCTCGGTTAAAGAAGGCCTAGTTCGACTCTCGTGCTTGTCCAAGTCAATAGGTTTGTTGAGAACTACAAAGCTTGGAGCAGGTCTAGATGTTTTGTGACTTTGTACAAATTTACAGCTAAAGATTATTTTACTTTCTCGTCACTATTTGGAGAGAGGAGTTATTGTAATCATCGAGAACAATTTAATTCAATATTTGATTGATGTTGACGTTACATGACGGATGACTCACTGAATGCGATAAGGTGGTTTACTCGATTCTGTCCGTCTGTCTATCGTTCTGTTTTCCCGAATCTAGGCCTAAAGCTGAAAACATTTTACCGATAGGGCTAAAAATTAGTATCCATGTTTTTCATAAAATTCCCCAAAGGATTTTGTGTAAATTGATATTCATCCCCTAAAATTAAGGGATAGATTACGTAAGAGAGAAAAGATCGATTTCCTTGAAATCGGATCAAAAGGTTTTAATCAAAACTCGTATGTGGGCACTGTTAAATATTATAAACAAAATAGCGTATCTCATTTTCCCGCGAAAATGTCTGAGGATTATTTTATATAAGTAGACAATTCCGATTTTGATTTATAGACCCACAAATCTTTGAAATACAAAATAACTCATCTTTACAAAGTTGTAGAAATCTTAAAAATAAACAACTTTTATTTCAAATACATGTTTATAAAACCAGTTGTTTCTGAGCTATTGACAAATTTATTTTTTAAATGTTGTTCTGGGAAATGTGTAGTTGATTAAGATGATCTTTAGTGAACAGAATTTTTATTAAAAAAAATATAAATTTATGTAAGTGTGTATATTATTTAATTTCACATATCTTACGAGTTTTAAATAAATGTCTCCATTTTTAGGTAAAGTAGTGAGAAGGTCTGTGAGGCGCATCTTACCATTTATACTTAGATACCTCATTCACTTTCTTATTACATCGGGAAGCCAGTCTTGGCGCACATACATTCTCTGAATAACTTCAATTATAGGACTTATATTAGACTGCGACCTCGCTATTTAAATATTTTAAACTTTGATATGATAATGTTTAGAGTAAATTCTTTTTTCTAAAAAAAATTAAGTTAAAATATGTTTGGTAGAACTCAAGAAATTTCTTTCTAAAATTAAGGCCATCTCTTTTAATATTTTTGAAATTAGTAATGTTTGGCAATGTATAAGATTTAATAAAAAAAGAGATGAAAATAGTTTTGGTGGAACTTTGTAAATGATTGTCAAAATGAATCCCTTTGTATTTAAAATATATATGATTATAGATATATAAATATAGATAGATATGAGAGGGTCATAATTGAAAAAAGTGTACCTTTATCATTGCAAAATATAAATACAGTCGGCTAAAGCGTTTAGACTGTCACGGGATTTTGCTTCTCCTCCTTATTTTATATTTGAGACAAATAAAAATAGCAAAAATTTAATTTTTGTTGGGTCACGTTTACTACTAAGCCCTTGGTTGATACTTACAAGTTTTTGTGGGGAAGGAAGCCCCACGTCAGTCTTTCCAATAACTTGTTTCGTGATGTCTATACCTTAAATTTGTAAGCCCGTCGACAGTATACCTTCAATTTTTAAGCCCGTCGACAGTAAGTTCTATGAAACTTTTTTAAAACCCCTCTCGTCCAAACTATGTGTGACATTTCGTGACAAGACTGGCCAATCTCGTGTGCTTGAGGCGATGCAGGATTGTTACATATGTAGCTACATGCATGCAATAAGGGCTGTGCGTCGCCACATAAATAATGCACGTGTCATTTCATGGGATGACCAATCAACACATTCAATGGGCCTAATTTTTAACAAGTTCGTTATTTTAAAAAGCTTACACTTGACACAAAGGGTATATGTGACTTTAAATTGTTAATACTTACAAAGTATAGAGGAGTCTTCTGGTCGCAATAAAAATTGATATCTACATGTATATTTCCTTATCTTATACATATATTTCCGTTAATAAGTATTAAAATCATTACGGAATTATATATAATATAATCTCAACTGCCTAAAAATATCATCTAGGTTAAACCCTGTAGAATTCGTGACGCTATAGAGAAACACCTACTATGCTGGATTTGGACCCAAGCCATAGACGGTGACGTCAGCTCCTCTTCCCCGCCCCCTTCCGTCCCATACCTTCATCCAGAACCCGCGCAAGGAGGGACATGCGAACAAAATGTGTCAAAGTTCTTCTTGTAAGTTGTTTTGTAAGTTGCAGCCGACAATGCAACGATCCACTAGCCTGTAAATGCTAGCTCCTGATGAAAAAACCCCACTAACGTCATTTACAAAGATGCCTTGCTTAAATTTTGTTACCTTATTTCCTGTCTGGTCTGTTTTAGTATCATAACAGATCATAATTACCACTATATGAATTTTTAGATCCTGTAAATACTTATTTTATCAACTCCAAAGTTTTCATCATGGTGATCTATTCCCAATACATTTCGTAATTTATTCCTTGTACATGAAATTAAAAACTCTGGGATAAGAAACTAATTGTTTTAATGAATATGTTTTTAAAACTAAAATTAATATGAGCGTTACTGTGGGCAAAAGCTAGTTGTATAAAAGTCGAATGTTTTATATATTCCGTGCCCACAATATCAGTTACAGTTTTCATAGACTATATTAAGCTACTTAACCAATTGTCCACTGGTACCATGGATATTTTTCCCGAAAGGGAATTATACCAATTGTATCTAGGTTTTAGTTAATTAGGCTTAAGTTAGGTTTAAGAGTTTCCACTGGTTCCACACCCTCATATACTATCACCCTCATCTCATCTTATCGGGACATGGAAAGACCTCCACGGAAAGGATGTAAGATTGGTACATTCGGGAGTCCCTGGACAACGGCATATTATTATCGGCATAGTTTACCATACTGGGATATTAGTAATGTAGCCCAGAAAGCCATTATAACATAGTATATGTATGGTAGGATTCTGGTATAAAGGACTTTTTGAAAATAAAAATGTATTTTTTTGTGATCAAAATTGATATATCTCACTTTATTAATATAATTATTTCAATGCTATTGTTAATATATACCAAAAGTCACCTTTGAAGATCACGTGACTTGATGTATGAAGACGTGATAGTATGTCTAGTATATTTTTTATTCGTCAGATAAAGTTCTTTATATGAACATTAGACTGTACACACGTCACGTTTTAATTTTGGACCAGACTAGCAGCATTGTTTTAAACTAAGGGGGAAAGGATGATAAAGATATCATTTAGAAGAAATGTACCCGAATTCGCGGGAGAGGACAGTTGATAACCATTTAGGAACAAAACCCTCCCAGTTCCTCCGGCCTGGAGTAAAACCTCGATATTCTGTTGTCATTTTCCTTGCCCTTCTTATCTTCAGTTGTTTTCCAGAAGCAATCTACAGATTGTATTTTTGTATTAATTTTTTTATGTAACTTTATGATATTGTGGACTATGCCATAATCTAAAATGAAAATTAATGACATGCAAAGAGGATTGAAAACATGATGCTCGGATATTAATCAATTATTATTTTTTGAAAAAAGTTGTAGTCTAATTAAACGTGTCAAAATAATTTTCTTTCAGCCAAAACTTGGCTAACTTTTTACATTTTCAATGTCAGTGAGTAGTTTGAAAAATGTTAAACCCAAGTCCACAATAATTACTATTTAATAAAGCTTTGAAATAGATTATAGAGGCATATATAGATCGAAAAATTTCTTGCCTCCGGCCTTTGGGAGGTTGTCCCCAAATCCCCCGAATTTTAGGTTCAGAGGTTGGGTAAATCATAATAGTAATCTCCAGGTGTTTTCAGGTGTGTGGAAGTCCTGACTAAATATAAAGATCAAATCCCATACTAAAAATAAACAAATAAATGTTCACGAGTAAAAATTTAAGAAAAACAATGTAATTTCTTTTTTACTTAATAACAAGCTAGTTTTATTTGTATTTCAAACCCTCTAATTCCTTTTAAGTAGCGTACGTAGAAATAAAACTATGTATGTTTTATTTTTTCGGGTTATTTGATATATTTTAGAACTACATTATTCGTAAATTTTATATTCCTACTTATTTAAGATCTATTTTACTTTAAAGAAGGTCGTACAATATTAACGACGTTAGGGTGTTATTTATTAGTGCTAGGAGATCCTGGGCGAGCAGACTAGGATGCCTTGGGGCGATATATTTGAACATATCCTAGATTCCATGCCAAACCAGTAATAAATACGTTCCTTCATATCTCCCGGCGCTACATTACATGCTGTTCAGGCGTGTCCATAGCAGTCCATTTAACGTGACCGATTGCTGGTTGAGAACTGGTGGGAAAGCGGTCTATATCACTTATATTATTATTATTATTATTATTAGCACCGCGTCTTACTACCCGTTCGGGTTATACGCACTTACGCTAATGTGTAATGGTAGGGTGATTGTGAGATGAAATGGAGGACCTACAGTTTAACGTGGAATCCGAACCACGGTAGAGGCCTGGCATTCCTCACATTCACAAGTTGTGATTAATACACGTCTTGTTATATCACTTATAGCAAACAAACTTGGTTTTCTTTTGTTTTATGACAAACAATATTTTAAGTGCTTATTTACTATCTAAACCACGTCAAATTTCAGAAAAATATTTAAAAAATAACGTTTAATACTATGGCTACTAACAGTTTAAATTTTAAAGTCTAGCTGATGATAAATTGCACCTGCATTAGCGTGATAGTAATGCTTAGTGAAAATCCTCAGTGGAAAACTAACCCCAGGGAAGAATGCATTAAATTTAGTTATGATAGCTTTTTTATACTTCTTTGATCGTGGTCAATCTTTATACCAGATTTAATTTCTCTATGACATCCGGATGTAGGCTATCAAACCAACCCACCAACAAACCAACCAAAAAACCCACAAACACACCAAACAAACAAAAGAACCAATCAACTAATAAACAAACAAAAATCTAACAAATCAAACAACCTACTTAAAACTAAATAAAACAATGAAGTTAGTAATAAGTTTGATCCACCAATCCGTCATTGAGGCCCACTCGATTTTAATATTTTATGTAAGATTGAGAGAAGTTCTAAATATATATTTTACCCCTTTAGTATCCAATATAGCGTCAATTGGTTTTCTAAATAATTTTTGAATGCTTCATACAATGAATAAAAAGAGGTAGCGTTACATTTGTAGATAGGCGATCAATTGAGAATAATGTCCCTGTTGCATCGACTGCCCTCATGGCATTCGTTCACTCTCTCTCTCTCCTCCCGCCCCCCACTCACTTCCCATGGACGTCAAAATAAATAGGGGAGTGGGAGGGGGAGGCAGCGTGATGAAAGACAATCTTGGGAGAAGAAGAGATGGAACGGAGGGATATCTTCTCGAAAAAGCAACCAACTGTGAGGACCACGATTGCACCCCTCTCCCTATAACAATTTTTTGCCCTTTAACCTCCCAAAAAGCTTCACTTCAACACATCTTTACCCACGTGCGTTTGAATTGGGATTTTTTTTTTGGCCCACTCTCCATGATCCTATTTGGTGTGAAGTGTGGGCACGCGGGGGGAAAATAGGAGTAGGGGGAGTTAGTAATGTACAGAGGTTGGGGGGGGAGGGGGCAGTAAAAAACTGTTATAACATAATTTGTTCTTTAGAATAAAACTCCTACGTGAGTGTCGCCAAAATGGGGAATGGAAGAGTCATGTTATTTGACTAACCTAAGCCTTGAACCCCATTTTCTGAGGTTGTGGAGGAGGTTGGAGGTTGTTTGCGGGATGGAAGGGGAGAATTAGGTTGTTTGAAAGAGTTCGCTTTTTAACACAAATTTCAAACCTCTCTAAAGATACTAGCAGCATTACGTCAGCACAAACGCGCTCTGTACAAAGTAGCGTGTGTTTAAAGAATTTCCACAACCGGACAAATCAAATAATGTAGTTTGAGAAAGCCTAAAAGAGTCGGGTATTTTGTGCACTAATATTTATTTTACCCACTCTTCGCGTCTTACTGCCCATTTGGGATATTCGCATATTTATACTACTGGGCTCTAGACGAGAAAATGCAAACACATGTAGAATGGGATGGTCTTTAGGAACATAAACACCCTCAGTACTTCCTACTGTGTTTTGAACCCCATCTTCCTGTCTTCGGCAGTCCAGTCTGTTGCGAGAGTAACGCTTTATATAAGGGATGTGCAAATTAACTTACAAGAGGGGGAAAAAAAAAACATTCTTTCTAAAAAAAAAGACACATAATAAATGGACGGAATACGTTTAAATACATTGAGAATACAAAACAATCATAAATACCTTAGTGGCTTAGTATGTTTTAAAGTTATTTCAGGAGATTTACAGGGTGACCCATATTTATATATACGAGTTTAACAAGGCGGTAATATGTAATTAGTAAAATCTATTTATCTATTTATTTATTTCCTGAAAATATACAGCGGTGGAAACCATAGAACCCAGAAATATAGTCAGGGCTGGTTTTCCATTGAATGGTCCACCATGTGGCCATTGAGGGTGATGGATGACTCCAGACGCAACTTCACGTTTTCACAAGCCCTTTGGAACATGATGCAGGAGTGTGTTTGAATTCCTTAGTTATTGCGGCACGAGTTCTGGAATGTTGTAGATCCTATGGTGGTACATCTTTTCTTTGAAATGCCCCCCCTCCCCCACAAAAAAACAACAACTGGTGGGCGTAAGCTTGGAGACAGAGCTGGCCACTCCATTGATGTGGTGTAAGTTGAGTGAAACTGTGAATGAGTGAGTTAGTATTTTTTCTAAAAATATTTTTATTTTATTTAAATGCCGTCATTTTTGGTATGATAGTAATGTCTTATGTAATTATGTTACAGCCGTGCCAGGCGTGGTAATTAACTACCTTTTATTATGATTATGTCAATTCAGATTAGTTATGCTCACTTATAATCTATTATCTTTGGCTATTTATTAATCTGACGTGGCCATTTTATGTAACTCAAAATCCAACTATTTAACTATGGATTTGAGATTAAATATTATACTGTAGATGATTCATTAATGCTTTAACTATAGACGTTTAAAGTGAGTTTTACCCTTTTTCTCAGGCTTTGTGGTCGATCCCTTTTTACTACACTCTCTATTTTCATTCAGTTAAATATATATAATATATATTTAATTCCAGTGTTGGTCTTATCTATAAATGTTAATTTGGAACCACTTCCTTATTGTTCTGTTTGTGGCTATTTAGGGTTGGGGCTACAAGATGCTGGTACATACTGAGCCGTTTTTCCAATTATCAGTGTAACCTTCTTGGTAAATAATATTAACGTTAGCATATTTCAAGGATTGGAATGTAATTACAGCAAGCTATTTACAGCAGTGGTATGGTGTAATGCAGTTATGGTCTTGGATGTTAGTAGTTTGGGGCATTACTAGCCTGTTTCCAGACATGTAGCCAATGCTCGATTTGGGCCGGAACGCACCGGAACCCGTTCCGGTTGATACAACACAAGTTTAAAACGTTCCGCCTGCACACTAAATGCTACTTCTTCGTTCTTCTTATCGTTTTCCAAAAGGATCTCTTTCTAGTTTGTACGAACCCAGATCCCACTAGCATCTGTATTGTGTAATTGTACTTCGTATTTTTGTAATACACAGTGTTTTCCAAAAATTGCTTCACAACAGAGACGAAGATTCTTATAACAATCAATGACTTCAACACAAAGATTTTTACAGATGTTAAGATTTCACCTCGCCTTTTGTAGCCTCTATTGTGGGATTATTTTTGGAAAGGGCATTTGCTGTTTCTGTCCATAGGTAGAAGTTATCTACCTTCAGTTTCACATAGTCTTTCATAGTGTAAATACCGTACCTATTTGCAGTTTTTAACTCTGTGCCACAAGTGAACCAGCAAAAAATAAAAAAAGACACACATTTTGTGAGTACAAATTTCTTTTTATAATTTATGTTTCGCTTAAAATTTTATTTATTTACTCAAGCTAACTACAATATTTACTTGCCACGTAAGACCAAGCTACGATTTTCTTCAAAATATTTATTGCATTGAATAAAATGAAAAATGACAAATGGTGTTCGTTTGTCGGTGGCTAAATCTTTATAAATGCTAATCGTATTTAATAAAAATTAGATTGATCAGTAGAGTCAGAATTTACATGCAATAAAGTCCTAATATAGACCTATGATGTCTGAATGTCAAAATACGAAATCACCACACGGAATACTGCATATTGTTAAAATGTCTGGTGTGTCCGAAATAATATTTAAATAGATTAAAATTTGCACATAATAGAAAGGGCTTTACCATAACAGGCTTAGTAAGCTGTGGCCGAAACAAACCCGTACTCGTGCTGTCACGAGGAGAAACAAGATTAGGAATGAAGTTATCTGGGAAAGAGAAGGAGTACAGGGAGTACATCAAGATAGTAGAGGAAGCAAGACTGAGATAGTATGGGCATGTAAAGAGAATTTAAAAAATAGGGGATGCTAAATAAAAGGGGATAAAGACCGCAAGGGAGGCCCAGAAATAGATGGGAGGAGCAGATAACAGAAAGTGTTTAAGTGAGAGGATAAGAATGGAAGAAAAGGAGGAAGAGTGGTGGAAGGAGAGAGGAAGATGGAGGCATTTTACTAAACTGACCCGGCAACAGGCTGGAAACAGTTGATGATGATGATGAAAAAGGGCTTTAAGTTAATGAATAGAATATCTGTTTTTTTCTGTCAATTTAATGAACATGTTGTTACAAAACATTTTACATTGAAACAAAAAAATGTTCATATGGATTAAAGAATAATAATAATTCCTAATTTTCTCGTAATTTTTTATAACAGTGTAAAGCAAAGAATTATTCAAATTTTCTGATGCTATATTTTGCCTCTTCTATAGCAACATTTTATGGGTTGAAATTCCTTTTTACTTCACAAGAAGTGATTGGAGAATGTTTTAGCATGCATATTTATCTCATAGTTCAATTAATTTCAGACTAGTATTTTCCCCACAAATTATAGGTATCCTTAATATGTTTCGATGTTCAAGTGTCTTATTTTTTACAATAATGAAAGAGATGTGAAACAACAATGTAAAGTATAGTTTCAATGTCAACAAGCTGCAATTTATTAATTCTTATGCTTAAAATAATTAGTTTTAAGTTTGATTATAAATTATATTAATTAATAATGAATTTTATATGGTTTTAGACTAGTGCCTACCTACATAGTTACATATTGGATACTATTTTACTGTGGCTGTGTATTTTTTGTGTCAATATAAATCAATATTAATTAATTTAATTTTCAATGAAAATATTACTATAGTAAATGAAATATATATTCATTGCGAATTCAATAAGCTGGTATGGCTGCATGCAACTTATTGAAGTGTGTATAGATAATGCAATAGGTTTTGCCAATGTAATAGTTTTATGCTGTTAAATAGATTAAGGAATTATGTATTGGTTTTTAGTTGCTACCGTTCAGGTTGTTAAAATTTCCCAATTCGAGCACTGCACGTAGTTAACCTACATATTGAGCTAGGAGCACTACCTTGGACCTTCAGGAGAGTGGATGTGTTTTGCATCATTATCCAATGTTATTGTTCCACTCAACCCCTTCTCCGTAGAGAAGATGTTGTTTTACAAAGGAACAATAAGGTGATCACCAGGAACCTTTATTTGATCCTCACACAAATATGCTAAAGCCCAAGCACCTGCAACCTAGCAGTTTAACTATCAATAAAATCAAATACTCAATTATATACATTAATGGGAGATTAAGATATGCTAGATGTAAATACATAACAACATAAATAGAAGTTGACATTGGCCTAGAGGCCGTTTTATTATCATGATCCAAAAGTTAACAATATAATAAGATTGATAGCGGACAATGCGCCATACTACAGTATACAATGGGTAGCGAATAAACGTACTTATGTACAATGAAATTAATTACAAGTTTCGAGTATTTAACGCATAAACAAATCTAAAGATCATTCTATATAATATAACTGAACCAATTCATATAAGTGCCAAAGTTAAAATCTAGCGAACAATTATCAAAAGGAAATTAAAGTTGGGATACACCCAGTCGCCCAAACAACATAGCTGAACTATTCAAAGGATATCTATACTTATCAGATATTAAATATTTTGGGATGCTATTGTCATCACTCTAAACTTATACATATCAACTAGTGGGCTTTATGCGCATAACCATACACTGGACTACATTAGTTACAAGCGAAGCTATCAGCCTCGTCCAACAACCCGTAGGCGGGCAACCTACACATTAAAAAGGCTTAATAATTTTCTCACTAATTGACTGAGTCCATAAAACTGGATGAAAAACATCTATTTAATCTCTACTTGTGTGACAGTTGAAAGAAAGATAACAATGCATCATTAGTTCGATTATACTGCCTATCTCAGTAAAATTGGATGCCAACCCTAATATAGTGCAATATGGCCTACAAAATTAAATAACATAATTTGGCTTGACTATATTACCATTGAATCTAAATTTAAAGTCTAATGTCCAAAACATGCCTCAATACAAAACAAAACTAATTGTCAAGGAAAATTAAATAGGTATAAATATTAAAAATAAATATGCCGAATCATTATCCAAATCGGTCCCTACATAACTATGATTCAATTTAACAGTTCCCCAGTTTACGAATAAAATAAAATTATATAAATACTACTCCAATATAATGTATCTTACATTTTGTGCGTCCCTAAATCCTATATGCATCAAAGAGTGCTCGTTGCTTGCTGGGTAGACGCTTATATTAAGATCTGCACAGCGGGGAAAATGTGGGAGGGAGGATACACATGTTCAATGAAGTCACCATCAGCAGGTCAGCGTGAGTTTCCCTCATTGGCGCCTGCGCACAGCGTCAAGAGGGCAATAATACGGGGGTAGCGAACACCACGTGATTACTCAATAGCGCTCCTTTCTTCAATGTTGGCGCATGCGCCGTGTCCACCTCTTGGGAAAACAGAGCTAAACTACGTAACACTGCGAGGTATCAGTTTAGTTGAACGTGAACTGAGTGTAGATGTGCTCGGAGGATCCATGTGCGGAGCTGGTTTCCAGGTTAAACGGGGTAAGTGTGAAGGCACCTCTATAAGTGGTGGAGGCTATGTGGCGATGAAGTTTGTAGCCACGGTACAAATCCTCTGCCCCTAGAAGAGACAGCCTCCGTTGATTCCCAGCAGTTTGATGGTCCAAGCTTTTGATACTGTGACCCAAGAGACGTCTTTCTTAGTCACCGTACCAGCGGCTGGTCAACACCGTGCTCAGTGTGTCTGGAACGTACTTCAAGTCCTCCTGTGTCCCCTACCACCCCAAGCGGCTTAGCAGCTACCTCCAGAGACGTTCCCGGGCCTTCTTCTTCTCGGCGAGACCAACGGAACGAAGGAGGGAAGAAGGAATCCACTGAGCAAATAAACATAAAGCCAGTACCCAGTGAATATAAACTAAGACACCACCTCACCCCCCTTAAGCACTAAGCTCGGAATTTACATGGCTAACCTAACTAACACTACATCACACCATATTCAGATAAACCACAATCTGACAGAACAGTTATCAAGTAGTCATTCTTCAAATATTATTTACCTCCTACATAATTACTTTAAATCAATTTTCTAAGATTTTATCACCTATGGCACCATCATCGATCAATTAAAGTTATGGTTAAAAGTTACCTACTCATAGTGGCTGCTCTTACTATTTTAAAGTTAAGAGGTATTACCTAGGAGTTAAATGGTAACTTTAGCCATATATTAAAACATAAATTTCTCTGCTTTTACAATTTAATCCTCATGATAAATATACATAAATAGTATTCAAGCCCAATTCTTTTTTTTGACAAGATAAATTGGGAGAGTTACAACTCTATAAATCAAAATCGGATCTCATCCGGACTTTCACTAAAAAATAGAAGACTTACAGACAATAACTTACGTTTTTACAGGACGGACATACATATACTCATCGCTGGATCGGGGATGAGGACTCTTTGATGCCAGTGTGTTTTATTTGAGATACGTGGGCTCTTCTAGCTATCGCTGGGTCACCAATATCACATAACAGCAAAGCTACAGGGGTGAGAAAGCGTTCCACTCGACATGGACCGCTCCACTTAGGACTAAGCTTCGCCGAGATTTTGTCGGCTGCGGAGCTCTGAGGGAACAATTTACAGATAACTGAGTCTCCTATTGTCACAGAAACAGGGATACGCCCACGATTATACCTATCGGCCACTTTGCTATGAGCCCTCTTTAAACTTTTGAAGGCCTGCTGGCATATATCTCTATGGGAGACCTTCTCACCCCCCCTAACAAAGGGCTCACATCCCACATAGCCAAAAGAGGGTGGTTGAGTTCTTGCCCCAGGAACACCGAAGCTGGAGAAGCGTTAGTAGATTCATGAAACGCAGAATTAAAGGCAACATTTAAAAACTCGAGGTCGTGATCCCATTTTGCCTGTTCAAAAGAATGAAAAATGGTTAAGGCCACCTTAAGGTTCCTGTTGAATCGCTACACGTGGTTGGGACAAGGATGGTAGGGGCTGGTGGTCACATGTTTTATGCCCCATCCAAAGCACAGGTCTTTGAAAGTCGCCGACCTGAAACATGGCCCGTTGTCGCTAACGATAGTACGCGGGGCACCAAACACAGCCCACACGCGTCTAGCAAGTGCGTTAGCGGTAGTCTTAGCCTTCATGTTCTTCAGAGTAAATATCGCAACAAACTTTGAAAAAGCATCCAATATAATAAGAATACAAGTATTCCCTGAGGAGGATCTGGGCAAGGGCCCTACATAGTCTACAAACACCTTCTCCCACGGAAGTCGAGACACATCGGCCGAATGAAGCCCCACCTTCGTGCTCTGCGCAGGTTTGGCCTTTTGGAAATCCTCACACTGCTTGACTTGTAGTTTCCCATCCTTATACATCCCTGGCCAAAATAACTCCATATAAATCTTACGGCACGTCCTAAGAATGCCCAAGTGACCACCCACTATCGAATGGTGACAATACCGCATCAACATAGGGCGCACCATCGCAGGAACAAAAGTCTTTCTTCCTTTACCTTTACCATCATAAACCACTAGAAGACCTTTATCCATCATTTCTGAGCACCACGGGTCATTTCTCTGATGTTCAAGGATCGAAACAAATGATTCAGGGATAGAATGATTCACACTAAGCTGCACTACATTTTCAGTATCAATGGGTTCTAGGTCTTCCACCATCTGAGACAGGGCATCCGCAATCACGTTATTTCGACCATTAACGTGATGCGTGGTGAACTTGTATTTGGGTAAGCGGAACACTCGCCTCCCGATCTTTTCTAATTGTATAGGATGCCGCCACATCCACGACACCGCCATATTATCTGTGTATAACTCAAACTCGCGCTGTTATAAATAGTCAGATACATTCTTTCTCGAAGGCACTATATTTCTGCTCGGATTGGGACAAGGTTTTACTGGCGAATGTCACAGGTTGAATACCGTCTGATGACCTTTAGGACAAAACCGCGCCTAGGGCGACAGAGGAGGCGTCGACATGCAGAAGGAAGGTACGAGAAAAATCAGGCATGCGTAAAACTTCGGGGGAGACTAACTTTCTCTTTAGAGTTTTGAAAGCACGAGACTGTTCCTCACCTCAGACGAATGCGACACTTTTTTTCTTCAAACAATTCAAAGGGGTGGAAATTTCTGAAAAATGCAGGATAAACCGCGAGTAGTATGCACACATGCCTATGAAGCACATCACACCCTTTAAGTATTGGGGTTGCGGGTACTCAACAATGGATTTCACCCTTTCGGGGTCAACCAGCATGTTTCATTAGAAATAATATACCCCAAATACTTGATGGATTGTTTGGCCCACGTGACTTTGTCAGGGTTGACAATAAGTTCCGCCTCTTGCAAGCGGCTCAGCACAATATCTAAGTGTCCGAGATGTTCTTCGAAAGAATTACTGTACACACAGATGTCATCTAAGTAATTAAAGACAAATTTGTACTTTAAATCGGAAAATATATGATCCAGAATGTGGCTTAAGGCCTGACTACCGATACTAGCGCCCAGTGGCACACGATTAAACTCATAGAGCTGCCAAGGGGTGACGAATGCAGTATACTTCTTAGAACGCTCGGTGAGCGCGCATTGCAAAAAACTCGCATTAAAATCAATAAGACTATATACTTTAGCACGCCCTAGATGTTGAAAAGCACTCTCTACGCTTGGCATGGGGTACGGGTCAAAATGGATTTTCTATTTACCTTCCTATAATCTACTATCAGCCTGTGTCCTTGTCCTTTCCTTGGTATAATAAATGCCGGACTAGCATAAGGAGATTTAGATGGTCTAATCACTCCCTTCTTTTCTAAATCATCAATGAGTTCACGAAAAATCTTCAATTTCGGGGGGGCACAAGAATATAGACCCGACTGACCGAATCTCATCCATGACCACAATGTCCACAGGGTAGCACGTCACATTTTCCCCAGACGGGTGTTATGACATCAGGTACTTATTTATCAAACGGTCGATACGATCCTCATCCGACCCTATATAATTGCACTACATAGGCCTAGAATTCAGGCGCAATGGCACCTTAACTTTAGGATAGAACCCAAAACTTAAATGCCCCGTCCCTAAATCCAGCATTACCTCTAGTGGCCCATAAAAAGTGATTCCCAAATAATATCGCACACTAGCTTATTTATCACATACAATTTTCTTTTCCATGAAAAACGATCAATCTTAAGAGAAGGGCAAACTAGCCTATCAACAATTATTTTACTACCATTACCTAAAATAAAGGTGCGGGGAGCATAATTTTTTTATTTTAATGTCACTTCTAGGCTTACCACTTTGGATTTTCCCCAGAAACTCGGTATCGACAAACGACGCATTAGCACCAGTGTCGATCAAAGCGCCGCCATGATTTGACCCTATAGAAAATTCAACCATGGGAACAGGAGCACTGAGCGGTTCTCTGGAACGCTGCGTAGCCGGACCACTCCCCCGGTTACGCGTCACCCGTTTCCCGCCAGACACTGATATTGGAGATGTCCTAATTTATTGAAGCGAAAACACCTAACACGAGATAAGTCACGTCTACTATTACCTCCTTGTCGCTCTATGGAATTATTATCATAGGTTCTATTATTCACGGGGGATGCCCGAGCAGACATAAGATGGCCACTATTTTTTTTGGAAAGTGTGTCCAAAGGGGCAAACGAACTGGAGGGCTTAGAGATAGTTATGAGGTGTTTATCAAAATATTCCCTCTCAGCCATAAGTGAACCCTCAATTTTCAAGCCAGGAATACAGCTCCGAAAAGGAACATGGCAGATGCGAGAACACAAAATGCCTCCTAGTAAGAGGCGATACATTTTCAAGTATGATTTCTACAATCTGAGGTTCACTAAGCTTTAAGTCGAGGATTCTCGCCGCTTCAGACACAGAGAGGATAAACATTCTGAAGGACTCATGAGGGAATTGAAAGCGATATACAAACTCAGAGCAAAGACGCTCCCTTTCTCTTCTGGAAACTACACTTATTGGAACTACTAGGAATATATTATTTCAAGAAAGCATGTTTTTACAAAGAAAATTCGTGACCAAAAGGTAAAACTGTTTGCTAACATTAGCAGTGTTAACGTAACTTTCCTTATATATTACTATTACCCGCTTCAGTGGATGCATAGTCTAGGGCGTCACCGATGACGATAAGACTGGGTTTCGACAGCCTTTCGGGTGTACTGGAGATGTTTTATCATATATATATTTGCACTCTCCTTCTACAAAATGAGAGTACACTTTCTATATAAGTTCTTCCTTCCTCATACCTATTAGCTTAAATATTCTTGTATCTATCTGCTTGAGCTCTAAAACGGGATAAATATCTTTTTATGTAGAAAGTTTTTTTAGAGCCGCATCTTACTATCCGTTCGGGTAAAACACATTTTATGTAGGCTACTTATAATCTAATTTAATGAGAAAGGTTGAATTTAGAAAAAAGTGTAGACACATATCTTGGAGGTAGATTGGAAAACCATTTAGGAACAAATACCCTCAGTACACCCGAACTAGATACAAATCTTGATCTGCTCGTCACCCATGGCCAAGCCAATTGCAAGACTGATGCCTAAGCCATTCGACGAACTGAAGCGAACTTAATACGTTTTATGGTGACCTGGTGGTCTAGGGGTAAGGTGTCGGACTTCTGTGCTGGGGGTCCGGGGTTCAATCCTCGGTCCCGGCAAAGATTTATCTGATTGCCAAACCCTTCCTTCACCTCTGACAAGATGTGTATTAATCACAACTTGTGAATGTGAGGACTGCCAGGCCTCCACCGTGGTTCGGATTCCACGTTAAACTGTAGGTCCTTCATTTCATCTCACAATCACCCTACCATTGCACATTAGCGTAAGTGCGTAAACCCGAACGGGTAGTAAGACGCGGTGCTAATAATAATAATAATAATAATACGTTTTATCGCCACGGCTAAATCCAAAGAGTAAGTATGAGGAAGGTAGTTTAGAAGAAGTGAAGTGAATCAGCTTGGCGAGAGTATAGAAATACCACAGTGATATATCAAATATGATAAAGATATTCATCTTGAAGCACACGACCAGGATTCAAGATTTGACCTACTCACCCCCGGCAATACAGGTATAAAGACACGTGATATTCAGTGTGAGTGAACACCGGTCTATTACCCATAAAACAGGGATGACTTAATAATGTTAGCTCATACTTCACCTCAGAAGGCTTGCGACTAGTTCGTAAAGCTATTTCAATGGAGTCACCAGTATGTAACTACTAATAATTAATCATAGTTTGTAGTAATAATAGCTCCCGATCGATTCTACTGCAAGTCAGACCTTGCAGTTAGAGCGTAGGCTAGCGTGTGTGTGTGTGTGTGTGTTGGTATGTGTGTGTGAGAGAGGTGTGTGGTGTTTTAGAGAGAGAGAGGGAGTGAGTGTGTGAGAAGAGAACGTGTGTGTTTGGGGGTTGAAAGAAAAGAAGTGTGGTGTAAAAATTGAAAAGCAAAGAAAGTGTGTGTGTGAAAGAGAAAGAGTGTGTTTTGTATGAAAGAAAGAGAAAGAGTTTATGGATGAGAGAGAGATAGAAAGTGTGTATATTATTTCACAAACAAAAGAGTACAAACATTTACATGCAACAAGATACGATTTCTATGGTCATAGAATGTATAGGAAAATCAACGAATAATACAATGGAAAGTTTATAGAGGGAACATTAAAAAAACGCCACTGATGGATAAACACTTCATAAAACACTAAAACAACTTCATATTTAGGGGAAACCGTGAACCGTCTGACAGAGAGGATTTCTTCAAATATTAATGGCTGTTGTTGTAGCAGATACGAAGTGACGGTGGGGCAGTTGTTATTGACAATGTCAATTGTGACGATGGGGGTGGTTGTTATAGAGGATGTCATATGTAATGGTGGGGGTGGTTGTTATAAAGATGTCAATTGTGACGGTGGGGGTGGTTGCTATAGAAGATGTCAATTGTGACGGTGGGGGTGGTTGCTATAGAAGATGTCGTTTTGTAACGGTGAGGGTGGTTGTTATAGAAGATGTCAATTGTGACGGTGGGGGTGGTTGCTATAGAAGATGTCGCATTGTAACGGTGGGGGTGGTTGTTATAGAGGATGTCAATTGTGACGGTGGGGGTGGTTGTTATAGAGGATGTCGTATGTAACGGTGGGGGTGGTTGTTATAGAAGATGTCGAATGTAACGGTGGTTGTGGTTGTTATAGACAATGTCAATTGTGACGGTGGGGGTGGTTGTTATAGAGGATGTCGTATGTAACGGTGGGGGTGGTTGTTATAGACAATGTCAATTGTGACGGTGGGGGTGGTTGTTATAGAGGATGTGTATGTAACGGTGGGGGTGGTTGTTATAGAGATGTCGTATGTACGGTGGGGGTGGTTGTTATAGACAAGTCAATTGTGACGGTGGGGGTGGTTGTTATAGAGGATGTCGTAATGTAACGGTGGGGGTGGTTGTTATAATTATTAATATTATTTATTAGCACCGCGTCTTACTACCGTTCGGGTTATACCACTTACGTAATGTGCAATGGTAGGGTGATTGTTGAGATGAAATGGAGGACCTACAGTTTAACGGGGAATCCGAACCACGGTGGAGGCCTGGCATTCCACATGGTTGTTATAGACGTGTCAATTGTGACGGTGGGGGTGATTGTTATAGAGGATGTCAATTGTGATGGTGGGGGTGGTTGTTATAGAGGATGTTAATTGTGACGGTGGGGCTGGTTGTTATAGAAGATGTAATTGTGACGGTGGGGGTGGTTGTTATAGAGGATGTCAATTGTGATGGTGGGGTGGTTGTTATAGAGGATGTTAATTGTGACGGTGGGCGTGATTGTTATAGAGGATGTCAATTGTGATGGTGGGGGTGGTTGTTATAGAGGATGTCATATGTAACGGTGGGGTGGTTGTTATATAAATTATAATTATTATTTTTTTAGCACGCATCTTACTACCGTTCGGTTATACGCACTTACGCTAATGTGCAATGGTAGGGTGATTGTGAGATGAATGATGGAGGACTCAGTTTAACGTGAATCCGAACACGGTGGAGGCTGGCATTCTCACATGTGGTTTGTTATAGACGGTGTCAATTGTGACGGTGGGGGTGGTTGATGGTAGTTTGTATTTGATGGTGAAGTCGCGCAGTAGTGATAATAATGTACTAGGCTTCATGTAGCTATTCTGATCATGGTGGTATATCGTACATTTATATTAAACTAGCCTCACTTAAGTTAGAACACCTAGTTTCATAAGCTCATAAACAACTCTAAAGCAGGAGTTAAAATATCACCAACATTGGTGGGTACGCAGTAAGTGGGTCAGTCTCGTATAATCTGGATCACCAGTAACCGAGAAGCTGGGATTTTTAATTCCACTTGGATGTATTAATATTGTTTTTTTTCCTAAATGGTTTACCTTTCTTAATCCACGCAAATGCGGGTACATCTAATCTAAATTATACCTTCTACATCCCTAACCTAATAGTATAAACATGACGCTCTTATCTCAATCGAGTTAAATAGGGGTACTATAAACAAGAGGTATTTCACTGTGATTTATCCACCCTCTCCCCACGCTAGTGTGGGTGCATGACTTCTATAAATACTTAACCTTTTTAAGTGGTGTTTGAACGTTACAATTTTGAAACAACAGGTCTTTTTTTATCTATCTTTTTCCTATCTCATGAAAATGGACTTGTTGCTCATTCGACCAAAACCATACATCTTCAAGCTATTAATAGCGTGTCAAAGGTGCGGGTCAAAAAGGGGGCGATGGGGCTACATAAATCAATATGGTGAGTGAAGCACGCCTGTGCCCCCCCCCATTCCACCCCCTCCGTGACGTCATAAAAGCGAATTGGAGGTGCAGAAAGACGAGGAAATGGGGGGGAAGGGAATGAGGGGTTAGGTAGTATGATGGAATGATGAGTACGCAAGAAGAATTGAGGAAACGGAGATGGTCTACCGGAGCGATGAAAGAATGTTATGTATAAAGCTGACGACCATGAAACATGTCTTTCGCAAACTGCATTTAGGATCATTGGAGTATTTTATTGCTAGCCAATCTACGCGGGTTCTACCTATTCCCAACCACTGACTCAACGCGTCAATTCATTTTTTTTTTTTCCCCATACATTTTTATTTGGTTGAGAACGTTTCTTGTTATGGCACACAATAAAAACTCTTGTGTGTGGGTTTTGAATACAGAGTTTATATGAAAAGTCTATGGAGCCTGGTCAATATTGTATACGTATCAGCTCGTTTTACGAGCTGCCATTTCCATTTAACTAAAAAAATATGTAAAAAAAAAAACCGGAACATTCCCATTTGTGTGTTGCTATCCATACGCTTCTTTCCTTACTTAATTTAGGCACTATAAAACTATGTTCAAATAAATATATTCACTACAATAGGCTCCCATAATTTACCAAATATAATAAAAACATAGCTCATATACATACGTGTCCATTTATATGGTGTGATTTCTTCAAGCACGCGCGCGCGCACACACACACACACACACACACACACACACACACACACACACACACACACACACACAACCACACAACACACACACACACACACACACACACACACACACACACACACACACACACACACACACACACACACACACACACACACATTTCTGATTTTGCTATAGTTTATACGAACACAACCATTCTTGATGAAAGTATACCAGGCTGGAGTTGAACTCAAGTCTCTGGAGTGGGAATTCCCTACACTAGGAGACCGGATGTTCTTGCTAGTACGAGTAAAAATAAATTATAGTGAAAAACTAACTTTCAACAGAACAAGCTTCATTGGTCGTGTGGTTTCAAATGTCAAGCTAATTTAGTCTGGTTTGCTGGTGATGGAGAGATCGGGGTCCGAGTTCTGGTTGGATGTACTGAGGGTGGTCTTTTCTAAATAGTTTACCCCTCTTCATCACGCGTATGTGGATACATTTTCACTAAAGTTACACCTTCCTGATCTCGATTCTATTTGTGTTAGTATTTAGTAACATTATGTGGATAGCTGGGACAGGGAGTAAGACTCTGTATATATATATAAATAAAAGGTGTTCTGTCTTACGACAGGTCCATTCATTTTATCCGTAAACTTAGACCACCAAAATCTAATATTTTTATAAATATAGTTATAAACACCTAATACATATATATTAGGTGTTCCATGACTTCGTGAAGAAGACATTTCCTCCTAAGGATGTGTCCAATACAGTTTGCTTTGTGCCAAAGAATCAAATCTCAAATGGTTCTTGTATCACTCACTCCTATTAGTATTTCATAATTTGTCACTCTGTCTGCCCACCTAATCTTCTAAGGTCTTCTCCTGCACTACATTTCAAAGTATTTCTTTTCCATCTTCCTAAGAGTCCAACTTTCTACTCCATACAGTGCGTTGCTCTAAATATAGTATTTCATTTTTTTTTCTCTGTTCCAATCTCAACTTGCTGGCCATCAGTAACCTCTTCTTGCTAAAAGAGACCTTGGCCATGACAGCACCTCGATCTAATTTCCTTGATGCAGTAGATATCCTTTGTCAGAAGACTTCCCAGGTACTTGAACTGTTCTAGGTTTTCTAACTCCTGGTTTCCAATTTTGATTTTCAACAGCTCTTAATTTTTTGAGCTCTTAATCACTTTTGACTTCTCAGTGTTGGTCTCCATGCTGTATCTTCTCCCTATCTCCACCAGCCAGTCCATCATTTCCTGAAACTCTTCTTTATTTCTGGCCAGCAATGCCAGATCATCTGCGTATTTTATTGCGTTGATGACGCGTCGTCCTATCCTGAAATTGCCACGTTCCTCCAGAGCTTCTCTGACCAGCCACTCTCCATACAAGTTTTATTATTATTATTATTATTATTATTATTAGTACCGCGTCTTACTACCCGTTCGGGTTATACGCACTTACGCTAATGTGTAATGGTAGGGTGATTGTGAGATGAATGGAGGACCTACAGTTTAACGTGGAATCCGAACCACGGTGGAGGCCTGGCATTCCTCACCTTCACAAGTTGTGATTAATACACATCTTGTCAGAGGTGAAGGAAGGGTTTGTCCATCAGATAAATATGTGCCGGACCGAGGATTGAACCCGGACCCCTAGCACAGAAGTCTGACACCCTACCCCTAGACCACCAGGTCACCCCATACAAGTTGAACAGCCCTGGTGACAAAGAGCATCTCTGCCTAAATCCGCTTTCTCTCTCTTTCTACGCTGTTGGTCTCTCCATCATTCAGCCTCATCTTCACACGTTTGTAGCAGTCCTTGATCCTGAAGGGATAAAGGAATGGTGTACAATATTGCAATGGCATAAAACAAAGGAATGCAGAGCGAGCTGTCTGGACTTGTATAATCTATATATCCTCAATTGATATACAAATCACATATTCCAGCCAGATCCTTCCACAAAATCCACATGTGCAGGTCCAGTGGAATTAAGATTATATAAATCATTTTGCCATTAATTTTATATTGATAAAATTAAGAGTTTGTTTGTCTGTCATGAACACTGCACGATATCTATCGCATGCAGAGGTATGAAATTTATCTCCTGTGCACCTTGAAGCAGGAATTTTAAAATGTCGATTATTTTATTTTAAATCAATTAAAAAATGGGTTGGAAACAATAAGGTCATGGGCAAAGTAGGGTTTAAATGCACTAACTTTAAATTTACCTTCCATGTATAGTACAGTTATTAAACTAAAAACATTTGTTCCAGGCAATGCCGGGTAGGCCTACTTCAACAAGTATTTTATAAAACACAACAAAATTGAAAATATTAATTTTATTAAGTAAAAATTTAATAAAATGATCAGAAGTTTGTTGTCAAGTGAAGAATGGAACGCACGTAATTTCAAGGCCGTTCTTGTTTTGAGAGTAATCTATTATCTAATTTCCCGATCAATAAGTCTTCAAATGAGCAGGGGGGATGGAAATGGTATTTAAGGTTAGAGCTAAGAGATTCGTTGAAGACCTTAGAAAATCCCGCATTATTAATTTTTTTAAAATAATTTCTAGCATAGTTTTCAACAAAATGTAGAAGAACATTATCAGCAGATTTCTGACAAGTTAAAAAGTTTAAATTTTGAGTTTAAAATTTTAAAAAAATTCGACGATTATTTACGCGAAAATTTTACTTCTGAGATTAAAACAAACGGTTAGAAACTTTAAACTCTTTAAATGGTCACAACTTGCGCCTAGGTTTTGGTGAAAACTATACTAAACAATATCAAATTACTTCATAGATAATCTTGAATAACTAAACGTCTGCAACTCTTATCAGTGCTCTCCTATGTAGCACCCTTTATGTCCTTATTTCTGTTAAATAAATAAAATATTATTCAATAAATTCGATTAGTTTAATTTTCTACCCTTAGCAGTCTCGACGGCTCTTGGGCATTACATAGCTTGACCAATAATTTCCCTAGATGGAGTAATCCTCACTAAAAGCAAAAGTAAAAGCTTTAGCTATTTGATTCTTAAATATTTCCCCTGTTCATTTAAAAAGGTATATATTCGAGTACTACTAGGCTCATGACAAATATTAATGAGATGTTGATATAGGTCTGTGTAGAACATTAATTATAATGTATCTAATGAAGCAATGTTTGATTTATTTAAGAATAACATGATTTTGTCATAAAAAACGGCAATAATACGGACTTTGAATCTTGCTTCCCTTCATACCACCTTAAAGACGCTAGGATAGTCAAGCATAAATTTATAAACTACATTAATCAAGTGGATTTATAACGTTCCTTGGTGGTACTGTCCGGAAGTAGAAGAACAAAAAGAGGAGGTGAAAAAATACAAATAAAAATACAATTTGTATTGTGCCCCACCCATTAAATTACATCATTTGGTTCACGAAGAAAAATTCTACGCTCCTTTTATAGTTACCTTTCAATTCTAGGGTAATTAGGCCTAGGTATTAATAATCATATAAAATATGTGGTTTTTAATCTTTTTTTAGCAGAAGCGTACACAGGATTTTGCGAAGTAGGAGGAGTTTAAGGAGGAGTTGGGGGGAGGTAATTTTTTTTTACCATTATATAGACCGAAGCTTATTTGGAAAGTTTTTTAATTGTTATTTGTTAACTTGAACATTTATATTTGTACTGTTATAAACGTGATAATCGAACAAAATAATAAATAAATAGACCTAAATTAAAGTTGGCTTAGCCGTCACATAGGCCTACTGTCACAAAAATCACCAATTATTTATAATAGGTAAATGTCTAGCCACTGTGCAACTCCTAGATGGAACCATGTGTGAAACTGGGAGAGTTGGAACCTGCTTCAATCTTCAGGACTTAGACCACTTCCTAGACTGCAAGAACATCAATTAGGACTACTAGGAGGATCAACACAAGGATGTGTGGGAGTTGATATTTTTCTTTGCCCCCCTTCCCGTGGGTCCGATACTACTTTTTAGAGTGGAAAATTTCAGCCTCAAGTCAATATATATGTTTAGGATCATAGAAAATATTTTTGTGTCCATTTTAGAAAACCAAAAATCTCGTGTACTGTTAAAGGTTTTGTCAATATTTTACCTAAGCCCAATATCCGACGCTGGCACCGAAAGCTCACGGATTGTTGCAGGAATAAACATAGTTATTTCTGAATGCGCCTCATAAAGCGCAGCAGTGGAAGCAAGGGTGTGTTCGGCACACGTTCTTCTCAGCGACAGTTTGGAAGTGTAATTAGTGCGGAGGCTCACGCGTTATTTCTGTTATTTCTGTTATGCGAGACGCCGGACGTCAGGCGAGTAGAGGGAACGTGGGGGCGAAGAAAGATCTGTCACATTGCGAGGTAGTCCCGTCAACCTCGAAATAGAATGAAAAATAGAAATAAAAAAATTTGGATTTTTTTTCCATATTTATGTTACACGTGGTCTATTGTTTTTACGTTCTATACTTCTTAGTACCACTTTGATTAATTACTATTGTGACCCGCCTTAGTGTCGTAGTTAGCTAACGCGCTAGTTTCGTGTTGAGCTAGACTGCAGAGGACGGGAAGATCGAGGTTAGACTCTCCCTCGGGTGAGCTGGGGTGGTTTTTCCTAAATGGCTTTCCAATCTACCTCCACGCAAATGTGGTTTACTTCCTCTATAATCAACCTTCCCAATTCCTAGTCCATAGCCTAATTAATACTTTAGCGTATAGTCTGAACGGGTAGTAAGACGTGGTGCTAAGTAAGATTACAGTAGTGGAGCAGAGATAAAGGTATAATATAGAGGTAATGTGCTCACGTTTATCTCGGGAAAATGATAAATCATTGAGGAAAAAGCCCCTCATTAAACCTGACAGTGGCTAGAACCTTGAGGTTTCCATCAGTGGAAAACCAGACAATACGAGACTGACACTTCTGTTCACTTGCCTAAACCAGAAATTACGAGACTGACACCTCTAATATTTGTCGGACAGATTAATATCTATCCAGGAGACATAAGACCAGCCATAAAACGCTTATATTGAGAATAAACGTTTTTCAAGCATATATATTTAAGAAATAATCCAAATTTAACTAAAATAAATGGTACGGCAGACCGCACAGACTTTCTCTCTCTTTCTATAAACTCGTAAGATTTCTGAACGGAATAATGTACATTGTATCATCACCACTCCACATAAGAACACGCATAAAATATTATACAATGATATAATATAATCAATGAGAAAAGAGGCGCATCTTTGTCCACCTAAGAGCATTTCAAACAGTTTAATGTCTTCCACAAGGGTCAACACTTCGTATTAAAATTTCGATTTCTGGTTAAAATTTTAACATTTTATATGGTGTTGCAGATCTTCAAGTCATCGCATTTATATTTAATTATTCATTTATACATTTTGACCAATAAAAAATGTAAATATTGACTATTGAGTCTAAAATGGAGATAGATCATTGCTATGCAAACATTTCTCCTAAGAGATTTAAGGAAAAATAACATACTCTTTTTAGATACTTACTTATATTTAATTACTCTATGGCATTGGAGAATTATTGCGTTAAGACTTAAGTAGTATATCTTTACAACTAAAGCTCACAAAATTGTATTAATATATTTGCAAATATCTAAGAAACTGTTGCTTTATAAAAATATATGTCAAATAAAAGTTTTTTATTTCTAATAGTCCTACAATTTTGCAATGATAAGTTGTTTAGTTTCTCCAATAGTTGTGGAGATACGGAAATTAACGCTTCTGTAAAGTACCCTAAAAATCATTTTCATAGGAAAATGAAAATAGCCAGTTTATTTATAATCTTAATCAACGCCTAGATAAGAATTTTAATCAAAATTGTTTGAGCAGATTTTGAGAAAACCAAATTTTTCTCTTTTCGCCCTTCAGTAAACTACCCTTAATTTTAAGTTTTTATAGACACACAGAAAGACGGCATTGCAAACACTATTTTTTAGGGTTCGGGGGGTCATGAGACGTCGACATCCATCAACATTTCAGGTTAGTTTTTTTTTACGGTCGCAATACTTAAACTTTAATGTCCAAAAAGTTAAAAAATTCATATAATTGCGTATAGATTGAAAGTTATTGATTTTATAAAAATATGTTTCGGATAAAATATATGTATTATAAATATATATACATATTTGTAATGCTAAGTAATTTCATATCTCAAATAGTTTCGGAGCTATTTAAAAAAATGTTAATTGACGCATCAGACCGGAGCCCTTAAAGCCATATGCCGAAATATTGAGGGTAGCCATTTTGTTTGTAATATTAATTAATGTTTACAAATGAAATTTAATCAAAATCGTTTGAGCCGATTTTGAGAAAATCGACTTTTTCTCTTTTTGCCATTCAGTAAACTACCCTTAATTTTAAGTTTTAATAGACACACAGACAGACGGCATTGCAAAGACTATTTTTTAAGGTTCGGGGGGTCATGAGACGTTTTAATCCATCAACATTTCAGGTTAGTTTTTTTACGATCGCAATACTTAAGCTTTAATGTCCAAAAAGTTAAATATATATATATAATTGCGTATAGATTGAAAATTATTGATTTTATAAAAATATGTTTCGAATAAAATATTTGTATTATAAATATATATACATATTTGTAATGCTAAGTAATTTCATATCTCAAATAGTTTCGGAGCTATTATAAAAAATGTTAATTTACGCATCAGACCGGAGCCCTTAAAGCCATTTTGCCGAAATATTGAGAGTAGCCATTTTGTTTGGAATATTTATTAATGTTCATAAATGAAATTTAATCAAAATCGTTAGAGCCGATTTTGAGAAAATCGATTTTTTTCTCTTTTTTCCCTTCAGTAAACTACCCTTAATTTTAGGGGTAGATATCCAATTCCAAAAACACCTCGGGGCAACCATATGAAAACCCTAGATATCAAGTTTCAGCTCAATCGGTAAAATAGTTTAGGCTCTAGTTGGAGGTACAGACAGACAAACAGACAGACAGACAGACAGACAGACAGACGGACGGAAATTCAAAAACAACTTTTTCGGATTCAGGAAGTCATGAAACGTCAAAATTCATCAAAATCTCGAGTTCGAATTTTTTGACGATCACCATACTTTCTCTACCTGTAAGATAGAGAGAAAGTAAAAATAACATTAATAACAGAGCGTTAATAAAGTAACATATTTCCACACTGCATTTATTTATTATTAATAACAATATTAGCAAAACAATATAATAATATAAGAAATAACAACTGTTTTTAATAAGAAAACATATACAACCAAGAGAACATAACTTTATTTCAGTGAGATTTTTGGATTTCTTTGACTTTTTTTTATTGATTCATCAATAATTGGATTTGTTGTGGAAAAATCAAGAATAATCGTGTTTCAGAAAGGTTTATTATTGAGTAAGCAACAATACTTCATTTTAACTAAGTTCATAACAGAAAAAAAAATTTGCTCACATATGTACGTAAAACTAAACTTACAACCTTAATTTAAGGACATGTATCGTGATGCGTTTTATTTTATCTATGGAACTTACATGACAATTAAAATACCCTTGCATACCATTAGTTGCGTGCGTGCCGTGGGTTGGCCACCCATGCACATCAAAATTGTCCTTTATTTCCCAAATGAGGTATATAGTGTAAATCCTATGTATGAGTGGTTAAATGGGGATCTAGTAAGTCAGAACATTAATGTCAAAGGTGCCATTTTAATAAGTTCTGCTTCCTCTTACAACAATCGTTGCCACGCCATTGTTCTTTTTGTCTGAACATATATAGGGAGCAAGGTAAATGGAGAGAAGTAACATTTTCCAAGAAAACAACTTTTATATTTCAAATTCAATCCCTAGCAAATACTTTTTTAGCCATTTAAAAAAACCATAATCTAAAGTGCATGAGAAAGTCTCAATATTGTCTAACAGATGGCAGCATTAGCAAATTTTTTTAATCATTTAAAAAAATCTTATTCTAAGTGCATGAGTAAAGTCTCTTTATTGTCTAACAGATGGCAGCATTAGCAAATTTTTTTATCATTTAAAAAAATCTTAATCTAAAGTGCATGAGGAAAGTCTCATTATTGTCTAACAGATGGCAGCATTAGCAATACTTTTTTTAATCATTTAAAAAAACATAGTCTAAAGTGCAAGAGAAAAGTCTCTTATTGTCTAAAGATGGCAGCATTAGCAAATTTTTTTAATCATTTAAAAAAACATAATCTAAAGTGCATGAGTAAAGTCTCATTATTGTCTAACAGATGGCAGCATTAGCAAATACTTTTTTAATCATTTAAAAAAATCTTAATCTAAAGTGCATGAGAAAGTCTCAATATTGTCTAACAGATGGCAGCATTAGCAAATACTTTTTTAATCATTTAAAAAAACCATAATCTAAAGTGCATGAGGAAAGTTTCATTATTGTTAACAGATGGCAGCATTAACTCAATTTGAATTAAAATGGGACTTTAACCCTTATTTGCTCTGTACCACTAATATAATATCCATTCAGTATATTCTTCTAATAACCTGCTATGCCATTATAACGCTATATAAAAATTGAAACTAACAAGGGGAGGCATATATTTAATACAATAAAAATGTTGGTTTGGAAATCAACATGTGACAGGTATGCCTAATTTACAGTAAACATTTCACATTATTTGTCGATACGATACTATAACATCACACAAAACCTTGCATTCAAGAGGATTTTAATGATATGCTGATTGATGCAAATTAATTCGTAAATACATAATAAACAGCCTTGCACAGCATTGTTATTGATTCGTTACGGTGTCAATTTATTCATTCTGCATTTTGTAAATGCTATTATGATCAGAAACCTGTGTACTAATTATTTATGAATTTACAGTAATCTGCCGAGGGCACGGGTCATATAATTCTTATTAATATTCAATAAATCACATTGCAACCATACCGTAAGCTTTCACATAATAGTAATTAAGTTCAACTAATCAAGCGAGTGATGACTATTGTCTAGTTTACTCTACTAAATAGTTTCCTGATCATAATGTACATGTTTAAATACAAATAATGTGACACGCAGTGTCACGAGAAAGGTAGGCAGTAAAATAACAATGAATTGTTAAAAGCAAAATAGCTGGCTGGTGAGTAATGTGATGGTTGCCATAGTCTAATTTATATAGAACGAAATTATTTTGACAGTTAAATAATTTATTAAAACAATTTTCATATATTTATTAGTTAAGTCATGTGATTTTCAGCTGTTACTTTTTTTTTTTTACAAATTAGTTTTAACAGCTAATATCAATTTTATTTATTATTTTCTAAAAGTTTCTTTTTATCATAATAATATTATCTTTATTTTATTTGATAGTTAATTATTAACGAGCCATATCAGCACCAACGTATCACTTTCCATATTAGAATTAAAAAAAATATGGATGGAGTAAAATTTATTAAAAGCAAACAAAAGTGTCCAATTTAAAGTAAATGCCGGTAGCTATATTTCTTAGGAAAACATTATTTTAATACCAGTAATATTTCAAAGATTGGGATAATATATTTCAATGTCAGGTTACGTTCGTTGACAAATTTTAAACTCAGCACAAAATAATTTTCAAATTTTACCAAATGTTAAGATGAAACTTATTGGGTGAAACGTTCATGATTTCAGGTGAATCCTGTAAGGCTTTTTTAAAAATCAGTTTTGTAAGCCTACTATTCTGATTTCCAGTCTCTTGTTTAATTTTTTAGGGACCTCACATAGATTATTTGTAGAGTGAAATTTGTTCAAGTAAAATTGAAAATACATCAAAATAACGTGACCGGCATCGGTGGGTCATACACAGTAAACATTAAGCTCATCTCGTATGGTTTGCTATAAAGATTAGGTCAGGGTTCAAATACCGACCAATTGTACCAAGGGGGGGCTTTCCTAAATTGTTTCTGGCCCTTCCTACACGCAAATGTGGGTACGCTTTCTCTAACCATACCTCCCTCATCCCTAATATATTAGTATTAATATATTCAGATTGCCCGAACAGGAGGTAGGATATGTCTAAAAAAACAACAACATTGTGAGCTCGTGCATTTGAAACATAGGAGCCAGCTCACATTTTGTTGTCAGAGCTATTTAAAGCGCACTTTCCGAGCCAAATTATTATATCTGGACACGACCTTCAACCTAAATTAACCTTAGAGTGAACCTAAAAGCTATTTCTCCGGACGTTGATTTATTACTTCCAAACGGGAATTCCCAATTTCATCAATGGTAAACTTTAGGTTTGGTCGGGAATATAAGCTAAGACCCTTTGCTCAGAAGATAGATGTGCTACCAATTAAAATACGTTGTCGGATTCATCATACTGCTAGTAGACGCGGAGTCTCCATGATGTGTGTCAGGCATGTCAAACTTGCGGAACTATACGTGATTTTACCTTTTGTTGAACAACTAGCCAACAATACCTTTTCCTTCTTTTTATAAACGTTGTAGAAATACAAACTTTGAAAAGGTGATATTTGGCAATTTATCCTAATTTGGAGAAATCTGAGGTTGGTGTGGCCAATTTCTACTCTTATTTTCGACATCAACTCCCAAAAGTTGTTGAAACCGTGCGCCCGGTATGTGGAGTGTTTCCAACTCGGATGTGTGTAGAGTAGACATTTGTTTTATCCCATTAATTAATGGAACCAAACACCCAAAAGATCACGGCTAACAGACACACATTTTTCAACAATTAGAAAAGTGACTTAAGAGAAAGACTTATAATATGACAATCCCACCATTGTTGCCAATAAACGGGTTCAATTATTTTGTAAATATGACGGGGAACCTTATTGTTTTTATAGAAGGGTTTATTATCTTATTATTGTAAAATTTAGCTACAAGGTGGAATTATTATAAATTACGATGTTGGCAATACTCAATTATTTCAAATACCACCTCCTTGGTATTTACAATTTTCAATGTGCCCCTTATGATTATAAATGTTTAACACGACTTTGAATATAGGCCAACTAAATACTATGTCTTCGTAAACTATGAAAAGTTTCTTCAAAAAGGACAGATATCCTTTCAAAAACTACCCCAGAGTGATCAGCCAATAGAAAATACTTTTCTTTAATATCAATATCTTTCTTCCTCTCTCTTCATTGAATATCCTTCACTTTATCACTGCTAGTGTCACAGGTGTTTGTTGAGCAGGATGTGACCGAGCTAATTAATAAAGGTCACACCCTCTAATCATTTTTATACCTACTTTGAGATTGGGGTGACGAGGGAATAGGGGTGAGGAACCCTTGAAACAGCTTGGGGACATCCATATGCTACCTCTGAACTTGTGTTTAAGAGACGAAGTTACAATGTATCTCTACGTTCGGCTTCACGATGTTTTAGTTATTACTGGTTAGAAAAGGTGGGGGATGATTGTGAGATAGAGGCTTCAAAACTAGCAGACTGCATTAATTTAACTTCTTAAGGTTTCTAGATTTACTAAAAAATTTTAGTTTTATTTATTTTAGAGAAGAAAGGTTTTCAAATTTAGGTAACTGCAAAAGATGGAGATTTTCCCTTATTATTTCATTGATTAAAATATATTTTAATATAGCTCAATCCCTTTGATTTGTGGATACAGTCTGGAACACATTTGGTATTTTTTAGGAAAATGGACATCTCCAGTGCTCAAATAATAACATAAACAAACAAGATACAAACAAAATATCAGGCAATGAGATGATGGGAGAAATCACATTTCTTTGGAAGTTTGTTCAAAATAAGATATTTTATATATGTCCCGCATATTAAACACTGCCGTTTGAACTAGCCACATACATACATTAAATGGGTAGCAGTGAGAAAGGTATTATATTTGAGGAAATGCACTCACATATTTGCAAAGGTAGAATTTAAATTATTTAGGAAAAAATACCCTCAATACACCCAACCAGGATTCGAAACGAGACCCCAGCCTACGTACCCACCAATGTGGGTCACTGTCTAATTAACAATGTAATACTTGTATATTCAGATAATATGTGTGAGTGGGGGGAAGCGGGGAGGGCTGTAAATAAGTTTAAACACTATATATTTATTCCGAAAATTGAAAAATGACACCTGGACACGGGAATCGAACCCTTGTCCAGGTGTAATTTTTAAATCTTCAGAATATGATATTCTAACTGAAGTAATCACCATTAATATAGCTCTGGCTATTTATTCTTAATACTATATATCTTGTTATTTCACAACTATCGATAAAAAGACGTTAAGCCTACTTCTAGTAATAATAAAATATAATAAATGATGCCAGCAATATATTTAACCTGTGAAGCAATTCCTTTAGACAATGATTTTCGAAGTTCTACTAAACCGATTTTCATTTATTAAAAAAAAAACACATTTAAGATTTCAAAAATATTTTAAAAGGAAAGCCTCAATTTCCGAAAAGGGCGGATTATTTATTCGAGTTCTACCAAAATATTTATTTTAATAAGAGCATTTTTTTAAGGATTATCATATAAACGTTAGAAAATTTTCATTAGTGAAACCGCCATCTAATAAAACAATTCAAACAACATCTGAACCGATATAATTTTATTTTTTTAAAATGAAAGCTTAAATATTGAAGATGATTGATGATAATTGATGATAATCTAGATTTTATAAATCTCAAGTTTATATTTATAAAATCTAAAGGCTCCAGTTGAAATCTTACTTACCTATGGCATTATGAATTAGTTAAAGAAACATAAATCTCTGGGTTTAGATTCAATTCCAAAAGAGTTAATAAAGGTAGGTAGTGAAAAGTTAGTAATATGGAATCATAAGGTGTTACCAATAATAGAAGGAAGGTATTATAATAACCATTTTCAAACATATAGATAAAACAGAGTGTAATTACTATAGAGGTATCGCACTACTAGCAACATGCTATAAAAGTGTATCTAACATAGTTTTAATGAGATTAACGCCATATGCAGAGAAGATAATTGGGGATAATCAGTGTGGATTTCGACTAAATAAATAAACAACGGACCAGATTTTTACTATTTGGCAGATATTAGAAAAAAAAATTGGGAATACAACATGACGGTTTATCAATTATAAACCTACATAGATTAAAAAATCACCTATGATTCAGTTAAAAGAAACAAATTATATGACATTTTAGTTAAGTTTGAGATAACAAAAAATTTGTCAATCTAATTGAGGTATGTTTTGCTGATACACGTGGCAGAGTACGGATTAGATGTAACTTATCAGATACTTACGAAATAATAATGGGTTTAAAGAAGGAGATCCACTTTCCCCATTACTTTACTTTCTCATATCAAGAGAAAGTATTCTATCGTGAAATAAATCTTTACGTCTTATGTGAATACGAACACAAAACAGTGTATTTTACAATTAGTCTGTCTGTCCCCATGTCTGTCTGTTTGTCTGTCTGTCGGTCCCTGGACACGAAATGGTTAGATGTATTTAGTTCAAACTTTTAATTTTGACCCTATCCATCAAATTAGTGTAGTTTACTGCTGAGTGATTTTTTTGAGTTCTAAATTTTTCTAAAATGGCTCTAACGATTTTGTTTAAAATGCATATGTAGGATTTATTTGACATGAACAATACCTTTGTATAGTTGGTTTTTGGGCAAAAATTCTTTGAGGGTAGTTTACTGACGGTAAATATTAGAAATTTGAAATATTTGAAAAAAAATTGTTAACTATTTTGTCCAAAAAATATATCTGGTGATTGTGTGGTATGACAAATAGCAATGTATAATTTTTTGGGGGTAAATATAATTTATGGGTAGTTTACTGAAGACTGATTTTTCAAAGACTTGAAATATTTTACAATTCTATCTAACAATATGGTTTCAAATTGGTATTTTTGGAGTATTTGACATAACAAATCACATTTCTTACATGTTTATGAGGTAAAAAATAATTATTTATGGGTTGTTTACTGATAACCGTTTTATCAAATAACTATCTTAAGATATGGATAGGGTGTAGAGAGGTGGACTGGATAAAATTAGCTAAAGATAAGGATAGATGGCGTACTTTTGTTAGTGCAGCAATGAACTTTCGAGTTACTAATGCCTTGATAGTAGATATGGCAGTGGGAACTCGAAAGTTCTTTGCAGCATTTAAAAATGTACACCACCTATCACTATCTTGAGCTAGTTCTATCCAGTCCACCTAATTACACCCTATACCTATCTTGTGCTAATTCTATCCAGTCCACCTCATTACACCTTATCTCTTTCAGGTCCATTATAATGTTTCCTTCCATTCACGATGCATAGCCTGCCCACCGTAATCTGAGAAATTTGAGCAGCTCTTACACTATTCGCGAATGTAGAGGAATATTTCGGCTGAATGTTCGCCTACATTCGTGTCATGAAACCCATATGAATATTCGATTTCTGTAGACTTCACACACTTCTAGCGAATGTATAACCTCGATTCGTGCCCAAAAACCATCCCAAAATGAAACCCCCCGAATCCCAAACAAACGCCATTCATCATTCGTGTACTTCCCACACTTCTCCGACAACCATCTGAAACCCTAACATTCGTACACATTCGCGAATAGTGTGGGACCGGCTTAACATTTCTTTACGAGGAGTTCACTATTTAATATCCTTATCCCTCCAATATCTTGTTCCCTTTTTGGACCAATTATCTTCCAATGCACCTTGTTTTCGAACACCCGTGTTTGAAAACTGGCATTTCAAAATTGACGTGTAGTGTGTCAACGATTCGGCTAGTTATTTTTTAAAACTGCAGTCTGTCATATGCATTTAAAAGTATCAGATGTGGAGTGGAGCCACAATGCAACCTGATATATATTTCAATCCATGTTGCCTCACAAAATCAAAAGGGCCATTAATTTCTATGAGAACTATTTTCAACTTAATTATAAAAAAGTTAATACTCAAATAATATGAAGGTAAAGATTTCGCTTACTTTTTTGGATTATTCTTGACTAGCCATGAATCATATAATATTAAAAGCAAACATAGAAAATACAGAGAATTGACTTTAATTGGAACACATATTTTGATCTTCATTCTACATACATTTTAAATATGTAAATGAAATGATCTCAACAGAGTTTTATTAATATTCTAATGTGATACGTCATTTAAAATAATATTCCTTGTAATTTATATTTAATCTGTTTAGATGTGAAAATTAAACTTATCTGTTAAAACGTGCGCTTAATTAAAAGTGATAATTTCATTAGAAATATTTACGAGAGAGAATTCTCTGTAAATACATACATTTATAGATATGTTTCAAAAAAGCAATTTAAAAAAGTATAAACTGTAAAGTGTGTTGCACGAATAATATTACAGACAGAAAAATTACGACACTTAATAAAATTAGCGCTCTTATTCCACATTAGTAGTGTGAGCGTATATTATGATTATAGAAAATAACTTATTTTGATTAAGGTTTATTTAAGAGTTAAGACTTTGATGATTTATTTTTAAAAATTGAGAGTTTTTTCAAAGTAATGATGTTTTAGAAGTAGGTTGTTAAAAGATATAATATGATGTTTAAAAATAATTAACATCTCAAGAAAACGTTGGTGTATAATTAAGATAACAAATTAATAAAAACATAAAATACTTCATCAACACATACATCAATATATTAGAATTAATAAACGGTCAAAAACATTGGCTAAAATATTAAAATTATTCAATACAAGCACAAGTGTGAGTTAGCTTAACATATTTTTAAGTATAAACATTATCTAAAATCAACGATAATATAAAATTAGGTTAACATATGCAATTTCAAAATTAAGTTAAAATGAATTTTGCTATTAATATCTTTTTTTTACAAGGCTGAGCTATAGTGATCTAAGTCTTATCTGTAATTTGAAGTCCCTTTATTCCTTTTGGAATCCAGCAATGGATGGAATGTCTGGATAAAATTGTTCTGAGATGTTTCGATACGTCACATATCGTACAATACTCATGGACAGTCGTTGTGTGAAAAAACTAGGTGTTAACGGTCAGAAATCTAGCAGTTATAAACACTTAATGTCAAGATACCCATATGAAAATCATTAGTGCCACTTTAAAAATATTTCCAGTGTTAGAAAAAAATCAGTCTTAAGTAAACTACCCTTCAAAGAATTTTTGCCCAAAACAAATTATACAATGCTATTTGTCATGTCAAAAAAATCCTAATATTGAATCTTCCTAACCTGAGACCAGAAGTAAACAAACATTCCCATATCACTACGCGAAGGGCATACATGATAGGTGGAACACTAGTGCACTATTTTAAATAGGCACGCCCATGTATAGTCAGTATCATAGCAAAGTATCTCACTACAAATTTTTGTGTTTTTAAATACTTTTAAATTTCGCGTCTTATGTTTAACAAAACTCGGGCCAGACTCAGAAAACGCCATAACAACATTTAAAGCCCGGTCTACACGTAAAGTCTTATCTTACGTTTTATTTGATCAGTTAAGACGGTCAGGTAAAACTGACCAAAAACCCACGTCCACACAATACAAGTTTTTAGCTGCCATCTTTTACCCAGTTTCATAGATACCATAGGCCAAGTATTACCTTTAGCGATTATTTCATTATGTATCGTGAAATTAAAAAGAAGAAAAAAAAGTTTATCACTCACGTGGTTTAGAGGATAATTACTAAAGAGAGGAAGGTTCTCTCATGTGAATTTGCTTCGGAATTACGTCGTGAGCTTGAAAATTGGCATAATTATTTACGAATGGATACAGACACTTATTTGAAATTACTATCGTTAGTAACACCAGAAATACAATAAACGGTACAGAACTCCACCCTGACTTTCTCGCTCTATTGTTTGAAAATGGATACATTTACTCAAAACTCGTAATATATGTGAAACGAAATAATATACACGAGCAAACCCAAGTATATATTGCACTATACCTATGAAAAAACATTTTTTAGTCTCAGTTTTAAATTTTATAATTTTATTTAAAAAAACTAATGTCCTCATTTGTATGTTTGGAGCAATAAAAAAGATCAATATCGGGTCCACAAGGGTCAACACTTCGTAATAAATTTCGACTTCCGGTTAACATTTTCGACATTTTATTAAATGTTGTACATCTTCAAGTCATCGCATTGCTATTAAATTACTCATTTATAAATTTTGACCAATAAAAATGTAAATATTGACTATTGAGTCCAAAATGGAGATAGATCGCTGTTGTACAAACATTTCTACAAACATTTCTCCTAAGAGGTTTAAGGAAAAATAACATGAACTTTTTGAGAGACTTACTTATATTTAATTACTCTATGGCATTGGAGAATTATTGCGTTAAGACTTAAGTAGTATCTCTTTATAACTAAAGCTCACAAAATTGTATTAATATATCTGCTAATATCTCATAAACTGTTGGTTTTATAAAAATATATTTCATATAAAAGTTTTTATATTTAATAGTACTACAATTTTGCAATGATAATTTATTTAGTATCTTAAATAGTTGCGGAGATACGGAAATTTCCGCTTCTATAAAGTACCCTGAAAATCATTTCCATGGGAAAATGAAAATAGCCAGTTTATTTATAATCTTAATCAACGCCTAGATACGAATTTTAATCAAAATCGTTATAGCCGATTTTGAAAAAATTGATTTTTTCTCTTTTCACCCTTTAATAAACTACTCTTAATTTTAAGTCTAAACCGACACACAGACAAACAGCATTATAAAGACAATTTTTAAGGGTTCGGGGGGTCATGAGACGTTGACATCCATCAACATTTTAGGTTATATTTTTTTAAGGTTGCAATACTCTACCTTTAGTGTTCGAAAAGTTAAAAAATATATATTTGCGTATAGATTTAAAGTTATTGATTTTATAAACATATGTTTCTTATAAAATATTTGTATTATAAATAGATCTACATATTTGCAACGATCAGTAATTTCATATCTCAAATAGTTTCAGAGATATGATAAAAAATGATAGTTTACTCATCACACCGGAGCCCTTAAAGTAATTTTGCCAATAAATTGAGAGTAGCCATTTTGTTTGGAATATTTATAAGTGTTTAAATGAAATATCATCAAAATCGTTTGAGTTGATATTGAGAAAATCGACTTTTTCTCTTTTTGCCCTTCAGTAAGCTACCCTTAATTTTAGGGTTAGATGTCCAATTCCAAACACTCTTCGGGTCAACCCCATGAAAACCCTAGATACCAAGTTTTAGCCTGATCGTTAAAACAGTTTAGGCTCTAGTTGGAGGTACAGACAGACAGACAGAAAGACAGACGGAAAATCAAAAATAACTTTTTCGGATTCAGGGAGTCATGAAATTTCAAGATTTATCACAATCTCGTGTTCAATTTTTTTTGACGATCACAATACTTTCTATACCTGTAAAATAGCGAGAGAGTAAAAAAAAGGACACTAACATGATTAGGGCTATCACACTCCATGAGAGACTGACTGCTACGCTAAGATTTCTAGCAATAGGTAGAAGCTACAAAGATCTTGAATTCACAACTGTAATATCAAAACAAGCGATAAGCCACATCATACCACAAACTTGTCAAGCCATATACAGAGTTCTGAAAAAGGAGTACCGGTATTTAAAGGTTAGTGAATGGAAAGTACAATGCTTAAAGAAGTTTTTTAAATATTTATATTAAAGTAATAAAACACTATGTATTAAGTAAGCAAATTTCAATATTTTAGGACACAAAAGCTATATTATGTATTGTTTCATCACAAGCTAGGGGTGGCTTACATAAAAATTAGAAAATAACTAAGTAAGGCTTGCAGAACTATAAGTACCAGGCTATGGGGTCTCAGCCCTTGTTACAGATGGATTTACAATCGCTGGCTGCTGTAGAAAAGTATTTCCCGTGGGGCCTGCAGGAGGACAATATGGAAAACCTTGTGACACTATTAGAGGTGGCTCTCCGGAAGGGAGGGACACCAGTTGATCTCCAGTAATGTGGTTCTCTATTGTTTCCGCAGTTAAATACTTTGAACTCTTTAGTCAAAGTCTCCATTTCCGCCTCAAACAGGACATCATTAATGGGTTTTTGGGCAAAGATGTTCTGTTTGTCCTTAAGACCACAAAGTTTATGCGCAATATGTTTTTCAAAAACATCAAAAGAATCTTCCAATTGGAGTGCTTTTAATTTTGCTCCAGCTAATTGCTGTGCCTCAGTGGTTTCGTCATCATTGCCTCGTTGTTTTATCTTTATTACTATGTAAGTTCAGGGTGCAGGGGAAGATGAGCTATCACTTGACACACTAGGTTTTCTTCCTTACCCTGGTGTTGAAGGAGTCGCAGGGAGCGAGATTGTCTATAACTATAATGAATGATGTTCCTCTCCATCACTCAATAGTTCCTCTTCTCTCTTTAATAAACAAGATCAAATTATATTGGGGCGAAAAGTTTATAAATAATTTTTTTTATTGTTAATGATATATTTTAAATTCTTTAATGATATTTGACCAATTTTATTTTTCCTAATTTGTTTTATTTGCCAATGGATGAAAAAGATCGGATTCACATTGCTGATGGGTTTGAAAGAAAGTGACAGTTCCCTCATTGCCTCGGTGCTGTAGATGGGAAACACGTGAGAATTGTACCACCAGAACAAAGTGGTTCCTACTATAATTTCAACAATAAAAATACACACAGTATCGTACTCATGGCAATTACCAATGCTAACTGTGAGTTTATTTATTGTGATGTAGGGACAAATGGCAGAGTTTCTGATGGAGGAGTCATTTCAAACACTAAGTTTTTTGAGAGACTTACAAATGGTAGCCTGAAAATTCCCAAATAGGAAAAAGTTTGGAATTGTGATAGACTTCTCCCGTACGTGTTTGTATCCGATGAAGCCTTTGAAATGCGCCCTAACTTCCTGAAACCATACCCTAAGGACAAATTAAATAAAGACACAATAATTTTTAACTATCGCTTATCAAGGGCTAGACTTGTCGTTTAAAACACGTTTGGAATATTGGCATCTTGATTTCGATTTCTTCAAACTGCAATTAACTGAGATGTACAAAATATTGACACTGTAGTTATTACTTGCTGTGTCTTTCCCATTTTTTAAAAGAAGAATATGTCCTCAAAGCTCCTGAGGTTCTAGACCGTGAAAACATGGAAGATGGTTCTGTGGAGTTGGGAGTGAGATGTAACCCAGATATTATGCACAACCTTCAACTTGGTAGGCGCGGGCTTGTTCTGGATTATGAAAAAGTTGTAAATAATACATTCAAGCTCTACTTTAGTAAAGAAGGCTCGGTACCGTGGCAGGACAAGACTATAATTCTATGAGAATAATTTGATTAAGTAAATTGATTTTGAAGTGAATTGATATTTATTTAAAATGTTTTACTAGCACTACTAGGATCTACCAATAACTATGCAAATAAATCAATGTTATTTGTATATGTGTATTATTTTTTTATTATAAGCCTCATATTTTTGAATTTTCAATGTGATAATAGCTCACCTCTTTCTGAATCTTCCTCTTTATTGCTGATTTACTCTCTTGGGATTTCTTGATCACTTAGGAACGAAAGAAGATCAAAGTATCAAAGAGAAGGCTTGTAAAGGTCGTCTCTGCACCAGCATTAGAACGGGCTGACTTCTCAACTTTTAGTAGCTTTTTACGAAAAACTGAACTAAAAGAATTAATTTTTTTTAGCGACCGTATCTTTTGTAGCCCCACGTTCTGCTTCCTGACATTTATTGACCAAAACGGCGTATGCTTTATTTTTTTGTCTCGATCAATATATTCCTTTGCATAGGTGAGGATAACTGCGATATAACTCAATTAATTCACTAAAAAAAATCACGTGCTTATCGCCTTAAGTCAAAGATTTTCAACGTCTAAAAAATATTTAAAAACAAAAGAAAAACCAACACTGTTCGTTCCACACCAGTCTAAAGACAGTACAATACTGGACGGAAAGACGGAAGTGCGTCTACATTTACCGACATGACCGACGTTTTGCCGGAAAACAATGCTCCAGCCGGTCAGTTTTCTGGGTGATCGTCCGTCTTCATTCAGTTCAGGCAAAACGTCCCGTTTCTTTGTCCACACGAAACCTTTTGACTGACACGAACTGTCGACTGACCATTGCTGACTTGACGTTAACATGTGCTAAGGACTGTACCATGGGGTCTCTCAAAGCTCAATCAGGAGTTTGTTTGAATTAGAATAGCGCTTGCAAAGCTTAAAGTATCATTTCTAAATCATATTAAGGAATAATTTTAGTTATAATCATTTTCTAATGTTATTTTAAAACAAGTTTAATGCAAAACATAGGAAGGAATATTTATAGAAAAGATACCATTGAAGTCCGTTCAGTAGCAAATCAGAGCATAGATTTCCACGTGGCTCTGTTTACATCAGGTCTCAGCTTAGGATGAATCAATAATATATATGCATTTTAAATAAAATCGTTCCACATCCCTACCCCATTAGAGTAATTATCATATAAGTCATATAAAACCTGAAAAGTTATAATAAAAAATAAATAAAAGTGTTAATTATTCCCTCCCTCCACCCTTGTTCGTTCACCTACATAGACGCATGCATGGACGCAAACATACACATCACTTATTTTTGTATTATGGGTTTATAATAACAAATTCCCTTTAAATAAATTATTGCAGTAGCTTCAAATGTCCTCACAATTGCAGTTCATGAACATGTTATAATTGAGGGTGGCTGATGTCTATTCGGTTGTGTTAGTAAACTTAATTGTTTTGTCGTATTGTAATGATGATAAACATCTCATCGAGAAAAAATAGCAGCAGCTGAAACATAATTTATTTTTCCAACCAGGTTTAAAGTTACTTAACTATTGTCTACATTGATACTTATATTTGAAAATGTACAGAAGATATATATTTGATACAATTGTATGATCTAAAATCAGATACGACCAGACATTTTGGAAAAAAATAATATTGCCTACAAAAAGCGATGTATTTTTATTAATATACTCTTGCCAACGTATTCAAACATATATACGTCCTGAAAGCTCAAATATTTGCGGATCACAAGAGTATGAAGCCAAAATAAGTCAACGACAAATTACACGCACACAAAACAGAAACCTTACAATCTCAAAATATCTCAGGTTTAAAAAAAAAAAGACTAAAATATGAGAAAGAACAAACCAACGACTAAACATACACTATTGTAAATAGAGGACGTTTGGAATTACAAAGAGAAGGGGTAAAAAGGAGGGAGCAGAAAGGATAAAAGCAAGATGAGATAAGTGAAGGGTGGTAAGGAGTTCAAGGGGAACTGGAGGAAGGGTGTTATTAAACTGAGTAATACGAGCAAGGGCATTCTGTGACGTCTCTCGAACACCTGACCTCGGAGGGAAAAAAATAAATGAAACCAGAGAAATAGGAGAGATTAAAAGAAACTAAAAGGTTGAACAAAAAGGAGATAATTTTGAGTTTAGGGGTAGAAAAAATAAAAGAACGAGGATAAAAAAATAGGGCAAACGAAATTTAATATAATGAATAAACTCAACAGTTCATAAGTCATGTGCTGATTTAATCATACGTTTCAGAAATTGCACGTTAAATACCTCAAATAAAAAAATAAAAATTAAAATGATACTAATAAGTGTGATTTTCGAAGTATATGTATTTCAACAGTGCAATTTAGTGTTATTTATGAATAATTATTACATAAAAATTACATAAGTACATTATTCAGTGAACGCTTGGTCTAAGGCGCTACTATCGTGTTGGACTAGACTGCCAAAGACGGGGATATCGGAATTCGATCCCATTTGGGTGCACTGAGGGTGGTTTTCCTAAATTGTTTCCCACTCTCCTTCCACGCAAAAGTGGTTGTACTTCATCTCAATTAAACCTTCCTAATACCTATACCATTAGTGTGAATAGTACATTAGCTTATAACTCGAACGGGTAGTGAGACGCGGTTCTAAACAAAAACACGTCAATACCTATGACAACAAACTCGTGATGATAGACAGTTCATACAAGTAACAGAACATGAACATTTAGTACACAACAGATTAGACAATAACCTGTTGCACACTATAAATAAAGGTCTTCCCTGGATTAGTTGATGCGTCGTTACCATGACGACGAATAACAACAGTGTATTTATAACTGAATAAACACAAAGATTATTTATATAATTATATAAAATACAGTTCAAAGTGACAATTTTGGTGTGAATCTTCATCAACATTCTTTAAGTTGTGATAAATAAAAGTTTTAGTGATTTCATCCCGGCGTGAATGAGGTGAGAAATTGTTACACCAGCTATAAGGTAAGCGATACCCGAAATTTTGATGTCGAAATTTTGATACTATAATTGTGTATTAAGTATTTTTTTGAATTGGGTTATTAATAATAATATCCATTCAACAAGATGGGTAGATAAAATACTATGTTAAAGATTGAAAAGGGTTTTTTTAATGAAATAACAAAGTGTCTATATTTTCTTTGAAAAAGTACAAGTTTTGGTAGTTTGACATATTTTCGTATAAAATTCTAACAAAATTACAAATTCTTTGGTTAATCAAAATAACTATTGTATCTTTAAATTATAAAAATAGAAAAAATAACTAAAAGGTCTTATGAGATTAATTAGCACAGCACAAACATTACACCTACAAATGTAATACCGACTATGAGGTCGGGCCTTGGAATTATCTACCTAAAGAGAGTTTACATGTTACGATCTGATAAAAACTTTACCTGTCCCTAGGAATACGAATATGGTAAAAGGAAGGGCTCGAATTAACTTACATAAAAAAGTTCACAAGACTCTATAAGCTAAATTGTAGATTTAAATGGTGTCTCGTGTACCTCAATAATAGAATATTGCTAAACCTTTAACAAAAATTCAAAACAACTTGAAAAATATCGATTTTTTTATACACAATTTCTGATTATAAAAGAAAGGCCTTAGAATTACAAATCTAAAGAGAGATTACATGTCCCGATCTGATAAAAACTTTAGCTGTCCATGGCAGTCAACGTATATGGTAAGAGGAAGGGCTCGGAATAACGCACATAAAAAGTTCACAAGGTACGATCAGGTAAAATTTTATATTTAAATGGTGTCTCCTGTACTTTAATTATACAAAATTGCTTAACATTTCACAAAAATTCAAAATAACTTGAAAAATATCGATTTTTCATACAAAATCTCTTTTTTATAAGGAAAGGCCTTGGAATTATCTACCTAAAGATAGTTTACATGTTACGAACGAATAAAAATTTTAGCTGTACCAGGCTCTTCTGTAGTCAACATCTATGGTATAAGGAATGGCTTGAATTAACGTAAATAAAAAGTTCACAAGACCCTCTAAGATAAAATTGTAAATTTATATGGTGTCTCGTGTACCTCAATACTAGAAAATTGCTAGACACTTATCGAAAATTCAAAATAATTAGAAAATTATCGATTTTTCATACAAAATTTCTCTTTATAAAAGAAGGCTTTAGAATTACCAACCTAAAGAGAGCTAACATGTCCCGATCTGATTAAAAACTTTATCTGTCTCTGACAGTCAACGTATATGGTGAGGAAGGGCTCGAATCAACGTACATAAAAAAGTTCACAAGACCCGATCAGATAGAATTTTATATTTAAACGGTGTCTTCTGTACTTCAATACTACAACATTGCTAGACACTTCACAAAAATTCAAAACAACTCATAAAATTTCGATTTTTAATTAAAATTTCTTTTTATAAAAGAAAGGCCTTGGAATTACCTACCTAAATATAGTTTTCATGTTACGATTGGAAAAAAAATTAGCTGTACCAGGCTCTTCTGTAGTAAACATATATGGAAAGAGGTAGGCCTTGAAATAACGTACATAAAAATGTTCACAAGACCCGATCAGAAAAAATTGTAGATTTAAATGGTGTCTCGTGTACTACAATACTAGAAAAATTTCTAGACACTTCACAAAAATTCAAAATAACTTGAAAAATATCAATTTTTCATACAAAATTTCTATTTAAAAAAGAAAGGCCTTGGAATTACCTACCTAAAGAGAATTTACATGTTATGATCTGATTAAAACTTTTGCTGTCCCTGGCAATATGCATAGAATTTATTTGTATGTATTCTATAATTAAAAATTTTAATTATGGATTCTTAGTTCAAAATGCTAGTTTTATGTATAAAAATTTGACATTCCTTATCAACCATCTAGCCTGCATTATTTTAAGTCGAATCGTTTGTGATAAATACAGGCCCCTTCTAATATTGAAGTGTTCTTTTTATTATCATACATATACATAATGTATTAAGTGAACTAGACAGTGAACACAATTGAACAAACTAATTTAGATGTACATGAATCAAACTCGAGACCTAGCATCTAATGTAGTCATGTTATAAATGTACTATTTAAATTTGTAGAGGATCATCAACGAATCTTTAGCTATGTTTTAAGGTGCGGCTGAAGGGAGCGCAACTATTTTTACAGTTTTTATAGAATTGAAGTTTGTAAGCAAATATTTCTCCAGTAGCAACATAGAGTTAATTTTCTGCACATACTCATATCAACACATCTTGAATATCTGTCAGCGTGTTCTGGAATTTTCTCAAAACTTTTCTCTCTTTATTTAAAAAGTTTTGAAAATTATATATATATATATATAATTTTCAAAATTTTGGCGTACAGCGCCGGTAGGGCAAAGCTATAAAGCATGAATGTATAACAAGTTGCATAGGAGTTGGGAGTGCGGGACTGCACATGTAATAAGGGCAAGAGCTTTCTATGATGTAGGACCGTTAACGATGACCCTCAGAACGTATTCGCATTTCTAGATTGAATGGTGTGTTGTTTACTATTAATTATTGTGGTATGTTCTGCTGCCATGCTCCAAGCTTTCAAGGTGTATAGTGTCACGTGCCTAACTCCTATGCAACTTGTTGTACACACATGCTTGAACGGCTTTGCTCTACCAGCACTGCACATCGAAGCTTTAAACACATTTTAATGGCATTATAATAGTTTTCCGGATGTAAGTGTATTGAGATTTTGTTTTACTTTTGGTTTCAAACAAACTATATGTGCAGTTTTAGCTATTAGTTTCCGAACATTTTGTATGTGTGTATATATACAGTGGAGCGTCGTTAATCCGGATCGATCGGGACCGGGACCCATCCGGATTACTGAATTGTCCGGATTTTCAAATGTGCTTTCACTAACTGTATACATACGTAATGTATTGACTAGAGGATACATGACGCTCGGGAGTCTACTGTATTGTAAAATAGAGGCTGAAGGGTTCGAAAAATACAGTACACAAAATATTTTAATAAAGTATATTGAATAAGAACATTTACATTATGTAATTTAGATTAGTAACTCTACAATACTTTTTAGAAAAAAACCCACAAGAATCTACAGTAATTAATGGAAACTTACTGGGTTAAAAAGTCCTTAATTGTTTTTGTACAAGACTTGACCTGCTATCACCGCCGATCCGGATTTGCGACGCTCCGGATTTTTGACGTCCGGATTTCCGACGCTCTACTGTATATATATATATAAATATAATTAACAATAGTTTTTCTATACCAGGCGACCACCGATATGTATACCTTGTATATATTGTAAATATTGGACTAATATTTGGTGGACAATCTCAGAAGGCTTTTCGTGGACTCTTTTAAATTGTATATATTGTATATATATACTTTGTCCATATATACATTATACAAGGTTTTTCTTATGATGATCCTACTTTTAGTATCTAATGGGAACAAAGCAGGAGACCCGTTTCTGTGGTCGCATGGTCTAAGAAAAGTTTCTCTCATGATAGGATGTATCGACAAAAACGAGAATATTAGGGTTCGAAACCCAGTTGGTCGTAAATATTTTCGTCGTGTAGGTAGGAGACCACGTTTCACACCCATAGATAACAACCGGTAACATTATTGTTTTCTATATTCTGAGCTTTACGTTCCTTGAAACCTCATCATTACATTAGGGTAATTATTAATATACAAACTGAATGGGTAGTGGACTTAGATGGGTAAGGCTGTATGAAAGTGTTAGGATGAGATAAACAGAGATATCACGAGGAATTATGAAAGGAAAATTACTACAGTAGCCCCATGGCTTCTTTGGTGCTGACTGACAGCTCACAGCCGGCAGCTGACGGCTTTGAAAAGCTACCAGACCAAATTATGTATCCCTACGCCGATCTTCAAAAAACATGTTTAGCAGCTGTCACATTTAGGTACGTACCTAAATGTTGACTGTCAGAAGTCAGCTGTGAACTGTCAGTTAGCACCAAAGAAGCCATGGGGCTACCGTAGACAGAATGAAAGGTTAGGAAGAAGGCTGCTGGGGCTGACCAGACCAGATATGACGGAGAGCTCTGCGCGCTTGACAAGACTCCAGACCTTCCTTACTCCTGTCACAAACTGTAGTTCATGAACCCACCCTCCCCCATACCTCCCACCGACAGATAGAAGCCTCGCACAGTCCACACCGGCACGGCATGGGGTCTTCCCGTAAGTTTAAACTGTCATCTGATTTTGATACCGTAGGCTTACATCTAGAGAGACCTTCATTTTCTGAAAAAATATTGTATACAGGTTTAACGTCTGGAATCTCTAATAATGGTGAAAATATGAGAGGAGGGTTAACAAACTGTGGTTTTACATTATCATATAGATAAAGTATTGCAATAGTGAACTTTTTCTGAGCGTATAACCCGGATGGATAATAATACGCGGTGCTAAAAAAAAAAAAATCTGATTTGAGAGTATGATGAATTTTTACGTTATACGTGCCCCCGAGGCAAAAAAAAAAAGTCTTAAAATTCTGTTTGTTCCCATGTTTGTTTGTCTCTAGGGCTAAAGCGAAACTATTTGATAGATTTATTAATCTTTTATTGGTTTGAATTGTGATACAAAACGCTGAGGTAGGATGACTAATACACAATGTAAGAATATAGATATAATCTGAACATGTTTAAAAGTTGACATTTCTTGTGAAGATTAAGTTATAATTCTCTAAACACAATACTTTGAAATCTTGCCTGTTGGTGCTAGGAAAAGGAAATGGAGTATCACAGTATAAATAATTGGTTGGTAAAGTGTTGTAATTAAATTCAATCAAAATTATATTAGCATATGTTTTACCGCATTTACCCCGTTTACCTTTCTTACTCGTTCCCAGTTTGGCCCATTTTGGCCTTTTAGCATTTTATAGAACATTTTAATATTTCTACTCTCTTTACCCTCTAATAATACCCTTTTTGACCATTTTTACCTTGTTGCTGTTTTTACCCTTTTAACAATGTTTTACTCTTTTTAACCATTTCTACCACTTTTATCCTTTAACCCACTTAACCCGGTTAATCAATTTATCCTTTTTACCCTTTTGCTCTTTTTACCTTCTTTGCTCATTTATACTTTTTGCCCCTTTTTAGCCTATTTTTATTTTTTTAATGTTTTTATTTCTTTTGCCCCTTTTGACTTTATACCCTTTTATTTAATTAATTTTTTTGCCATGTTTAAAATATTTTTTCTCTACTGTTCCCTTTTTGCCATTTTTGATATTTTTGACATTTTGGCCTTTTTGGGACATTTTACAATTTTTGCCCTATTGATTCTATTTCCCTTTTTGATTAAATTTACTTCTTACCCTTTTTACAATATTGGACCTTTTTGTCCTTTATTGTAGATTTTCACCTTGATACATTTTATACCAGGTTAAGCCCTGGAGAAATATTTTAGGTAAAAAGTTTAAAGTTTAAAAAGGGTGTAAAAAAAGATGTAAAATTGCAAAAAGGGCATAAAGAGTAAAGAGAGTAAAAAGTATAAATCTAATTTTTTAAAGAAAATGGTGGTAAAAGGTTAAAAGTGTAAAATAGATTAGAATAGTAATAAGGCTAAAAAGGTTTAAAGGATAAGAATGCTAAAAAGAGTAAAAAGGTTAAGTATAGTCACAATTTTAAAATTTCGCCTTTGGACAACTACACCAACCCACTATACTCCATTCACGGTATGAATTACTCCTGAAAATATTTTTCCTAGTAATATCCTACTATATAATAATTTCTGATAGGGAAAAAAGGCCTTTCAGAAAACAATTCCTACGATGAACAGACACTACACACATACTTTCTGATTATATGTAATTAATATATAATATATTTTGACACTAGCCCTTAAATTTAGGAAGTTACGATTTCTAAAAATGTCAATTTTTTTAATTCTTCTATTTTGTGTTTAAAATTTATATTTGAAGAGTGTCTGAGATAGCAAATAGCACTTTATATTTGTTTTCAGGGGAAAAATTTGTTTAAGAACAGATTGGTGGTGATTGATTTTTGAAAATTTTAAATCATTTAAAAGTGGTTGGAACAATTTTATTTAACATTATGTGTGAAGAGTGTTTATATGTTGTTTTTATCTTAGGAAAACTTATGAGGGATAGTTTAATGAAAAGTAATTTAGAAAATTTTAGTAAAACACCTATTTTTTAAGTAGGCCTACTTACATCTTGTCTGGGAATAGTAATAATATTATAATAAATAATATAGTGTAATAATATAATGTAATAATACATTATAGGGTAAGTATGAGGAAGGTAGTTGTAAGATATGTCCTTCGTTTGTTTGTAGGAAAAGTGAAAAACCATGAGGAAAACTAACCTTACTTAGATCCGTCCCGGATCAGAAACTCAACCCAACTGTCAAAGGGAAACCGGACCATACAAGACTGATACCTCTGTCTGCATACCCACAGGTATGGTTGTCATATAAATCAGAACATTTACTGTATGAAGGTGAATCTTTAAAATCAAATGTACCAGCATTCGCACAGTCGTGTCAAAGTTGAGCATACTGCCTTTGACCGATCCTAGGATCATGTTTGATGTCAACAATTTCAAAGTTTGATTGAGTAAAACAATGAGTGACGTATTAATCATAGGGACATGTAGCCCAATGGCCCATTGCAACGTGCTCAAATCTGGTCAATCCGGGGCAATATGGGGGTCCACCCTTCTCCCTGCTACCCCACAGCGTGGATATCCCGTCCTCCCTATCCGGCGAGTTTCATATTAATTAGTAATCCTTACTTCATTATATTAAGTCGTTTGTAAACCTTGGGTTAGCCATCCTACGTATCAATAGACACGAAAAGTAAAATTCCATTTTTTTTACACTCTTGCAGTAGCATCTAATTATTTTTCAAAGTAGTACACAATTTCCTGGGTATAGTTTTCTTAAGAACATCCTCATTCCGGAATATAAAATAAACATAATAAACATTATTTTGCAAATACTATTTGGTGTGTAAGGCGGCTGCTTCAGTCAGCAAGAAAGTATCAATCGCTGTCAAGCCACACGGTTTAAAATGAAATGGTCTGTCCCATTTTCTGGATCTACTTCTCTATTCTGTATAAGATTATACTCCCTTTCGCCCCTAGCCTACAATCATCTTTGTCATGTCAATAAGAAAGGAGGGAAAGAAAACCACAAAACATCTTATCTCAAGGTAAAGATGAAAGCTCGTTGTTAGTTCTCCAACATCTTAGCATTTTCTGTTGTGGGCCTACTAAAAATTTACTGCATTTGTTAGAGAAAGGCAAAATCTAGAGCCCTTTTTCATCTAGCCTACTCTCATAGCTCCGCAAATATGATTTAAAGTATTTTAAAATGAGCTAACGTCACATTTTCACAATTTTTTTTAATCAATAAAACTCAAACTACAGGATTGTTAAGAAAAAAGAGCTTTGTTGAAATCTTTTGACTTTATTTTGGTGGAAAGCATATTTTTAAATAACACATTGTAAAACCAAATACAAACCTTTTATTTCCTTTTCAAATTAAATAACATATTTCTTCAGTTTACTTTTCTACATATTATATTGATCTCAACCGTCCTTGAATCTTTGTAATGGGCATCAAGTAATTTGTAATCAAGTAAATTCCAAAACAGGAAGAAAATATCTGCGATGACTACGTCAAATGTTCAAGAACTATTGAGCTAATTAATCTAAACTTACTTACTTAGGAAATATTTTAGGTATAAATTCTTTTTGTTATAAAAACTATAAAAATACAGACCTTAATTCACGTTCCCTTTCACCCTAACTAAAGAGGCACAACCTATTTGAAGGGAAATATATTAAACCTATGTATGAAATTTCTTATGGAGATGTAATTTTAATGTAGGATGGTAGGAAATGTGAGCTACGAGAATTATTTTTGCAGTTCTTATAGCAAGCAAAATTTTTCAGAAAAATAAATAAAATATTTCTTTATTAAAAATATGGAGTTTAATTTTCTTCACATGGTTGTATCAATTATAGTTTTTTAATATCTCTCAAGGATGCCCTAGAATTTAATAATAACATTTCCTTTTCATTTAAAAAGTTCCTGATCAAATGATAGTATGATTATGACAGTTATTTCAAACATGTGAAGAAAATTAAATTCTAAATTTCTACCGGAACATATTTGATTTATTTTGGTTTAAAACTGGTTTGCGATGAAAAGTCTAAAAACAATGAAATTTTCTAGCGTTACATTCTACCTTAAACTTCAAAACCACAAACGATTCTCAATAATTATCCTAGAACGCTGTACCCTATTAAAAAATCCACTCGTTCGAGGAAGACTAGATACAAATGTCTTTACCCATTTAATTTGATCTAATGACTGCAAAATTACGCGTTAAATGTAGTTGCAAATGAACTAATTTCTCCTTTTAATATATTTTTTTATAAATACTGCAAGACTTAAAATGTAAGGTTTTCAATCGTGTAAGGATATGTACTTTTGTTCTATTTTAGAGCGAACTATATTTTGTAATAATAAGGTTTTTGATGTTTGTAGAGCGGCTCAACGCTAAAGTAGGCAGCACCCTTAATTTATCTCAAACCGTATATTTTTAAAGATGACTTTTTTTCCATGAGCAATCTATCTCAAGCATTTTAATCCTTGGAAATATAATTTAAACATATATTCTGGAAATCATATTCTGAAAATTGAAAAATGACACCTGGGCACGGGAATCGAACCCGGGACCTTTGGCTTAGCACGCTCAGTGGTAGATCATTGGCGTGCTAAGCCAAAGGTCCCGGGTTCGATTCCCGTGTCCAGGTGCCATTTTTCAATTTTCAGAATTTGATATCTAGATGGAGTAATTCCCACTAAATGCATAAATAATAGCTTTGGCTATTTAATTCTCTATATATTCTGGAAGCTTCTTCATATTCCATACAAGGCTTATTAACGGCTTAATTTAAGGGAATGTATCTGAGGATTAATGAATAATCAGACAATGGGCACCTGCACTAGCATGGACAGAAGACGAGGAAAACATATTGATAAATCACATGTGGAAAACCACCCTTTGTGCTTCTGACCGAGATTCGAACCTCAACCTTCCTTACGTGACGATCATGACACCGTAAACTGTGTGACCCATGGTTCATGCAATAAAATATAAATTGGTGCTAGACTCACCTCAAAACTTATTTTCCCTGTCTGGTTGTGCTTGATGGTGTTGAAGACGTAATGGGCATATTGACTGGCGTCTGAAAACACAAAACATTCAATCAAATTAAATATTATACGGCTTAGATGTAGTCTATAATATTTTTTAATCTCTTAATTGAGAATTGGAGAGGTGTGTTTGGACCCATTTAGATTCACTTATCATACTGTAGATATTATAAATACTTATAAAATAACACTAATAATATAGGAACATTTTTATTTTTATTTTATTAAGCACCGCACCTTACTACCCGTTCGGATTATACGCTTAAGTACTAATTACGATAATGGGTTAGGAATGGGGAAGATTGAATTTAGAGGAAGTGAACCCACATTTTCGTGGAAGGAGGGTGGAAAACCATTTAGGAAAAACCACCCCAGTTCACCCAACCGAGATTCGAACCTCGATCTCCCTGTTCTTGGCAGTCTAGCTCAACACGACTAGCGCGTTAGCCAACTACGCCATCAAGGCGGGTCTAGGGATATATATTAACAATGTTGGCCTATAAAATAACATTAGTACTATAGTAAAATATTAACATTGTTGGAAGAAAAAAACTATATTTGTATTTTATGAAAGGTTCTTCCTAAGAGAATCATACTATAGCTAGAATTGTCTATACTAGGATAAGCAAATAAAATGTGTTTGAACTTTAAAACACAATTTTAATATTTAGATCAAACATAAATTAGCACACATGTATATTAGGTTTACCCTGAAAGGAAACAGTCCCTTTTACTATTTTATGGCCCTATAAACTACGTCATGAAACAACAAGCTTGCTACCTTACAGGGTAGGCAAAGGGTACAAACCCATTTAGATTCAAATCTGCAACGAAAGATATGCGGGGAAGGGCGAAAAGGACACGCAATTGTTCCTCTTTGACATATTCATGAGCAGAGTAGCTATTGTTTAAGAATTCTTTTGCGGAGAGGCTGAAATGTGGTGGAGCGCCATTTTGCATCAACCAAAACACAAGCGTTGTTTGATCATCAAAGGCACGTGCGATAATAGACAGGGCAAACAATTTGCCAATAAGAGTCAATAAGCGCATCGCCTGTGAATCTTACTGGTAAAATATGAAGGCTTATCAGATTATTATCAACAATATCTGCCTAAACATTTATATTAAGCTGTTACTGAAATAAAAACTGGATAAAACCCTTTATTTTATATCCATTACTACAATATATTTATCTAGCTCCATTATGTACGCATTTATTTGGATCAATTCTCTATGGATTTATTTCACTCTATTATTTATGTATTTACGTTTCTTCATTCTTTATGGAGCTATTTCTCTCTATTCTCCATGTATTTACTTTTCTTATTTTTTTTATAAACTTAATTCTTCCATACTTAATGCATTTATTTGACTCTAATATTTTTATAAATGTACTTTTCTCCATTATTTATGGATTTATTTAAATACATTTCTAGGAATACATTTTCTCAATTTTCTATGAGCTTATTTGAGTTATTTCTCTGAGGATATTGCCATCCCATGGCTACAATCTATTTTAATTTATTTTACTCTATTCTCTATGGATTTACTCATCTCAATTCTTTATTAATTTATTTGACTCTTGCCTCTAAGGATTTATTTATCTCCATTATTTATTGATCTACTTGGCCGCATTCTTTATGAATTAATATAATTTTATTCTATATGGATATACGTCTCTCAATTCATTATGAACTCATTCTATTGTATTGTATTTGAATTAACTACTCTTAATTCTTTATTAATTTACTTAGCTATATTCTCTATTAATTTACTTTCATCCACTCTATGCTTCCTAAATATTACAGTTCTTGCGATTCACTGGCTCAGAAATCATTCAGAAATACTTTTGTTTTTAAGAAGTCGAAAATTAAAATAAAGTAGAAGGCAAAATTAAAGTTTTGGATCACTTTAATTCCATAATATTAACATTGATTTTCCGCACTGAAGTACGCTCACTTTCTCAACCATCCCCTTTTCCCCAATCCCCCACTCCCCCCACGTTAAAGTCCACCACCACCAAACACCCTCGGTAAATTATCCTTTTTATTTCATTATTTAATTTTAATTATTTAAAAAAAATAATTTTGTAGACAGTAATAAATATTTATATTTAAAATTTATTTATTTGTTGACCATAATTATTAATATGTATTTAATTAAATTTTTTATTTTATTGATTTTTTTTAAAGAGGTGGAGTCGGCTCCCTTTCTTGCATAGGAATGGTATTAATACTCGACACTGAGAGTAAGGGGTGGATAAGGAACAATTATTTTAGTGGAGTGAGGTTTAAATATGATATTCCATGGATTAAATAGCTAAGATATACAATCGGTGTCCTGTTGTGTAGTGCTTACAGCAGGGATTCTCAACCTTTTTAGGCTTGCGGCACCCTTGTAAGAATTTTCATAAGCATTTTGTTTTTCTCATTTTTATTTTTCATCCAAAGCAGAATATCAGAGTATCACACTAAACAATTAACATTGTTTCAATTTTGTAGTTATTTAACATTAAAATAAACATTTTTTACTTAATCCCTTACTGAGTTAATTGAAAGATATAAATAACACAAACACTGAATGCAATACATAAATACAGTTATAGAACAAGAGGTTCGGAAATCAATAAACTAGCACACTAACCAACGACAATGTGAAATCACTAAAAATTAATAACACCACAAAAAATGAATAGGCCTAATACTGGGTCATCAAAAGGGAAACGATTTCTCACATCGTGTGCCGTGGCATGTGCAATTCATGGAAACACTAAAAGACAAAACTTTCTTTTGTTTGTTTATTTGTTATTTTGTGGAAATATATTTGATTTATTATAGTTTATTAACATTTCCCCCCTCAAAATCTTGCGGCACACCAGCTGAGAATCTATGGTTTACAGGATACGCATACCGTAGTAAAGAAAGGGTGGAGTTGGGCCACTATTTTGAGTAAGATGGCCACCATCGACAGGTTTGGACAGGTTTGTACAAGTCTAATGAGGTATCGACTTATTTCGTCAACTTTGTACAAGCTAGGAACAGTTCAGACAGTTTCAACCGGTTAAGACATGTACGAACATGTTTAGACTGGAATTTCATATCCTACTGTGAGGTATTTTGTTAGCTATCTTTAATGTTAAACTTATTCAAAAATGGTTGAGAATTGTCGACACCTGTGTAAACATGTATGAATGGGTCGGAACATGTAGAAACAGGTCAGATCTAGTAGGAACAGGTCGGAACTAGTTAGAACATGTCAGAACATGTGTGAACCTGTATGAACCGGTCCAGGACCATCGATTACTATAGAAACGTGTCCATACATGTCGATGGTGAACAAATTGCTCAGAGAAATTGTCCAGCTTCATTCTTTTTTATACTACTGTGTGGTTGCCCTGGAAACACTCCACGACATGACACTGATAATATCTTGACTATTTAAACCACGAAATATAATAATGAAACCATTAATCTCACAAAATTATTGTTTCTGATCCACCTCTTAATTTCAGTGTGGAGGATCAATGTTAAAATTATATGGAAATTAATCTTCCACATTGTGTGGGGAGGATCAAAATTAATATTATGGGGGAAAGCGTGCATACATATAGAATACATATACGTATTCATATAAATACATATCCACATTCATATACATTTATTTATATAGGTCTACATATATATATATACATATAATACACATATACATATACTCTCTCTCTCTATATATATATTATATATATAAAAACATACACTATATATACATAATCAAATAGCCAAAGCTATTATTTATGCATTTAGTGAGGATCACTCCATCTATATATCATATTCTGAAAATTGAAAAATGAAACCTGGACACGGGAATCGAAACCGGGACCTTTGACTTAGCACACCAATGCTCTAACCATTTTTCAATTTAAAATATGAATGAAGAATGACCCTGGGCATGGGACGAACCCTGGATAACTCAGTGGTTAGAGCATTGGTGTACTAAGCCAAAGGTCCCAGGTTCGATTCCCGTATTCAGGTGTCATTTTTCAATTTTAAGAACATGATAACCATATATACATATATATACACACACACACACATAGATACTATATATATACGGTGACCATATTTCTGACAGTGAAAATCGGGACAACTTGGCAACATTTTTCAAAAGTAGCATAAGTACATATGCATAAGGGGCATAAGTAAGAACAAACATATTCCAAGTTTTTTTTATTTTTAGTAATAAAAAAACATTAATTACAATAATATGCCATAGCTATAAAGAAATATGAGCCACGTAAAAATGTTAGTCAAAACTACTGGACTCATCTCAATCTCTAAGACTAAGTGGCTCACAGTAACAAGTAATTTTAAAGTTTAAATAATAAGAGTATTGAGAAAATAATATTTTGTAAAAATATAATAGGCTATTAAAAATTAAGAAGTTTTCGTTCATTTTGCTAATTCTACTCGTTTTCAGTGTTCCTGGTAGATGAAGATGATGGTTTGGATTCCCTCCAATCATATTTATCCGATGAGGCCAGAGCTTTTAACAGATTCTTGTTTTTCTTAATGTTCTCGTACATATCTGTACACGACGTTTGTGAACAGTTCATTTGTACTATTAAAAGTGCTTTAACACGAGCCATAGAGATTGAGGACTTTTCAGCACCCCAAAAGTTGTTTATCAATGAGAATGCCCGCTCAACAGAAGCGTTGGTTCCTGGCAGGGAAAGAATAAACTCCACAAACATCTTAAGACTATAAAAAGTTATCTCATCATTTTTCAAGTCCTGTAACATAGTCAACCACCTTTGTTCCGTCGAAATCTCCTGTTTTGCCCATTCTGTCAAAGTATTGTCTGAGAGGTATGAGTTCAGCACACTTAGTTCGTTGAATAAACCGTCAAATGAAATGGGGGGCATACTTTCTTGAAACAGACTCCAACTTTCTTCTAATTCTGCCCATGTCAGCTATTTCTTTAAATCTATCCAACAGTTTACTCAAGCTTTCTACATTTAGCTTCCATAGATCTAAATAGGTTATAGAGTGGTCATAAAAAGAACACACAGTATCCTTCAGGTATTGTAAATCACAGCCTTGTACCGCAGCGTTTTTTCTTTGAAGCTCTTTAACTTCGATTGGTAGAAATGAAGATTGTTTTCTGTCAACCAAGTTTTTATGTAAAATCAAATATTCACGTGCTGTCTCTGTTGCTGATACTTTATCTCCTTCCATCTTTTTTACAACTTCATTGAAAAGTGATGACACATTGTGCAGAAACCATAGCCACAATACTCCATTTGGGTCTTTAAAAAATGATTTTAACACCACCGGAGAGTTTGCTTTTGAGTGGCTCCATCCTTTGTAGAACACGCTCCAAAGAAGGTAGAAGTCTAAGCCATCATGTGTTCGAATAAGAAAACAGTTTCTGGTACTCTATGTCAATGTATTCCCAAAGCTCCTTTAGTTCTGCCACTCGCACAGTGTAAATGTGAAAAAACTTAAACATTTTCACAATTATTACCTCAGCTTCAACAGAAAGTGTATCGGCAGCACTGTTAACGCAGTTATTGATAACATGTGCCATGCAACCTACACCAACTAAGGATTTATCAGTGCTTGCTGATAATTTACGAAAGAGGTTATTGCAGCCTTTTCTTTTTGCACCCCCGAAATTCGTATTGGTGTTGTCTGCAGGCATACCAACTAATTTCTTGATCAGTTCATTGCGACTTAAAACAGAAAATACATATTCATTCAGTTGATCACTTGTTTCACCTTGTAATGTGTCGAGCTCTAAAACTTTGACATTTATACCAGTAGGCACATGAAAATATCTCACAACGATTGGTACTAATTTTTCAGCATCATGGTTTGAGTTGTCAACCATTACTGTAAAACCAGACGTTTCACTCAATTCTTGCAACAACTGTCTTTGATATTCTGGGGCTAAGAATTTTTTACCATGGCTTCGCTTTTTGTTCTTGCAGCAGAGTATTTTGGCTCAAATAATTTGTAAATAAGCTTAGATGTGCAATCTAACTATCTAAAACTAATATTGTGTTTTATTGTGAGAAACGCAAGAGCTGCCTCTTTTGCTACAATCTCATTTTTGGCTAAGTCATTCTTAGTTACGAACTTACTCATTGAAGATGTCATCGCAACAGCATTAATTCCAGCCAGGTGTTTTTTAGTCTTCAAGTGAAACTTGATGTCAGAGAGGCCACCATGAGCAATATTAATCTCACTTGAACATTGAGTGCAAATGCAACATGTGGGTTATGTTCACGTTTCTTTAAGAAGGGATAGTCCTTTTGTAACACATAATTAAACAAACATTTGCGTTTTTTTTTGCTTCTTTCTTTGCGATTAGCTTGCTATTTCCATTCATTCTTTGGGAAAATAAAGACAGAACAGCAAATCACTGCACAAAATGTAAAAAACAAAACACGAAGAAGTGAAATAGAAAAGCACAAGGTCACTGATTGTCACTACTCAGTATACAAATGAAAACGGAAGCTCCCGCGACCTTGAAAGGTCGTGAAGAGAGGAGGGGTAGCAACCAGCCGCCCCCAACACCACCGCCACCGCCGCCGCCACCGCCGCCGCCACCGCCTCCGGTGCAAAGGCAAAAACACACGGAGTTTATTCAGATACTCTCAATAAAAGTAAAATATTATAAATGTAACGATTTCAATATTTTTACTTTACTGTAGAAATTTTTTTCATCAGTCGGACAATTCGTGACATTTTGGTAGTTATTCGGGACGCCGGGACACAGCCCTTAAAATCGGGACGGTCCCGATTTTTTCGGGACGTATGGTCACCGTATATATATACATTATATTTACACTATACAGGGTGACCTGGTGGTCTAGGGGTAAGGTGTCAGACTTCTGTGCTGAGGGTCTGGGGTTCAAACCTCAGTCCCGGCACAGATTTATCTGATTGCCGAACCCTTCCTTCACCTCTGACAATACGTGTGTTAATCACAACTTGTGAATGTGAGGAATGCCAGGCCTCCACCGTGGTTCGGATTCCACGTTAAACTGTAGGTACTCCATTTCATCTCACAATCACCCTACAATTGCACATTAGCGTAAGTGCGTATAACCCGAACGGGTAGTAAGACGCGGTGCTAATAATAATAATAATAATACACTATACACACATATATATATATTATGTAGTGTATATAAAACTTGTGAGATAAATCAGTTTAGGTCCAGAGGTCCCTAAATTGTAGCTTTGCAAATGTTCAAGACGAATTAATGGTCGCAGCCTTTGGAAAGTTGACCAAGGCTTTTAATCGAGGATACAGAACTATTGGGCTACTAAAAACATAGTAACATTAGTAAAGATGTAACAAACTCAATCTCATCCCCTTGATAAAATAAAAAAAAGTGCAAATGATTACAGTTCCGGCTTTTCGTGTGAAAGTGAAGTTTCAAGAATTCAAAACGGAATTGAATGTACCTTTTTAATCCTCATTAAGAGCTGGCGACTGGTCTACTCCGTGTGACCAACAAGAGAAACTTGGGACTTGTAGTTTAGAAATGGGGTTACGGGTTGGTTGTCGGCTCCCTCTCCCCCACCCTCTTTACCAGTCCACAGCTCTTGTTGGAAAATAGTTCTTGTATGGGTGGAGGAGAGAAGGAAAGGGGACTAGACTGTAGACACCCATTTAATCATGCTACAAGATTACTTCTCTTTCACAACTTCTAGCCGGATTACAACCCCTGCTCACTCTTTACCTCAAGCTGTGAACTGAAGAAGAATATGCAATTAAAAATATTGGTTGGGAAGTGATTTAGGTTTTATTCAACGAATGTCTCGGAATTGCTGAAATGCCTAGTTTAAGTAGTATTACTTTTCATAAACTATTTATTCTAGCATATTGTTTAAATGCCCATAATATGATATATCTAAATGGTTACAAAATTAGTATATTACCTAATTAAAAAGTTAAGGAAAGCGAATTTCAAGAAAATGCAATAGAAAAATATAATACCTTTATGTGAAATTAAATCCTCGCTGATCAGGATTGAGCTCGAGGCCTAGGAGGCATACAAATATTTTTAGTAGCATGTCTTACTACCCGTCCGGGTTACACGCATATGTACTACTTAAGCTCCCTTTTGCGTGGAGGCAGAGAGTAAAATAATTTAAGAAAAAACACCCATAATACATCCGATCGGTATTCGAACCCTGATATCTCCATCAACTGCTGTCCAGTCTATTGTGAGAGTGATACCTCCTAGACAATTAGACTACTGAAGCGAGTATAAACACTATTCATACTACCCCCTCTCTTTATTGTCAACATAAATTAAGTTTGAATTTAAACATAATGCTTTTCTTAAATTTAAATACTCGTTTTTCAATAATAATTTATAGTACAAATATTATCAATTAATAATAATATATAAAATATTGCCTTAGATCATAAATATTAAACCATGTGTATCACAAACTGATACATGAAACCTATTTACAGGTTATGTCCTAATAAATTAATCAAGTTCAAATAAACGACACGGGAATCAAATTCCGGTCTTTTAGTTTGTGAAGAAATGCTTTACCACTGAGCCATCCTGGTTCTTCTCGCTCTTAGAGTCATCGTTCTCAACTCAAAAAATTGTGGAAGATGGCCCTGGATACGAGACGAACCAGGATTTTTCAGTGTTAGAGCATTGGCATACAAAACTGAAGGTCCAGAGTTTGATGCCAGTATCCATGTTGTAATTTTTATCTTAATTTAATTTGAATTGATTCTCCTTCGATATTTCATGCAGAAAGTTCAAACCTCCATTTAGAGGGATTAAGCATTTTAAAATGACACCAAACTGGCTTTTATTAGTATGTTCAACGAAAACTTTCTAAACACACATCTATATAGTATTTAAAACATGAAGCGATTCCTCTCTAAAATGAATGTCACAGTTTCACACAACCAATTTTTATAATTAAAAAAAGTTTATACACTAAAATATTGTGCCCAAAACTTTACAATAAAAAAAAATTCTAAGAGAGAACCACAATTTTATAAAACAATTTCTTTCGACATAATTGTTCTGAGTTCTATAAAAACAATTCTAATTTTGCTTTTTAAAAATAAAATCATTTACCTGATGGATTATCAATCAAATTAAAGTTTACCAATTTAAAACTAGAAGCCACAATCTATAAGCTGTATCATTTACGTTATTCAGTGAATGTATGGGTGCCATTAATACATGGTTTTTGGTGACATAAAAATGAAGTTTAGCTCTTTAAAAATAGGATTGAATTATAGATTTGCACAAAATTCTCAAAACGCCCAAACTTACGCTGGGCTATACTATACCATGATTTCGGTAACAAGCCCATTCTGGAAGCCTTTATTTCCTACCAGATTCCTATTGTATAGTTGTATTTTGCTGGGGTAAGGGGTCTTCCATAACGTGATTCCTACAACCGTGACTTGGACAAGAAATAAAGTTAACCTAAGCGATCTTTCTCCTGCGTTATACTCGTATAGTATTATAAGGGTATGATATTTTACAAACTATCCTAAGCTGGGTCCACACTTGTAACAGAACCTCGTATCGTATTCCAGATGCGTATCTTGAACGCGGTAATTTGGACGAGACCTTGTAACCTCGACGTGAACGTGTATTAGAACGCTGCACCCCTTTCTAGTCGGTACTTCCCCGTCACCTCGGGATGAGGATACGACATGTGTGGGCGTGCTCCTAACCAAGAACTGGCGCTGCTAGGATTTTATTAATTTAGTTTGACTTATTGCATTAATATGGAGTAGAACAAGAAAAGTGTTTATCATTTCATTGAATTATGAACAGAAAACACGGTTTCCTGAACCCTTATAGCTTTCCTCATGTATTTTTTCTTCTTAAACACGCTGAGACTAATAAAATTTATTTGAAATTCAAAATCAGTCGTTAATCTTGTAAAATGTGTATAGGCTTAATGTCAACTGATTTTTGGAATTTCAAATTAGCAATCAGTTTATTTACCACTATATTCTACCCTTCTTGTATACAAGTATGTCTGCAATGATTTTGTGTCCCTATTTTTTTTTCGTCGCACAATGTATATAATTGTATGCTGTGAGGTGACCTGGTGGTCTAGGTGTAAGGTGTCAGACTTCTGTGCTGAGTGTCCAGGGTTCAATCCTCATTCTCGGCACAGATTTATCTGATTGCCAAACCCTTTCTTCACCTCTGACAAGATGTGTATTAATTACAGCTTATGAATGTGAGGATGCCAGGCCTCCAACGTGGTTCGGATTCCACGTTAAACTGTAGGTCCTCCATTTCATATCACAATCACCCTACCATTGCACATTAGCGTAAGTGCGTATAATAGTAGTAATACGCGGTGCTAATAATATAATAATAATAATAATAATAATAATAATAATAATAATAATAATATATAATAATAATAATAATAATAATAATAATAATAATAATAATATATGCCGTGACAGTTACATGCAGTTTCGCCATAGTCCTGACTTCTGTATTCCACCGGTAGACATCAGTGGTTTTGGGGTAAAGTGATTGCCTCAGGACCCAATGTTGGTGGGTTCAAACCCAGCAGAGGTCAATGGATGTTTCTTGAGCGTTAAAAACCCGTAGCACACATATTCTTTGGAGGAGAAGTAAAGTTGTCAGTCCCATATCGATTTACGCATGTAAAAGAACCTTGGAAAGTATGTGAGAATACCTTTCCAGTTGAAATTGCTAGGCCCTGTCCATCTCGCTTATTGAAATTAGCGTGTGCTCATATAATCACTCGGTTCAGAAAATGGACATTAAATACCCCAAATAAATAAATGTATTCCACCGCTATATACACACAACTGACGTAAAATATGGAACGCTACAGGGTCAGTCCATATGAAGTGGTCCAGAAAATAAATAAATGGTTGCTCGACCATTTTTAAAAAATCTAATTTTTTTTTCTAAATTACCCTTACATGTTGGTAGTTCAAAATGACTATTATTTTATTTTTATTGTTTTTGGTTTTCGCATAGTGGCCATATTTGTTTTACAAGACGCTACATTTTTTGCAATTTTAAGGGTTTACAGAAACAAAAATATCTCGGCCTCTGTTTGATCAATCTACATGAGTGAAAAATAATTTTGTTTGGAAAGTAAAGGGCTACAAGTTTGTACATGTAGCATTTTGACCTAAACTCAATTCTAAAGGGTGAAATTTTTGCCTAAAATTCTAGCTTTTTTTAAAAGAAAATCCAGTTTTCAGGGGGAAATATTTCCACTAAGGGAAAGAGTCAACAAGCTACAATTTTTTATACGGGCAGACATAAATTACTTGTTCTCACACACCAAGTTTAAAACCTGAGAATTGACCCGATTTTTTAAAAAAAATAATCAAATTTTTGGAAATTTGAAAAAATTGCAATTTTCAGAGCTTAATATCTCTGGTGGGGGATGAGTTAAAAATCTGAAACTTCGGTCCATAATAGTAATATATAATAGTATAAAACACAAAAAAAATTGAGTTTGAGAATTGACTACAAGCTGAGATATTGAAAAGACAAAATTAGAAGAAAAAACCTGCACATATTAATAGGTTTGTGTACAGTATCTCTACTAGATTAAATTTTAATTGTATTAAACATGTTTTTTGTGTAAAATATATTTCAAGCATATAAATCCATAGGTGCTTATTATTCTACCTAAAATAAAAATTAAAAACTATTACCTTATTAACAAACTAAGATTGGTGTTTGGCAGAGAGCTGATATGTTTCTTCACACAATTTAGAGCTGATGTTGTGCGTACGACCAGTCACAGTTGAAAGTTACATTGCCATGATCTTAATTAAAAATTCTCTGCACAGATACACAGGTTTTGGCATCTCTTGAAATCTTAAAAGAAATTCTTGGTCCTGCTGGCTCGTATTAATGAATTTTGAAGTAATTATATCCGATGCCCACTTCCTCAATAACCCTAAGATATCATTACCCATCATTTACTTACGCAACTATGTCTATTTTTTTGGGAGTAAGAACGAAGAAACTTTTGATAATTTTATTTCCTCAAAGTATTCAGAAATTGAAGTGTGGTAACATCTTACGGTGGTGTCATTTATAGGAATATATCTGTGGTATGATCGAGTTTTAGGAATTGGCAAGCAGTTTTCAAATCGCTTTTCCAATTCAATTCCATTTTTAGCCACTTCTTCACTTGTAACATAGATATACTTAATGCCAAGAAGGTTTTTATCACAAAATTGAAACATATCCTTTGGAGTTAATATTTGATTATTGGTTGTCATCTGAAGGCCCCTCTTGGTCACTTCTCTTTTTGTAGTCCCTCCTACCCCATCACAAGCATTTTTCCCATGGCTGGTAGCAAAAAAGTGCCACTCTGCTTGAAGGCCAAAGTCTTTATCGTGGTGACATAGATTGAGAAAGTTCTTCTTATTTTTGTACTGACTAGAAGATCCGTCACTGAAATATAATATCTTCTTCACTGATGGGGCAGTAGTCTTGATATCACTAATCAAATGCTTTTGGAAAGCATGAACTGTGATGGTATTGTGCGTGAGGTGGTTACTGATGACACAAAAACTTATGCTCTTCAATTCACTTTGATTACTTTCTTTATGGTAGTAAACAAAGGGGTGAACAGTGGCTTGTTTTTTCGTCCAATGAAAACTTTGTATTTCGTCTTGGATTACAAAAGAAAAGTTTTCAGAAAAATCAGCTAAAACAATGCATTCTGTATACAGCAGACTCTTTTTCTTGTCCTTGAGAAAACTTGACTGTACTTTGGATACATAGTGGTGTTTCTTTAGAGAGCTGAGTTTTTTTGCTAAGGATTCAAAAAATTCTTCTCTTGGTTTTGTGACTGAAATCATCTCGGCTCGGTCAGTTGTGACCCACTGTTTGTAGCTTATGTTGTCAGGGTTTTCTTCTGTCTCTTGTTCTTGGAACAGCAATTCCAGTAGGAAATCTTCACCTGGACAGTCGGTACATTGGCTTAGCATGCACTCAGAACAGTTTAGGTCACAGACAAGCATCATAAGAAGATCTTTGTAGTCCACATTTAATTTTGCACCATCTATCATTAATTTAATATTTTGGTGGTATAAACATACACAAACAGAATGTGTCCCTGATGCACCAGCAATTACACACCATTTAGGCCTAAACTCACAAAATTTTGAGCGTCCAATTTTACATTCTGGGTGGGCTTCCCTAAATTGTACATACAGTTCATTTAGGTTACAAAGTAATAATTGTTTCTGTTTATGTACTTTAACCCCATCAATTCGAACAGATACACAATCTTTTTTACCAGAAAGAATCCTGGTGTTTTCTCCACTGATATAAAAATCTACAACCTTCCTGACTGTGTCTTCATTAATATTTTTAACACAATGTCTCTTTCCTAGGTCTGGTAGTATTCCGTGTGCCTTAGAAAGATCCCTAGTAACTTTTACTAAACGTTCAGAAACTTCGAATTCAGTACTTACTTTTTTCTTGACCAAGATTCTGGCAATAGACTTAATATTTTTACCTTTTCTTCTTTATCTGCTGTCTTACATTTTTGTTTCAGCTTTTCAATTAGTGCTTCATATTCTTCAGCGAACGATAGCGAGTGAAGAATTTGTGCTAAGGGCTCATCATGAAGTAGGTCTACTCCCTCTTCAAAAGAGGCTTCAAGTTCTCGCTTCAACCTTTGGGATAACTTCCCCAACTTTGCTTGAATTGCCATTGGTCTTTTTTCAGAATTTAGTTTTATGATTTTAGAAACAGGAGATACACCTAAATTTGAACAGGTTGTATTCAAAATGTCCATATGTTCAGATCGAGGCATGAAAACATCATCTTTTTCACATTTACTTTCTTCCTTTATTACAAACAGCCTGCTGTAGCAAGTAGCACACAAAGATTTCCCAGGAATAAGATCTACTGAGTAATTTTTTTCTTTTGATAAATATTCCACTTTGATTTCTCTAAGTCCTTTGGTAATCACTTTTTTATGGATTTTAAGTGGGTCAGAACATGAGTTACCATAAAGATGGTGGTACTTTAAAAATAATTTAATCTCGTGGTACTTGCATATATTTGCAACACCAATATTTGTTCTTAAAACAATAAGATTTCGATTCTCTTCACAGAATTCAGTAATCACTTTGATATCATTAGATATTGGTCCATACACACACTTATGACACTCTTCTCCAAAAAATTCACCCACACTACATTCCATTTTTTTAAGATGCAAGATATATTTTAATGATGACTAAAATATTTGGATAAAATCTTGTTGTAGATATTCCACTATGACACAATGAATTAGAATGAATCAAATAATTAATTAAATAGATACACTACACTTCTATTTCAAAATTAGTAAATTAAAATTACACTCATTAATATATTAATACATTATAATATCTACAAAAAAAACATGTATCACACAAAAATAACCTTTATTCCTTTATCTCTGCTCTGATACTCTCACTCAGAACTTCTGAACAATTGTGTCAGCTCTGACTCATGGGCCAGTATCTATTTAAAACAAACAACCTCTGACTCATGCTCCTCTTTATTCTATTAGTAAAACAAAAACCTCTGACTCATACTCTTAGTTCTGTCTTTGTTCTGTGATATACACATTAGAATTTTCTATATATTGCTTTAATACTTTAGTTTTAATATAGAATAGTTCTGTAATCTTAGAGTAGTAGTTATTTTTTACATGAGCATACAATGAAATAACATATTAATTGATTTAAATACTATACATACACCCATTGAAACATGAGTTTTTCTCCTCATGTTGTTCTTTAAATATCTCGGCTTGTAGTCAATTCTCAAACTTCAAATTTTTTTCATATAATACTATTATATATTACTATTATGGTACAAAGTTTCAGATTTTTATCTCGTCCCCCACCTGAGATATTTAGCTCTGAAAATTGCAATTTTTTCAAATTTCCAAAGATTTGAAATTTTTTTTAAAAAAAGAGGACAATTTCTCAGGTTTGAAACTTGGTATGTGAGGACAAATAGTTTATGTCTGACTGTATAAAAAATTGTAGCTTGTTGACTCTTTCCCTTAATCAAAATAACTCCCCCTGAAAACCGGAGGTTTTTTATAAAAAAAGCTAGAACTTATTTAGAAATTTCACCCTTTAGAATTGAGTTTAGGTTAAAATGATCCATAAACAAACTTGTAGCCCTTTACTTTCCAAACAAAATGATTTTTCTTTCATGTCGATTGAACAAACAGAGGCTGAGATATTTGCGTTTCCGTAAACCCTTAAAATTGCAAAAAATGTAGCACCTTGTAAAACAAATATGGTCACTATGTGAAAACAAAAAATAATAAAAATAAAATAATAGTCATTTTGAACTACCAACATGTTAGGGTAATTGAGAAGAAAAAATCAATTTTTTTAAAAATAGTCAAGCAACCAGTGTTGGACCACTTGATATGGAATGACCCTACAACGATCGTGACGGAACGAATATAGGATCAGCCAAAATTTTGTCAGTCATGAGTTATCAGATAACGCATCCACCAATTGGGAACATAAAGCCAACTATTGAGTGGATGGTGGTTGCGTTATCTGATGGCTCGTGACTTAATTGTTCAGATAATTTTAACTGACGATTTCTCCATATCCATCACAGATTCCGCCTTTAAATATAAGTGAAGAATGGCCCAGGTACGGGACAACTCCTGGATAGGTCTGCGGTTAGAGCATTGGCGTACTAAGCCAAAGGTTCCGGGTTTGATTCCTGTGTCCAGGTGTCATTTTTCAATTTAAAGAGTATAGTAAAGCTGTTTGAGTGCTTGAGGAAAATTAAACAAAAATGTATTGAAATATTTATTTTTGACCCATATATTATTAGATTTAAAAGGTTGTTACCACCCAATAACCAAAGTGAAAAAAAATAAAAATGTTAATTGTCGGTTCAATAGCTTATCGACAGTGAAAACAGCCAACACCACCTAAAGAGAAGGCCTGCTCGCTAGTGTTTGTGATCAGCGTGACGTCAGGGTCTTGCGGTCTTGACAGGAATTCCTTTCTTTCCTCTCAAAAGCGGTCAGTTTAACGGCTAAATTAACAGTGTGTAGTTCAGGATGAGTACGAACAAGCATGATTTTAAAGTTTATTCGTTAATTATTCAGGTACTACGATTCAATGCGAACACATTACAATGGGTTTAACGCTTAAAATGATTTATTAAGATTTGTTTTAAATCAAATTCGAATGTGTCGTGCGTTTTATATTGTGATTTATCTAGATTGTGTACCTATTGTGAAATATGTTTTGAAATATTACGTACAGTACATTCAAAATATGTTTTCTTTGTGTGTATATTCTTATCAGGCTGTGTGTTTTAATACTGAATTTATTTGTATTCAAATATGGTTAGTAAGTGTTGTGTAAAAAAATTGCCGGGGAAACCTAAGGTCCGCTTGTTTGGTTTTCCGAATGAATAAAATATTAATAAGAAATGGTTGAATTCAATCCCAAGAAAGGATTTTCAGCCCACTAAACATTCAAGGGCAGGCCATATGAACATATTCATTTTATTGAATGCTCGTTTTGATAGACTTAACGTTAAACACACATTTTAAATCAACTGTATAGAAATCTTAATATAATAATTTTAGAAAAATAATAAATATTTGACAGTTATTTGTATTAAAGTTTTTACTAGCTTAATAAATTTGGAACATTTTGAATTTATAACGCACATTATTAATATATTAACATTAGATTTGTTTTAATTTTTTTTACAAAAAACTTACATGATTTTAAACATTTTGTGAACTCTAAAATTATAATCTTCAAGTAAATCTTCTAAACTTCTCAATATAAAACTAGACACTACTAATAGAATGAAGTGGTGCTCCCTCTCGTTTACAAATTGACAAATTAAAGCTAAATTAAATTAATGGTAGGCCCATTAAAAATATCATAATTGCATCGGTGCTCATGCCGACCAAACTTCAAGTTCGTCTAGTCTGGTTGGCCATTGGCGAGAAGGTCGAGGTTTGAACCCTACCAGATGTATGAGAGAGTAGTTCCCTCAATGGGTTACCCACTCTCACTTATTGTGTATGTGGGTACATTTTACACTATTTAAAAATTCACTTTTTCCACTACCTTTCAAAACCCTTAGGGTTACAACCGCTACATGCATATTTATCACGATGACTAATAATGATGAGGAAGGTAGAATTTAGATTAAATGTACCCAAATGTGTGTGGAGAGAGAGAGAGAGTGGGAAACCTTTTAGGAAAAGCTATCCTCAGTACACCCAGCTGGGATATGAATCCCAACCTTCCTGTAATTGGCAAATCAGACTAAATGAGCTTGTCATTAGACTGAATGCCTAACGGAGCGGATAAAAGTGTAAGTAAATGCGAATAGCCGTGGATGGGTAGTAAGATGTATTGTAAAATCAAATTCAAGGTTATGTCTAAAGACATACTTATAACCACAACACAAAAACAATTCATTTGAATTTTTTAAAATTTGATTGCTAGTTTTTCTAAAAAGCTTACCGCAAATATAATATTTTATGATAAAATAAATGTTTAGTTTCAAACCATGCCTGTAATTAAATTCTTCATTAAAATCTTCTAGAAATGATTTTAATAAACCTTAAGAATAAATACAAATAAGGTTTTTTTAAAGGTTTTATTGTGAAACAAAATGGTAGGCCATAAATAAGTTTTCATAATAATTTTAATATGGATGCGGAAATAATCAAAAGCGAAGGAATGTTGCCTCGGAATGGTTTCAACAAATATCATTAGATTTGGAATCTTTGTTGTATTTATAAAATTTACTATTAAACAAATCAAAGTAATTATTTAATTTTTAGCTAACTTGATTACATCCTAAACAAATCCCTGTTTAACATTACAATTTTACTAAATTAAATTTTAATATTAAGTTGAATATTTGAATATCACAGTACATGCAAAGAAAGTGCCCAGCTTTTAATATGTGATTGTAAACTTTTGTGTACAGGTTAAGTCCTACATAATATTTATGACCCTTTTAAAGTATATCAAGCTAATATGATGTATTACTTATTTGTATAATAATAATAAATAATAATAATAATAATAATAATAATAATAATAATAATAATAATAATAATAGTAATAGTAATAATAATAGTAATAATAATAATAATAGTAATAGTAATAGTAATAATAATAGTAATAATAATAGTAATAATAATAGTAATAATAATAGTAATAATAATAGTAATAATAATAGTAATAGTAATAATAGTAATAATAGTAATAGTAATAATAGTAATAATAATAGTAATAATAATAATAGTAATAATAATATAGTAATAATAGTAATAGTAATAATAGTAATAATAATAGTAATAATAATAATAATAATTAATAATAATAATATATAATAATAATAATAATAATAATAATAATAATAATAATAATAATAGTAATAGTAATAATAGTAATAGTAATAATAATAGTAATAATAATAGTAATAATAATAATAATAGTAATAATAATAGTATAATAAGTAATAATAATAGTATTAGTAATAATATGTAATAAGTAATAATAGTAATAATAGTAATAGTAATAATAGTAATTATTAATAGTAATAATAATAATAATAATATAATAATAATAATATAATAATAATAATAATAATAGTAATAATAATAATATAATAATAATAATAATAGTAATAGCAAGATCGGTTCAACAATAGAAATAATAAAGTTAAAAATAGATGCGTTCAAAGTAAACTTACCAATATTGATAAATATTAAAATAGTTTAAAGTAACTTTATATTTTGCAATCAAATTATGCATGCAACTATTGACTTGTGAATAGATTTATTAATTTATAAATTTAAATATCATAATTTACTAACTCATTAATTTAATGTGAATATCTTAAATGCCTTTTATGCTTTTCTCCATAGTAATATATACCTTCTTCGAGTAATATTTTATATTTGATAATTATTTTAGGTTTAAAACTCATCAAAATAATATCTGTTCCTCAGATAATCTCTTGGAAATATAATTAAAAATACTTACTGAATAAGCTATACAAACAACATAGTGTCATGCAGATATGTTTGTTTTCATATAATTTATGTTCGGATTTGTTATCTAAATAAATAATTTACAATGCAGGTAATATTTAACATAAAATGTCCCCAACAATAAATATAGAAAATGACATTTGATTGACGAAACCGACGTTTCGTTGTTGAAGCACAACGAACCTGCATGGCCGCAGACTTGTGACGTCATAGCAGTGCGACAAGCCTTCTCTTTAGGTGGTAGTTGAAACAGCTGAATATATTCATATAATTAAATGGGAAATACCTTGGTTAGGGAGTGTATGGGTGTGAATTTGCGGTTTGAATATAGCCTCAAAATACTATTTATATGTACAGTAGCGCCCTCATATTTGATGGTAGTACGTTCCTAGATCTGCCGCGTACACGTTAAACCGCGGATAGTATCCAACTATTATATAAAGTGACAGTAATGTAACGTACATAAGTATGATAAAGTTTAATTGATAAACTATTCACAGTAAGACATTACCAACGTTAAATAAAGTACATAATAATAAGGCATACTGTTCACTACAGTGTACTTACTACTCTCCATTCTTCTTGTTGCGACGATCACTGATGGCGATGATGATGAATGAGAATGATGACGTGATATGATAGTACAATGGCCACAATGAGGCGATGAATTGGGGGGGATGGTGTAGGCATTGCTAATTATAAACTAGTTTTGCTTTAATTACAAATAAATAAAATTGGGCAGCGGATAACTGAAACCGTGGATACTGAGTCAGCGGATACGGGGATCCTACTGTAATTTTTTTCACTGTAATTCTTTGGTCATAATCCCCATCCATCTAGCCCCATTATTCTATTTCTTTCCCGATCAAACTCCCCCCCCTCCCCCCGTTTCCATTTACGCAGTTCAATCGCGTGTGATCACTTCGAATACCCCTGATTTGAATCCAATCCGTCATAGGGTGTGGAAAAGAAAAGGATAGGGAACATTTATACGAACAAAGCGCGCCGTTCTGCGTCAATCACTCTACGAGGCGTCGAGGGAAGCCTGGGAGGGATCGGGGGGTGGGCGGACAAACTTGGTTTCAGTACTATCTCTCGCCGTGATTAATTTGTCACCACAAGCTTCCCTGTTGTGACTGATTGATCCTTTACCATGGTACAGTCAGTTTAGAAAGAACCTTTCAATAGAGGTTTGTGGTGGTTTTTTTTATTGCTTTTTTAGCACCGCGTCTTACTAACTGTTCGGGTTTTACCTATATGTACTAATTAGGCTAATGTGTTGGGGATGAATAAGGTTGAATTTAGATTAAGTGTGTCAGCATTAGCGTTGAGTGAGAGTGGAAAGCTATATAGGAAAAAACACCCTCAGTACACTTAACTGGGATTTGAACACCAATCTCTCCGTCATCGGCAGGCTAGTCTACTACAAAAGTGATGCCTTAGACCATTCAACCACAGAAGTGGGTGGTTGTTTTGAGGTTTAATATAACATAACATTATTATGATTTTGTTTCAAAGCAGCTGCTATTACCTGTAAGTTATTGGTCAAAGAAGGAAAAACAAACAATGCAATCGATTGTTATTTATATTTGTGTAGGTACTCATTTTAAAATTTTGAAAAAATGGAGGGAGCCAAAATTATTATGTACACTTCGTCTACCATGAAAGGTAAAAATATTAACTTGGCTGATTACCAGGAACCGGATTTTGATGACATGGCATATGTTTTTTTGGTTCATCACATACAATGCTCATAAATACATGCATTCTGTTCATGATATCCTAGTTGTAGAAACGTATATTTTGGAATCTAAGATAATGCTTTCTTGGTTTGTGACTTTTTAGGCACTTTTGAGTAGTTTTAAGACATTAATGTTGGACAAGTATATTTATAAATATCATAGATATCTTATAAGTGTATACATGCTCAAATGTAATTTTTTTTCAACTCACATTTATTGAAATAAGAAGATAATTCAGGCAATTAACTTTGTACCCTATTTTGTTATATTATTGTAAAATACACATTCCTAGTGAGACTGCAACTAGACTGTAGAAGGTTGCGTTTGGAGTGGGTAGCTATTACTTCTGAAGTATATATTTGTATATCAATATTATATTTAGTAGAACATAAGAGTTTAGTTGTTAAAAGCTTTTCATTGTATTCTACATTTTGTAAAGTCGATATTTGATTTAGTCGTGTGCATTTATTACAAGTTTTTTGTTAATATTTTTAGGTCATTTTTTGAAAATTTAAATTCAATTTTTAGAATTTCTAGGTTATTTTTTGATAATTTTTGTGTCATTAAAATCTGAGCCCTACTATGGTCCTATCTTTAAAACAACACCAAGGTGGAATAAATCCTTAGTTGTAGTTATATTAGTATTGTAACGGTTGGGCTGATGCGTGACCTGAAGGTCCATGGGCTATTCACACGCCACCTTGTGAACCACGAGTTCTTTTAAGGATACTCGATTGGTTTGCTAACTAAATACGAATGAAAACGCACACGGAATATTCATGGTTTTGATTACTAAAAATAAAACAACACATACAATGATTAAGATAAATTAAATTAACTACAACTAACAAGTCACTGAATTAAATAATAAGAGTAATAATTAAGTCTATAAGTCAATAAGAGAATGAGAAGACATAACATGAAATTAAATTATACACACAAATTAATAACTATAAAACACACAATAACTATTCAAATATTTGAAACATTCACAAAAATGTTCACTATTAATGCAGTTCACAAGAAAAAACAATGGAAACGTCACCCAGTCTTTCACATGAGTCGCCACTTGTCCCCCTGCTACGTAAACGATGGATTCTCGATACTCTCCCGGGTACGCCGACACACACCCCGAACACGCTGGCCCGCATACTGGACATGCTGGCCCACTCACCGGACACGCTGACCACTTCCGGGCACGCTAGCCTGGACGCGCCGGTCCACTCACTCGGCCAATCTCAACTAGGACTGAGGATCCTCTGGCTATCGTCGATCGTGTATATAAGAGGTCACAGTCAGAGTTTATAAATCTCAATGTCCAGAAGAAAGAAAGTGAACCCAGACTTTTCTATACACGCAACTTCTTTTTCAAGAAAGCCACCTCCTCCCTGCCCCACCATAAAACCCTTGGCAGGCAGGTTCGCCCAGATACCTGCTAGACAAGGATGGAGTGAGAGAAGAGGGAGGACAAATAAAAGTTGCGGGTGTAGAGGTCAGCACAGTCGAGCACTGATCTTGCTGTAATATTTTAGGAACGTTTATGAAATCTACTATTTTTTAAAGTAAATTTGTTTTTAAATAATTCACGTTAAAAATTAGTTCTGGTCTATTCCTGGGTGAAACAAATGGTCACATCTGACAACCCCTACATATCCCTATTACTCACACTTATCATCAATGCCTTTTTCATAATCTCTAACACGGGCATTGTTTACGAGGTTTTGACCAAGTAACTAGACTGAGGAATTTTCTGACTTTCACCAACAGTCCGATGTTTCCTTCTGCAGTCTGTAAATCATTATTTACCTTGCAAGTCATTCATGCAGGCAAATAAAATTTTGATAGTTCATTGATTAGCAAAGTTTGGGAGTAACTGACAAAATGTATGGTACATAAACTTTTACGAAGCAATATCTGGTACGTTAACCCAATCCCCTCACCTTCTTTTTTGCTTGTTACCTTTATTCAGACCCATTTCGATAGTAGCAATGACACCCAAAATGATCACACGAGTTCCTCAATACTGGCATATATGTGCAAGGGGCACAGCAAAAAATTAACAAAAAATTTAAAAATTTAACAATATTTTGAGCGAAACATACTATACAACTAAGTATTTGGCTAAATTTAACCAAATTTAATAGTTTATACTCGCAACGCAAAGTTATGCTTTCTGACATAGGTAGGTTGTTTAGAGAAAGTGCGTCCACACTAACGCTAATACACCACATTAAGATTGAAATCTTGATCTCCTTTTCACCAGAAATCCGGTCTATTGCGAGACTGACGCCTTAGATGTTGTGACTGCTAGTGCAATAATTATAGTATGTTAACTATATAGTCTGACTTAGATAGGAAGGAACTTTTTTATAGTCAAAAATGTTGATAATTTTTTTCATATATACATATAATCAAATGATCTGCAACTGTCAGTTTTGATAGTTATTATCAATACCTATGAAATAATATTATTAATACAAATAAAATATAATGAATGTTGACTGAAAAAAATTCTAAATATTTCTTCCTACCGTAAAAAAATTATGGGTTAGAAGTGTTCCAGTTGTAGTATGAGCTAACTGTACAAACAATGAATGAATGAAAGAATGAATGAATGAAAAACTAGTCAATGGGAGGAAACAAATATTTAACCTTTTTTTTTAGATCAAGTTTCTTTCACAGGCATTGACAATAACTAATGTTTTAGTGGGTTTAAATAAAAAATGAAAATAGTAAAAAAGTTTGTGTCACATCCTTTTATCAAAATGTAAATACTATCCTAATAAATAATGGACGAGAAGGGATTTTTCATACGCGATATTTCACTGCAGTCACCGATGGGTTTGAGCTTCAATAAATAATAACTCCATGGAATCTGCCCGCCATCGAACCATACCGTCAGAGTGGACACCATCTGTTGGCGAAGATAGTGCAGACTACTGCTGAAATACGATGTCATGTATTCAAGACACCGAACCTGTGTGATTCAATATAATTCAATAAAATATTAATTGTCTTTGACGACGGTTTAATGAAATTTGTTTCCTTTTATTGTAGTAACATTAATATAACTTCAGAGCTAACGTGTATCTTACCTGCTTCGGTGGGCGCATGGTCTAAGGTGCTACTCTCGTGCTATACTAAACTTCCTATGACGGGGAGATCGAGGTTTGAATCTCGGTGGGGTTTACTTAGGGTGGGTTTTACAAAATGGTTTTACACTCGTCCTCCACGCATATTCTGGTACACTTATTCTAAATATAGCAATCCTAATCCCTAAAACCATTAGTGTAAGTCGTACATGAGTGTATAACCATAACGGGTAGTAAGACGCGGTGGTAACTAACCCATTTATTTACATACTAATCTAGCCTAAACAACCAACACCACGTTAATAAAGGTTTAACCAGCTTCGGTGGCCACGTGGTCTAACGCGCTACTCTCATGTTGGACTAGACTGCCAAAGACGGGAATATTGGGGATAGATCCCGATCAGGTGCACTGGGGTGGTTTTCCTCTCTACCCTTACGCAAATGCGGGTGCATTTCCTCTGAATTAAGAATTCCTAATCCCTAAACCATTAGTGTAATTAGTACATAGGCGTTTAACCCGAATGGATAGTAAGACGTGGTACTAAATTTTTTTTTTAAATATAAAGGTTTATTAAATCGATCTTAAAATTTGATTTCTTTAGCCATCCCCTGAAATGTCATTGAGAAAGTCTCGGCTTCTTTGCACCTTCAGTGACCTTAAGGCTTTTTTGCTTGTTTCTTTTGATCTCCACGTCACGACCATCCATTCGGGTTACATGCATGTGAACTAATTACACTAGTGATGAGATAGGTTGGACTTAGAGGATGTGTACCAACATTGGTGTGGAGGTAGAGTGGAAAACCACCCTGAGTACAGCCGACTGGGATTAAAGCCCAGATATTATCGGCACTCCAGTCTGTTGCAAGAGTGATACCCTGGACATATTTGACCACCTAAAGGAATGATAGGCGTGGTGAGCTACATAAATATAGTTTATTCTTAGTTACAATTCATTATCATGATTTGAGAAATGTAGCGTATACTTTCTAAACCGACTGATTACAATCAGCACACAACTTATAAACTAACTTAAATCTAGAACAGACACAAAATCTACTATCCCGATCATAGCTTCATCGTTGGGAAAGAGAAAGATCCAGTTTGATAAATTATACATTTTAAGGCTATGCGGGAATCGAATCTGGGACTCTTGACTCAATAGACAGACACGCTACTGACTGAGCTAATGCTTTATTCCATTTTAGATTTAATCCTCCCCTAGTATCCCCCCTGGATCTGAGCTCAGAATGCCAGAATTCCTACCTTGGTCCCCTTGATCTGAGCTCAGAATGCCAAGATTCCTACCTTGGTCCCCTCGATCTGAGCTCAGAATTCCAGGATTTCTACCTTGGTCCCCTCGATCTGAGCTCAGAATGCCAGGATTCCTACCTTGGTCCCCTCGATCTGAGCTCAGAATGCCAGGATTCCTACCTTGGTCCCCTTGATCTGAGCTCAGAATGCCAGGATGCCTACCTTGGTCCCCTCGATCTGAGCTCAGAATGCCAGAATTCCTACCTTGGTCCCCTTGATCTGAGCTCAGAATGCCAAGATTCCCACCTTGGTCCCCTTGATCTGAGCTCAGAATTCCAGGATTCCTACCTTGGTCCCCTTTATCTGAGCTCAGAATGCCAGAATTCCTACCTTGGTCCCCTTGATCTGAGCTCAGAATGCCAAGATTCCCACCTTGGTCCCCTCGATCTGAGCTCAGAATTCCAGGATTTCTACCTTGGTCCCCTCGATCTGAGCTCAGAATGCCAGGATTCCCACCTTGGTCCCCTCAATCTGAGCTCATAGTGCCAGGATTCCTACCTTGGTCCCCTCAATCTGAGCTCAGAATGCCAGGATTCCTACCTTACTCCCCTCAATCTGAGCTCATAGTGCCAGGATTCCTACCTTGGTCCCCTCGATCTGAACTCAGAATGCCAGGATTCCTACATTGGTCCCGTCAAAGCACTGTTTCTACGTAAGCATGCGATTGTAGATTATGTATTGAAATGATATATTATTTAAATATATAAATAGCATTGATCAGAAAAAAGTGTTCTGAAAAGTTCTAAGTTTAAGCATGAAAACTGCTTTACTAAAAAAAAAAAAAAAAAAGAAGTTACCTGTTTTAAAAATGAGGAAAGTTGAATTATCTTAGAAAATATTTGATCTTTGTAACTTCCAGTGGAGGATTCATATTTTTGTCGCCTAGAGACTACAAAGATCTTGCCGCACCCACCCCTCTCCCGACCCGGGAACACCTTCAGACACCCCATTAACAGCCCTACCCCCCACCCCTCAAACCCCGTCCTGTGTAAACTATAGAATAAACACTATACAAATAAGTCGTATATAAATGATAGTGATAAAGGACTTACGGTATAATATAACCCTACATGTAGCCTATCCATGACCTTGACTCAGACTGTAATGATCACCACAAAAACTCAAACATAGTTTTTCATTGATAAGCTACTATTCAGCTGCTGGCTTTTATTTAAATAGTGGTTTAGCCTCATCTCCCCTCAACCCGGAAAACCTTGCCTTTAAAAGTGTTGAAATAAATAAAATTAAATTATCATGGTAATTTTTTAAAATGTTTATTATTATACTGGGTTAAAAATAGTTTTTAAATTCATTATAGCATAAAATAATACAGATTCATAGCAATTAGCAATGGATTAATAATACATTTAATACGTTCTATGCTCGTAGAAGATGACCTTTTTATGAAAGTAAAACAATATTTATATCAATTAGTAGGCCAAAAAAAGTAATTCTAATAAACCAAAACCTATATTTAAAAAAATGCTATAAAACTTAAAAAATAGAATTAAAGCATTTTCAGTAAAAAATTTCTTACACTCTAAAATTTGCCACCTCTTTGATTTTGCCGCCCTGGGTTATAGCCCCCTAAGCCCTCCTGTAAATCCAGCACTGGTAACGTCCTATTATTTTAACAACGGAATTGACATATTTAAACATAAATTAAAAAGAAATATCCTACTCTACTGATGTCCGTTTACATAATTTAAAATCCAAATTAAATTAATTTTTAAATAAATTAAATGTGACAATGTGCCATCTACCAAAACCGCCCTTTTATGTCGTTCAAGATGGCTAACAGTATAATACTAATCATAGCACTGCCATAATGTCCACGCAAATATAAAACATTATAAATATTCCTAATTACATCATTATTAAACATTTCGCACTACCTGTTAAAATTCTATGGATGAAAAAAATGTTTGACTAGTAAACTAGATATTGTCAATGAATGCGTTTGGTAATAGTTGAGTAAATATAGATTATGAATAATTACATTAGCAGGTATAATAATTCATCAGATTTCCACATACGAGTAATAACTTAATGGAATAAACTTATTGCTAAGTCAAACTGATTGCGATGCAGTTTTTTTATATTATGTAGACTTTTACTGGTAATGTTTTAAGCTATTAATCAAACAAATTAAATCAAATAGAATTGACGGTTTTTAAAGATTTTGCCTTAAAACGCATTATCAATATTCTGTAGAATGTACTAGTAGAATTCATTATTTATCAGCATAAGCATAGCTTAATCGCAAATTAATTGGTTGTTTTGAATTCACATAACCTTATATAGGATAGTTTCTATACCTATATGTTCGCTTATAGTTAGTGCACTACTAAATAGATTTTAGTGCTGCATTTTTTCTATACTCTACTGAATTACTCTAGTAAGGTTATAGGCTATATTTAAAAAATAACCTTTTTCTTTAAGGAGCTGAACAGTGACGTTAAAGTGAATACAAGAGCTTAAATACACTGTGGGATTGGAAAATCGAGGAATGCCACAAGTGCATTTATTGTTATAACTTCAGACCTGACGATATAAATTCGGTGATAAGTTTGTAGATTCCTGATTCAAACATTGAATCACAATTGCATGCAATTGTAACTTAACATATGGTGCACTGTTCAAACGGACTTGTGAATCGATCGTCAGCATGCATGCAGGAAAAACTATCAAAAAGAGCTTTCAAAGAGTTACGTCAACGTAGCATTTAAAAAAAATCTACAATGAACAACAAATATAACAATATGAGTAAACGGGAAACATAAACTTAGATTGTAACTTACCATGTACTCCATTCAATCCCTCTCTCTACGACCACTTGACTTAAAGACTGGGCCGTGCTAAAATTGATTTTAGTCAAACACAAGAACTACTCTGTACTACATTCCATAGTTAATATACAGAGTGGCACACGGAAAAATAGCCCGCCTCCTATATCCAGCAGGCGCCTCACTCTGAATTGGAGGTCAATCCCCTTCCACCCATATTGTGACATGAACAATGAGCAAGTGAACTGATTATCTAAAGCACAAGACGGGGTGGACGGGGATTGACCTCCTCCAATTCAGAGTGAGGCGCCTGCTGGATATAGGAGGCGGGATACTTTTCCGTGGGCCACCCTGTACTTGGTCTTGTTCTGTTAAAATATCTACAAAATAAATGGTACGGAACTCAGCACGGAATTTCTCACTCAATTGTTTAAAAATGGAGATATTTACTCAAAAATCGCGATATATTGTGAAACGAAATGATATACACTAGCAAACCCAAGCTTTTTTCGACATTTTATTTGGGGTTACACATCTTATTGTTGTCGCATTGCTTTTAAATTCCTCAATTATAAATTTATACCAATAAAAAAGGTAAATATTGACTATTGAGTTTAAAATTATAGAGATAGATCATTACTGTACAAACATTTCCCCTAAGAGGTTAAAGGAAAATGAACTTAAGGTTTTTTAAAGACATATCCACTTACTCTATGTTATCAGCTAATTATTGCGATAGTTAGTAGCATCTATGTACAATTAAAGATCACAAAATTGTATTAATATATTTGCCAATATCTCAGAAACTATTGGTTTTATAAAGATATATTTCAATTAAAAGTTCTTTATTTTTAATATTACTACAATTTTGCAATGATAGATTATTATGTATCTCAAATAATTGCGGAGATACGGAAATTTTCGCTTTTGTAAAGTACTCTAAAATTAATTTTCATGGGAAAATGAAAATAGACGTTTAATTTATAATCTTACTCGACGCCTGAATACGAAATTTAATCAAAATCGTTATAGCTGATTTTGAGAAAATCGACTTTTTCTATTTTCGCCCTTAATTTTAACTACTGTTAAATTTAAGTTTAAACAGACAGACAGATAGCATTAAAAAAACACTTTTCAGGTTTTGGGGGGTCATGAAACGTCGACATCCACCAACATTTCAGGTTAGATTTTTCTACGGTCGCAATACTTTCTTTTACCTTTAGTGTTTGAAAAGTTAAAAAATATGTATGTTTGCGTATAGCTTGAAAATTATTGGGCTTATAAAAATATGTTTCAAATAAAACATTTTTATCATAAATAAACCTACATATTTGCAATGATAAGTAATTTTTATATCTCAAAGTGTTACGAAGATATGACAAAAAATTAGAACTTACGCATCAGACCGGAACCCTTTAAGTTATTTTGACGAAAAATTGAGATTAGCCATTTTGTATTTAATATTTATCAATGTTTAGAAATGAAATTTAATAAAAACTGTTAGAGCCAATTTTGATAAAATTGATGTTTTCTCTTTTCACCCTTCAGTAAACTACCCTTAATTTTAGGATTAGATATCCGATTCCAAAAGCCCCTCTCGGTAACCCTATAAAAACCCTAGATACCAAGCTTTAGCCCAATCAGTAAAATTGTTTAGGCTCTACTCCGAGGGACAGACGGACGGACAAATAGACTGATAGAAGAAAATGCAAAAAAACACTTTTTTGGATTCGGGGGTTATGAAACGTTGAAATTCATCAAAACCTCGAGTTCAATTTTTTTGTCGATCACAATACTTTCTATACCTGTAAGATAGCGAGAAAGTAAAATATGAGTAGGCCTACTCACCACGTTCAATTCTCTGTTAAAGCAGTACCTTGTTAGAGTGTCCCATTAAACCAAGTCTGAAGGCCTACAACTAACTTATAGGCATCTGACACGCCGGGCCTGGCCACGCATGCGCCGACCCTCCAATTGCTACATTTGCCGAAGTTGGAAGAGGGCATAGTGTCACGTGTTCTGCACCCTCTCAGCGATTATGGTCCTATCATGTTAGAGAGGGTTATACTTCCTACCCCTCCTCAGCCTGCCATTATGCACTATATATACAAGGAAGAAAGAAGAGGAATTTGTTCATTCTACTCCGTTTATTAGCCGAAGAACTACGTTTGATCTACAAGTTAGGGTCTTTCTACGCCAAAATTGCTGGAAGAAGTGCCCTAGAGCGTGACCATGTTAACATCAATAGGACAGATGTCCCTTACAAGGACAAAAGTTATTTAGAAAGTTGTAATGTTAATATCAACCAGGTGGTGAGAGATTCTCGCTGCTTGTCTTTCACCAGTTACTAAAACTAAACACAACTTGAGAAAGATGGCCCTAGATATGAGATTAGCCTGCATGGCTTAGTAGTAGAGTATTGGCGCCCACTCACTCATGTCCAGGGTTCCACTCCGGTGTCCAGATTCTCATTTTTCACTGAATTGAATTTAAAAACCAAGACCCGGTCGCAATAACATTCATATTTTCCAAATACAGCACTTTTTACAGTGTTGCCATGTTTGTTTTACTTGATTATTTGATCATTATTATTATTATTTATTATTATTATTATTATTATTATTTTTATTATTACTAGCACCGCGTCTTACTACCCGTTCGGGTTATACGCACTTACGCTAATGTGTAATGGTAGGGTGATTGTGAGATGAAATGGAACACCTACAGTTTAACGTGGAATCCGAACCACGGTGGAGTCCTGGCATTCCACACATTCACAAGTTGTGATTAATACACGTCTTGTCAGAGGTGAAGGAAGGGTTTGGAAATCAGATAAATCTGTGCCGGGACCGAGGATTGAACCCGGACCCCCAGCAAAGAAGTCCGACACCTTACCCTAGACCACCAGATCACCATTATTTGATCAAATCTTTGACCAGTTGATCGGAGATTTTGAGATTGACATTAACTTTTCTTCATCTTTAATCAAGGTGATTGGCAATCTGGTGATTAAAGGATCAATAAGAAATTTGTGCACTGGACGCTTAAAATGTTGATGACGTTGCCTACTTGGAGATTTTGAAGCTATTTTGAGAAGCTGGTTGCATTTTAACTTGACGCCCCTAAGCAGTAAGCACTATCACACTTTAGATACCACTGTACAAAATAGAAAGAGAGGGAAGAAAAATGAGAAGTTAACTCTGAGAGGGCTCTTGTCTATGTGCTGATAACCCTTTCCCTCTTCCTCTGATGAGTTTACACACTTACTTTAATATTTGTGCCTTGAACAACATTGACTTGATTTTTAATCTTACCTTTTCCTTGTTTCCTATTATAAATAGACAAATTCTTCAAAGGACTTTTTTTTAATCTACGTCCTGACAGAAAGATTCCTACAGGCCATTTTCGTGACCAAGACAAATAGACAAAGTTGTAGAGAATTTATATTTTTTTTAATAAAACTACTTAAAAATAAAAATAATAATTTATTGACACTGTAGGACTATTTTTTAGTATTATTTAAGAATTTATAGTTTTTGTTTCAACGTTAGATCTTTAAAGCTCGCTGATTAAAGCGTAAATTCACCAACATGGGAAATCCTATCTTTATCAGCCGTGACGTCACAGGTAGGCAACGTCCTTAAGACAAGTTTTCAGCACTTTGAAATATCTCCCACCAACTTTGTGCTTTATGACGTCATTCACATTCTTGTACCTTATCATCGTTTAATTAATTTCCCTTCCATGTGTTTCAATATAGCTTGAAATGCTGTTATATCACGAGCCAAATTGAGCCCATTGATGCCAGTCATGCTAATCAATGGTGAACACCCTGGGTGATCTAAATCACAGAATGTTGCACACCCTGAGTGATCCAAATAGCAGAGGCTCCAATGTAGTTGTCATGTCACTTCAACATTTGGTGGATACTGACAGCTACAAATATACATACTAATGTTTCAAGTTGGGGTATAGGAGGATTTGCATGGAAATGATCTTTTATAAAATAGAAAAATATCATTTTGCGTTCAACATTGATAAGTTATCGTTTTACTCTAATAGTATTATTATTTTATGGGTATAGATAATATATACAAAAGTTCCAGGTGTGGATTATATGACTTGACGTATGAACTTGTCTAGGTGTCGGATAAGGCCCTTACCGTGAAAACTGGAATGTAGAGTGAAAGTTGTATCGAATAAAAAGCATTCAGTCCTCAAAAGTTAGTCACATCGATCGTATTTTATATTCCATGTGACATACCCCTCTCAATTATAATTAAATCACTCTTTTGATGCTTGTATATAACTTTTTATTGGGGATTTACGTGTAGTTATTTATCTCTCGCGATGATCGCCAGAATACGTGCTAGCCACTTACTGCAGTGGCGTAACTAGGGTGAGGAAGGTGGGGGCACATGGCCCGATTGCAAATTCTTTAGCAATTTTTAAACAACAAAAGGGTAATTTGTTTTTATTGTTTTTCAACCTGTATTATATTAAGTAATGAGTTTGATTACTAATAAAATAATACAGCCAAATTTTAAAGGGTCGCCATTTTTAAATTTTCCCTGAGGGTCATCAACCCCAATCAATCCTAGTTACTCCTCCGTAGCCAAGAATTAATAATTCGTAAACGCACCAGTGTTGAATAAAGTCTGTACTATTGTTGCTATTAGGATATCTCTTCTTCTCTAACCGATTCATTCACCTGTTAGTGGTTGACTGGAGCATTTCACACACCAAATCAATTTATTGGTACCCGCCTCGGTGGCGTAGTTGGCTAACGCGCTAGTCGTGTTGAGCGAGACTGCCAAGGACGGGGAGATCGAGGTTTGAAATTCGGCTGGGTGAACTTGGGGTGGTTTTTACTAAATGATTTCCCACTCTCCCTAACGCAAATGCGGGCTCACTTAATCTAAATTCAACCTTCCAAATTCCTAATCCATTAACGTAATTAGTACTTAAGCGTATAACCCGAACGGGTAGTAAGACGCGGTGTTAAATAATAATTAAAAAAGTTTATTGGTCAAGAGCTAACGTAAAGCTGGTCGCCCATTACGGCACTCTTGAGACGGCGCGTGTAACATCCAATGCGCCTAAATTTAATCCACTTTATATAAAATAATCAATACCGAATTTAATTAAATCCATCCCATTAAATACTTCTAAATTAGTTTTAAAGATTTTTACGCCTTCCTCCAGAGGTCCGTCCTCAACTGTGGAGGTGCAGTCCACCCGGAAGGTTTTTTGGTTTATTTGAAAAATTTAATAGCAAAGTTTGTTGTGTAATTTACATATGGCCAAAGTGTTATAGTAACATTCGTCTTTTGTTTACCATTATCTCCCCTGTCTTAATTTCATACTTTTCGATGGCGGATTAAATTGAATCCTACCTCAAACTAAATGTGTATTTAGTTAATTATTAGAAAAACAAAACGCTCACAGTTCACAACTCAAATTAACACGTGTTGTAGTACTGTATGACGCATGCCGGTACTAAACCAATGCACCCGAAGTGTTGGAATAACACGAGAGCTCCATATCTCCCATGGTTCCTTCCATCTACCCTCGCATCACACAGTCGTGACACAACGTGGAAAAAAAAACAATAATTCTTCTCTAAAAACCTCGAGATTTCTGGCATGGAAATCCCACAATCCGCTTCCGTAAACATATGTCTAAAGAGGCTGTGCTCTGCGGTAGCGCTTTAGAACGGGTGGTAGGAAGGAAGGAAGGAAGGAAGAAGGAAGAAAGGAAATAGAGGAGAAAGTGAAGGGAAGATTATTTTCTCTGCATGAATAATGATGACACCCACCCCCCCTTCCCACAAGTTGATAGATGTGTTCACCACTCAAATTCACCCCACTACCCGCAAGTATCATCGAGATTTATATTTGTCTCCTTTGGACCGATCCATCTTTCATCTTGCGCTCTTTGTTTTGAAAAGTTACCAAGTCACTTGGTATCTAGTTTGGTAGCACTGAATCAGATGGTGCATTTATCGATCATTAAAAACTATGTAGCTTCTTCCCCACCCCACTATTCACATACATCGATAAAAATTAAGACAAAAACTACTGTTAGTGTCAGCTCATTGCCAGATTGGTTATTTCTTATCAGGGATGCTGGGTTTCAAATCCTTACGGGGTGCACTTAGTTTATACTATTTTTCTTCCAGGAATTATCTTAATAATACAAGGGAAGAAAACTTGGGGTGTGGAATTTTAACTAGTTAAAAACTAACAAATAAACTGAAACATCTTTAAAAACCAATAGTAGTTTTAATGATCAAAAGTCAACTTTTGATTCGATTAACATTTTACTGTCACTTAATTAATTGGTTCAAACCTCTGATGCTTAGCACATATTTTAAATATTTAGATTATCACACGATATTGTAATGGCTTGATAAAAGGAGTGAGATTAGAAGAATTATATCAGCATTAGAGTGGAGAAGGTTGGGAAAACCATGACGATACAATGGATAGATACACCTTCAATACACCCAGTCGAGATAAAAAAACCTTGATCTTATCGTCACCGTTAATTCATTATATTCTAAGACCGATTCCTTAGACTGAGTGACCACCAATGCGATAGTAAATAAATATAAGGTACTAGCCAAGGTCAAAAGTCTCAACGTAAAGAAACGCTAGTTAATACAAGCTTAAGTTAGGCAATAGAATGCCAGTTAGAGGAAAACCTTTATTTTCTTTCGGTCCCTGAGTTTAAAACCTGTAAAATTAGCCATTTCCTACAATCCTATAACTTGCCAATTTAAAAAAAATTCTAACTGAATAGTAAAGTTCTTGCAGATTAAAAAAAATAAAGATACTGCCTGTATATTTATTTATATAATAATGTGAAACCTACTGTAGCCTTTAAACCCGACTCACCCCACGGATAACCAATAACTTAGGTAGGTAATATGGTTTGAACCATGCGTGTAATAGTGGTGTGGTTTTCTATGTTCTATTTAAGAACCATGTGGGAACCACATTCCACACTTTAAAACATAAATAAAATTGTAAAAATATATAATTAAAAATGAATTAAACTGATACACATTCCACTGTTCTGATATGAATAATGCAAACAACTGCACTTCTATGCAATTTATGCTGTGAGCGTAATATTGGATAGTGAAATAGGCTCCTAAGGTGAATCGTGCACGTTATAAATTCATTAAGGGATGAATTAATTTCCAAATTAGTAAATATGATAAAATTTGCCCTCCTTAAAACGCTTCCTCTACTAAAACACTAAACTATACCTACTAAGACGCAATTTTGTGTTAAAGCACGACCGTCTTTAGTAAAAGACCGGGATACTTAAATTTGGCAACACCGGACAGAAGCCTGGTCAACCACACAGCCACGTTCTCGGCAACTATTATTGTGTATTTGTTCAGTTTGTTTTGCCGTGCTAAACTTTTATTTCTCATGTAATTTATCTGTTTGAATCGATAAGTTTGAGTGTTGTATGTGTGTACATCGTTATGGTTAAAATTATTATTTTACGATTGGAGCTAAATAAAACACTAAGAAATTATTGTGTTCCCGGCTATAATAGCAATTACATTTCCATTAATTCTTCAGACTCAATTACTTTTTATGTAGATTTTTTCTCCAGTAAACTTCAAACAAATAAATGGTACGGATGTCCACACGGACTTTCTCACTGCATTGTTTAAAAATTGAGATTTTAATCAAAATTCGTAATATATGTGACACGAATTAATATACAGTAACAAACCCGAGAAAAAAATGGCGTTATTTCTAGGTTAAACTTTTTTGACTCCCGGATTTCAATTTTATGATGATAGTATTTTGTTTATAATCTTAATCAACGCCTAGATACGAATTTTAATCAAAATCGTTAGAGCAGATTCTGAGAAAATAGATTTTTCTCTTTTCGCCCTTTATTAAACTACTCTTAAATTTAGGGTTAAACAGACACACAGATAGAAGGCATTGCAAAAACAATTTTTTAGGGTTCGGGGAGTCTTGAAACGTCGACATCCATCAACATTTCAGGTTAGATTTTTTTTAACGGTCGCAATACTTTACCTTCAGTGTTCGAAAAGTTAAAAAATATTATAAATAAAGTTTAATCAAAATCGTTATATCCAATTTTGAGAAAATATATTTCCACAGGTACATATAGACAGACGGACAGACAGACATAAGTACATTCAGAAACAACTTTTTCGGATTTGGGGGGTCATGAAACGTCAAAATTCGTCAAAATCTCGAGTTCGATTTTTTGACGATCACAATACTTTCTGTACCTGTAAGATAGCGAGAAAGTAAAAACCTAGAATCGTGGTACCAAAACTCCATGGCACACGCTAGCAAATAAACTTAATTTCCATACTTATTTGGATTAACAATTAATTTGATGGATATTTAAAAAAATGATGTTGAAATATATCATCCCAATATTTAAGTATGAAGATGAGATCAAATATCTTCCTAAATATCTTGACCTAATCACCAGCAAAACAAACTGATGAGATCTTCCTTATCTTTCTTTCCAGGACCTGTGAAATTAGTGTAACATATGCTCTTATTTGGCTGTAGTTTCTGAGTTCCTGATTAAGGTGGTGGTGAGGGGTATTTGTTTGGTTTTAGAACGAGATATAACGTTAGTTAAAACGTTCTCAACGATCGCAATTGTTCAGTCATCTCAAATAATGTAGATCGCGGCAGTATTTGAGTGGTAAAGTGACAAAGATCTGATATCTGAGAATGTTTCAACTCAACTGAGGTCTTGATAGCCAATTCAGATTTATTTCAGTATTTTATGAGAGAAAATGGGTTCCATTTTATCATTTTTACTCATTTGTAAATTAATTCGACCCATGACGAATTTATAACGCATACATTTCTCTTTAAGGGTAGTGCCATTTGATGGAAAATAGATTAACACTGATGTATTTCTTGTGGAAATTGCAGCTCTGAAGCATCAAATCTATTATTATTATTATCATCATCAGCACCGCGTATTACTACCAGTTCGGGTTATACGCACTTACGCTAATGTGCAATGGTAGGGTGATTGTGAGATGAAATGTAGGACCTACAGTTTAACGTGGAATCCGAACCACGGTGGAGGCCTGGCATTCCTCACATTCACAAGTTGTGATTAATACACGTCTTGTCAGAGGTGAAGGAAGGGTTTGGCAATCAGATAAATCTGTGCCGGGACCGAGGATTGAACCCTGGACCCCCAGCACAGAAGTCTGGCACCTTACCCCTAGACCACCAGGTCACCATATCAAATCTATTAAAACCTTCTTCATTTATATTATATTTTGTGTTATTACCATATTAATAAATAACTGGATTTGTTTGGAGAAGGCTAGACATGTTTCTAACGATTCACTTTGCTCTTAGAACAGAAATAATTCACTTTAAACGTCATTAATCATTAGATAATTTTACCTTTTTACTTTATTTCAACCCCTTGGAGAAAGTGATCGTAAAAATATCGAAATTGCGATTTTGATATGTGTCGAATTTTCATGTGCCCTGAAACCGAGAATGTGGTTTTTCTGTAACTCGTCCAAGAGCTGAAACTATTTTACCAATCGGAATAAAACCTGGTACAGTAAACTCTCGATTATCCACGGGCGGATTATCCGCTTTTGCGGCTTAACCACGGCATTGCCAACAACAGGGGATGCGCTTTAATGGTGAACACAGGGCTACTGATGGTTGAACTTATTAAATCCCCCCCCCCCCCGGGATTTATCTGATTACCAAACCCTTCCTCCACCTCTGAAAAGACGTGTATTAATCACATCTTGTGAATGTGAAGAATGCCAGGCCTCCACCGTGGTTCGGATTCCACGTTAAACTGTAGGTCCTCCATTTCATCTCACAATCACCCTACCACACATTAGCGTAAGTGCGTATAACCCGAACGGGTATTAAGACGTGGTGCTAATAATAATAATAATAATAATAATAATAATAATAATAATAATAATAATAATAATAATAATAAAAAGTAAATCCCTAGGGAAATAGATTATGGCCAGAGAGGCAAAAAGTGCAAGGGGGACTGCCCTGGAATAGACTCATAACCTGATTAATTATCTGGAACAGGACGATGACACACTTCTATCTGACAAGCTGATGTTACAGAAATACATAGCGGGATAAATAAAAAGGAAGCAACTGCAATGAAGCAGAAGAGTATTACAGACTTTTTAAGTGATGTGTCCATTTTGAGTTTACTGTACATTGATTTAAAGTGGGTTTTATTACTATCTTAGTGCGTGAAATATAATGATGTGTTCATTAGACACAGTCACGATAGGTGAGTACTTGTTTGAATTGAATGTGATACAATCTCTTGTTTTTTAAATATGCGGATTATCCGCGGTTTTGGATTATCCGCTGCACTCGTCCCCTCCATTACTGCGGATAGTCGGGAGTTAACTGTATCTAAAGTTTTCATAAGGTTCCCCCAAGGTAGTTTTGAAATTATGTATCTAACGCTAAAATTAAGGTAGTTTAAATGAAGGGTAACACAAATTATAGATTTCTCGAGATCCACTAATAACGATTTTGATTAAATTTTGCATATATGCATTGATTAGCATTATAAACAAAAGTAAATTTTCATTTTCCCATGAAAATAAATTTGAGAGTATTTTAGAGAAGTTGAAACTTCCAGTTTTTATCATATTTCCGCAACTATTTGAGATATGAAATAACTTATCATTGCTAAGTTGTAGTTCTAGTAAAATTAACTATATCTTATTTGAAACATATTTTTTATAAAACTTATAAATTCTAAGCCACTCTCCACTCTCTTTCCATGAAAATTCGTGTACACTTACTCTAAATACAGCCCTCCTCGTCCCTAACATTTTAGCCTAATTAGTAAATATGTGTACAATCCAAAGTACTATGACGCAGTGCTAAAAAGCCACACATATTATTTTGTAAACGCATAGCTTTTAAAAAACCAACAATAATAAATAATATGTAGGCCTAGCTGATATTGGTTATTTTTTATGCCAATCCAATATAAATATACAAAAACAGTAGTCATATTATATTCAAACAAAGAATGAAAGGTTTTTGAAAGCCTCTGTTTGATGTAAATATATTTCTATTTTCTGTTCTATCTTCCCAAAGTTTTCAGAGCTAAAGAAGAAGGAATACAAAGGTTCGAGGGCTCAGGTTCATCCAAAGAAAATAGAGCTATGGTTGTTTTTTTTCCTCCCTTCTCTTTGTGAATGTAAACATATTCCTCGCTGCAGATTCCAGAGACGCAGTGTAGAAATCTTCCAGGGCACGAGGTATGCCGCGGGCCAGAACCTTTGAACGTAGAGGGGGAGGAGGGGGCCTATTTTGATTCAATATAGATTGCCGACAGCGGAACGAGAAATCTGTTTTTGCACGTTTCCGTATTGGATATTATACATAAACTTGGTTGAATACCCGCATCGGAGGTTGCACGGTCTAAGGCTTTAATCGTGTAGGAAATTGGATAGCTGGTGACAGAAAGGTCAGGGTTAAACTCCTGTGTAGTTGAAGAAGGCATCTGTCACCAAATCCTGACTGGCTCAAAGTACGCCTTGATCGTTCTCAATACAAGTGTGCTACCTAGCCGTGGGTGCTAGACTCTATTGTCTTGTATTCGGGTTTCAGGTACGTACGTACGTCTCCTATCAACTTTTATGATGGAGCATATTAATATTATGTGATAGTTAAATTTGTTAATAAGGTGATTTATTGAGACGCATAATTGGGATTAACTTGTTAATAACTATTTACTTTCTTCGGGGGCCACATGGTCTAAGGCACTACTCTCGCAATAGAATATACTGCCAAATACGGGGAGATAATAGTTCGATTCAGGTCAGGTGAACTTAGGGTGTTTTTTTCCTAAATGATTTTCTACGCTCCCTCCACGCAAATGCGCGTACACTTCCTTTAAATTCAACCTTCCTAATTCCTAACACAGTGTAGTTAGTATGTAATTATGCGTACAGCCCGAACGGGTAGTAAGATGTGGTGCTAGAGATAAACCGTTGAATAGTTTATGCTTAAAACCGAATTGGTGTTCCTGCCGGAGTGATTAATCACCGCCGTACAGATTGCCTGACGAAACGCAATTAAGTGTGTAGGTGGTAGTGTAAAGAACATGAGATAAGAGTGGTATTTTTGCAGTTTTTATATCAAAACACTATATTGGTCAAAATAAACCAAATAGTGCTTCAGTAGAAACAGAGAGTCTAATTGTCTTTACGTGGTGACCTCAACAGTTGTTGAATATATGTCAAGGCTGTCCTTGAATTTAATGACAACTTTTCCTCTTAATTTAAAAAAGTTTTTCATCTAATGCCACTATTCTCATAACAGATATTCAACAGCTGTTGATACCATCATTTGTAGAAAATTAAATTTTAAATTTCTACTTGAGCCATATTTGATTTATTTTGGCCAAACTCGCGTTTCCTTAAATACCTCATCCCTACACCACTGGTGATATAAGCGGTGCAAAGAAAACAACCACAAAGACGACACCACAGACTCTGTTACCAGATGTATCTTGAGTGGAGTTAGTCCACTATCGCACTGGACGGTCTGTTGACGCTACTGAGAGTAATCCACTTTGTGAGGTTTCTTTGCAGAGCTAAGAGGAGGGAATGTGTTAGGTGTGGACTGAACACGATGAAGGGATTCGCTTCTCCGGATCGATATACGAACTGAGCCGCTCCAAACTTCGACATAACGGGAGGCGTAAGAGCCTGCTGGTTTTTGTTTGACTAATATTAAAGTTGCAAAAACATAAAATGTAATATTCAAAAGGAAATTTATGGCGAAGCGGACGGGTACAATATGCTTATGTATCATTAGTTGCTGGTGTGCCGTTCTTCGCACGGGGAATCTGTAAGACAATTTTTTTAGAATATAACTTAACAAAATGTAAAAGTAGCGTTATATTAAATTATCTTCAAATAGTAATCCTTAACTGTTTGGATAATTATGTGACTAAACATGAAGACAAGGCAGGTTGACATAAACATATCAAAACAGGAATATAATCTAAATAAAGAACTATTTGTGCCTAAAAGCGACCATATGAGAGAAATTTAATCAAATGCCATTGTAACACAAATAAAAATACTTGGAAAATAGAGCATCATGGTTCAATAAATAGCACGGATAAAATAATAAACTGTTAGAGATACTGTACATATTGGTTCCTGCAATTACTTGTAAACTTTAGATTTATACCACACAAGTTTTAATTTTCTAATAGAGTATGGAATTTGAGACGCTTATTTTTTTGTAACAGTTTTTTCGATTTTCATTATTTTATGATTATCTGGGTGGTATTTGTAACTACTTAGGTGACTGGTGGTCTAGGGGTAAGGTGTCGGACTTCTGTGCTGTGGGTCCGGGGTTCAATCCTCGGTCTCGGCTCAGATATATATGATTGCCACACCCTTCCTTCACCTCTGACAATACGTCTCACCCGAACGGGTACTAAGACGCGGTGTATAATAATAATTAATAATAATAATAATAATAATAATAATAATAATAATAATAATAATAATAATAATAATAATAATGTAACTACTTGCAAATATAACAAATTTATACCTCTCCCAAAAGTGTTTTTTTCCCCATACACTTTGAAACTTTACCTTCCCCACTTTCCCTCCCCACCCGATCAACTGATATTTTTTTAAATTTTAAAACTTCAAACTCTTTTGGTTATCTGGAGTTGTCCCTCAACATGTAGTACATATTTTAATTATGGATCATACGAAAAGTGTTTTATTATACTATAATATTATAAGCTTGGATTTTTTTTTAGAGGAAGCCCCCCTTGCTATTTTATTTTCCCTCATTTTGAAATTTAATTGTTTTTCAGAGTGAACGAGGTGGCTCTTATACCTGCCTGACAAATTTGAATCTTCTACCACATTCAGAAGTATTTTTTTAAATATAAATTTTGGAAAATGTTGAAAATCACCCAGCTTCCTACATTTCAGAAATACCTTCTTAAAAATTCGAACACTTAGCTTTCTATATAAGTTTGAAAATTTTGAAACACCCCTCACTCCCAATTCAACACATCCTCACCTAGAAAATTCAAATATTTAAAAAATAATTTTGTATTCAGAGTAATACTATAATACATTCCTGGCAATTTATTTTCCATCACACTCAAAATTTGGTTCTACGTTAATACCCAATTTCCCACTTCTTTCCCGGAGTCATATTTATAAATGTGAGATTATCACTTTCCTATGGTTATTTAGAGTGGTACCTTCTTTTGAATTTTGTTTTATATCCGTTGGGAAGTTTTTTTTTTAATTTTTGAAAATGTTAAATCCACCCTTCCCCACTTCAACTCCAACTCTGAAATGTAATATTTTAGGACTTGATTGATTACCTGGAGTAGTATCTCTACCTGCATGCCAAATCTCAATATTATACCTAACCTACAATGGCTGTCTATTTATAGTCACCCTCCCAATTTCCCAGAAACCTATTTGGAAATTTTTCATATTTGGACTTTTCTGGTTGTTTGTTTATTTGCTTCCCTCTCTACATGTATGCAAATATTTCAATTTTCTACCATATGAAAATATGTTATTCTATCAGTTTTGAATATTCGGGGGAGGGGGCGAGGGACGGGTTTATAAAGGGGACTGAACTCATCCTCCCCCATTCAATATATTTGAGTTTTAATTATGGTTTTTTAGTATGTTGGAAGGGGGAGGCGGGGCTCTTGAACCTTCCTGACAAATTTAAATCTTCTACCTCAGTGAGAAGTATTTTTTAATATAGGTTTTGGAGATTTCGAAACACTCCTTTCCCACTTGTACGGTCATTTTTTTATATTAATTTATTAAAATTTTATTGCGTTGTGGGTTTATTTGATAAATTAAAACATTGTAAAATATATCTTACACCGTTGATTTCAATAATTAAGAATGATACACTTAACATATTACATCTGATTAGCTAAATGATTATGTGGATATATATTTTACTTCTATTACACTTGCAAAAAATATTGGCAAAAAAAATGAGATACACTTTTCCACCTATTTTCCTGTAATTCGTATTGATTTTTTTTTGAAGTAGTGTTTGGCGTGTCTATTTCCTACTCGAGAAAACTGTTTAAACGATTTTGACAAACGAACACTAATTTTAAGGGTTAGGGTCCGAGGATGTCGGCAAAAATAGTAGCCTAAGACCAAAATCCTATTTTCCTATCGAATTTTCCATCTTTTCCTTCTGTGTGGGCAGTTTTGTCATCTGTTCAATTATCCTTTGTTTACATCACCATTGTAACCATGATTTGTGTATAGTTGTACATCGGTAAATAAAATATATACATTTTGTTAAAAATAATAACAGCTCGATTCTTATTTGAGTGGTTTGGTGCAAAAAATAAATTGTGAGCTGGGAGAGGGGTTGTTTCAAAGTTCTCATCGGGGCGTGAACGGGAAATATATACGTTTTGATTCAAATTATATACTAAATATCTATGTAATTTTGATAGCCTTTAACGAGTTAACTTTTAACTATAAAGTGAGTGAAGGCTTATTACATGGATCCTTTCCCAATAAAAAGTTTAGAATACATTTTATTGCAATATTCTTCATTAATCGTTGCATTGTTATTATTTAAACGCCTTTGATGGTAACTTTACGTGGATGAGTCTCACTATTTATCCGATATTTTTTGTTTGTTTTAAAATGTACACTCAACTTAACCTGACCTATTGCACTATGAGCCTATCCAACAAGTCAAATCATAACGGAACCATGCAAAGTAAGGTGGAGGGTGTAATATTTATTACTGATATTGGGAGTATAATCAAAAAAGTTTAAAGATTTTTTTCGTTGAAACACCCAAATTAATTATGCACAATATCTTGTAGCTTGTAGGAAATAGAACACGTTATATAAGGACAATTTATACTGTACAACTTTAAGCTGTAAGCACAGATAACCTTATTTCAATGTCGGGTTAATGAATGATTGCATATTTATTGTGTCGGTCGTGCCGGGCCTAGGTGGTTTCATCTACAAATAGGTGTTAAATGGCCAGAAAAACTTACTGTTATAAATATTTGTATAGTAATAGCTCCCTCTGTCCTCCTCCCTCCAGTCAAACAAAGAAATTTAAAAACCAAAAACTCCTATTATTTTATAGTATAACAGCTCATCCCGTCCATTAAAAGAAAGGACCAGCCAGTTTACGGTCGACTGCTATTCAAAATGAAGGGGATTACCCCGCCACTAAGCCTATTACGAGGCCAACTGCACTTGGGATTACCCCCTCTTCCTTCTCCACCTGAGCTCGCGGTGAAAACAAATTTCACAAAGTGGGCCGGAATGAGAAATTGATTGAAGTCAAAGGATCATTTACAGTCTTTTTTAACCTCAATTTAAACTTGTCATTGTATACGTTTTATTCTATTCAAATTATAAAATATATAAAGGCAGACCTACGTTGATTTCACCACGTTTTTAAATTTATAAGTGGAAAATAAATTAAACCATTTTAATTTATAGGCCTATAACTTCAAAGTAAGTTTTAACAATTTGAAGCTTTGATTTTGCACTTTTATTAACAAGAGGAACAGATTTTCTGATTTACATTTATCAGCGTCTAAAAATTCAAATTAATCGATTTTCATCACTTTTCATCACTTTAATGGTGTTAAAGTCTCGGAACTTTTTACAGAAATTGAACTGTTGGCTCCAAATAACAAATTCTGGCTGTGTTATAATTTCATTTTTTTCTTAATTTGATCAAATTGACGTTTTAATTAAAAGAATTAGATTAGTAGGTATCTCAAAAACCTTGATTTTAAGTAGCGGATATTTTGTCATTGTCATAATAACTTGCTATAGATGATTTGTAAAGATTACAATACGATCACCCACCTCGGTGGCGTAGTTGACTAATGCACTAGTCGTGTTGAGCTCGACCGCCTAGGACGGAGAGATCTAGGTTCGAATCTCGGTCGGTGAACTGTGGTGGCTTTACCTAAATTGTTTTCCACTCTCCCTCCACGCAAATTCGGGTTCACTTCCTCTAAAATTCAACCTGCCAATTCCTAATCCATTAGCGTAATTAGTACTTAGGTGTATAACCCGAATGGGTAGTAAGACGCGGTGCTAAATATTAAATATTATACAATACGATCGTATTATCACTTTATAAAATATTTATTATTACATTTCAAAATTACATTTTTATATAGCTGTTTGTATGATTTATTTTCTTTTGATCTTACTAATTAAAATATTTAAATGTATTTCAAACAAATGGTGAATCAGTTCAGAGCCGTTAGGTACTTGACTTTTTGCCTCTACGAGAAATGTTTTTTTAATACCTACTTTTCAAACTCATGCTGTCCACAGCTTTGAATCATTACTTCACTTAACACACTTTTGCGGGCTATCCTTTAGCGAACTCTTACAGAACTTTCTCCCCTACTCCCCCTTTCGACGGAATATTCCTAATTCTCATTCTCTTAACAATCACTTCCCCTTACTCACCCAAAAGCAGCAACAAATAATCTCTCTGTCAGTCTTTCCAGTGACAGCTTGGAATAGGGAATGGAGAGCGGAGAGCATGTCATTAGTAACATAGAGCAGAGTCATTGATATGTATCACCCTGGCCAACTGACTTTTAGCCACTCGGTTTTTGAAAGCGCCCATCGTTTGTGCTACATTAGTGCTGGTTAGTGCTAAATTCTAATCGTTAGTTCTGGCTAGTGCTCGATTTTAATCGTTAGTGCTGTAAATCTAAGGCACTAATTCACAATTTAATGTGGGTGGCTAGGAAGATATATCCTTGGCCACCCGGTATAACAAATAATCGGGATATCCATTTTTTGAAAACGCCCATCATTTGTGCTACGTTTGTGCTGGTTAGGGCTCGATTTTCATCGTAATTAATTAACTCGATGCACCTCTTTTCTTGACTTTTGTAAAAAAGTTAGTTTTTACCACCTGCAAATAACATATTATTTTCCCTGATGAATAATTATAACATGCCACCTCTGTATATTTACTGGATTGTTGTGAAGAAGCCTGAGTTTACCACCTACAATATCCAAGCTATTCTCCATGGTGAGGTGAAATCACGTCTGCGCTGTATTTATTGTGAATACAGCACTTTTAATATTATTTTGGTCACACTACTTGATTAGACCCTTAGACCATTAATATTTGCTAATATAACATAGGTATGTATAGTTTTTTAACCTAAATAATCAATCTTATTTAAATAAAACTTTATGTAGGCTAGAGATTGATCCAACTTAAAATTTGTTTTTGATCTAATGTTTGCTGAAGTGAGTTTTAAGGGAATGATTAATTGGATTAATTGATAGAAAACCAATTTATCGTTCAGAATAGTAGTTTCTGACAATGTTTTAAATTTGAAAAATAAAATTAATACCAAGCATTTAAAGTTTTAGTTGACATTATTAATTTAATTGATATCTGAAAATTATTAACTGTGAGCTCTAGATTTTTGGGTGTGACATATTAACTTGATACAGATGAGCGTGTAAAGAATGGAATCAGATTGTACACACCAATTTTGAACAATCAAACATTTATTATTACAAAGAAACCTGTCTTTTCGAGAGTGTTTATATGTGTTAATTTAATTTTTATCTTGTTACATAAATAATATAATTTTTAAATTATAAAGGTTTTGCATAACACCATAAACCATTTATTCTTAAATACTTTTGTCTGATACGTACATACTTTAGAATTAAGCTAAGAATGCGTTTTTATAGGCTATTATAGGAAAAAGTTGTTTTGTTTGTTAATTTTTCTAATTTTATTCTGTTGGAGATCAATATAGTATGACAATGTGTTTTTCTAATTCTTATTTATCTACACATATTATTTTAATGCATGCCTACTTGTTTCGTGCAAGCAGAGATTTTTGGAGCCAGAAATTCTGCCCACCCCCTGCACCCTTTCACACTCAGGATAATGACCTAGTGTGGCCCATAGAAAAATACGGCCCTTGTTTGAAAACTTTTAATATTTTCTGTGGCTTTCTAAAATATTGGTATTGATTTTATATAGTGATTTGACCTTTTTTGAATTTATTACTTTTATTATACATATATCATCTAGTAAAACCATGACACAAATATTGTTTATGTATCTTACAAAAAAATGACAAACATTGCTACTTAATGTTTATTATCCTAATTATAATTATTTAGGTGTTATTATTATATTTGTATTTATTACTGTTTTATACTCATCAGTTTGTGTATGAGTTTTATATAAAAACGAATATTGATGTTTTCAGAGTTTAATAACTAATATTTCAGGAATGAGTTCTAAGCCCAGTGCTTCTTGATTTAAATTTGTTCAGTGTCAATTCTGCATAGTAGGCTTCTTCCAATAATGTTCACCGGTGCTGTTTTTTTTATGTTCCATGACATTACTACATTTGGCTAAATATGTCCATATAATAAAACCCATAAATTTAAAATCTATTTTAGGAATTTAAATATAAAGATGGAGCTGATGTATGTAGTTTAATATATGTATGTATATTATCTCGAATATTAATTTAGGATAATTTTAAGGATCTGAATCCAATGTTATGCACAAATCTGTAATAGTAATAATAGCTATGAATGAGTGATTGCTACAAAGTCACCTTGAAGGGTAGGTTGGAAAACATAATTATAAAATAACAACTAATATTTGTATATTTAAGGAACTAAATTTGATGAATAGGATCCGCATATGGCTCCGGAGCCACACGTTCCCAACCCTTGATATAGGCCTATATTATAGAAATAAAGATACCATATTCTTGTTAACATATTGAAAGTCCAAAATAAATGTCAAATTTGGTCAACATTATAGAAAATTGGTAGACAACTGCTATCATAAAGAAAAGTATTACTATTCTATTATATCCTTTCTCTATGCTGCTATAGATCATCGTCAAAAAATCGCTTGTAATATATAACTTTGCTTGACCAACTTTATATATTCAAGAATAATTTATCTACTATAAAAAAAAATCATATTAAAAATAGAAAAGATGACACACCTGTTTTTAAGGAATTAACTGACCATTGGGAGACAATAGATGATAATGCCCAAATATACTGGTTATTGATAAAAAAAGTTATTGCATAAGTTTTAATACAAGGGCTATTTTACAATTCAATCTAGAGCTAGGACCCCCCCCCCCTCTCCCAATGAATCTGAATGAGATTTGAGCCCCAACCTTATTGTCACCGAAAAATGTCACCTTGGCCTACATGATAGTTTTCTATGATATAATATGAAGATAATAAAATACGTTTTAGTCCATATTAAAAATATATTTACTAGAGAAACTTCCTATAGATAATTTGACACTCATTTATAAAGACGATAATACAAACTTGCTTTGAAAAAAAGCCCTCAGAATTCCAACAATATTATTTTCCACCGGGGTCATTCGATCTGGGAGGGAGCGAAGGTGGGTTATTTTACACCAATCAATCATTCATAATTGATCACTTGTAATTAATTTTTAAGAAGTCGATTTTTTTAACCTCTTCGACACCCTTAAAGATCCCGTAACTTGTAAGAACAAAGATTGAAACTTACCCTGTGCTTAAAACGAGTGAAAACAAAAGAACACTCAATATAGTTTTTATGTATTCTCACATTTTTATAAAATCACGAGGCTACTCTATTTTATTTTATCAACTAGTTCTGTATAATTTAAATTACTCTACCATCCTCTAAATAGCTAATTTAACCATTTTAAAATTGTGTAGTCCATACAAAAATGTTTTAAAAGCACGCGCTCTACAAAAAAAAAAAGGGGTGCATTAAATGAGTGAGGGCTCATGGCCTGTAAATTCTTAAAGCTGGCCCCGAAGGGAACCAACACAAAATTAACTGTGGAAATACACATATTTTGTTGATAGATTTTATTTGATCATAATTTAAAAAAAGGGCGTTTTAACGATTTAATCTATAGGTAGGATTTGAACCTCACCCAATTAATTCGAATGTGATTTGAACTTCGACGTCACGGTTAGTGAAAACAGTCAAATGTATTTTAATTTTCTATGTCATCATTAAACAATACATTATGTTTACTAAAGTAGATAACTTTCTCTAAATAATTTGATGATAATTTTCTTATTTGGTCTTATTCTGAACCAAGAGTATTTGGTTCGATTCCCTGCACGTTCGATAAAACTATCATTGATATGATTGGGATTTTCCTCTCTCATTGACGATTTGACAGCTGGGGGTCTCGTTGTGACTGTTATGGAGTAAGCTAGTTTGTCATTCATGCACTGATATAATTAGTTGGTTTAATAAAGTGCACGTTATAATAAGTTGAAAAAGCGTATGTAAGAAATAATAAAAAATGCCTTCAATTAGTTTTTATTTTCATAAAGAGGAAATTCCCAAAATATAACGATTCATGTAACCCAGATGAGCTTATCGTATGCTCAAAACTGTCACTTATTGCAGATTAGTCAGGAACAAGGAACAAGGACCTAAGTACACATTTATTAGTACGCGATAAACATCTAAAGGCAGCGGAACAAATACATCCTTCCTCTAAAGAAAACTGGCTCCTAATGGAAACATTATTACCTTTCACTGGGGGCATTTAGTCTTGGAGGGGTTTGAGGGGAGGTTAATTCACCCCACTCTATCATAATTGATCACTTAAAATTGGATTTTTAGTAAGTACATTTTTTCAACCACTGGAACACCCTTAACACTCACACGTGGAGCGAGAAGTTAATCTCATCTGATTTGCTGGTAATGGGAATGTCTGGGCTCATACCCTGACCGTTGTATAGAGGTAGTATTATTTAAATGATTTCCAGCTCTACCTCCACGCAAACATGTGTATATTTCCTCTAGATTGGGGGTCGGCAACAGGTTTATCACAATCGACCGGTCGATCTCGAATACATTTTCAGTCAAACACGTAAGGAAACTCATATTTGAGACTTTTAAACTTGAAAATATGTATCAAGTACTTTCAAACAATATTAGAATGTGAACAAAATTATCTTTATTGCTCATCAACGACAATTAATTCATTTTATACGAAAATGAAATAGTTTAACCCAACAATAAAATACACATTTAGTTCATTTTATTATTCTTTTCTATAATACTAATTTGAGGAAGGTTAAATTTAAGGCAGCGTTTCTCAAAATGTGCTCCTTGGAGTCCTGGGGCTCGCTGAGACCCCTTCAGGGACTCCACGAGACTTTAAAATCTTTGTGAGGCTAGATTTTCTAGATACCCTTCAACCAAAACAAAATATTGCAACAGATTGAATGCAAAAGCAGACATGCGAACCCAGCTGTATTCTATTATACTAGATATTAAATAGACTTGCAAAAATGCTAGGCAATTCCAATCTTCTCACTATATTATTATTAGCACCGCGTCTTACTACCCGTTCGGGCTATACGCATTCTCACTATAGAATAATTAGGCCTATTTACAAATAATATATGTTATATTTACAAGTAGCCTGATTGTGTTTATTTAAATACTTAAAACCAATATTTTGCGTTTAATCCGAAAGGGTACCTATTAAAACGTGGGAAAATTTATTTTAGAAAATGTCTCGAAGTTTCAAATTATAATACGGTAAACATCAATAAGTATTTTTTGAGTTCCCCAACAATTTTTAGATGTTTAAAGAGCTTCAAAGACCCCAAAATTCGAGACCCGCTGCTTTAAGGAATACATATTAAAAAGTGGGCCGCACTCTTGTCTAGAATTTGCGAGAGGGTCGCTTCTAGCGGACACTGGACGGCAATTACCAGCTGCGAGTTGGAGTTGGAGCGGACACCACACACTCACCTGTCATGTGACAGTCGTGAACATATCCTCAGAGGAACATGGGATGCGAGTGGTCTAAATGGCATTTGTAATAAGTGTGTACGACAGTACTATACGATACCTTGATCTAGCATCCATCTGGCATGTGATTGGTCCGATGACTGACATTTGATGATTGTGTCCGACAGTACTATGCGTTACCTTGATCTAGCCTCCACCTGACATACGAGTGGTCCAACTGGAATTATCAGCCTATGGCCTCTATAAGATGCATAGGCAACAACAAAAGTATCGTGGAGAAACTATGATTGATCACGATACATTTGATAATTTTACAAGAAGATCGGGGTACAAAAGATTGGCCCCTTGTACGGATAACACCTTCCTCATCTATGGCACATTAGTGTAAATGTGCGCACAGTCCGGACGAGCTGTAAGACGTGGGGCATGATATTAAATAAAAAGAGTTGTTTCATATCGTATGTCACCAGGGTTTGTCAGCTATCATTCCTGGTCATCTACTGGCAATGACGGGTGTGTAATCATCTTCTGAAGTTGGATCAACATGTAGGTGTGGTTACTTCGTCATTGTGTGATGATGTGATAATGTGATGACAGTAGAAGTCTTAAACCTAGCGTGAACCTAATTAGCCAGAGCATGGCAGACATAGGAACAATTACCTCTCGGGACGAATACCTATGGTACCACCGGGAATCAAACCCCGGCACCTCTAGACTAGTAGCTAGGAAAGTTGACCACTAGACCCAAAAGGCTGACCAAAGGAGATGTTCATGACCCAATTAAAGGACTGTCGAATAAATTAGGTCTATATCCCCTTAAATTGCCACTGTCAAGATTCATATAAACTCTCATTTAATTGATTTTAGTAATTTCTTAAACAGGCTCATAGGAGGATATAGAGAATATAAATAAACACTATATACGTATACAGAAGGAAGTATTAAACATAAAACTGTTCTTCCTAGTACGCCAATCTTGGATCACAATAAACATTTCATTTACGTTGTTAGTAAACATCTTAATTATATTCATAGCAAGCCTTTCGTTGAGAGAAGGATTGATATAGTGACAGAGAGAGACAGAGATAGAGAGATACATAGATAGAAAGAGACAGAGAGAGATACATATAGAGAAAAAGAGACAAAGAGATATACATAGAGAGATACACAGGCAGATAGAGGGACAAAGAGAGATACCTAGCCAGAAAAAGAGACAAAGAGAGATACATAGAGAAATACATAGTCAGATAGAGGTACAGAGAGAGATACATTTACCGAGAAGGACACATAGGCATACAATAAACAGCGAGAGATATATAGAGCGATACACAGGCAGAAAAGAAACAGAGAGAGATATATAGAGCGATACACAGGCAGAAAAGAAACAGAGAGAGATATATAGAGCGATACGTAGGCAGAAAAGAAACAGAGAGAGATATATAGAGCGATACACAGGCAGAAAAGAAACAGAGAGAGATATATAGAGCGATACGTAGGCAGAAAAAAATATATATAGGCAGAAAGAGAGACAAAGATATACATAGGCAGAAAAATATACAGAAAGAGATACATATATATAGGTAGAAAGAGAGATACATAGGCAGAAAGAGAGGCAGAGATGTATACAAAGGCAGATAGATGGACATAGAGAGCTACATAGGCAAAGAGAGAGGTAAATAGACAAAGAAAGAGAGACAGAGAGAGAATGATTGGGACTTGAACTCCTGTTGGGTCTATTGAGGCTATAGTTTTTTATTTAAATGGATTCCCACTATTTCTCTACACAAATGCGGGCACCATTCCTTTTACATTATTTAACTAGTGTGACTAAATGCGCATGATCTGGAGCTTTACTAAGCAAAACTAAATAAGCTTTTAGCATAGGAATTGAGTAGGAATACAAAAATAAATAGTTTTGTTAGCATAGCGTCTCAGCCTACTACCCGTTCGGGCTAAACGACTATGTACCAACTACACTAATATGTTAGGGATAATGAAGGTAGAGTTTAGAGAAAGTGTACCCACATTTGTGTAGAATGAGAATAGAAAACCGTTTAGGAAAAAATAGCCTCAGTGCACTCTAACCCCAATCTCCCAGTCCTCGGGAGTCTAGTATTTTGCGGCCATCGAAGCGAGTAATAAATATTTAATCATATTTTGGAGTGGATAATTGAGCCCTCCAAAACACCGACTCTTATTACGATACTGGTCACATGTCTTGCGCGCGTATCATGCAGCGTTACGTACCTAACTACCGTGTCATGAACTGAAACAAAACTGTGTGACTGGCTCTCATAGCACGGTATTTGTCGCGTCACTGTTCATGCACCGTTTGATGAAAACTATAGAGTTGGCTAGTCAAGCAGGCAAACAACGCCAGAACACCATGGACACGTCATTTAAGCTCCAGGTCACACGGGAATATCTTACTGGCAGCTAGCGCTCAACTATCACCGTGTGAACCACAAGAAATACTGCTAGTGCTAGTAGAACTCGAACACAAGCTTCTCAAAACATCACGCCTCCGACATCTGTTGACGACATTTTAACACAGTAACAAATAAAAACAAACCCTGTACTCTCAGTTAATTAACTAGCCTTGTGTGACAGGGTTACTAGCCGATAGTAAATGCTGCGTTAATTAGCAAGACCTACTAGCGGCTAGTATACCTGTCACAAGAGGCTAGACTAGTTTAACTTCACTAGCCGCTAGTGAATCTCTCGCCGGCGAGTAGTACTAGCTTCTAGTTGAGGTACTCACACGACGCTGGTTCGTTGATTGTAAAAGCTGCTAGTAACTAGCCCTGTATGACCGAAGCTTAAGAGTCTCAAGCTTGGTTCCCCAAAAAACCTAAACGATTATAATTTGTGAAATTGAGATTCATCCTTTGATTGTAAGGAGTTAATTGCCGGGAAACTGGGTGTTTGTGTCTGCTCTTGATATAAGTGAATTTTTCTTAAGATGGGGTGCTAGTGAACGTGAGTTTAGGGCAGTATTTTCGAAGTTTTTATAGCATAAACATTTATTTGGCCAAAATAAATTAAATATTTCTTCTATAGAAAAATAGAGTTTAGTTTTCCGCACATGCTAATCTCAACAGTTCTTTAATATCTATCAAGGGTGTCCTGGAATTTAGTGACAACTTTTTCTCTTCATTTAAAAAGTTTGTCACCAAATGCCGCTATGCTCATGACAGATATTCAAGAACTCTTGAGATTAGCATGTGCAGAAAACTAAACTCTATGTTTCTATAAAAGAAATATTTATTTATTTTTGCCAAAAAATGTTTATGCTATAAAAACTGCAAAATTAATGCACTAAACTGGCGTCCACTAGCACTCCACCTTAAACACATGCTTTAGTAACCAATATTACTGGAACCAACCCAACACACAGTCCCTCGGCTGACAATCCACCAGTGATAAACGTTGGCTCATACCGGAATCGAGCCCGGGATTTCTGGCTCAAAAGCGAAGTGAAGTTGAAGCAAAGCTGGAAACATGGGAATAATTTTTTTAGCATAATGTCTTAATTACTTGTTCGGGATTTACACATATGTACTAGTTATGCTAATGGGTTAGGGAGGTTGAATTGATAGGAAGTGTATCCACATTTGCGTGGAGGGAGGGTGGGAAACAATTTAGGAACAACTACCCTCAGTAGAACAGACCAGGATTCGAACCCCGATTTCCCCAACATTGGCTGTCCAGCTTATTGTAATTGACGTCTTAGACTATTTGACAACTAAAGAGGGTTTTGAAAAATTGAAGCTTAAGTCAAAGGTAAGTTATTTTTCGATCATCGCATTTTAATACCTGTTCATGCTATACACATATATGACAATTACTCTAATGGGATAAGGATGAGGAAGATAGCATTTTAGAGTTAGTATATAGGCTACACATATGCGTGGAAGGAGAGTGGGAAATCATGTAGTAAGCACCCCTCTCCGTACATCATTACAAGATTCCAACCGCAATTCATCAACAGGCCGGTTTAGCGTGAGAGTGACGTCTTAAACAATTTAGCCACTGAAGCGGGTCAATTTTTGCTTTGTTTTCACATAGCACTATTTTTTAAATAAAGAGAAGGCTTTGAGAAAGAAAAATAAAGCATAATATATTATTTTATACTAACATATATGGGTGAATCTATGGTTACTTTATTAATGTCATTTAATCACTAGTCAGTTAAAAAAACTGTTTCGTAGTTGTTATGAAAATATTGTGTTGAAACTTGTCATAGTTAGTGAGATGTTTAAAAGCTGTTAATAAAAATTCGAGATTTTCTTCTACTTCGAAATGTTTTTAAGTTTCAAAAGCTATTTTGAGTGTCGATGTCGAAGCAAATAATATTTTATCTTTGACTTAGACGTTTCGAAGCTTCGCGCAACCCTGCAACAAATAAACAATCAACCAACTTCAAGAGTCAAATGGTATGAGGCGTCACTTTCGCAATGAGCTAGACTGCTGACGACGGGGAGATCCGAGTTCAAATACCACTCGGGTGTACCAAGTGTGATTTTCCCTAAATGGTTTTACTCTTTCTCAACGCAAATACGGGTACACTTCCTCAAATTCAACCTTCCTTACACATTAGCGTAATTAGTTCATATAACTATAATCCGAACGGGTAGTAAGACGGGGTGCTGGAATAACAAAATAATGTAACTAATAGGTTAACTAAATGTTTAATAAATGTTTCGGTGGTTGCATGGTGTAAGGTCTCGTGTGGGTTAAACTAGACTGCTGGTGGCAAAGAGATCGGCTTTCGAATCCCGGTTGAGTGTATTTTTACAAAATGGTTTTTAACTCCTCCTCCATAAAAAGCGGGTAAAACTCCTCTAAATCCAACCTTCCTCTTCACTAACTTATTAGCTTAATTAGTACATGTGCGTATAACCTGAACAGGTAGTAAGACCCGGTGCTAATGTATTATATATAACATAGCTCTCAACAGGCCGTAAAAAGTTCAAAACTAAACATTAGCACAGTTGTATCGTTTTATTTCAACTGCCCTTTTTAGTCCTTGATTAAATTGTTTCAAATTTGAGAACATTTTTAATTTATGAGCATTCCTATTAAATTAACTTTCAATCCGTTTAAGAGCCCAAAACTAATTCCAGTGTGGCTTTTTATGGAGTGTAATATATTTACTTGCAGAGAATAATGTTTTTAGGATTATGAACGCAACTTTATGGCGTAATGAAGTTCAAATGATAATTTATCTACTGTCGTCTCGGATCGTAATGAGACTCCTATAGATGAAATAAAAACTACATTTAGAACATCCAAACTCAATAACAAAATATCCCTTTAGTGTCGATCTCTCTTACGGCTAATTGCACCAGTGAACACGCAAAAAGAAAGAAAGAGAATCTGTAGTGTACAGAATGGTTTGACTGTGATGGCAAGGTCAGGTTTACATCTCCGCAGGATGTACTAAGGCAATATTTCCTAAATAATTTCTCACGCTTTCTCCATGAAAATATGGGTACACTCTTTCTAAAAGCCCACCTTAAGTGGAGTTTCTTACTTATTATACAATACATACACAGTCAGAAATCTTAGACCAATTAACCACTTTGACAGTAAACCTAGAAGATTAGAAAGCTTAAATTCGGCTTTGACTTATACAAAATGTTCGTAAACTCGTAGCCCAAACTGTACATATGGTTTGTTTGAACCAACATAATACAAAATTCCTATACACTTACATCTGGAAAACTATGCTAATACCATTAAATTGTGTTCAAAATTCGGCGTACAGCACTTGGAGAGCAAAGCGGTTCAAGCATGTATGTACAACAGGTTGCATAGTAGTTAGGCACGTGGCATTGTATTCGTAATAATGGCAAGCACTTTCTGTGATGCAAGAATGTTAATGATAGCCCTCAGAAGTATTTGCATTTCTAATGGACTGGTGTGTTGTTTAGTATTAATTGTGGTATGTTCTACTGCCGTGCTCCAAGATGTCGAGGTTTGTAGTGGCGCACGCCTAACTCCTATGCAACCTGTTGTACACGCATTCTTGCACATCTTTGCTCTCCCCGGTGCTGTACGCCGAGTCTTTGAACATAATTAATGGTATTAGCATAGTTTTCCTAATACAAGTGTACAGAGATTTTGTATTACTTTTTGTTCAAACAAACTATATGTGCAGCTTGGCCTATGAGTTTCCAAACATTTTATATATTAAGTAAAACTTGCGTGTGCTTCTCAAGTGTATTTTTGTTTTACTTTTACATACATTACGAGTTTTACGCCTTAAAAACCTAGAGAATGAAAACTTTACATAATTATGTAGTGTACTTAAAGAAAGTTGAGAATGTGCACAGATTGCTGTTTTAGCATTTACATAGTGCAAACATTACACATTAGCCTGCGTGACCTTTGATGTCGGTTTATTTATGACGTACTTTAGTAATTATGAATGGTGCCAACTTAACATCTCCTAAAATCTACTTGTAATAATAATATAATAATATTTAGCACCGCGTCTTACTACCCGCTCGGGTTATACGCTAGTACTATTTACTCTAATGAATTAGGAATTGGGAGGTTAATTAAAGAAGTGAACCCGCATTTGCGTGAGGAGAGTGGAAAACATTTAGGAAAAACCACCCCAGTCACCCGACCGAGATTCGAACCTCGATCTACCCGTCCTCGGCGGTCGAGCTCAACACGACTAGCGCGTTAGCCAACTACGCCACCGTAGGCGGTTAAAATCTACTTACATTTTAGGGAAATCATTAGAGTGTGCACCGTAGAAATATTAAAAAAACAAAAAAAAATGAAAGCCTGAAGCACTATAAATTATGACCACTGATTGGGATGAATAAGAAACTATGAAACATAGAAAGTGATAACTTGGTATTGGCGTTAAATGTACATCCTCCTAAAAACACAGGTACATCAGCAATATATATGCCCTAATCAACACTAACTAACAATTCGTAGTACATAGAAACCTCTGCAAAAAATGCAACCAAAAACTCACTTCTATTAAAAAAATATTTACAACAAAGTTTATGTTGTTAATATCAAATTTATCGAAATTTTGCAAATACAAAAGAAGTGATATTGAATAGTCATCACAAGCACGGAATTATTCATAGTTCAAAGAAAATTTTAATAGCTAGCCCAGCACAACACTAAATAAAAGCAAGTACTCACTTATTACAGCTATGATCTATTAATAGTACGGTTGCGGTTTTAATTTAAAATTAAATGCTAAATGAAACACTTTACAAAATTAATACAAACTAATCGATAGAAACAAATCACGAAGTGTTTATCTCATGTCAACAAAAATTAAATAACAATATTATTTTTAGATTCAATGTAAATATTACAAAAAAGGTTTATTTTATTTTAATTTCAATTTGTATACACAATACATTTTTAATAAAAAAAATTACATGTAAGTATGTAACTTACACAACAAATTTAAAATTATTTTTGGCAGGGATGCGTTCTAAAAACTTGGTGGCCTATTTTTCCTAAAATATTAAGGTAAATACTTTGAACCTCCGGATTTCAAAGATATTCAGACTATATTTCTAAAATATTATATGTTTTATTTTAAAAATTTGTTCATCAAATAAGTTCTAGTTGATTCATTGTAAATTATAATTTTATTACAATTTTTTTAAAATAATTATCTATCGTACTTCATGGTTAATCAATGTATATGACTTAAAATATATATTCCTTCTACTACACCATAAATTTTATCTTTAATCTTAAATAATGAAATGGGAATACCTTCATAAAATATAAAATGAGGTCTTTGTGTACTTTTCATTGTTATATAACAAAGTTTTTCTCATAATGTTCATGATTATTTGGTAAGGAGTAGTAATAATTGATAATACAGTTAAATCATCGTTTTTATTCCCTTCTACTTATTTTATATATATTTTTTTCTTCTATGACGACGACATGTTTCGGTGAATTTCACACCATCTTCAGAACTTATCTCTATTACAGATGATCGATTTTACTACATACTATTGGAAAGTTTGTGAACATTTTATCTAGTGAGATGATCATTGCATTGGACCATTACAGTGGAAGAGGCAATTCTGCATTCTGTGGAACGCTCACCGGATGCCTGTCATCACCAGCCACTTAAGTCCGTGTGAAAAACAGTGCATAACCAATTACTGCACCCCTTCAATTTGCAACTTGTGCATGAATGGACTCCAGCTCTGGACTTTGAACGCCGAAGGACATTCTGTGAGTGGTTGCTGCACTATTACACCTAAGGGGACGGCCAGACTGGGCGAGCGAGCGAGCGACTAGAATATAAAATAGAACACATTAGTTGTAATGAGAGGTGGCCAGGCTGTAGCGACAGAGCGCGCACGCTTGAAAGATAGAACTGGTTCTACTTTTCAAGCGCGCGCGCTCGACCCAGTACAGTATAGTTTACAGGCGCTAAGCAATATTAGTGTATGTTGGTTCATTGAGTGCTAGGAAAACTTCTTATTTTGACATTTTTATTAATATCGATAGGTTTAGCACACTTGCTACTAACGGCCTAATTTAATTGGTAAGATCATAAACCATACCTATGTATATGTATTTATAAAATTAATATGTTAAAATACTTCAATATTATCAAAGTAGGCATTTACAAATAAGAATCACCATTAGCGTGGAGAGAGGATGAGAAAACCACAACAATACATCACTTGTTAAAAACTACTCTCAGTTCACTGAGCCAAGATTCGGAGCCTCCTCGTCAACAACTATCAAGAGCTATTTGCTGATCACGTTCTCACTGGCTAGTTTGGCCACCCAGTCGCTTGCGCGCTCGCACGCTTGTCGGTCTGGACGAACCCTTAGACCCTATGAAATGTCTGCATGACTACGAGGTGAAAACTACTCATACTTTCTGCAGGCCGCTCTCCCCCAACTACTGGAGGACGTTCCGCTGGTAACACAGCTGAACATGTTGCTGCTTCAAAATGGAAGGAACCCTTGTATATTACGGCTGTGCAATGATATGTCATTTGGACGAATATCTCAGGCGCTGGGATTGGGCGCAACGGTTCTGTTGCATGCCCGGCGCGCTCTCCCAATCTTATGCCTCACGACATCTTGTTGTGGGGCCACTCCCAAAGGCACAACACGAGAGAACATCTATGGAATGCAATTGTTGCTGCTGGAAATACAATCTGGGATATGCCACACATCTTTCGACGAACACGACAGGAGGGATGAACAGTGTTGTGAGTGCAATGGTGGACACTTCAAACATTTCCCATGAACGTGCAGTGTTCCACTACCAAGGTAAATAAACAACTCTATGACATTACGGTAGTCTCTGTCTTTCCTGCCCCTGTCACTCTCTTGATAACAAAGAGGTCCCAACAATATGTTGTTATGATACTTTATTTTCTTTTTCAGTGTAGATTCCAATGCACCACTTTATTGAATACAATTTACGAGTCACCTGTTTTAAGCTACGGGAAATGTGAGTGATATGGATGATGTCGATATTAGTCGGAAGATGTCAGCATTATCCAAGTGCACTGGATTAAGTCAGAAATAGAAAGTAATTTATCTCATGTTCGATCTTATCAGGATAATTTCGACGAAAACCAGCAAGACTTGAATAATATTGACTACCATTTGTAAAACTAAAAGCGTTTCAATACGGACTATATTATGGAACGTTATTTCGATATGGGACCTGAAATTTAATCGTGGCAATGCACTAACTAACATTAAAAATGCCTCAGTTTGATGCTTTATTTTCCATTAACCTAACCTAACTTAGTCTAAACTCACATGACCTAACCTAACCTATCCTAACCTAATCTAACTATACCCATCCCTAGTATCTGACATTATCCAAGTGCGGGTGGATAATATTAATATTATCCTTATAAACTTCAACAAATATTATTCGATCACTTCTCACTTAACATTATACACGTGCTTTGTATAATACAACACTATATGGATAATATTGACTGAAACCAAGTTCGGACCTTACCCGTAGCATTTATATAGTATATATAAAAACAAAACAAAATATTTATAACAAACGTTTGTTAATATATACATATTGTTGAAATGCCTATTTAAAAATTTCCAGTTTTATAAAAAAAAAACACTTTAACGTATTTAGTTATAATTCAATAATCATTATTATATATATTTTAAAACCATAAAAATATCAGAGCAGGTCCCTAACAGTGATTATTTTAGAACAATGGTTTATTAGAGTGCTACTACACTGTCATGTTTCTTTTATAAGAAAAAATATTTAATTTTATTAAAATATATGATAAAAGAGCTGACATCACTTTTAATAAAATGTATGTTTTACATTATATTGCATTTTCTTTAAAGTTTTTACGATAGATGTGGCTACAAAAGCACCAATCATTTCAACAACATTTTCAAATGAACCACGGTACTTTAAAATGAACCCACCAATGTTTCTTTATTAATTAAAGGAAAAGCACACTTTTTATATAGCCTGAATGTGTCATACAAGAACATATTTTGTTCAGACAAATACATTTTTAACTGCTTCAAATATCCCGGTAAATATTTCAGACTTAGCCATTTTATTTGATAGAACTCTAAAAGCATGTTATATGATGTAAGTACTTTATAAATTATATTATGATTTTATAAATTATCTTAAATATATCGTCGAGGTTACATACAATTTTTTTCATCAAAGAACATTTAAAAAATAAATGTAGCACTGTAAAACCACCATTAACCAAGGGTATACCGTTGAATGTATATACAACGTGTTTCTAAAACATTGCATCAAACTTTGGCAGGATACTCCTTGGGTGAAATTAGAATAATTCTCATAAGCAACCTAGGGTCCATCTTCAATATTAAGGGCGGTATACACCCCTAAAGACAGAGCTAGAAACGACTGTTGTGTGAAATATCATGAAAACTGCTTAGGGTATTACAACGAATCTTTGTATACTACTTATTGAAACCTTGATCATTAATAAACTAAATGTGCTGTTACCGTTACCCACCCCCATCATGTAAAAAAGGGGGGGGGTTGTAACACATTTTTTCTAAAATAAAATATGTCAGAGTAAGTATTACCAATTTTTACTTAAGATTACAAAACAGGGAATCAAAATTAACAAAAAAGGTGTCTTGGAGAAACTTTCTAGCTTTCCCCGTTTCTGAGATAGTCACACAAGTTTGAGATCAGAACCAAGTGCAAATGCCTGCCAGGTAGGCAGCCAATAAAGCTGTGTTGCTTCACCCCCCTCCTTTCCCCCACTCTTATTATCACTATCTTCCCCTCCCTCCACGAGCAGACTGCATCAGTCCACACGACTTCACTGCATGTTGCGGGTATTACTAGTCAAATGGCAAAGTACACAAACGCAGAAATGACAGACATGGTCATGCTGTACGGTGAAGCTAGAGGAAACGCAAGAGCAGCTGCACGGTTGTACCAAGATAGATTTCCTGCGCGACGTCAACCTTATCACCGGACCTTCACCGATGTCACTCAGCGACTTTGTGAAACAGGTACATTTCAGCTACGAGGGGGAGCTGGTCATCCGAGGAATGTTCGCACTACAATTGTCGAAGAAGAGGTACTGAATTATGTGGATGATAACGCGTCAACAAGCACACGTGCCATTGCGCATCAAACGAATGTGTCCAATTCCACAGTATGGCGTGTCATGCATGATCAGCTGCTGTATCCGTACCACATGCGCAAGGTGCAGGCATTGGGGCCAGCAGATTATGCTCCTTGACATGAATTCTCCGACTGGTTTCTGCAGCAGTGCGGAGTGGTTCCTGATTTCTCCACTATAATATTGTTTTCCGATGAGGCAACATTCACCAGAAACGGCTATTTTAATAGTACAAATAGTCACATTTGGAATGACGTGAACCCTCATGCAACTATCATCATGGGCAACCAGCATAGATTTTCTGTTAACATCTGGGCAGGCATTGTGGGTAACCATCTCATTGGCCTTTACCTGATGCCACGACGTTTGACTGGCCACATCTACTACCAATTTCTGAAATTTGCATTGCCACAGTTCCTCGAGAATGTACCGCTCTCCGTTAGACAACGCATGTGGCTACAACATGACGGTGCCCCACCTCATTTCACAAGAGCTGTGCGTGACTACCTCAACACTGCATTTCCTGCCCAATGGATAGGAAGAGGTGGGCCTGTTGCGTGGCCACCACGCTCTCCTGACCTAAATCCGTTAGACTTCTTTCTGTGGGGCTTTGTCAAAACTTTGTTGTACGAGACAGCTGTTGAATCTGAGGATGACCTGTTAGCCAGGATAGTCGCTGCATGTGATAAGGTTCAAGAAACTCCACGTGTTTTCGAAAGAGTACGCCAGTCATTGATACGTCGCCTCATGTATTGCAATAACGTTAGGGGCCACCATTTTGAACACTTGCTATGAATCTGCTTTTGAAGCTAGGAACTAAAACATGCAATAACTACAATTTGTATTTCTTAATATAGCTTTCAATATTCCAGTGAGTATAATGAATAAAATCCCACCCAAGTGTGAACTGTGTAAGCATAACTCACTAATGTAATAAATAGCAACACATCGGAGCTTATGAAGAAGGAAAAGTATCAGAGTTTCTCCATCATAACACACAAACCAGCCTTGTTTACCAAATGTACGTGATACATAGTCACACGTGCCGGTAAAAATGGTTTAAATGACTGCATTGCGAAATAAAACTGCGATTTTGGCTGCCTACCTGGCAGGCATTTGCACTTGGCTCTGATCTCAAACTTGTGTGACTATCTCAGAAACGGGGAAAGCTAGAAAGTTTCTCCAAGACACCTTTTTTGTTAATTTTGATTCCCTGTTCTGTAATCTTAAGTAAAAATTGGTAATACTTACTCTGACATATTTTATTTTAGAAAAAATGTGTTACAACCCCCCCTTTTTTACATGATGGGGGTGGGTAACGGTAACAGCACATTTAGTTTATTAATGATCAAGGTTTCAATAAGTAGTATACAAAGATTCATTGTAATACCCTAAGCAGTTTTCATGATATTTCACACAACAGTCGTTTTTAGCTCTGTCTTTAGGGGCGTATACCGCCCTTAATATTGAAGATGGACCCTAGGTTGCTTATGAGAATTATTCTAATTTCACCCAAGGAGTATCCTGCCAAAGTTTGATGCAATGTTTTAGAAACACGTTGTATATATATGTATGCATATGTATAATATATATACATTCAACGGGTGTACTCTACAAAGGTATGTTGAAGAAAAAAAAACTTGAAGAAATAATTCAAAAGCCACTTGAAAAGCTGAGAAAATCATATTATTTTAAGCCTTTTCAAATTTTATTTGAGGTATTTAACGTGCACTTTATGGACGGCTGATTATATTAATAAATTACATACAAATTAAATTAATTAACGTAGAACTGACACAAAACCCAACACCGAGCCGTTAATTCATCTCTGTGAAAGTGAAACCCACAATTCACCTACCATAGATTATTTCGGCCATGCTGGGAATCGAACCAGGGATAACTAACTTAGAAGGCAGACACGCTACCAACTGAACTTTTCTATTTCATTATTAAATGGAATAGATCAAGGTAGGTAAAAATTTAGTATCATTTCATCTTAGCTTTCAAAAGAAACTAACGAGGGACCAGAATACGCATATTACATCAAGCTGTGTGTGACGTCATCACCGTACACTTCAATGCCATACTGCTCAATCAAACTGAGGACATGTTCATGACGTCATAATCCCTTCTTTCTCACTTTCATATGGACACAAAGGCGTATATTAAGCATATTTTTCTTTTTATTTTCTGTCTCAGCCCATGGTAACTAACGAATTAATCCAAGGGTAAGGAATAAAGAGGGTATTTTAGGAAGAGTGCACCCTTATTAACTTGAAGAAAAGACCGGGAAAGCCACACTGCTAAATTACGTGTATGAACCCCCCCCACACTTCCAATGTGCCCAGCAGAGATTTAACGGAAGGTTTAAATTCCTTGTCACGAGCATCGTGACCGTGACGTCTTGGATGTTGCTGTAGCACAAACATTGGCGATACTGAAATATTGTTCTGTAAGAACTAGTTTTTTTAGAAGATAAGGCTATAGTACTTTTTTTCAGGCACTGTCCAAATACTGTCCGATTACGATGGAAAGAAGATTTTTTGGTAATTAAAATAGCTATTAAAGCAATTTTCATTAACTATACGGTAATTCAAGAGATATTTAACTTTTAATAGATAATATTAATAGCAATGAAATAATACTGATAATAAAGTTAAATATTAGCAATATTGACCTTAAAAAATATGATCGTATTTTCTAAAATTTTCTTCCTAGCAAAATTATTATTTTCACTTAGCCTCCAAAGATAAAGCGGCCACCCACTTCGTTGGCCGCATGATCTAAAGCGTCAGTCTTGCAATAGACTGGCTGCTGATGATGGGGAGATCCGAGTTCAAATCCCTGCCTGGTGTATTGAGGGTTGTTTTCATAAATGATTATTTTTCACCCTCCATCCTTATAGTAATATTTATGGCTGTCAGATAAGATTATTCTAATGGGAATCGGATTATAGACTACATATTCACTTCATTCATCTGGTATTCTCTATTTAGAATAAGTTTCAGATAGCCAAAACTGTCAAAAACTACATCTAATGAATTATTTGAATGAAAGATGCAAAACACCAAGCAAATTATTTGGTGAGGAAAAGGTTAGGATTATATAGATTATATTATACTTGTTTTTAGGTTGGTCTATTCTACCTCTAATATCTATAGACATTAACTATGTATGTGGAATGTCAGGCCTCCACCGTGGTTCGGATCCCACGTTAAATTGTAGGTACTCCATCTCACATTCACCCTACCATTACACATTAGCGTAAGTGCGTGGAATCAAATGGGTAGTAAGACGCGGTGATAATAGTAATAATAATAATAATAATAATAATAATAATAATAATAATAATAATAATAATAATAATAATAATAATAATAACTCTGTTAACTCTAAGAGCTGAGCATAGTGAAATTGGAGAAACCAAATAATAAGGCACTCTCCTATAAATTATATTACATACTATAATATATAATTAACGTAGGATTCACATTACATCATTTAAACCTTGCAACCTTAGAGCAAACCCTGTTCTGAGAAATCATCTGATTAACAAGATCAGTCATGTTCAGTCACCCTTTCTTCGAGTTAGCATGACTTGAAGTTTGAGCCCAAGCTAGGGAATAATCTGAATTCACAACATCTATACAAGACGAAGTTATAATTTAATCTCCACGGAACCACGAAACCAGACATTGAAAGAGGAGCCTTACACAAGTTTGTGTAATGTAATAGAGAATTAGCGTCGATGATTAGAATTAAGGTCGTTCGATATCTCGAACATTTCCTCTGCGTAATTCCATTCAATGGTGTAAAGAGTGTAAACACCTCTCTAGACATATAAGGTCTCTGTTCTTTGCCCAGCTCGCAACCATTTCTCTGTGACTCTGACATCATTTGAACATTTGCTCCTGCACAAACTCTACTGCTAGAAATCACAAACTGCCTCGGGCGATAAAAACACCTCTTCATGGCCTTTCCGTTATTTGAGGACAGCGTGTTGCAGGTTACAGTACAGCACATGTTTAATTTAATCTTTTAATTAACTTTGAAACGCCATTGAAAGAACCTATTAAAGTGGGAAGATACCAAATAAATGTAGTGATAGAGACAAAAGGTGGATGAATTGGTCTTACATACGCCAACCATTAAAAACCTGTTTTTTTTATCAACCACGACTTATCTGCATTTATATTAATTATGCTAATTGGGTTCTGGGTAGGAATGAGTAAGGTAGAAGCCATAGGTAATGCACCTAATTTGCGTGGAAAGAGCGTGGGAAACCACTTAGAAAAAATCACCCTCGGTAAACTCGGTCGGGATTCGAGTCCCGATCTCCCCAAACCAGCAAAACAGACTAAATAAGCTGAACCCTTAGACCGCGTACCAACAAATGCGGATGACACACCAATTCTTACTCAGACAATGCAATATGTTGGTGTTTTCTGATTGATGACTGTACTCACGTGATGTTATCAGCACCTAGGACCACACTACACATTACTACAAATCACTCATATCTCTCTGGCTTTCATACCACGAATTAATGCTACATTTTGACAAAACCAGGTTTCGAACAAAGTTCTCGGATGCTGTAGATCAGTGTCTGAATGTAAAATCATTGAAAAATGACCCGCTATCAAGCAAGATCTTCCTTTACTTCCATTCATGTATTCTAACCACCTTGCATTTTTGATCGTTTTATTTTCCATGAATACTAGGGAGCCATGGGCCAATATTGGGTAGAGTTAATCAACTATTTAACATTATAAACCGATTCTGTTATCCAATTAGTAAATATTTAAATCCTAGAGATTGGTATGTATAACTAATTAGGGGTGGACTGGTGGGTTCCAAGTGGCCCTGGATGACAAAAATATGATGGCAACTAATATATATTCATAAATATCACTGTAGCTACGTTTCATGTTAGACAAATTAAAAAGGTGAACTATTAATAATTTCTTAGTAAATTGAATCATGAGGCTATTTCAGCTAATTATTGATGATTACGTCACTATTCATTCTACCTAAAATATAAGTTTCTACTTTATACTAACATGAGCTAAAATAGTTCTTTTTCTAAGCCTTAAGACAATAGCTATGAGAGCTATTTTTTCTATATATTTAAGTTTGTAAAACGAGCCTCCATACACACATATTGAATTCTTCATTTCAAAATATCCAGACAAACAGCTATTTCTTGTTCTAAAACTTGAAATCTTTGTTCTAGAACCTATAACAGTGGTTAGAACTTAGTCTAGAACCCAACAATTCGGCTTGCTGTCTAGAAAGTTTCAAATCAAGGATCAAATCGTTCAATTCCTTCTCTCCTATGAGGTGAGGCGATCTGTCATGAGTTTCAGGGATGTACTCTTCCAAAGGTCATGCATCTTCTGATTCACTTTCCTCTGATGGTTCTGATGCAGTGGTTTGCAAGTGACAAGTACGGACAGGTAAGTCTTCCCCATGAGGCACAGGCATATGAACTTAAGAAACATTCGGATATTTAATTTTATGTCTAGTTTTACTGGAATGTCCCGCAATACTTGTCCACACTTGTATAGATTACAAATATAGTAAGAGTCAGTAGTCACTAAACAATGTAAACAATTATATTTGGAAGAAGGTACAGGAAAGGTGGATATAAACTTTTAATAGCTGCCACTGGCGCAGCCAGGATTTGTTTGTGGTGGAGGATAAGTTTCACTGACCAATTAAGCGGGGTCCATTGGTTTACTCCCACGGGAAAATTTGAAAATTTAAGTACTGAAAAATGCAAATGCAACAACAAAAATACAATAATATCCAAAATAATTTAAAATTTCTAAAAATCGTAATTTTTCTGTAATTATTATGACTATTAAGTTTTTATGAACAAGCTTCTTGTAAACACATTTTTATTGGTGCATACTGTTAGAATATACAAACATGCAAGTTTCAATAAATTGTACTTTGGAAATTTGATTTATAAAATTATTTTATAAACTAAAATCTGAAAATTCAAATAAGCAACTTGCACTCACTCTTATCTCACAAAATCACTTTCAAATAATTCACTTTAGACTTATGATAATTTTCCTTGGCTTCATATAAAGTTAATTGAGAACTTCATCCTCCGTAACTGACACCTCTGGATGTATGTACATGAGAGCAAGCCCATTAAGTCTATCTTCACTTGTAGAGTTCCTCATGTATTATCTCAACAGCTTTAGAGACGAGAAAGTGCGTTAATTTGTGCAAGCTGTTACGGGAAATGTAGCCATTACTACGAGAAGTTCATGTATGACAGGAAATAGATTCACATTACACGCTTCAATTGCATTTTGGGGCTTTTTATTGGATTACATCATGAACTGGTGCCACAGTGTCAGTTCGCCTTTGAATTGTTGGAATCGGAAAGATTGTAAAGCTGAGACAATTTGACAATTTGAAAATCTTCATCATGAATGTTTGGGCTTGGTAAATTTACACAATAATCAGCGTTTATTTTCTTAATTGGCTTTGGAAAAAAGTTTGTTTGACTTGGTATAGTTTGAATCCCGTTGTGATTCCTCACGTTTCTTTTGGGGGAAGTATACTTTTCAGCGTTTTTGAGTGTTAACCAGTTTGGTAAATTTTCCTGGGCTTGATCCTTGTATTTGTTTGTGTAGCTTTTATTGAAGAGCACAAGTATCATGGCTGATAACAGCAGCTGCGCATCTAGCTTGATATGATCCTCGTCGTGATAAGATGATGTGTGTTCCACCAGTTTTCTTCACAAAGGCAGAATTATAGTACTCAGCACAGTTATTGTCTGAATTGTAGTGTACATCAACCTGCGACAGCTTTTGAAGAATGCCACTTTATAGAACTGCAGGAATGACATTTTTACTTTCCCAAATCAAGAAAAAGTATTATGATCGTGAAAACAATCGATCAAGAAATTATGAATTTTTTTTTACGTTTTATTTAAACTAAAAACCAAAAAAGTGGATTCTACAATTATGTTTGTCTCCATATCTGTCTGTCTGTCTCTGCCACAGAGTCAAAATGGTTTGATGGATTTTGTTCAAATGATGAAAACATTTTTCAATTAAAAATTTTCCAAAAATTGCTTTGACGATTTTGTTTAAAATGTTTTTCTTGGATTTGTTTGACATGGAAAATAGCACTATATAATTGGTTTTTGGGCAAAAATTTGTTGAAGGGTAATCTTACCAATGACTGATTTTTCAAAAATTTAAAATAATTTATGAATTGATATACCGTAAAAAAAACTTAAAATATTTAAAAAGTGGCTCTAACGATTTTGTTCCAAATGGGTACCATGGTATCGTTTGACATAACAATTACACTGGTTAGCAGACATTTTTCATCTGGTGTGTGATACATCAATTAATATGTATTTTTGGCTGTAGAATCCGAATCTGCCTTCGGAAATGCTGTGTCACGTAGGTGTTCAAGATATTTGAGATTTTTACTAATTTTTAATTTTTTTATTTTATTTTTGTGTTGTTTGTGCTCTCTTTTTTTTCCATTAACTATCAATGAATATGCTGGTTGCACTCTGTATTTGGATGCAATTTATGAGGCAAGAAGTTCTAAAATAGTCACTAGATGGCAGGGCAATTTAGTTAAGGGGGAATGGAACTGCCACTAGCCCTTAGAGGTGACTCAGTTAGTCGTGTTAGCCCTGCTGTTTAGTAAGTGTTGACACTAGTATGATGTTAGTCACTTTGTATATTTCTTTTTATTGATAACTTAGTTTGTGTTATTGTGTGTTTTTGCTTTTCCTGTGTGAACTAGTGAGATGCTCTGATATTTTTAGGTTATAGTTAGTACAGTGTTCTTAACGTAATGGCAATGGCTAAACTTCATGGTTGTGTAAACCACCCCGATAACTTTTGCTATGTATGTGGTAAGTTCACTCCAAAAGCCAAAGAAAGCCCATCACTGACTTAGTTAAAAAGGCTTATAAACTGTACTTTGATTGTGCTCTTGGAGATCAGGATAAAACCTTTGCACTTCATATTAGTTGCATAACCTGCAAAAAACACCCTTATAGAATGGATGAAAGGAAACCACCGAACCATGTCATTTGCTGTTCCAATGGTTTGGTGCGAGTCAAAAGATAACATGGACTGTTATTTTAGCCTAACAAGTATTGTGGGACATTCCAGTAAAACTAGACATCAAATTAAATATCCGAATGTTTCTTAAGTTCATATGCCTGTGTCTCATGGGGAAGGCTTACCTGTTCGTGCTCGTCACTTACAAACCACTACATCAGAACCATCAGAGGAAAGTGAATCAGAAGATGCACGACCTTTGGAAGAGTACATCCCTGAAACTCATGACAGATTGCTTCACCTCATAAAACAGAAGTGAACGATTTGGTCCTTGATTTGAAACTTTCTAGACAGTAAGCTGAATTGTTGGGTTCTAGACTAAGTTCTAACCACTGTTATAGGTTCTAGAACAAAGATTTCAAGTTTTAGAACAAGAAATAGCTGTTTGTCTGGATATTTTGAAATAAAGAATTCAATGTGTATGCACAGATGGGAATGGTTTTATGATGGATTTGGGTGTTCAATATAATCCATATGAGTGGAGAATATTTATTGATTTGTTTAAAGCAAGCTTAAAAGCAGTGCTATTGCATAATGGTAACAAACTTCCATCAGTGCTTTTGGTGCATGCAGTGGACATGAGGGAAACTTATGAACGTATGGATTTGCTGAGGGAATTACATATAAAGATTATGAGTGGCAGATATGCTCTGATTTAAAGTCGTACTGCTTACAGGTTTACAGGGTGGAGTCACAAAATACTGTTGTTTTTTGTGCTTGTGGGACAGCCAAGACACCAAGAACCACTACAAAGTCAAGGAATGGCCTATAAGGAAATTATACATTGCTGGAAAAGAAAACGTGAAATTTACTCCATTGGTTGAGACACTTCATATAAAGTTAGGCTTGATGAAGAATTTTGTAAAATATCTTGATAAACAAGGTCAGGCCTTTAATTATTTGAAAAAAAAAAATGTTTTCCAAGTTGAGTGAAGCAAAACTAAAATAAGTATATTTATTGGGCCACAAATTAGGGCATTGTTGAAAGGTCCAACTTTAGATTCTAAGCTTACAAATATCGAGCTAGCTGCGTCCTGCGTGGTCCTCTTTCAAAGCCATTGTTTACGGATTTTTGGACAACAGAAGAGACGACAGATATTTTTCCATAGTGAGTGGTCTATTAGACTATAAGAACACAAGGTGTAGAATGACACTAAAAATTCACTTTTTACACCTGCATCTTGACTTTTTCCAAGAAAATTATGGTGCTGTTAGTGACGAATAGGGTGAACACTTTCACCCAGATATCATGACCATGGATCATCATTACCAACGACACTGGAACCCTTTGATGATGGGCGATTACTGTTGGTTTCTTTTTAGGGAGACTGAAGAAACACCTTACAAAAGAAAAGTATCGTCATCCCTTTTGTCAAAGAGAAATGACATTAAACTTTGTAAATATTAATATCATGGCTTAATGTGGATTATTTTAGTACTTTTTTTTGGTTTAGATTAGTTTTTATACGCTATCAAGAAAACATAGGTGAGTTCTGAGGGCTATGTTTTGTTTGTATTTAAAGTGGTAAATAGTTGCTAATGTCGTATTACTGTCTTTGTATTAGTGCTGTGTATCTTAGAAATGTGACGTAATAGAGATAATCTGGTTTTTCCACTGAATTCAGCACCCGAAATTAGTTATATCCACCCATTTACAAACCAGATACAGATATGGATATGGATAGTTTACTAGTTACTGATATTGGTTAATTTGAATATTTAAAAAAATGTATCTAGCAATTTGGTTCAATATAGTTATTGGGAGAGTGTTTTACATATCAATAATAATGTATCTTTATTTATATAAAATAAATGTCTTTATAGGTAGTTTACTTAAAACAAAAAACTTGAATGTTTTGGAAATTGACCTTGAATATCTAGTTCAAAATGTAATCCTTTAAATTTTTTCATGGTAAATAGAAATAAATTTTTACAAATAAATAATTTCATGGAAGTTTACAAACAATTTATTTTGAAAATTTGAATTTCTTTAAATATATTTGAACAATTTGGTTTAAAATTTATATATAAAGAGTAATTATTGTGATTAACAGGATGATTCGTTTATTTTTATGAGTAAAGCTTACTTAAGTGTAGCTTATAAAAACTTATTTTTTGAAAATTTTCTTCGAAGCTATAACACACAATATAAGAAAGTTTGTTGCGATTTTGTCGTACCATTTATTTTCCATTTTGTATGGTTCCTTTGCAGAAATATACAGCACATTTATGGTGGTATCCAAATATATGATTGGCGCTGTTTAGTATGTCATTTCTCAATCAGCTATGTGCTCATTCAATAGTCTCGATTCATTCATGTGGTATTTTGCAGATTGAATATACTTATAATTAGGCGTTTTAAACGCATAAACTATGTTTGGTTACCGAATATTTTTAAAAAAAATGTGCTAGGAGTGAAAGATACCAGCAAAAACACAATAATGTATAACTAGCAATTATCATGTAAAACTATGTATCCTGACTACTTAAACTAATGAAGCGTGAAATACACAAAAACCAAGAAAGCATAGCTGAGTATATTACTGTCTGGAATACGATCGGGTAGTAAGACGCGGTGCTAAAAAAAACTATGCGCATTGCCAATGGTTTGCTACGTAAATATTTTTGTTAATCTACCATCTCTGAGGTAAAAACTGGAATGGTAATTGAGGAACCCTCCCTCCTTCCAACTTTCACCCCTCCAACTTCTTTTTTGTCAAGTTACCGTTTATTTCAGGAAAACCTTCAAGACCTAATGGAGTTTTAAATGATAGACGGAGAGTAAAGTGACCTATCTCACACACAATTTTTTTAAAAATATTATTACTTTACTTTAGTTTTACCAATGATTTCACTATCATTTATATAGTAATATAATAGTAAAGGTACCCATGGAACGTACAAAAATACCTATGAGACATTACTTGTTCAAAATTTTAATTTTCTTTCCATACACTATTAAAATTTAAAAACTGTTTAGTCATTATTATAATCTTTAAAAAAAAGTATCGTTGATTTTATTTGAAATGTAACAAGTAATATCTTTTCAATGTATTAATACCTTTAATATGATATAAGAATAGGTTTTTAGCATTCATGGTAGTTGAGAAAACCTGTTGATAAGATTAACCTTAGGTTAAATGGGTGTGATGCGGGTTGCATCAAGTGTAAACCTCACTCTTAAGGACAATCGATCGTTACACCAAATCCCCGACCCAGGTTTCATTCTATCGGAACTCAATAACTCATAAAGCAAAAAGAGGTTTTCCATATATATATATATACATGTTCGCATTCAATGTTCACTTCTGTGTTTGTTCTTTATGTTATTCCTATTACATGTTCCTATCTAAGTGTCCTGTCATTCTTTAAAATTTCTTTTTTCTCCCTTTTGTGTTTTTTTGGTTTCCTCTTTTAGGAATTTGCGTTGCGCGTTTCATACTCTCTTTGATGAGTATCGATAGAATGAAAGCTAGGTAGGGAGATAGAGCGGTAACGATCGATTTTCTTCAAATACTTATTTGCCACTATCAACAATATACAGTGTGAACTGTGTTATTCTTTTCACTGTGGAAATATATTTTGTTGGTTTATTTTTACGTTTTATCACCTTTCCTGTAACTTCTTCCAAATATCTGTAATTCAATTACCTCATAAAGCGAAAAGAGGTTTTCCTTATAGAAATATATACATATATATTTGGCTCAAGAAATTGTTCATGAACAACGTAAAAAACTACAAACGGGACATTTTACGTATTTTAATGCATTGTGTATCTTTCTAAATTATATTATTTTGTGCACTCTCAGACCTACTCACTGGAACTTTTGATAAAAATTTAATAAACACAATCAATTATAGTTGAATGGATAGTTTTATTTTAAAGTAATTTCGTGCACCCTAAATAAAATCAGCCCACGGGATATCATCCTTGTGTCATGGCGGCACAGTCACTCCTGTTACAATCATACGGTCCTAGGGTAAAATAATTTGTAGATCGGGTGCTAGAATAATGTTTGAGATAAGAGATTAAAAGTTGAATACCCTAAATAAAAACATAATATGTCCCCTAAAAATATGTTTCAACTAGTTGGACCATAAATATACAAAATAATAAATATATATAAGATAAATCTAAATGGAATCTCAAAATTGAGTTGGTTTTCTTAGAACAATAAAATTATTGTACTAAAACCAACCAACCAAAATCATTGTCATATAAATGAGGGATGAATCTAAAAGAAATCTCAAAATTTAGTTGGTTTTTAAGTACAATAAAATTATTGTACTAAAACCAACCAACCAAACCAACTAAATTTGAGATTCCTTTTAGATTTATCCCTCATTTATATCACAATTAATTTTTCACGTTATTTATTAATTTAACACTTTAGATATTAAAGACTTAGGACTGGTTGCACAAACAATAATCAGTGGCTTGATCAGAGATCAGATGTTAGTTACAATCAATGTCTCAAACATCATTTTCAGTTGCACCATTAACAATTAGGAGGTGATTGTCGATCAGATCTCTGGTCAAGTTAACCAGCCAATTTTCTCCCATCAACTGTTTGATTCCCAGATCAGTGTGTTGATGGTTAACATAACCTATAGCTGTTATTTTCTTGATAAATATAATTTGTACATCTTTATTTATTAATTAATATTTAATAAGTATATTTATACAAGGTTAAATTTATTTTTAATGTGAGTTTGATTTATAAGTGTGATGTATGGAATCTTCAGATGAAGAAATTTTTAACTTATATAATGAGGTTATAGAAAATGTTCAAGTTCCAAGACAGCTACGGGAAAGATATTAACTTTTCTTTAAATATAGCGATAGAGAGTTTGAGATGAAGTTTAGATTGAGTATACGTTCTTGTGTTTATTTGTTAGGATTGTTAAATTATTATTTAGTACATTTCACATTAAGGAATGTGCCGGTTTCACCACTGAACCAATTGTTATTGACGTTAAAATTGTTTGCAACTGGCACATTCCAAATAGTTATAGGGGATCTAATAGGTGTCAACAAATCTACTGTATGCAGAATTGTTCGTAAAGTGACTCATCACATCACCTTAGTGGCTAAAGATAAAATACAACTTCAAGTAGATCGAAGAAATATTTCACTCTTACAAGAAGAATTGGTCTCTTGCTGGGTTTCCTGGAACTATTGGAACTATAGACTGCACTCACATTCCTATACTCTCACCAGGGGGCATGAATGCAAAGCTATGTAGAAATAGAAAGGGCTATTTTTTTCTGTAAACGTTCAAGCTGTGTGCACAGCTTCATTAAAGTTCGTCAATGTTGTAGCTCGATGGCCTGGGTCTGTACATGACAGTACAATATTTTTAAACAGCCGATTACAAGCTCAGCTACAAAATATAGACATTCCTGAGGGAATCCTACTAGGTGATGGAGTTTATGTTTGCAGTGGTTTTTTTTTACTAACCCCACTCAGTTCTCCAACTAATGAAGCTGAAGCATTATATAATCAATCTCATATTGACACAAAGAATCCTATTGAGAGAACTTTTGGCGTTGTGAAGAGAAGATTTCCCTGCCTTACAATGGGCCTAAGGTTAAAGCTATCGACAACATTGAAGTGCATTGTTGCTTGCTTTGTGCTTTATAATATTTTACTTGAAAGACGTGAAGATGATCCACCACTATTAGAAGATCTACATATACCTGCAAGAATTTATCCTCTAGTTGATGTTCCTTTGAATCGTCATAATGAAAGAGGGAGAGCTGCTACGGCGACTAGAACAATGCTTATAAATACACCTTTCTTGGAAAGGGTAGAAAGGTAAGAATTGATAATTACAATAGTTTGTTAGTAAATGAACAAATTAATACATTACCTACACAATAAATTTTATTTTATAATACTAAAAAACAATAAATATATATTATATAGTCAAAGTAGCCCTTGGTTAAATATTAATTCTTCAAGTTGCTTAGTTCAATTAATATAATTTCCAGCATAGCTTTTTAAATTTGAAGCTCTGTTTCTTGAAATTCTAATGTAGTCTGAAGGATTTTCATTTCCATCTTATGTTTTCCTTCAATAAGCTGAATTTTATTTCTCTCAACAGAGCACCTAGTATCTGTGAATCCTTCTAAATTATTTTGATGAAAATAAAAGTCTTTTTTGAAATTAATTTTCTTCTTTTTTGTAGGAGGCGACATCATTGAAAAGTTGTGATTAACAAGTATTTGTGAACATTTGAAAGTAATGGCTCATTTTGATTATTTTCCATTAATGTAGAGTTGCTGCAAACCATCACTACATGATTCTAGATAATAGTTTGAATGAGTAGGGTTGACAAGACGCTCTTCTGATTTCTATAAAAATAATAAACAATTGTTATTTATAAACAACAGTTTTGTTTTAATTTATCCTGAAACAAAATATCAATATTTAACTAAATAAAAATAATTACCTTTTCAACTAGTTCCTCTCCAGGAAGTTCAATGTGATATCCTGCGTCACTGTCGCTTAAATTTACTAAAGGGACAAATTGTGGTTTGAGAAGTGCCATTAGTTTAGCCCCTTCATCATCCAGCTGCTTGGTAAATGTTCCACCACCAGTTTTATACAATTCCACCTGAAAAAAACAACTTGAATATTCCACTATTTACACTTAATCCAACTATCTGGATTGTTAAAATTAAATTGATTAATTTGGAAAATGTGTTAGGTTAGGTTTAGTCACAATAAGAATAATTAAATTCATGAAACTACAAATTGCTAATTTATTAATCTAGAAAATATTATGTTAAGTTAAGTTTAGTGAGAGTAAAAAATAAATTTATGAAACTATAAAATTAATTAATTCAGAAAAATTATTGAGGTAAGGGTTAGTATCGAAAAAAAAAACACAGCTAAATTGATGATTCTATATAGTTTAAACTTATTGGTTCACAAAATATTGTGTTAGGTTAGGTTTAGTGACAATGAAAACAGTTGAATTGATGAGAATATAAAGTTCAAATTTATTAATTAACAAAATAGTATCTTAGGTTAGGCCTAGTGACAATACAAACAATTAAATTCATGAAACAATAAAGTTCAAATTTATTAATTCTGAAAATATATTAGGCTAGGCCTAGTGACAAAAAATATTGAAAATTTATTGAAATAGTAATATTAATACTGTATAATACTATAAAGTGTTTCATAAAATAAATATTTTACCATCTCATCAGCTGTTGCTTTTTTAACTCTCCTCTTGTAGTTTTCATGGTCTATTTTTAATTGATCTGAGGATCTCTGAACTAATGTGGTGTTTTTATTAAAGTATTCGGCTAAACTTTTCCAGGCCGCCTCTTTCTGTTTACTTGTCACAGCATCAGTTTTTTTTAATTTTATATTATCGACACGTATTCTTCCAACAAATACAATAACAGGACACGCTCATGTGAAGTAAAGTTGGGACTTCGGGATTTCTTTTCACTCATTATGTTATTTAGAAATAATATAAATACTTTAAAAGCTCATTTTATAACATAACTAAAATAGTACACTAATACAAACGTCTATTAAAAGTTTCAAACAAATTTACGTATATTAGCTTAAACAAATAAAGAAAAAAAAGATACTCACAAAGCCAACCTGGTGTATACTTTTAGGCTATGTTACAACAATCAGCTGTTCAAAAATAGAACCTTTTACAGCTTTGCCATGTTTGTTTTATTTGATTCTTCGGTCAAATCTGTGGTCAGGTGATCGGAGTTTTTGATCTCTAGTTAAATTTGTTGCAACCCAAATTTTTCTTGATATATGATCAAGAAATTTTGGGTTGCAACAAAGTTAATAATTGGGGATAAAAATCTCTAATCACCTAATCAGTGATTTGATCAAATACTCAAGTAAAACAAACATGGCAACACTGTAAATCGCTGTATTTGGAAAATTTCACCTAAAATTTATCACAAAAAATGTTATAAAAATTACCTACATATTGTTTGATATAATGTATAAACTATATTATGTCTCTGGTAGCCTAGGCATTTAGAAAAATTGCAATTTCCAGCACATTCCTTAAAAAAGCTTTTATTTGAAGACTCCCTTATTGACCCTATTATCCTTAAAAATAAGTTATACTCAAAATAAATATAAAAAACACTAACTTTACTTGTATTAATCACTGACCTAAGGATGCAAGAGCTAATTTATTAATTGAAACTTATAGGTTTTGTTTCCCATCAACAAGATGATCGTAGAATCAAACAGTTGATGAAAGAGAATTGGTTGGTTAACTTGACCAAAGATTTGATCGACAATCACATTCTAATTGTTAATGGTGCAACTGAAAATGAGGTTCGAGACACTGATTGGAGATCATCTGATCTTTGTCCAAGTCACTGATTATTGTTTGTGCAACCGACACTAGCTGAATTTTGAACGAGTTTACTATGTCATCTCTTATTTATATTTCTAATGAGTATTTAAAAATCAAAACTTGATGAGTATTATTCACTGTAATGAATAAATAAAATAAAATTGTAACTACTCCTACATTTAAAGGAAGGAAAAGTTTAATAAATTGTCAAATTAAGTGTCCTAGATAATATTAAATTCATTAAATTAAAGTAAAATCATTGAAAGTAACAACACCTTCAGTTAAAAAATGTACAATACATGCATATATGTTAAAAATCGAATAATTACATACTCTCTCTCATATTAATATGAACTATATTGTAATTTGTTAGCCAATATATTTGTTTGGTAAGAAGTGGAGTGTATAATTTTTGCATCACATCACCACAGAATGTTTATGTTATAATATGACACATGGACACACGAGGATAGCCCAATGGCAATTATACTGTCTTGTTCATGACAATAAGAGCACCAAATGCAGCTGACGGCCAATTGGTTCGGATCTGACCACGAGAACGAATACGGGACGAGCTACAAGATGAGACTAGCGTGTCCGTGACCGAAAGTACGAACGGCGAGAGTTAGACCGTCAAAAATGCGCACAAGAGGAGCCAAACCAAGTTTCTTGGCGCAAAAAAATACAACACAGTAAACATTGTTCGAAATAAGACAAATAAAAACAATTTAAAAATATACACGCCCCAAACAATATTTATGTCTGGTTCATAACTTGTTTTAAACATCACATAAGATACACATAAGCACTTAAGTACAAGCAAAGACGATTTCTAACCATTTCAAAAAATAATTCACATTGGAAAAAAGTTTTATTTACTGTTTATTTTTTCCCCTGTGTGCCACTCAAATCTTGTTCGCGTGCCACCCAATGGCACGCGTGCCATAGATTTGCCGTACTTGGTAAAGAAGGTACGCGTGAAGTTTACGGTAATGAACCAATCTTTGTCTGGAGTAATAAAGATAATTAAATAGACACTCTCCCGTACCCAGTCGGGATTCTAGCCCTAGCCTTCCGGGTATTATTCAAGCTCACCAGAGTTCTTACTCTGTTAGTTATCCTAAATCTCTACTGCTCTGCGATTGGTCCACTCCAGGCACGCGGTATAGAACCAAGAACCCTTATAATCCATCACTAAGACGTTCGCTCCAGAGTGAGAAGGAAATTGATTCATCAATCAGGGGCTTCAGTTTTTTTTATCAACCTCAACCTCATGGCAGAACATCCCGAAAGATGTATAGGTGCCTCGACACAGATGTTCACTTCTAGATACAGTTACCCTTTGTAATCATCCTGAAAGGATACGCTTCAGTTAGTCTGTTCCTTAAAATATATTCATAAAAGTGTTTTGTGATATATCTTTGCTCCAATTTCGTTGGTACTGGTTTAAATGATGTAATTTTAACCAATGTTCAGCAATCGGTGTGTTCAAAGAGCTACGTGTCATTGTTCAGTAAGAACACGAATGAAGTTGGTGCAAGCGGTGCAGCTTCCGCATTTCTTACTAAATCGTATTTACTAATATTTTAGCTACATCTGACAAAATCAAAAGTCTTAGTGCAGTTATAGTAATTATGGTTTACCCAACTTACTAATGGTTTGAACGAGCTGACCGTTGCTTGCTGACTTAGTTTCGTGTTGTTTTTGGGGTATAAACTAATTTATGGGTAGTTTACTGATGACTGTGTTTTCAAAAACTGAAAATATGTTTTAAATAGCCAAAACGATTTGGTTACAATGGGTATCTTGGGAGTGTTTGACCATTACTTTTTACAGGCCTTGGCTTGGGTCAATTTTTTATTCAAGGCATATATTTTCCACTACCGGCTTGCTAGGCCTGTCATAGCTTCATATACATTATGATCCAACTTAAGACTAGGACAGGCACAACATCTGGTCCTCGGGTCGTTAGTTCATTACTGTGAAAGGGTAAACTTACATTTCACCAATAATAAATTTTTTGGCAGAGCCAAGAATTAAACCCGGGACCCTTAGCTCAGTAGACAGACACGCTACCGACTGAGCTAAGGTGCCGGAAATTTACTATACATTCTTAAAATTTAAATCGAATAGTGAAGTTTTTAAGTATTGTTTTTCAATTAAAAACGTTTCTACTATTTTTCTTATTGGCCATAACACATAAATTATATAAGTTAATTTCAATTAAACAATATTTTATATTAACAAAATAATTTCTATATCTTGGCGCTCCCATGTTACAAAGCTGGTGAATAAAGATACATTAATTAAAGTATTTAACAAACATAGCATACACATTTAATCCATATATAAGCGTCATCAGTCAATGTCGTGACATAATTTCACTAGTTGTTAATGTTTTGAAGAAGTTATTTTAACTACTCTCTTTAAATAGTTCCACTGAAAGATTTCTGCCATCTACTTTATTAGTTTGTTGAAATTATATTAACACAAAGCGCTCTGATAAAGTTATCCCTCTCTTAACCAAACTAGCCTATCCTAAATTATATTAACACAAAGCTCTTAGATAAAGTTATCCCTCTCTAACCAACTAGCCTATCCTAAATTATATTAACACAAAGCTCTTAGATAAAGTTATCCCTCTCTTAACCAAACTAGCCTATCCTAAATTATATTAACACAAAGCTCTTAGATAAAGTTATCCCTCTCTTAACCAAACTAGCCTATCCTAAATTATATTAACACAAAGCTCTTAGATAAAGTTATCCCTCTTAACCATAGCTACCTAAATATATAACAAAGTTAGCCTTATCCTATAAATCAATAATAAAAAACTTAGATATGTAAATTCAAGAACAATATTTTATTTCCACCAACAAATATTATAGTTATTTCATAATATTTTAGCAAGTGAATGGACCTCTGTACTAGTTTGCGCGGGCCAATAAGAAAATAAATAAAAATACTGACTATATAAACAAAATGTACTCACCTCCTTGAGGGAAGAATTGAGAAAATATGTGTTTGAAGGACTCCTCGTCCACCATTCCTGTCGGACATTCCTGAAATGAGAGTCGGAAGCTAGCCAATTAAAACAACACAAATTATTGAATATATCAAAGTAGCCATAATTTAGTTAAAATTAGTAGGGCTACACTAAATCCACTTTGGTGGTAGAATGGGCCAAAGCAGGGGTGAGAAACCATTTGGAATGGGGAGGAGAAATATCACGTCAAGGCTTCCTCATAAGGCCACACAATTCATGTAAAATAAAATTTTGCCAAAAAAAGACGTACTTTACTAAAAATATAAGTTAAAATATCTTTTTTAGAAATCCATAACAGAAAGAATTGTTTTTTTAGTCAACTTTCCTTTTTATTCATTCAGGACAGATTTCAGGTTTTATGTATTTATTATATATTCATAAAGAAACACTTTTAAAAAAAATAAAGAATCCATCATTTATAAAAATAATAATTATGAACAGATAAAGTTTTATCACTTTTTCTCGGCTTTGTGGTTCTTGGTTAGTTTTTAAATTTAACTGTAGATATGTATTGTACAATTATATTTAAAATATATATACATCCGCAATTAATATGGATTATAAAGTCTAATAAAAATCATTCAAGAATAGAGTTCTACAATCTAGACATCTCAACAGTTAACAAAACCCTTCATTTTATTATATTAATGGCATAACATTTGAGTTTGAGAATGTATAATTAAAAGATGAAGATACATAATTGACAGAATATGCGAAAAGGCCGCACTAACCACCTCAAAAGGCCATATGCGACCTAAATGCTACAGGCTCCCCTTCCCTGGGGTAAAGCATTGTTTTTCAAATGATGGTCAGCGATGATGGTTGGTAGACTCGACCACAGGAAAAAAACTAAATATTATGTGAAAGATCTAAGGAGTACGTGGTTGACAGGATAAGTCAGGTAAGACATTAATTTGTACCACAAGTAGTATTACTTGTGAAATGCGGATAAGAAACAAAGTATAATAAAAATGCTGTCTTTGACTGCTTGTTACACCGTACTTACCCTGAATTGTAGCAGTCTTACCTTGACGGATTACACTATGGTTCTATCTTATACGCTATACCATAGTGGAAATAACGCAAGGTAAACGTACTGCCTTTCTGAGTAAACAAAAGTTACGTAAATACTGTAGCCCCTTTTTATCTCCCAGGACCCAAAGGAGGAATTCAAATATATAGATAAGTTACCTAGCCACAATAACAAATTTTAGCAAAAATACGGAGTGAGCTGAGAGGACAATGATATTAGAACATACTATACAATAATATATTCTCCCATGTTTCTATGCCACCCAATCATTATCCTTGGAAAAATAAATAAATATAAGTAGCACGGGGTTTCCAGGAAGACAAAGGTTGATATCCAATAGAAGAAAGAATGGCGACATAGTTTGATTATTTGTTTAGTAAGTCTTAAGCAATAACAAAATTTGTTGAGGATATAAAAATATAAATATGTGTATACATATATATATATATATATATATAATGACTTGAAAAAATATTCAACCATTATTAATCTCAAAAAACTTAACAACATATAAAATTAAACATTTTATTCAGCGAAAGACTATAATGTTAATATATTTTATTGATGGCTCCAATAATAATAAAAAAATACGACAGAAACAAATTTTGGTCCCGCTAAGGATAAGGGATTATTTACAAAAATTTATATGAATATTTCTAACCCCAAGGGACCTTTAATGAAAGCAAAATTATTTAATTAATACTACTCTTAACCAAAAGGGCTTAAACAAAGGTTAACCATTCATATATAATTAATCAGTCAATAGAATTTAAGATGATATTAAAGATTAATTCACATCAGTGATTAGAAATAATAATTCATTGGTCGGAAGGACCTTGCAATTAGTCACGCCCAAAAATAAATCATTTGAACTTAGAAATATTTATGTCCCATCCTAATTATTTACTTTTATACTACTTATAAATTAAAGATTTGAAATTCACTAAACTATTAACAAGTACAATATATTATTTAATTTAGTAACAAAGACTCTAAATAATGTTATATACAACTATAAATAACCAAGGACATTAATTTATTTAGTTCATTATGCAAGAAGGATAAAACTTCAAATTATTCAAGATAGCTTCCAAGACAAGATATTTTTAAATTACTTATTTCAAATAGTAAACCATTTAGTAGATTATACAAGCTAGATAAATATTTCAAAATTACTCAGGATAATTTTCAAGACGAAAGATTCAAAATTGTTTAGTTCAATTAGCAAACCAAATAGTTGATTTTGCAAGAAAGATAAATACGTCAAATTATTCAAGATAATTTCCAAGAGAAAATATTCTTAATTATTTATTTCAAATAGAAAACTATTGGTTAACTATACCAGAAATAAGAATACTTCATATTATTCAGGATAATTTACAAGATAAAAGATTAAAAATTATTTATTTCAATATCCTGAATCGGAAGAACTACGATTTTAAATCAGCTTATGCTCGTTTCCAGACAAAACATGGAACAATATAATTATTTTTAAGACGACAATGATTATTATTTGAATTACAAAATTAAATACTAGGCCGAAAAGGAATTAGAGTTTAAGTTGCCAAAACAATGATTTTAGATTCTTACATTTTAAAAAGACGATGAAGCGTCCTCTACCAAATACCACCAAGAGTGAAGTTTCCTTCGACCTCCTGGCCGTATATATCGGATACCAATTCTTAGAGGGGCGAAAGGAAAGGGTTTTACATACACGACATACAATAAGATGTGAGGGGTATCCGACGAAGGGGTTTTGCACGTGACGAGACTGTGGTAGAGTGTACTGGATCTTTGTGGAATAGGGTCGAAGCTTTGAGCACCAGGCGCGCTAGCGGCGTCGGTAACAACTTGAAGGTGGCTAAAGGTATGAATTGTTACAACGCATCAGACACGAACTAGAGCCGCGTGCATCAGATGAAAGCCGTTCTTACGTCATTGTCGTTCTAAGAAGTCAGATACATTAAAGTATAGGTTTCAATATGTTTTGTTATGTTCGAGTAAGAGGAGGATGGGGAATAATGGAGGAATATCACCACAGACCCACCACTTCATATGCATCGAACGTCTATCAAGTGATACGATATTGGGAAAAGCATCACTCACACAACAAACTAGACTGCCGATAGCGAAGAGATCAGGGTTCGAATCCCAGTTGGGTGTACTGAGGGTGGCTAATCCTAAATGGTTTTCCATTCTCCCTCTTATCAAATATTGGTACACGTCCTTTAAATTCTACCTTCCTCATCCCTGACGCTTTAAGGGCAATTATAACATGGTGCGTAGAGCTTAAACGGGTAGTGAGTCGCGCTGTAAAACAAATAAAACAACACACATACACGAAATAAATTTTCTAATAGATCCTGCACAGTAAGAATCACTCACTTAGAGGATGCGCACTCATAAATAGAAATACGCTTTGTTTATATTTTCTCCTTCAAAAGAGACTGTTTACAATTAAAAGTGAGAAGACATAATTTCAACCATTTAGTATTGAAAACGATAAAGATTGAAGTGATACAACTATGAATGAATGAATACATATGAACAAAGTGTATTTTATATCCCATATCTGTTTGTGATTGTCTGAAAGCAAGGCACTGTCAAAGATAGACGATGTTTGACAGGAGGCTACGACTGATTGTCTGAACGCAAGACACTGTCAAAGATAGACGATGTTTGACACGAGGCTACGACTGATTGTCTGAACGCAAGCCACTGTCAAAGATAGACGATGTTTGACAGGAGGCTACGACTGATTGTCTGAACGCAAGCCACTGTCAAAGATAGACGATGTTTGACAGGAGGCTACGACTGATTGTCTGAACGCAAGCCACTGTCAAAGATAGACGATGTTTGACAGGAGGCTACGAGTGATTATCTGAACGCAAGACACTGTCAAAGATAGACGATGTTTGACAGGAGGCTACGAGTGATTATCTGAACGCAAGACACTCTCAAAGATAGACGATGTTTGACACGAGGCTACGACTGATTGTCTGAACGCAAGCCACTGTCAAAGATAGACGATGTTTGACAGGAGGCTACGACTGATTGTCTGAACGCAAGCCACTGTCAAAGATAGACGATGTTTGACAGGAGGCTACGAGTGATTATCTGAACGCAAGACACTCTCAAAGATAGACGATGTTTGACAGGAGGCTACGAGTGATTATCTGAACGCAAGACACTGTCAAAGATAGACGATGTTTGACAGGAGGCTACGACTGATTGTCTGAACGCAAGACACTCTCAAAGATAGACAATGTTTGACACGAGGCTACGACTGATTGTCTGAACGCAAGCCACTGTCAAAGATAGACAATGTTTAACACGAGGCTACGACTGATTGTCTGAACGCAAGCCACTGTCAAAGATAGACAATGTTTGACAGGAGGCTACGACTGATTGTCTGAACGCAAGCCACTGTCAAAGATAGACGATGTTTGACACGAGGCTACGACTGATTGTCTGAACGCAAGCCACTGTCAAAGATAGACGATGTTTGACACGAGGCTACGACTGATTGTCTGAACGCAAGCCACTGTCAAAGATAGACGATGTTTGACAGGAGGCTACGACTGATTGTCTGAACGCAAGCCACTGTCAAAGATAGACGATGTTTGACAGGAGGCTACGAGTGATTATCTGAACGCAAGACACTCTCAAAGATAGACAATGTTTGACACGAGGCTACGACTGATTGTCTGAACGCAAGCCACTGTCAAAGATAGACGATGTTTGACAGGAGGCTACGAGTGATTATCTGAACGCAAGACACTGTCAAAGATAGACGATGTTTGACAGGAGGCTACGAGTGATTATCTGAACGCAAGACACTCTCAAAGATAGACAATGTTTGACACGAGGCTACGACTGATTGTCTGAACGCAAGCCACTGTCAAAGATAGACAATGTTTAACACGAGGCTACGACTGATTGTCTGAACGCAAGCCACTGTCAAAGATAGACGATGTTTGACAGGAGGCTACGAGTGATTATCTGAACGCAAGACACTCTCAAAGATAGACAATGTTTAACACGAGGCTACGACTGATTGTAGGAGAGCCATAATGGAAATATGGAAGGTATATAGTCATATTTTGTTTTGCTCTGGGGGAGTAAAACTTCTTAATTTAGAAAACTGAAAAGGTAGTTATATCAAAAATTAATTTCACTCCCATACAATAAACCTTTTGTGTGTTCTCAGAGATTTTCTTCTTTATAGTGATGATTATAACTTTCAAGATTTATTAAAATTAGGTAGTTAAGTTATTTGTATCATTCACATCGATGGGCATACGGACTAGTAATAAGACGTGATGGGGGAAAAAAACAAGAAACTATTTGCGACGAATAACTATCCATACAAACAACGTGATCAAATTATCTTAAATTACTTCATAGATATATAGCGAATTTGTTACAGCCTATTTGATAAAAAAACTTCTTAAAATCATTTAAGGATTCAATTATTTAATTAGATTGTGTATACAATTGTTTATATTAGGCCTACTATTTTATTTTTCTTGCGTTATTAAAACACACTACTGGTTCTACTATATGGCAATGAGATTTGTTAGTAATCCCATATTTAAACATCTCGTGATTTCTAGTTTTTTTAGGGCCAATCACGGCTACCCTTGTTTAGTTCTATGATGATACTAAATTGCCCCAAAAAAGTCATTAACAAAACAAGTTATGGCTATCTTATTTTTGATACTGTAGCTGATGATAAACTTAGAAAATGACCACGTGGTATCCGTGAGGTAATATCGCTTAAAATTCCTATAATTCGGGAAGAACCCAATAACAACCATAGAGACTTAATTATATATAATTGAGATTTCACATTATAAATATACCAAAATTGGTTAAAGTGATAGATGCCTCAACAAAGCTTCAACACTCTAATCTATTCTCTATCCCAGTTTTGAGTTCATCTCATGACTCTCCAAGTTTTCTGCTTTCTTCATAGATATTCCTCCACCAAGTCAGAAGGACGTTGGCGCCCTTGCTGTTCACATACCAGGGTTTGTATGGTGAGCGAATGTAAATGGCACCAATCATGTAATATACTGATTTGCTTTAAACAGGTAGGTCGGGGTTCAAATTATGGCAAGATGTATTTAGCTTTTCTACTAAGTTATTTCCCACGATAGTGTAGTTATATTTCCTCAAAATACTACCTTCCTCGTACTTATCCCGTTATTTAAAATATACGGACAGCCCGGAAAAGTAGAAAGGCACTCACACTAAAGTAAAATAAAAAATAAAAATTGATGTCAACACCCAAGGTAATTCGATTATCTTTTGATTGCAATTTGTTTAGAAAATTGAATACTCACCAACGATGGTCAAGCTTTGCCATCTACTCATATAAAACAAAACATATTGATCAAACTAAAACACTTCAAGTGGGAGTGTAGGGAACACGAGTAATTTTTCAGTTTTTATAGCAACATATTTTTTTAGTCAAAAAGAAATCAAATAACTCTCCAGTACAAATATAGAGTTTAATTCTATTCGCATGGTGACCTCAACATTTCTTGAATATCTGTCAAGGGGGTCCTGGAATTTAATGACAACTTTTTCACCTTATTCATGACAGATATTCAACAACTGTAGATATCAATATGTGAAGAAAATTAAACTTTATATTTGTACTGAATCGAAATTTTAATTTCTTAGAAAAAAAAGTTAAAAAAACTTTATAAAACCGGTATTTTCTCACGTTCCCTACACTATTATCTCTAAACCACGAGGTTTATGATGCAGTTTTTATTATACTAAAAATATAAACTGATCTCACCTGCTTGAATCCTCTGTACATGAGCTGAATCTCTTTCCGTGTAAACTTGGTTGTCTTGGCGAGTTTGGTCAACTCTTCTGGCCGGTGGCGAGCCACGTGGATGTTGAACTCATCCAACTCCTCCTCTGGAAACAGGAAAACAAGAACAGGTCAACAACTAGAACATGGATATGTGAATTCTTAAGGGAAGGTGGTAGGGCTTGAAGGGAGCACGGGCAGGGTATATCAACTCTTGGAACCAAAACAAGAACAGGTCAACAACTAAACATGGTAGTGAATCTAGGAGTGTAGGCTTGAGGAGACGGGCAGGGTTATCACTTCTCTTGAAACAAGAAAACAAGAACAGGTCAACAACTAGAACATGGATATGTGAATTCTTAAGGGAAGGTGTAGGCTTGAAGGGCCACGGGAGGGTAAACTCTCCTGGAAACAGAAAGACAGGTCAACACTAGAACATGTATGTGATCTTAGGAGGTGTAGGCTTGAAGGGCACGGCAGGTATTATTATAAACTTCTCTCGATGGTATCAGGCACGTTCATAGTTGAATAAATACTACGATCAAATCGTTCATAATTACTACTAGATAAAGATCAAATATAGAAAAATAAGTTATCAATAAACTACTCTCTTAATGATTAAAAAAAAACCCATACGATTTTATTTAAAATGTAAGCTCCTCATACAACTATTTTAAACAAAAAATAATTTTCGAAAAATTTCAAATATTCCTAAATGTATCATTGGTAATAAAACTAACCATTAAATAATTTTTCTTCTACAAAACAACTCTACAGTGAGTTTATCATATAAAACACTTCAAGTATACCCAATTTTAACAAAATAATTAGAGCATTTTGTTTTGAATTCAGAATTTGGAAAAGATAATTCATTAGTACACTACGATTAATTTTAGAGCTAGGCTTAAAATCGCAGATTTGACCTAGAGGTGTGACCATGTGGCATATAAATATTAAATTTAAATGAATTCCATCAAACAGTTTCGACCATAGCCCCAGGTAGAGACAAAAATGTAAACCCCATCTTTTTTTAATTCGGGGGCATATGAAATGTCAGGATCTGTTATAATCTGTTGAGAAAAAATGTCATGACTACAATACGTTCTCTATATGACGTAGTAAAAATATACCAATAATGTGGATTTAATCAGGTAGATTAAGAGTGATTTCAGTGAGCTTAGTCAACTCATTTGAACAATGGCACACGACTTAATGGTAATCTATTTCTCCGTCTATAAACAATAACAAAAACATTAATTTGCTAAAAAGCCGAATCAATTTAACGTAGCCTTAATTTAGAATAATTAAAAACCTTTTTAAGTTCCTTATTTATTATCGTTCTCTCAATGTTATGATGTTAACATGCAATTTTATTCAGGAACGTATCCTTAACTTGTGTCAAGTAACAAGTACAGCTCTTTTTAATGAGTGTGATAACAGATGAACACCTAATTCCTCTTGTTATGTATACAAATACATATCTTATTACCGGTTTGGGTTATACGCATATATTTATAACACTAATGAAATAGAGATAAGGAAGGTATACATATTAGAATAAATGTACTGACATTTTCACGGAGGGAGAGTGGGAAACCATTTGGGAAAAATACTTTTTTTAAACCTGACTGGATTTTGAGCCCTGATTCCTCCATCATCAGTAGTCCAGTCTATTATGAGAGTGATGCATTAGACTATGCAACCACAGATGCGGGTTATCCTCTTAAAAACTCAATAGCTGATTGCCAATGCTTACTGAAAATGTAAAAAAAAAATTTAAAAAATATTTTCAGAAAATTTTCAAGCAAAAAACTGTATATATCAGATTTAAAACTAAACTATTTTTTTCACATTTCTGTAGCTATCTTTATATCTTAATACAATATATTTGTAAAACGTGATAAACAAGATAAATCAATATTATAACCCAAAAAGGAAAAGTCTTACGTAAGTACCATTCACATAGCTCCTTTTAGTTGCATACACCCTTTACGTCGATAATTTAAGACGCAGCTGGCGTTTACAACGTGTGGGACTACCCCCGGGGGGAGGGGGGGGGGTTAGATAAGAAGAGCAAAGTTCAATCGCATTAAAGTTGACAAGAGATCGCAAGAACGATCAAGAAAACAAAACGACGGAGAAATAAAAATAAGGGGAAGTTCTTGCGCGAACTTCTAAGTTATTCAAAAAGAAAGTCCTAAAAGACGTGTAGGCCCACGTAAACACTTTCTTCTGGAAGGGGTTTCGAAATTCCAAAGTTTTATTATATATTGGCCTATGCTATATAAATATATATAATATATATATAGCATAGCTTAGGACTGATATATATATATATATATATATATATATATAATCTATTATCTTGAAGTAGCTCCGCAATAAATTAAGTCCTTAAATAACACGGATTCGATCTACGTGAATTCGTATGTACGCAGTTGTGATATTTTGTCCGATGACTCGCAACGTCATCTATCAAGCGCCACTTTAAACATAGTCCTTGTTCCAAGTAAGCTGACACACAACCGATAGTGTCATCTCCATTATTTTTACTTTCTCGCTATCTTACAGGTAGAGAAAGTATTGTGATAGTAAAAAAAAAATCGAGCTCGAGATTCTGATGAATCTTAACTTTCATGACTCCCTGAATCCGAAAAAGTGATTTTTGAATTTTCTTCCATCTGCCTGTTTGTACCTCCGACTAGAGCCTAAACTATTTTACCAATCAGGCTAAAACTTGGTATCTAGGGTTTTCATGGGGTTTCCCTGAGGGGTTTTTGGAATTGGATTTTTCAAAATCGGCTTTAACGATTTTGATTATATTTAATTTATAAACATTTATAAATATTACAAATAAAATGGCTGCCCTCAATATTTCGGCAAAATTACTTTAAGGGCTCCGGTGTGATGAGTAAGTTATCATTTTTTATCATATCTTCGAAACTATTTGAGATATGAAATTACTGATCATTGAAAATATGTAGATCTATACATAATACAAATATTTTATAAGAAACATATTTTTATAAGACCAATAAGCTTAAATCTATACGCAAATATATATATTTAACTTTTAGAACACTAAAGGTAAAGTATTGCGACCATAAAAAATCTAACATAAAATGTTGATGGATGTCAACGTCTCATGACCCCCCGAACCCTTAAAAATGGTCTTTACAATGCCGTCTGTCTGTGTGTCTATTTAAACTTAAAATTAAGGGTAGTTTAATAAAAGGCGATACCGTGATAAGACGAGTCGAATTTATGTCTAGTGATGTTACTTCACATTTGAAGCACTGCTTGAATAACCATTTCTCACTTTAGCTTAAGGAATTTACAAATGTGTGAAACAGATTTAAGTTAGCCATGTTTGTAAGGTTGATTTTTAGTAATTATTCTGCAAAATTAGCTTGAAAAGACTCACTAAAGATATGTACAATATATTTACTCTAAACTCGAAACATGAATTTATTCTGGGTGTATTCTTGTTCTCGAGATTGTGGGCATAACAACAGATGATGCTTTAGATTTTATTGATATCAAAAATGGATTCAACGTTTTGTGCCAGAAAATGAAATATTTCTACAATTTGTTTCTTACAACGGTGTTCTTCACCCGCAAGCACTGTTAGCAAATATTTTAAAATTAAAAGATGTTATGAAGCTTGTTGTCAAAATGCTCAACCAAGTAAAAGATCATGCTTTTCAAAGACGTTTATTCGAAGCTCTGATAGAAGAAATGAACTGCTCAATATATAAAACTGGTGGAAGAATAAAGCGAGCCCTCTGTAATATCGACGAACTGCTACCATGTTTTTAAAATAACGTGATCCCGAGCTTGAAAAGTTTGAGTGGCTGCAAAATTTTGAAACTCTGCTAGACCTCACAGAGGAACTCATTGAACTGAATCTCCAACTTTAGTGTCAAAATAAGGGAGATGTTATCTGATATACAATCGTTAGCTAGAAAATTTAACTCTAGGATAAAACCTTAGCAATGGATAAATAAAAAATGTCCCTTGTGTGAAGAATCAGCTGGCCAATTTAAGCAATTCCTGCTCCTTCTTTCGCGAAAGTCATTTTTAAATACTTTCCTACCTTAGAGGAGAGTTTTATCAGCAGTTTATTAGTTAAAAAAATTGATCTTCCAACCCAGTTCGTTTCAGCTCTTCTTTTTATAGACATTAACACTAAACAATTATCGAATTGTATCACACAAAAATTTCAGGAATATGGTTTCTCCTTAATAAATTGAGCTAACAGTACTTCCAAAGCGACTTATCGTTGAAGAGTGCTGCCTCAATTTTAGGAAAAGTATGGCCTCTAGTTTTGAAAGGAAACCATCCAGTTCTGGTTCGTGCTGTACTTCGAGTGAGGGCATTGGTTGTTCTGCTCTGCCAACCGGTGAGAGTAATTATTTTCAGCTAGAGATGATGTAAAAATAAATACAGATGTAGGCTCAGAGATGAACATCTTGGTAACTGAAATTGAATGGGAGCTAAAATCTCCACACCAAAATAAATAGATAAAATACTAGACCCTATAACTTATAGCATTAGTCCATTTTAGTAAGAAAATGTGTTTAAATTTTTACATTATCATGATTTAAATTACAATAGCAGCAGGCACTGTTCCCGTTTGTACACAGGTGGAATGGTAATGATTTTTTACAGATAAAAATAATCACCAATAGGTTATACGGCCAATTTTCAATCTGGGTATGTCACGGAACAATTTGAAAATTTGAAAGTAGCTCCCATTCTCAAGGAGTTTAGCTCCTCCTAGGTTAGACAATGAGAAACACATCTAGACTGTTTATTTTACTTCCTTCTTTTAGCTTCTACAAAGACACAATATTAATTATATCCTAACAAAAAACTCTTCTTTTTATAATTTGTAAAATACATAATTATATTAAAAAAATATTTTTATAAATATGTTTCTAGGAATATTTTCGCAGGTCATTGATATGGATAAGCTAAATATAAGTTGTTACCGATTTCCAAACATTCCATAAATAGTTAAGACAACTTTAATATATAAATCATTATTAATGACATTGTACAGCAGTTTGGTAAATTATGCAAAAAAAAAAAAGTATAGCTTTTTTCACGGTTTCTGACAGCAAATTGCAAACAAAAAAAAAGTTATGCGAGAAATCCTGCCATAACTTGCCGTTATGGGACGTGTAGGTGACTTTCTTGCATCTGGGACCCTTTTGTTATAAAGGTGAATCCGAACCACTTGAGCCTATTCTGAAAATTAAAAAATGACACCTGGACACGGGAATCGAACCCTTGCCAGAGCTTGCTTACACCTTGCCACGACTTTAATAGTATAAAATAACCTATCTCATTTATGTTTTCTGAAAGGAATTCCCATTTTCCCAGAGAAACATTGGAGAGTGACATAGAGGATTGAAATTTCATTTTTCTTAAAATTGATTGGTGTGGACTCATCTCTTTAGTGTTTGAACCAAATAGTTCAGGGAAATGAGAGAATGAGTAAAGCATTTGTTTGTTTATAATTTTTTGTTTATTTAGGCTACGTTTAACTTACGTACAGTACAACTAATAACGTGATATATTGATATACGAGTATAGGCTAAATGAAACGGGGGGTAAAGAATAAATAGTCCATCATCAAAGTTTTTTTATGTCACCGGGTCTTACTACCCATCGTGTCATACGAATATTAATTAATTATACTAATGTGCTAGGAACAAGGAGAGTTGAGCTTAGAGAACCCGCCTCGGTGGCGTAGTTATCTAACGCGCTAGTCGTGTTGAGCTCAACTGCCGAGGACGGAGAGATCGAGGTTCGAATCTAGGTCGGGCGAACAGGTTTTTTCCTAAATGGTTTTCCACTCTCCCTCCACGCAAATGTGGGCTCACTTCCTCTAATTTCAACCTTCCCAATTCCTAACCCATTAGCGTAATTAGTACTTAAGCGTATAGCCCGAACGGGTAGTAAGACGCGGTGCTAAATAATAATAATAATAATAATAATAATAATAATAATAATAATAATAAGTTGAGTTTATAGGAAGTGTTTCTGCATTTGCCTAGGGAGAAAGTGGAAGATAAATTACAAAAAAAAAACCCCAATACACCCGACAGGGATTCAAGCTCCACGCTCTCCGTCATTGGAAGTCAAGTCTATCGATGTCATAGACCATTTGACCACCAAATATGACATATCAGTCCAAATAGAGGACGAGAAACCACTTTAATTGAACCAAGTCGGGATTTGAACTCCGAGCTTTCATGTCGAAGATAAACTCGATGGTACTGAGATAATAATCTCAGACAAGTTTAAGATATTTTAAAATGAATGACTAACTACCCAACTTGCAAACTATCCTAGCTTGTGGTGAAGTCTCCTTTCCAGAAGATAGTAGTTAATTTATTTTTAACACAAAGTCAGTAAAATGATCTTAATAAAGTGCATTAGAATGAGCCAGAAAACAAATAATGCCATTCTTTTAGGCTCTGCATGGGTTCAACCCTGGTTCTATGATCAGCTTTCCTAGCCATTAATTCACGTGTATGGGTATCAGACAGTAAGGATAAATTGTCATAATCAAAAATAATAATCTACAACCTGTTTTTTTTATAAACCTAGTTTAGAAAAGACAGAGATCAAAACCAATCAAGTGCTATAGTGATGTTTTTACCATCAGTGATCCTATACACCCTCATATATTTTTTTATCATGAGTGGATCAGTGGTTTTATATACCCTCATATATTTTTTACCATGAGTGGATCAGTGGTTTTATATACCCTCATTGATTTTTTTTACCATCAGTGGATCAGTGGTTTTATATACCCTCATTGACGTTTTTACTATCGGTGGATCAGTGGTTTTATATACTCTCATTGATTTTTTTTTACTATCAGTGGATCAGTGGTTTTATATACCCTCATTGACGTTTTTACTATCAGTAGATCAGTGGTTTTATATACCCTCATTTATGTTTTTACTATCAGTGGATCAGTGGTTTTATATACCCTCATTTATGTTTTTACTATCAGTGGATCAGTGGTTTTATATACCCTCATTGACGTTTTTACTATCAGTGGATCAGTGGTTTTATATACCCTCATTGACGTTTTTACTATCAGTGGATCAGTGGTTTTATACACCCTCATTGATGTTTTTACCATCAGTGGATCAATGGTTTTATACACCCTCATTGATGTTTTTACCATCAGTGGATCAGTAGTTTTATACACCCTCATTTATGTTTTTACTATCAGTGGATCAGTGGTTTTATATACCCTCATTGACGTTTTTACTATCAGTGGATCAGTGGTTTTATATACCCTCATTGACGTTTTTACTATCAGTGGATCAGTGGTTTTATATACCCTCATTGATGTTTTTACCATCAGTGGATCAGTGGTTTTATACACCCTCATTGATGTTTTTACCATCAGTGGATCAGTAGTTTTATACACCCTCATTTATGTTTTTACTATCAGTGGATCAGTGGTTTTATATACCCTCATTGATGTTTTTACTATCAGTGGATCAGTGGTTTTATACACCCTCATTGATGTTTTTACCATCAGTGGATCAGTGGTTTTATACACCCTCATTGATGTTTTTACCATCAGTGGATCAGTAGTTTTATACACCCTCATTTATGTTTTTACCATCAGTGGATCAGTGGTTTTATACACCCTCATTGATGTTTTTACCATCAGTGGATCAGTGGTTTTATACACCCTCATTGATGTTTTTACTATCAGTGGATCAGTGGTTTTATACACCCTCATTTATGTTTTTACTATCAGTGGATCAGTGGTTTTATATACCCTCATTGATGTTTTTACCATCAGTGGATCAGTGGTTTTATACACCCTCATTGATGTTTTTACTATCAGTGGATCAGTGGTTTTATATACCCTCATTTATGTTTTTACTATCAGTGGATCAGTGGTTTTATATACCCTCATTGACGTTTTTACTATCAGTGGATCAGTGGTTTTATACACCCTCATTGACGTTTTTACCATCAGTGGATCAGTGGTTTTATACACCCTCATTGATGTTTTTACTATCAGTGGATCAGTGGTTTTATACACCCTCATTGATGTTTTTACCATCAGTGGATCAGTGGTTTTATACACCCTCATTGATGTTTTTACCATCAGTGGATCAGTAGTTTTATACACCCTCATTTATGTTTTTACCATCAGTGGATCAGTGGTTTTATACACCCTCATTGATGTTTTTACCATCAGTGGATCAGTGGTTTTATACACCCTCATTTATGTTTTTACTATCAGTGGATCAGTGGTTTTATATACCCTCATTTATGTTTTTACTATCAGTGGATCAGTGGTTTTATATACCCTCATTTATGTTTTTACTATCAGTGGATCAGTGGTTTTATATACCCTCATTGATGTTTTTACCATCAGTGGATCAGTGGTTTTATACACCCTCATTGATGTTTTTACCATCAGCAGATCAGTAGTTTTATATACCCTAATCACGTTAATGCTATCGTAATTTCTTAAAACTCACTATTCTCATATTATGTACTCAAATTGGTTTGTTTAAGATAATAACATCACGGAAGGGTAGTGAGGCTTGCTCCACTCAAAGAATCAATTGCTGTGAAGGTTTATTATACCGTCCGACACCCTAGCGCAGTCAGCAGCGTGTTTGTTTAATGAGCTATCGGTTCCGGGCTCTATTCCTTGCATGGCTGAAATATGTATCATTGGGGAAATGTGGGTTTTCACATTTCACATTGATGAATCAATGGTCGGGGCTTGATGTTTTGTTTGTTATAGACTTAAGTTGGTTCATAAAGTGCATGTTAAATGCTGGTATCTCAGATAAATGTAAAAAAATAATCAATTGCTGTGAGGGTTAAATATATTCAACCCTAGCACCAATATATGTATTATTAATTAATAAAACGAGCCTGAACATAAATAATAACTTGTTCTGAGTACTTGAATCTATGATTGAGCCTAATGTTTCATATATTGTGCAGTAAATGAAATTTTTTTTTTCCGGCAATGGTAAATGTATTAAAAATTGTTTGATTTTTATAGAGGCCTATTTCCCCGAGTGAGTTTTGTTACTTTGCCATGGAATTGACTTCATTTTGTCAGACAGGCGACCTCTATTGGCATGGTTAATGGATACGAAGCTATTTTTAAAGATTTTAAACTCTCAGAAAAATACAAAGATTTCGTTAACCAACTAACCTGAGATCATTCACTCTAATATACTCCACCGTTTTAAATATGTTATAATAAATAGTTCAAACTTGAACCAAACAGAGCCCTTCTGTGGTGGTGATGTAGTTCTCCTGTCTCACTAAGGGATGTAATGAAGACCGAGATCCTATGTCCTATCGAGGAGAGGATCCTACAAGGAGGTAAGGATGCTTGATTACTCTCCGGATTAACATTATCTGTCCCTAACATCCATTAGATGATCCATTGGGTGGGGTCATCCTGTCACTCGAGTGCCTGTCCGAAATACCCGCCCCCTTACAAATCCTGACGTCACTCCTCCTAGGCCTCAAACCCTGTTCATTTCCACCCCTGTCAGAACTGGACGCACGCATATTGATTGGGGTGGGGAGGGTGGAGGTCGATCCTGGTACCTCCACCACTGACTGGACCTTAATCCTCGCAGCTGTGATTCCCCCCAAAGGTAACAAGATGAGAAATGTTCCGTTCATCAGACTCTGCACCTTACCACTCATCCATTATATCCGCATGTCTACACTGATGGGGCTAGGGAAGAAGAGTGTATAATTTAGAGGAAATGTACACTCATTTGAGTGGGAAGATAGAGGAAGAGAGAACTCATTTAGGAAAAGAATAACACTACAGCACATTACTGGGGTCTACCATCACTGGAAAACCAGGCGAGATGAAACTGATGCCTTTTTTAATTTGCACGTTGGGGAAAATTATATATATAATATATAATACATATTTATTTTATATATAATTTATTATATCCTATCCTACTAATCCTACTAATATATAAAAATGAACTCTTGTCTTTGTGTTTGTCTGTTGATTAACCATGCCCAAACCACTTTACAGATAGTGCTGAAACTTACCATGTATTTAACTTGGAAGTCCGTTCAACACAAAATAGGCTATATATATGTTCTTTAAAACCCAATAAAATTGATGTTTAAAAACAATTTTTTTTTGCCTTAGAACCCGTGATCAATAGTTGTACTCTTCCTATTAAATTTATAATTCACTAGCTAAAGTATCCGGCGTTGCCTGGGAAAAATATTTTAGTTTAGTGATTGCAATTAATTAATAGATAGGGTCTATATAAGCGTATAATATTAACGGGTATTCTGAAAATTGAAAAATGACACCTGGACACGGGAATCGAACCCGTGACCTTGTCCAGGTGTCATTTTTCAATTTCCAGAATATATCTAGATGGAGTAATACCCACTAATAAGCATAAATAATAGCTCTGGTTATTAATTCTTACTAATGGGTAGTAAGAAACGGTAGTAAAAAAAATTAAAATAAATATGCCAAGTCTTAAAATAATGGCTTCTAGGTGCACCTGTTCATACACAGAAGCTAATTCTTATGTTATAATTTGATGAGCACGTTTCCGGTAATAGAAATTATGAAGAAATGACCGAACCTATTTTGACAAACGACCACTCATTTTAACGGTTAGGAGTTAGGATGTCGGGAAAAATAGTAGTTTTCAGTGAAAACTCCATTTTCACAAATAGTTTTCAGTTTTCCATTCTTTGTTTAGTCACCATGGAAACCGTTATTTGCTGCATGGCTGAAACTCTCTAAATAAAAAATATATATCTTTGACTAAAAAATAATAGCTCAATCTTTATTTGTTGGTCCGAACAATTCATAATTTTCTTTTTGGATGAATATTTCTCGTTGGATGTTGGTCATAACATATCTATTGAGATTTCTGAACTGGGAAAACATTTACTTATTATTGGAATGTTATCGTTAATTCGAATTTAAATCTATAATATTGAGCATAATTTGAAAATTAAAAGGTTAAGTTGTTAAGTTCGTGAAAATATTGCCTACGTTTTGTTTCACGCATCGTAAAATTATTTTCAAATATGTTTTGGTATTTAATGTAAGCTCAAAAACAATAAAATTATCTTGAGTAATATTAAAAAAATAACCATTTTAACCATCTAAGTATGAGGTTTGGTTTTGATTTTTTTTTTCAAATAAAGGGTTTTGATGTTCATTCTAACAAATAATAACACAATACAAATAAATTAATTAATTTATGTTTTCATTTTACCGCTTGATTTTGAGGATATGATATTTAAAAGTAATATTTTGTCCACCCCAACTATCTTTTCACATTCTTACAAATAGAGTAAGTTCATTTATGTTTCCATGTTGATAATTTTGAGGGAATGATATTTCAAAGTACCATAATATTTGAGTACCAGATCTATATTTTCATATTCTTTCTCTCTATCAGACTCTCTCACGCTCTCACACTCTCTCCCTCTCCCTCTCTCTCTCTCTCTCACACACACACACTCACTCACTATAAAACACTCTCTATAATATAATCTTTTCTAATTCTCTCTCTCACACTTTATCCCTTTCTCTTGCTCACACACACTTTATCACGCATTCTCCCTTACATATTCACATCTTCTCAATCATTCTTCTTAGGACTTAATTATTTCTTTAATTCTTCTCCAGCACCATGTTTTAAAGCTATATAAAACTATTTTTTTAAAAATATTAGATTTTACAAATGTTTAATTTTTTTATGTGTTATTATGTGTGTACATAAAGATTTTAAGTTGAAACATTTGGATAAATAGGTTGTTTTATCCAGTATAGTTTCCTAATCAATATTTAATATGTAGAAACTTATTTTTTGTCATTTGTCTAAAAATTAAGTACATATGTAGTACAGGTCCCACTCATATTAAGTCCAGGTATTGATATGGCAAATTTGAATAGTACAATGTTATTACACATGGATTATACGTACCCAGCTAGCCATGCGATGCTCATGTTACTCATGTGCATGTATGTCTAGCTATTTATAATTAAGTGGTATTATGCATTAACGGCGCTGAGTTTCTACCACAAGGATTTAGCGAGATGGAAAAGAGAATACTAAAACAGAATCCCCCCAACATTGGTTGTTTCCCACAGCTCTTGATGTAGAGGACACATTGCCTTCGCAAACATTAACAGTATTATTATTATCATTATTAGCGTGTAAGAGTTATACAGAGAAAAAATTTGTAATCTGGCAGGCCCGAGAAGCCACATCAATACTTACACGATCAAGGTCCAATTTACAAGAAATGTTGCTATTGAAGATATTAAAATCAAAAGGGGCATCACAATAAAGTCTACAAGAAAAGTGAATTTGTTGCCCTAAAAGGTTTCGAATTATGTCATAATCATAATACATCCAGTTAGTAAAGAAATTATCAAAGCAAGTAGCCACAAATTTACGTTGAACGTTTTCCAACCTGAGAGAGTCAGTTAAGTTAATTTGCACCTCAGTTTAATAATACGACACATGAAGCGCTGGTTGAAGAATTTGACGATAAATACTATGGGGTGAAAGCAGTATATGACCGCATTACTCAACCTATGGCTTGGCTCATTATTGAACCAGTATAAAAATTATTTGAATTCAATCTTGTTTTGAGAACAACTCAACCTGATACGGTCACTTGCATTGTATGATGAAAACTATAAGCTAATATGGGACACGTTGATAGGTATAAGGATGTGAGGCACATTGCTACCAATCATCTAGACAAAATAATGCTGTTTCCATAGTTGAATTTGAATTTCTCTCAAGCCTTAGGGGATTTGGTGGACACCTTTAAAGAAAATTTGGGTTCCTTAAAAGTTCTGAATTTTCCGATTTGTGAGTTGAGTTTTATACTGTTTAATGTAACGCTCAACAAACTGGATATAGATAAGCACCAACTGTTTGAACTGGCTCATACCAACATAAAAGTAGCTAGCTTGTATCAGTTTATGGAGATCTTTGAAACTCAATGCAGGGCCCTTTTAATGCCAATGATTATTATTTGAAAATACCTTTCCTGGAAAAATTGGTGCCCTTTTGCTCTCAATCATAGACATTCTCGTGTGCTGATATATATTCAGACGGTTCAGAAAGTTCACGTTAAATACCTTAAATAAATACATAGATAAAGGCTTTATCGTATAATCGTATACAAATTTTAAAATTTCTAATAGTATAAGTTAACTATAGTGATACAGAAAGTCCTATTTTAACGCCAAGTCAAGCGGAAGGTAAATTTTTTGATAACAATTGTTTTAGTTGCTGTCACATTAACACGCTAAGTAGATGGAATCCTCTAAATTTGCAGATACTTGAATCCCAACAACATCTCTTGAAAGCAAAACAAAAATAGTTTAAATCAAGCGTGTGTATCCCTCTTTAAACTATTAATTCACACATAAAATGTATCTCTATATGGCAGGTGTAGTATCACGACGGTGTAAATCACACAGTGCTACCACTATATACATACACATATTCGCTGTGTTGGTACATTGTGGCAAGGTGGCGGCTACGGGGTTTACACAGTACTCCGGGGCTTACACAAGGCCACGCAGGGAAAACAAGAGCTGTGTCGGGGTTCACCCCGGTAGCTCCAGGGTCTCCAGCAACGATCCCACAGAGTTCGCCGCTTTCGTGAAAAGGCCTGTTATTATACTTCTCGGTTCCCTTACTGTCGGTAGTTTCCTTTCATGTGAGGTCGAGGATCAGTTTAGTTACTTTGTAACATTCTGGGTGTTAGAAGCCTTTTGTTAGGCTCGCGTTATCATTGTGTTGAGCGCTGAGAAGAAACACTTTTACTCGTCTGATATTTTACTGAATAAGATATCGAGTTGAAAGATTTTTTTATAGCAAACCTGGTCAAGAAATATCAAGTACTTTTAATGGATGTAAGTTTTTTTTTTTTTTTAGTAAATTCAATAGCGAGGCTATTAACGAATTATTCTAAGAGAACGGGATTGGAAGGGAAATTTAGTGCCATATTTATAGTCAAGTTTCGGGAGGTAATACGAATAACAATCAGTTCATTATTATTGTTGAGAACATATAGGATAAATTTGATTAAATTACTTTTTAATCATTCTCATTTTAGATTAATGGTAGAGTCTGAAGTTTCGATAGTATTGATATCACTTAGAAATTTATATTATTCGATTCAATGACTCGATTCAATTTAACCAAAATAGAAAATAAATTTAAAAGGTTTTAGACCGTTGCAAATACCATAATTTTATCTAAATATGTTAATATATTTTGAGTGATAATTAATAAAAGCATTAATAGGTGTTTACTTTACAGGAATAATTCCTGGGAGATAAAAAAAATTCTTATTGATTCATACCGGATTGACCGGAAAATAAGACACACGTTTTTCTTCTTCACAAAAACAGCTTTTATAAAACCTTCGCTTCATTGGATAATACGTGATAAATTCTTAGCTTTGATGAATGGATATATAATATATATATATATATATATATATTGAAATAGTTTATAATCACCACAGCAGATGGTGCTCTTTTCCTCTTAGCTTCGACAAAATTAATTATTGTTTCATGCACTTGTTGACGAACATACATTAACCGTGATAGCCTATGGGACTAGGGTTCATATCTAGTCTAATGGATTTTATAATGTGTATAACATTTTATTATTATTATTATTATTATTAATAGCAGCGCGTCTTACTACCCGTTCGGGTTGTACGCACTTACGCTAATGTGTAATGGTAGGGTGATTGTGAGCTGAAATGGAGGACCTACAGTTTAACGTGGAATCCGAACCACGGTGGAGGCCTGGCATTCCTCACATTCACAAGTTGTGATAAATACACGTCTTGTCAGAGGTGAAGGAAGGGTTTGGCAATCAGATAAATATGTGCCGGTACCGAGAAATGAACTCCGGACCCCCAGCACAGAATTTTGACACCTTACCCCTAGACCACCAGGTACCCTGTGTATCACATTTTATTTAACATAATAATATTAGTATATTTAACTAGGATATTATTCTATTCTATAAGTATTCCTAGCTCACAAATAATATTGGCTTCGATTCAAGATTCGATTCGAACTAAAAAAAAACCTGGTTTGCAGATGTATAATATATAATGCGGCTAGCAAGACTCAAACAACTGACTCATGGATCAGAATCTAGAGTCCAATCAACTCATCTAGTATAAAAAGTAATAAGAATATGAAAATTAACGGGATGCAATAATTTTTACGCTTATAAAATATATGCCATTAAATGTTATTGTATGGTTACACTTTGAAACGAAAATACTGTATATATTCACTATATTAATAGGATCTTGTTAACTTTACTTCTGCGCTTGAATCGTGTCTAGTTACTAAAATTCTAGAAAATTTGTTTTTATAATTTATTTTCAACGTTTTTTTTTGGAGTGATAAATGTTGGTAGGCCTGTACCATTCATCACGCGTGTCCGAGAAATCCCCTTGTAGAAGCTGATTAGGCAATTTCTATAGCACAGCAACAACACCAGTTGCCAGACTCCACGGCGTTTAGCTCAAGCGGAAACAAAGCTTTCAGAAAGTGGGTGAAATTAATTATTCATCTCTTATTTATGAACCGGCACCCTAAAAACTCTTAATTTAAAACAATACGAGAGAAATAAACATTTCTGAGAGTTTTTATAGTTGCATAATGTGAGAGGGCTGTGTAATAAAAAGGCTCGGTTCTGACTTTGTAGATCAGTGTTCAAACCCGACATGGTATATGAGAAACATTTACACATCATGGTTGTCAATACTAGGATAAATTATACTATTTTGTTAATTTATTCTCCTCACCCTTCTCCATTATATGTTATGTCTAATGCACCAACAGACGGCACAATGACGTTAAAGCAAACTATTACTATTATTAATTATATTGAATTTATCAAAAAGCCACATCGATGGTCATGTGAACTATATTTTTAGCTCATACATTTTAGTTGTTGTCAGGGGATCGGGGCTTGAATCCAGGCTGGGTGTACTGAAGTGTTGTTTTTCCATAAATGACTTCCCACTCGCCAAGCAAATGAGATTCTCCCATTCTCGTCCCCAATTACCAGCGTAACTAGAAAATAACTTACAGTCCAAACATTTAGTGAGATGTAGAGAGGTAAAATACTTACAGTTCAAACATTTAGTGAGATGTAGAGAGGTAAAATACTTACAGTCCAACTATTTAGTGAGATGTATAGGGGTAAAATACTTACAGTCCAAACATTTAGTGAGATGTAGAGGGGTAAAATACTTACAGTCCAAACATTTAGTGAGATGTGGAGGGGTTAAATACCAATAAATTTAGGATAAGAGCACTATTTTGTAATCCAACATTACTGAGATAATGAGCGCTTCTTACATATTTCATCTGACTGCTTCATGGAATCCTATCTAATATATTCAAAGTAGCCCAATTGATTTCTCGATGAATATTTGCCTTTAATATATTTAGCATAATATAAACAATAATTGACCCCATAAAAAACTCCACAGTGTGGCCCACAAGCGATCTGTACCTACCAAGCAGCCGCCACCGTTAATGATGATAAAGCCAATATTGGCGGATAGAGGATGCCATGTGGCCAGTCCAAAGAGCCATCCGGTCGTCAATCTCATTCTCATAAACCGGAGGTGCTAATTCTTTATTCAAGTAGTGTAGCGGGCTATTAATTCTAGGCCATACAATTTCACCTGTTTGAATAGATAATTAAATATAACATGAAATAAAACCAACATAATTGTGTTAGATACCACTCCATTGGACGGGGACCGGTATTGGAAGAATAACAAGGGCGAGCACTGATCTGATTTAGACTCCGTCCTACTCGACACTCAACAACTGACTTATCAGAAAGGGTTGGGTTCATGCTCATATGGGTGCATGTGACGTCACTCAGCTCTACAACGTTCTCCGTGGCCCGTATTCCTTCTACACCTTTGGAGAACATACTGGAAGGCTACCCCTTCCTGCCACCCTAGCGTGTCGATTCAGCTTGTATATAAACCTAGCTCATAGACCTGGACTTAATATTAGGACTTCACATTTGGACTCCACACTAGTGGGTCAGCGAGAGACGGCTTTGGTAAAACCTTCAGAGGAATAGCTCACCAGTTCACAGCCTTGATCAGGATGGTTCAGTTGGACTCGCCAGCGAGACGCGAATTCTGGGAGACGTAGCTATGTATCGTCCAATGTTCAACAGAGAGCAGTGAACACGATAATTAGCTATGTAGTTATGTCTTAGGTTGGTAGGAAGCCTCGTACACATCTATGAGATATTACATAACAAATTTAGAGGAGTACAAAATGTCTCTGTTAGGTTATTTAATTTTAAGTCACGTCAACAACATGATGTGTTATCGTTGGTTAAGGTTTCAATTTGCACAGCACAGTCCATATGACCTGAAGCTTCTGCTTTAGCACCACACAGTCTCTGTTAGGGTATTTAATTTTAAGTCAACGACAAGTTGAATCATTGTTGTATCATGGAGTAAGTTCCCTACATGGCCCATATGGCCTGTAATTTAACTAGAGTGAGTATCACTTCCAAGCCTGTATGATCTTGTTTCGGTCAACTGCTGAGCCTGACGAGAAAGTTAAAGTTTGGTTGAACAAGGCCTAATGTCTAAACCTAATTAGGTCATTAGGAGTTATATATTTGGTATTATTATTTGTTTAATACATTAGTTAGGATGTGCATCTTGTGGATATGCCTCAGCCCTTCTGGCGTGGCCCGCGTATAGAATTAGTGCTCGTTTCCAGCCCAAATCAGGCGCTGTTAGAGAGATTTTCTGAGCTTCACTCATCTGTAGTAATGTACTCAATTAGTTGATTATAGGCTTAGTTTTAATAATTTTTACTGTTCTGATTTGTAACAAGCCAACTGTTTAGTGTCTGGGTTTGAAGCCAAAGTGACCACTTTCCCTAGATACTGACTGTAAGTTTGATGTCTTAGACTAGTGACTGTACCAAGTTGCTACTCATAGTAGCTAGCTACACTAGCTCTAATAGCACTCACTTCTTAAATTAGGATTGTTCATTGTTATCGTTGTAACTTGACTGGTTTGTTTTAGTTCATACGTATTGGGGCAGGCTCCTTGCCTCGCCTTTTGTAGTTAGTTGCAACAAACTTACTTTGTTGTCATGTTGTATTAGCCATTCAGTTCAACCTGATTGAGGTTTAGTTGATTATTAATATTTCGTTTTAGAAAGAATCTCGAAAGTTAGTTTAAGAAAGGAGTGTCTTTGAATACTTCCGACCCTGATTGGTGTTCTAAGCAATGTAATGGTTGATTGACTCCAGAGTCTCATTTGGAGTATCTCTTCGACCTAACTGTATTGGTTATTTCACTTATTTGATCCTAGCAAATTAATTAATTGTCAGGAATTAGATTGAAAGTTGGGAATGTCTAAAACATGAGCTTGTATTTATTTTGAAGATTATTACTAATTAAACTTAATGTTGACTTGCCTATTCTCTTATTTTTTGGACACTATATGACCTATCCTATTCTCTTGTTTTGTAACCTTGATACAACACTTCTGCTGATGAGTGGAAGCGTCGCCTCTATATTTTCTCATTTGTCTTCACAAGGCTAAATTGCACCCCATTCTAGACACACTGCTTCACAGTTAAATTTTAAAAGCACCGGGGATCGAACCCGTAATGTCTGGATCAGTGGTTAGGAAATCTGAACACTAGACCACAGTGGCAGTCACAATATTTGACAATGCAGTAATATTTATAGCCTGTTATTGCATTATAAGTATACGAACGTTACTAGCCTATAATTGAAAATACATTTTATTTTCATTAGTTTTAACATATTTTATGTAAAGAAAAATGGTTACTTATGTTTGAACTATTTGAAAATCGATTTTGTAACATTAGCAATACTAGCTAATGCTACATATTTACTACCCGTCCCAAATAAACCAATACATATATACATCCTGCAATAGTAACCCTAGCAAGACTAGCTAGTTTACATTAATACTACCCACTCCAAATAAATGCAGATATTCATATACAGTCTGCAATATCATAGATCACAAACTTACTATGTCTAATATATGTGCTTTACTCACTCATTTTATCTTCTGGATTAGCACGAGTTTCATGACTAACCTGTTCGCACCAAATTATAAAGTGAAGAGAAGTCCTAACAAGCTATGAATGATGCAGCAACAAAATGTTCCAATAGAGGGATCCAGAAATGCTCTGATTAGCCTGGCTGGGCTACAAATGGGCCACCCATAATCTTGAACTGCAACTAACCAGCTGTCTGGTGGACATGACTCGATGGACGTAGCTAGAGTCAACAGCCAACTAACCATGTGTCCGGCCTACGTGACTTGGTAACCAGCCAAGTTGAACCACAACTAACCAAGTGCCTGGTGTACGTGACTCGATGGACGTAGCTATATTCTACAGCCAACTCACCATGTGTCCGGCGTACATGACTTGGTACCGAGACAAATTAGGCAGCTACTAACAAGAGAGTGCTGTTAGCAACGTATTAGCCGTGTGGCGTTGTAATTTTAATATGAAAAACTCCCACCTCTTTACCCATCAACTAGACCTACATAACGAGGGAACTCAGTAAATATGGTTGACTATTACATCCGACACTTCCACGAGAAGCCCTGTTCTGGACTTGGAAATAATCAGCTAGCATAGTTATTATATCCGACGAGAAGTCCTGGTCTGGACTTGTACATAATCGATTCAGGATGGCAATATATAAACTTTATATATTTGATTGATTATTTAAAATTTAAACGACCTTTAATGGGTTTGAGTGTTTGAACACTTAGATTAATTATGTGAGTGAAATCGTTCAGTGTAGGCGTCTGTAATTTTTCACTACAAGATTTATTTTTGAAAGTAAATTTGTGTTATGGAACACTTAATGTTTCCTTTTGCCACTTGGGCGCTAGTCTCTTTGTAATTTATAGAATTATAAATAGGTAGCTACATTTTGATTCTTTTTCTAGCTTGGAATATTTAGTTTAAATATAATTTTTATTGCTCTTGTGGTTACCGATAGTGGTTTAAACTCTATAATTTGTTAAACAAAAATTATGTAATATTTTGTAGACGTATTCTTTGAAGAAAATATTAAAGTAATTCATTTTTGTTGGTTTTTAAGTTTTTAACTTTAACATTTATCGATTCGTTTAGTGAGAAATTACAAGTATTCTAATGTAATATTGCTTTATTTTCTATTGTAATGTTAAATATTAACAAGTAGGAATCTTACCGATTACTTAAAAAGAGATGAGGATAATAGTCCCACAAAAGTTTGAGTTATGTCGGGAAGTCAAACCTTTGTGCTGGTTATTTGTATCTGAATTGATATTTAAATTTAATCTTAAAATTTAAGTTGTTTAGTCTGAAATCACAAGGGTGATTCAGGCACGTTGCTAGCCGTTTAAAAGAGGCTCTTTGTTACTATAGTAAGGTTTTCAAGGTTTAATGGTTTTAACTGTTTAGTAAATATCTGATTTGATATTTAAATTTAAATTTAATCTTAAAATTTAAATTTGTTTAGTCTGAATTCACAATGGTGATTCAGGCGCTTTGTTAACCTTTTAAAAGAGGCTCTTTAAGTTATTTATTATAATATTAAAGAATTTGTTTATTAATGGGTCTCTTCCAGACTAATTTTAATAAATTAATAATTTACTTTTGGATTGTGAAATATACTCTCAAATGTACTGCGCAAGTGCAGTCTCTGCCATATTTATATGTTTTTCAACACACTTCAATTTGACTTGTAAGGCCATGTAATTTGTTGTTTACCTTGAATAAATAATTCAAATATTCCTTAAACTTGCAAATTTACTAATTTTTGTTATAATAATTTCCTTGGATTCAGTTCACCCTCTTTTAGTCTATTGTGGCCGTAGCTATAAAAAGTGGCTGGTACAATTTAAAATATAGTCTGGTAGTTAAGGAAATTTAACAGGTCCAATTATTTTTTTTATCTAGAAACAGGTTTATTTTATTTAATTAAATAAGACTAGCATTGTAAATATAATCTAGGATGAAAAGCTAATATTAATTACATTAGTACGATAGATTGGTAGTTTCTTTGTTTAAATGGACATTTATATCATATTCTGCCTCATTAAAAATAAATCATCCCAAATAAAAGCCAAAAGCGACCACCCCCACATCTAACTAAAGAAAAAAAACCCCATTTCAAACCCGGTTAAAAAAATAGAGTGAACTTAAAAAGTAGATACGGTAAAGAGAAAAATAAATGTTATTGTTTACCTCTTTTTCTCACCCGTCTCCGGGGACCTGGCTAAGTTATGAGTTAGTTACTAAACTTGGCACATTGTGTTTACTACCGTCTCATAAATATGAGACAGACATTTCTCTTCATAAGAACAACAAGGACGCAGGAGATATCATTTGGTCCAATATCTTAAAGAAAAAACACCAAGAGTGAGTGAGTTTTTCCCCACGAAAGGCGCCACATATGTACTTTATTTTTATTAGTACACTTTATGTACATTGTTTTGAGAGGCGTATCACTCGCCCACTTGGGTTGTTTAAAATTGATATTAATTTAAGAACATAGGATGAAAATGTTGATTTACTAAGAAAACTAACAGTTTATCAACTGGAGAGAGAATAGAAATATTCAATTCTATCCTAACCTCGTCTAGATACCTCTTCGGGGTATCCTTTTTTTAAATTATGGTAGTGGGGTAGAGGTGAGAAAGATAGAATATTAAATTAAATTTATCCACATTGGTGTGAAGGAAATGTGAAATACCATTAAAAAAACTCATTATTCCTAGCCAAGATTTGAATCCCGACTTCCCCCTCGTTGTCAAACCAAACAAGGTGAGACTTACATTTAGTCTGCATGCCCACCAATGTGGGTTTTAATAACATTTATACTCGCAATATGAAAAACTGCCTTACAGTCCACCTGGCTGGGCTTCGAATAGACTATAATCTTTTTCCTACTAACCTTCATATAAAGTCAAAATCCGACACATTAACTCAGTCGGTAGTGTGTCTGGCCACTGATCTTAAAGTCCCGGGTTAGATTCCCGGCATGGCTGATAAATTTGTCATTGATGAAATATGGGTTTACCCTTTAACAATGATAAATTAACGGTGTTGGACTGGATATTGTGTCTGTCCTAGTCTTAAGTTAGATTATAAGGCACATGAGGCTACGACAGGCCTAGCCAGCCGGCGGTAGAAAATATGTGGCCTGAATTAAAAACTGACCCAGACCACAGGTTGGAAACAGTAATTGATGTAAAGCCTAATCATCAAATTAATGTACCGATGTTAGTCGATAACTTTGGCACAGAGTCAACCTCATAGATTTTTGGCTGCTAGTGACTTTATATATTCATTCAGCGATATGTAAGAAGGTAGGATTTTAACGACAGGTTTTTTTTAGCACTGACTGTTACTACCCATTCGGTTTATCCACCTATGTATGAGTTACAATATTGGCTTAAGGATTAGGAAGGTTTAATCGAGAGGAAGTGCATCTGCATTTGCGTGGAAGTGTGGAAGAGTGTAAAACCATTTAGGAAAGCCACCCTCAGTGCACCCTACCGGGATTGAACCCCTATCCCCCCGTAGTCCAACACGAGAGTAGCGCGTTAGAGCACGCAGCCACCAACACGTGTTTTAAGGACCGTTGCTAGAATCTCTCTGATAGAGAGTTATATTGTAATAAAATACTCACTCAGTTCACCCGGCTTAAGATCAAACCAAGGCCTTGTGTGTGAGAGTCTAAATCTAATGCCATATTTTTAGTGCACTTTGGCCTAATACCCATCTGGTCTAAGTATGAGGAGGGTATAACTGATATAAAACGCACTTACATTTGCGTGAAGGTAGAATCATTCTCAGTACACCCAACCAAGATTAGAAACTTGATCCACCCATAGGCCAACACTAGAGTAACGCGTTAGATCATGCAAACACCAATGCGGGATTAATAATAATTAATATGTGAATTGGATGGTTTATCAATAAGCTATTGAGGAGAGCGAAACTAACAAAAGCTTGATTTTCTTGTTTTGAATATCGTAGTATCAGGGATGTTTATGACGTAATACATGTATTTAAATTAGGCTTATTTCCATTAACGGAGATATTGGAATTTAATCCAGGTTGGGTGCACTTTATATAAATTAAACCTAACAAATCCCAACACATTATTTATGTATTTAGTGCATAGGTAAATAGCCTGAGCGGTACTAAAGGCCAGTTTCATAGTCAGATTTAGTGAGCCTCAAGTGCGGCGCTATACTAAATACAAGACGTCCCCTACCTGAAATTGAATGGAATGGCCAGTTTCATATGCGAAACTGGCCCATTCCATTTTGGTCTAGGTAGGTGTCGTCCTGTATTTAGTATCGACTCGCACTTTAGGCGTACTAAATCTGACTATGAAACTGGCCCTAAGACGAGTTCAAGAAGTAATACAAATAGTGAGGTCAAAATGATAAAACTCGTGGGGTTCATTCAAAGTCTGTTTAAGATTAGTCTTGAGGATCCTTGAGTTATAGATTTGATGGAATCACACTCCCGACGCACTTCCTATCGAAGACTGTATCATACAATTCCATTGGCAACAAGTCCTGCTACATCCTTGGGATCATAGTGGTACCAATAATCTTAGAAACTACGTCAATTGCCATCAATCGGACCTAGCGAGAGTAAATAATACACTACGTTTAGTACCAGCAACATTTTATTGTTTGCATCTATTGTTATCTCATTGTTTAGGAAAGTTAAACCATGCCAATAAACAGTTTACATCTTTTGGTGATAATAAATGGTAGGCATATATCGATTAGCTAACTTTTCAAAATAGCCAACTTCTTAATATTATAAAACATGTCTACTTTAGTAACTGTATTGATTCAAATGATGGGCAAACGTAAAGATCTGAGGTTTAGCAGACGAAAATATAATAATAAAATATTATTACAAATCAAACACCAAGCCAAGGACGTGTCAATGACGTATTATTTCCATCCTTGGACTCAAGAGCGTGTGAGGGGTGTATCGGCATCCTCGGTGACAATTAGGATGGATCTACACTTAGTCACGTGATTAACGAGGTAACTGGCAAAGTACATATCAAGGTGACAGCACAGAAGTAGAATTTTGGGATACAGTCTAAGTAAGTTTTTAGTGTCCGAATCTATGAAGCTCATTCGAATGAAAGTTCTTCTTAGAGGCATAGAGATTAGTATCCAAGGAGTGAACTCTTTTAGTTCGGATTAGCTTCGTAATATCGGACAGAAATTAACTCTAAATGATTCTTTAGTAGCCAAACACATTAGTTTGACCATGTAAATATAGTCAAATTAATATATACAGGCCCGCATCAGTTGTCTCATGGTCTAATGCGTCACTCTCGTGACCAACTGGATTTACGGTGACGGGGAGATAGGGTTTCGAATCCCGGTTTGGCGCACTTCATTATTTCCCTGAATGGTTTCCCACTGTCTGTGCACAAAAACGTATAAACACATTTTTTCTACAAATCTACCTTCCTCATACAGTCCCCTCCCTATCCGATTGTCTTAATTAACATATTCGTAAAACACGAACGAGTACTAAGGTTTGGTGATATTAATTTGTATTATATTATATATGTGTATATATAGCTATATGACAGAGGGAAAGTAGATCGGTTATTGTTCTTGGACATGACTCTGTAAATAAAATATTTTAGCCGAGAAAACCTCACTACTTTTTTCTTATCTCTCTTTACCTCTTTCTCTTTCTCTGTCTATATAGTACATCACAGTGAGTTTTGCCTTAGAGTAAACTATGTTGTAATACGCTGAAAACCAATCTAGATCTAGAAAGTAAGAGAAATTAATAAAATATAAGTAAATCCTAATATCAGCAGTTTTATTAGTAGTATGAATTCTATTTTTTGTCAGCTTATATATATTCTTTTACTATAAGGCTTTTTGGACTTAAAATATCTAAAAAATAATCGCATATCCGTGCTTTAGAAACTAAATAATGTAACCTCATTAAATTAAAGTTATCTGCCAAAATGATTACTCAAATTTCACTACGAAATATGTGCTTTTAGTGCTGAGTGAAGACTTAGTGCTTTGGAATCTCTCTCCAAAATGCAACATGTCTTTATGAGAAGCAATTCTTCTAATTAGTGCATCCACTATTCTCATAGAGAAGCTTCTTTAAAATTCTTTGTGTAGAAACTACAAAACAACGTTATCAAACTTTATGTTCTTACGAAGTCTCTGGTAGGTTTTAATTACGCTCTCCTAGTGCCTAATTTTCTTTTTAAATTTAATAAGTGAGTTACTACTGATGGAAACTATCTTAAACACGATTATGTAGATTAGTTTTAATATGCGTGCATACTTGGGTAAACGATGAAACTAAACCCGTGTGTATAAAAACATATGCTGAATATACAACCGTAGCCTTCTTAGAATATAACACACGATATTGAGGATTGTCGCTTATCCCCCTTCAAATCACTAACAAAACTTGCTCAGCAACCAGCAGAGAGGCCACTTGGTTAATACAATTTTCCCAGTTCACGCCCAGTCTCATTAATCCGCTATCTTGACCCACTCCCAGATAATAAAGGCTCTTGACACCTATTCTTCAATCATCCATGCTATTGACAACTATTCTTCAATCATCCAGGCTCTTGACACCTATTCTTCAATCATCCATGCTATTGACACCTATTCTTCAATCATCCAGGCTCTTGACACCTATTCTTCAATCATCCAAGCTATTGACACCTATTCTTCAATCATCCAGGCTATTGACACCTATTCTTCAATCATCCAGGCTATTGACACCTATTCTTCAATCATCCATGCTATTGACACCTATTCTTCAATCATCCAGGCTATTGACACCTATTCTTCAATCATCCAAGCTATTGACACCTATTATTCGATCATCCATGCTATTGGCACCTATTCTTCGATCATCCATGCTATTGACACCTATTCTTCAATCATCCAGGCTATTGACACCTATTCTTCAATCATCCAAGCTATTGACACCTATTCTTCAATCATCAATCATCCAGGCTCTTGCCACCTCTTCTACAATCTTCCAGGATTTTGAAACTGGGGTCCTTTGCTTCGTTCATCTGCATTTCGTCAAAATATGCTTATTCCATCCACGCGCTGACAAGGGAAAGAAAAAAACTACGAGAATCAAAGGATTTTACCAAAGTAGATTTCGCGTGACAGTTAATATAATAGTGTCTTTGTCTAGTTTAATATTAAGAGGTAGCCAAGTAGAAATAACTGCACTAATCTATTTCTGGCATGAGGAATACGGAACAGAAAAAGTTGTTTTCATGATTCTGTATCTCTCTGTGTATGTTTGTATCTCAGCCTAAAGCCAAACCATTTTAACAACCCGGCTAAAATTATTGGCATTGAGAGTTTTCATACATTTCCTAAGAGGATTTCTTGGAATTAAATATCCAAACCTAATATTAGGGGTAGTTTGCTGGAGGAGTAAATGAGAGAAATAAATTTTCTCAAAATCTGTTATGACGATTTTGATTGAAATTCGTATACACAACAAACAAAATGACGATTTTAATTTTCAATGAAAATAACTTTGATGGTACCTTACATTAGAGAAAGTTTCAGGTTTTGATTAAATTTATATATATAATAACTTTTTGATAAACAAACCAACTTATCATTTCCAAAATGAAGTATTATTAAAATAAAATAATGTCGTCATACCCCCAACTCGTGGGCCTACTTGTCAGAAGGGCTTAGTGGGATGGGTTAGGCAACGGAAAATAGATGTGTATAAATGTGATGTAGGTTTTTAGAACAAGTTGAAGGAGTTTGGAAAAAATGTCCTCATTCTTTCAGTGACCCTACTCAGCAGTTCTGCACCCTGATCTATCTTTGTTTTTATGACTTTGACTAATGTAGAACACACGGCTGCTTGACTCTGCGCGGTTGTTATATAACTCGACTTACAAGATGATTTGGGGTGCTCCCTCCTCCGTACTGAAGAGGGACTCAAGCTGTAGGATTTTCTCCCCACAGGTTATTGTTACTCGGTAGCTGAGTATGTAAATCACTTCTAAGTAATCCCCTTAACACAACTAACGTCCTTCCCGGCCGCCATCCCCTCCCTTCTCGAAAAGGTCTAAAACTTATTGTTATATACCACCAAAAGAGGGGTGTTTCCCCCTGAGCTAATGTTTATGTATACTGTATAATGTATGTATAATGTGAAACACCATTCCTTGCCCAGCAGAAGGCAGCTCAAAACAGTCAAGTTGTCAGTCCCTAGGCATATCCCAAGCTGTGGGAATTTTTCATGAAACCACGCCAGGGTAAGGAATGCTGCGGCCAGTTCAGCTCTGTTGACCTCTGTTTGTTGACGGACGTGCCCGTTCCAGCATGTGGGTGGTGAACAGAGTGTGGGGTGGCATCGGAAAACACCAGGCCGAAATGGTTGCAAAGCGGGCGCCACTGGCAGGTAGTTCATCGACCATTTTGGAGGAATCTGAGTGCCCAGGCCCCCGAGCCACGATGAATTTGCACTGCTACGTAGCCAGGCCAGTTGAGGTTGAACGCGAGCCAAGACACGAAGCCCACGACACGTTCTCGATCTTTGGGACTTGGTGGCACAATCGCTGGGCCGTAGATGAAGCCACTGGAGTTATGGTGAGGCGTTGCGTCGTGATGTCCACGAGGGATCCTGAGTAGTCCAGCTTCTGCGTGGGATTGATCACCGACTTCTAGAGATTAAGTTACATTAGTGTTGGGACGGCTTGAAGGACGTCCGGGTTATCATCGAAGAATAAGAAATCGTCCAGATACACTATTGCTTTAACAACTGGGAGCCAGTCCTCGATGGCGCGCGTCGCTTCTTCCATTGTCTTTTGTAACTTGTACGGTGCTAGAGCGTGTCCCATGGGAAGCCTCGTAAAGGAGTATTTCGTCCCCAAATAGTACACGCCGGGGAAATTGTAGGTGCTCGGTGACAACGGTAATTGGTCAAATCCGCTACGGAGGTCCATCTTAACGGGTCAGGAATCCCTTGGGATCTTTCGAAGGACTACACCCGCTGTTGTTAGGCTGAATGAAGGTGCTATGATGAACTCTGTCCAAGAGGAGAAGTCGTGGATGACTCTGACTCCCTTGTCCCTCTTTGGTATGAAGAACAGGGGAAAGGCATCCACGCAGGACTCCCTGGTGAGAAGTCTATTTTTTAGCCAATCCTTGATGACTATGGACATGGTGGGGCTTGATTGGGTGCCTTGGAAGTGATGAGGAGTGTCTAGAGGTCTTGGGAGCTCTATTACGTTGCTTGGGTGTTTGAAGAGTGTCCTATCCCTGATGTATATGGACTTTAGGGCGGCAACCGAGACCCATTTGTAGACGCAGTCCATATATATATATATATATATATGAAACATGTATATATACTTTAATGTGAAACATATATATGCATATATATATATATATATATATACATATATATGTTTCACATTAAAGTATATATACATGTTTCAAATTAAAGTATTGTCATATACATGTATATCATATTCATGTATATATATAATATATCTATCTTTGAAATGGGAAATTGATTGTTATGCTCTTTGGAGGATGTTCCTATTTTCATACTGCTTCTGTAAAATTGTATTTTATTTCATATATGGTCTTTGGTAGAATGTGATGCTATTTAACACCATTATTTGTCTGCAACAGTATATAGTATATATTTTTTACTACCACGTTTAACTACCTATTAATGTTGTACGCATATATGATAGTTACTCTAATAGTGTTGGAATCAAGAGGGAAGCATTTTAGAGGTAATCTACTGACATTTATGTGGAGGGAGAGGGAGAAACCATTTAGGAAAATCTACCTCAGTAAACCCAACTGAGATTCGAAGCCCGATCTCCCGGTCATCAGCAGACCAGTCTAATACACTCTCAGACCACTCAGCCACTGAAGTGGATAACATTGTTTACTATTTTATCTAACATATTTACGAGCTTTAAGAAAATGTCTCTATTTTAAGGAAAGGAGCAAGAACGACTGCAGTATACTGCGCCATTTATTTCCTTGGTGATAAAGTTAGTCGGAAAACAAATTAATACTTTTGTTAATAAAACATTAGATTCATAGATAAAACCGTGGTTGGCGTGATTTAATAAGGCAGTCTAACATTTATGTCAACATTGAAAAAATATGCCCAATACACTTGATCAATTGCTTAGAGGTATACATTTCTTATCACTTGAGATAAGCTACTAAACGAAAACCTTTTAAGCGAACTCAATATTGAAACGTATAATCAAATTAATCAACTATTTTTTTTCATACATCGTTTGGCCTAGGTTAAAATAATATTCCTGCCAAATTTCGTTAATATCGGTAAACGAATTTGGCAGATATTGTGGGATGAAGAAACAAGCGGACAGATTTTTGTGTGCCCGCCATGTCAAAATCAATAGTAAAATATAAAGACCTTTACATACGTTGTTCAGCCTAGATTCAAAAATTGTCCCTGCAAATAAATTGGTCAACGTATTTGACATTTATAGACAACCAAAGATTCGGATAAACAGACAAAGGAAATGTCAAATGCTCAAGTTAAAACAGAACTTCGCTTCACTTCATCACTAAATAATTATTGACAATGAGACTAATTAATCTGACGGCTGTTGTCAAGGCTGACACTATTGATAAAAAAAATTGACAGCAGAAAAAACACAGGCTGCAACGTGAAAACATGAAACTGGATATAATTTGTTCTGTTGAAAGCTTCCTTCTTATGACAATTTGGTTATAGTTTATGTGTACATCCTCATTATTAGCTGAAAGCTTGTTGTTACACCAAAGAGTCTTGAGCGATTCCAAATCAAATCTGACCACGAAACCAACCAACATCCCTTTCTCCCTCCGGAATTATGTTGGTACGTTTGTATTTAGTTGTTTACTAAATTATATAGGAGTGAAGAGGAACGGAAGGGGGTGACAGAGGGGGGAATGAAGGCCATCAAACTATTCCTCAGGGTCTCGTAAAGCTATTACTCCAGCGACATCGAGCGGTCGCTCACTGACGTCATACCATGGAGTGGTGACGTCTCCACACATTTTTCCCAGATGATGTTTCGTACCACGTCTTACTAGTTACTAGCCGTACAGTATATTCGCATGTTGATTACACCAACGGGGATCAAGAAGGCAACCTTGGAAGTAAATGTACCGGCATTTACGTTAAGAAAGAGCTTGGAACCATTTAGGAAAAAATATTTTCAATACCAATGGCTGGAATTAAAACCACAATCTCCCCGTCACCGGCAATCCGAACTAGATGATCTTGACGTTTAGTCCGCGTGTCCATCGGGTAATTCACTGTGCTATTTACTTGTTATACATATATGTGTATTAATTATGCTTGTGCCAATGTTTACTGAAAAAAATAAGTTTGTATATTTTTAGAAAGTCTTTCATATGAATAGTAATAATAATACTTAGCACTGCGTCTTACTACCCGTTCGGGTTGTACGCTTAAGTACTAATTACACTAATGGGTTTGGAAATGGAAGGTTGAATTTAGAGGAAGTGAATCCGCATTTGCGTGGAGGGAGAGTGGAAAACCATTTAGGAAAAACCCCCTCAGTTCACCTGACCGAGATTCGAACCTCGATCTCCCCGTCCTCGGCAGTCGAGCTCAACACGACTGGCGCGTTGGCCAACTACGCATCTTTCATATGAAAATTGTACTGGATGTGTAAATCTCGAACGTGTGCCAAGACGCGTATTTTTTGATAATTTATCGCATTTGTTTATTTAATGATAGTTTACAATTTTATTTTGTTTTCCACCACGACACCGAATGTCTGATAATCCCGGTCTACTACTCAAATAAAGATTCCTTGGTCTTTCTCTTTGCCAACCCGACACCTTAGCTCTGTCGGTAGCGTCTCTATCTACCAATTAAAGGTTCTGGGTTCAGTTCCTGAAATGGCAATTTTTTTTTTATCATTGGTGACACGTAGGTTTACTCTCACACAGTGATGAACTGACATGAAATAAGCTATATGTTGGGTCTGTTTTAGATTTAAGCTAGTTTATAAGTCGTGTACTGATATAATCAGTTGGTTCATAACGCGCACTTTAAGAATTTCAAATAAATAAAAAATTTATGCCGACAAAGCTGATACATTCCCGCGTGGCGATAACAAATACTTTTATCACATAGCATGCAACAGCTGCAATGAAAAAAAAATGACTAAAAAGGTAAGTTCGTGTGTTAAAGTTAATAATTATAGAAAAATTAAGAAATACGAGAGGCATAAATGCTAGCTTTTAAATCCGTGTTGAGTTTATCCATCCCCCAATCCTTGACAAAAATTTGCTTGATTTAACCCTTACTACTAAACGGACGACAAATGTCATGCCTTTAACCTTTGCGCAGGGGTGCAATGGAGCTGGAACGGAGCGACGCTCCTATATTGGTTTTGAAGGTGGAGCGGCGCTCCGGCTGATTAGCACCACTACATTTATGATTACACCCCCCAAAAAAAACCCAAGAAAATAAGCAAATATCTTTAGAGAAGTAAATTTTACGCTGATTGGCTTTCTAAAGATGGCTGCTTCTAGAATTCCTGATAACTTTCATAAGGTTAGATTTTTAAAAATGTATATTGACTCTTATTTATTATTTTTGTTTACCACATTTTTTGGGGTTAAAATTGATGCTCCCTGTTTCACAGTTATGAATTAACGGTCTGGGGACTGGATGTTGTGTCTATTATAGAATTAAATTAATACATAATTCTAGCACCGATATAATCAGTCAGTTCATAAAGGGCACTTGAAGATGCTCAAATAAACCTACACTATAATAAAGGATATTCTTTGTATCAATTAGAATAGCCGGCCCCGTGTTGTAGTGGTCAGTGCACCTGGCTTCGAGCATAGGGGTCCCGGGTTCAATATTATTATTATTATATTATTATTATTATTATTATTATTATTATTATTATTATTAGCACCGCGTCTTACTACCCGTTCGGGATATACGCACTTACACTAATGTGTAATGGTAGGGTGATTGTGAGATGAAATGGAGGACCTACAGTTTAACGTGAAATCCGAACCACGGTGGAGGCCTGGCATTCCTCACATTCACAAGTTGTGAGTAATACATACCTTGTCAGAGGTGAAGGAAGGGTTTGGCAATCAGATAAATCCGTGCCGTGACCGAGGATTGAACCCCGGACCCTCAGCACAGAAGTCAGACACCTTACCCCTAGACCACCAAGTCACCTACCCGGGTTCAATTCCCGGCTGATATCCTGGATACTTTTTTCTGAAAGGAGAACTACCCCAACGGTTACCAGGATTTGGTTGGTAATGTTTAAGCTAGGTTTAAGTGTTTCCACTGGTTAAAAACCCTCATACTCGCTATCATCATCACCCAATATAATCAGGACATGGAAAGAGCCTACACGGAAAAGATGTACGGTTAGTACATTCGGACGTTCCCTGGGCAACAGTACATTAGTACTGGCCAATCTCTCCACAAACTGGGCTACAGATGATGTAGCACAAACTCGCAATATTATTACTACTATTTATGTTTTGTTTAAACAGCCCGTCTTACGACCTATTAGCCGTAATATTAGCTACACGATAATTCTCGGGCCAGAAATTATTTGGTTTTCTACATTCTCAGCTTGACAGTATCAGAAATTGGATGTAATTAAAAGTCTTAGATTTATTTTCAATTATTTATTATTAGAAAATATATTGTCTCAATTACACTGTTTTCTAAAGGTAAATACAGAAAAGTACACCCCGATGTGATGTCTGGTTCGAACTGTATTACCTACCTAATTTAGGTGTTATTCGGGAGGGTGGCATACTCTTAGACACTTGATTCCCCACCAACTCTATTACCTAAATAGGCCGGGACCATTTTAACTTTCCAATAGGATAAGCGGTGAGAAAGGTAGATCTTATAGCGAACGTGGCCGAAATTTCTTGACGGAAGAATGGGAAAACATTCATGAAAAAACTATTTTGATTGCATCCGGACCAATTACGAACCCCAGGCTCCAATCACCAGCAAACCAGACCTGGCAAATCTGATCCTAACTCACTAGACCATGATTATCGCCACTACAATCAAAGCTACCATATTTGTGAGAGCAAAAGAAGAACATATGATGCAACGCTTGTTTATTTTCTTTGAAAGTATAAAAAATACCGTTATTTCTAGTATATAAAGAATTTGAGAGAAAAAAATAGTAATATTAAAATATAAATAGGTATAAAGATCACTTAAAACAAACACACTTTTTAAATAACAGTCCCGAAACAATTTATATAAATTAATTTGCAATAGCTAAGGAATTAATAATAGGACTGTCCATTCATTTAATAGCGCCCTTAAACCAAAACAATCACTGACAGCGCCAATGCTCCTCTGGGGTCAGCATCTGTTCACTGTCAATGCAGTCAACCTTACCATTTGGGAGGTTTGTATGGCATACACATTTTAACAACAACTATTATACATTTCATACAATTCATTGCTAATATTAAAGTATGAAAGCATATAGTGGAAAGTTTAAATTTCCCCTCGGTGAGCTCGAAAGCAATAAAACCAGAATATAATGAAAACAAAAATAAAGTGTGGTAATCGTTAAATATTTGTGGCTAAAATTTGATGTTGGGAGCAGCCAGACGTTAAGCAAATACTTGTCAGAGTGGAGCATTGGTAACCGAAAATAACAGCTGCCACCGATGTCATTTTATTATGAGCTGTTTCAGTAGCCGAATTAGCTAAGGCAGAGGTTCTCAAATTATGGCCCAAGGCGATGTGTCAGGTGTCCGCACATGGAACCACAAGAAAATACATCGTTTACAATAATTATATTCTGCCTTCTCAAATAATCTATTTTAATTTGAGATTAAGTTTTCAAAAATAAGTGATCAGTAATCTAACATCAAATAATTAAAAAAGCATAATACCCCTTTAAAAATTAACGACTTTGCTTCTGGTCATGCAATATGTCTAACTGGAATTTGTTGAACAATGAATGAGAATGGAAATAATTTTTAGTAACCCTCAAAACTGGATGGCGCATTTCAAATATAGACTTTATAGTAAATCCAATATTTAATCCAATGAAAGTGTTAAACTGTTCCTCAATTGAAGATTTCGTTACAAGCAACATTTTTGTGTATACTGTTTCTTTTTTTGGGAACCCATATGTGAGTTTTTGGTCATCAAGTATTCCTGCATACTTTTGGGTTTGGGGCTACCTATTGCTAATTTCAGCTTCCTAGATCTACTGGGCTTCGAGAGAACTTCGACTTTGTTTTTATGGGTATCCTTCCCACCAGTTTTGGGTCCCTTGGAATTTTATGTTACCCAATATTCCTGTACCATTTTCGGTCAGGGGCTAATTATCTGCAAAATTTCAGATTCTTATGTTTTGAGCTCCAAGGATTTTTCGAAATTGGTGTTTTGGAAATCCCCACCATTTTGGGGGCTCCCGTTTGAATTTTATGCCACAACGTATTTTTGAACTCTTGTGAAATTGGAGATACCTGAATACAAAATTTCAGCTTCCTAACTCTTATGGGCTTTGGAAATATTTTGACTTTGGTTTTTAAAAACCCTACAGTTTGGGAGTCCCAATATAACTTTTTGGTCAGCAAGTGTTTTTTGCATCCTTTTGAAAATTTCAGCTTCATAGGCCTACTGGGATTCTAGGGTATTTAGAATTTGTTTTATCTGGAAAATTACCCCACCCGCCACCTATTTCGGGGTATCATTTGGGTATTTTATATCACTAAATATGCCTGCACCCTTTTGAGTTAGGGGCTACCTGTCTGGAAAATACCAGCTTCCTATCTATTATGGGCATTGAGACTTTTTCGACTTTGGTTTTATAAAAACCTCCCCATTTTGAGGGCTTCATTAGGAATTTTTGTTCACCAAGTATTTTAACAACCTTTTTGGCTAGGGTCCACCCACTTGCAAATTTTCATACACTTAGGTCATCTGGGATTCGATTTTTTTTTATTTTAGTTGTTTGGAAGCCCCCTCCCCATTTCGGGGGCCTCAGTGGAAATGTTTGGTCACTATGTATTCCTGCAAACTTTTGGGTTTGGGGATACTTTCCAGCAAATTTAAAACTCCTAGGTTATCTGGACTTAGAATTATATTTGGATGGACAGTTAAACTGCTAATTATAATAATAGGGGAGATCAAGAAAATACTTCCCAGATATACATTTTAAACAAAATCGTTATGTCAACTATCAAAAATTAACTTACATTAAACTTTACTACCTTTTAAAGTTAGACGCATATTTACTAATTATGCTACTGGACTAGGGATATCTAAGATTGAATTTTAGAGGAATGGTAACTGCATTTGCTTAGAGGGAGAATCATGGAAAGTCATTTAGGAAAAACCACCCTCAGTACACCAGATCGGGATTCAAGCTGCAATCTCCCTGTCATCGGTGGCAAGTAAAATATGATAGTGACGCCCTAGACCATGCAGCCACCGAAGTAGGTTAATCAACCTATTATTTATTTGAGGGCCTTGATTAATATACAAAACAACAACTCGAGGACAGGCCTATTGGTTTTTTGGTCAATGTAAAACGTAAAGATCGAGGTCAAAAACTTTTCACAGTTACAATATTTTTTTCTTTACTAAAAAGTAATAAAAGGTAAGACACAATTATATTAACTTTATCGTATTGTGCATAATAGTTTTGATGAAAATGTTTATAAACAAGTTTTTAATAAATTACCCATTTGTAAGTTTAACTTATATAAACAAACACATCAAAATAAACAATATAACAAAAACTCTTGAGCTATAAACTTAAAATCAAGTTGTTAAAATATTTTTAACTAATTTCAAATTTCCCAAAATAAGTTATTTGTAATCTACCCTAAAATTATTTGCAAATTATTTATAATAAAATCTATTCATAGATACTCATTTTGAATTCAAATTGTCGTATTTTCTATAATTTGTCCCAAGTAAACCAACATTAAATTAATTTATTTTAGAAAAATAAAAATACATCATGTAAAATAATTCCCCGATTCTAATTTTGAACAAAATAAGTAGGAATAGTTTCAAAAATATTCAAAGTTTACAAACGTTAATCTTCAGTAATTTATAATTTTTTTTTAGAAAAACCAATATATCTAATTATTATTAACTTAAAAAAAAAAGCCCCTTTTGAACCAAATCGCCGGATCAATTTTTTTTAAATATTCAAATAAAAACACGCTATAAGCAAACTACCCTTAAACGAATTTAATCCCAAATAAATGGTACGGCACACCGCACAGACTTTCTCTCTCTTTCTATAAACTCGTAAGATTTCTGAACGGAATAATGTATATTGTATCATCACCACTCCACATAAGAACACGCATACAATAATATACAATGATATAGAATCAATGAGAAAAGAGGCGCATCTTTGTCCACCTTAGAACATTTCAAACAGTTTAATGTCTTCCACAAGGGTCAACACTTCGTATTAAAATTTCGATTCTGGTTAAAATTTTAACATTTTATAAGGTGTTGCAGATCTTCAAGTCATCGCATTGATATTTAATTATTCATTTATACATTTTGACCAATAAAAAATGTAAATATTGACTATTGAGTCTAAAATGGAGATAGATCATTGCCATGCAAACATTTCTCCTAAGAGATTTAAGGAAAAATAACATACTTTTTTAGATACTTATATTTAATTACTCTATGGCATTGGAGAATTATTGCGTTAAGACTTAAATAGTATATGTTTACAACTAAAGCTCACAAAATTGTATTAATATATTTGCAAATATCTCAGAAACTGCTGCTTTTATAAAATAAATGGTACGGCAGACCGCACAGACTTTCTCTCTCTTTCTATAAACTCGTAAGATTTCTGAACGGAATAATGTACATTGTATCATCACCACTCCACATAAGAACACGCATAAAATAATATACAATGATATATAATCAATGAGAAAAGAGGCGCATCTTTGTCCACCTAAGAGCATTTCAAACAGTTTAATGTCTTCCACAAGGGTCAACACTTCGTATTAAAATTTCGATTTCTGGTTAAAATTTTAACATTTTATATGGTGTTGCAGATCTTCAAGTCATCGCATTGATATTTAATTATTCATTTATACATTTTGACCAATAAAAAATGTAAATATTGACTATTGAGTCTAAAATGGAGATAGATCATTGCTATGCAAACATTTCTCCTAAGAGATTTAAGGAAAAATAACATACTTTTTTTAGATACTTACTTATATTTAATTACTCTATGGCATTGGAGTATTATTGCGTTAAGATTTAAGTAGTATATCTTTACAACTAAAGCTCACAAAATTGTATTAACATATTTGCAAATATCTCAGAAACTGCTGCTTTTATAAAAATATATGTCAAATAAAAGTTTTTTATATCTAATAGTCCTACAATTTTGCAATGATAAGTTGTTTAGTTTCTCCAATAGTTGTGGAGATACGGAAATTAACGCTTCTGTAATGTACCCTAAAAATCATTTTCATAGGAAAATGAAAATAGCCAGTTTATTTATAATATTAATCAACGCCTAGATACGAATTTTAATCAAAATCGTTTGAGCAGATTTTGAGAAAACCAAATTTTTCTCTTTTTGCCCTTCAGTAAACTACCCTTAATTTTAAGTTTTTATAGACACACAGACAGACGGCATTGCAAAGACTAGTTTTTAGGGTTCGGGGGGTCATGAGACGTCGACATCCATCAACAGTTCAGGTTAGTTTTTTTTACGGTCGCAATACTTAAACTTTAATGTCCAAAAAGTTAAAAAATTCATATAATTGCGTATAGATTGAAAGTTATTGATTTTATAAAAATATGTTTCGGATAAAATATCTGTATTATAAATATATATACATATTTGTAATGTTAAGTAATTTCATATCTCAAATAGTTTTGGAGCTATTTAAAAAAATGTTAATTGACGCATCAGACCGGAGCCCTTAAAGCCATTTTGCCGAAATATTGAGGGTAGCCATTTTGTTTAGAATATTAATTAATGTTTATAAATGAAATTTAATCAAAATCGTTTGAGCCGATTTTGAGAAAATCGACTTTTACTTTTTTTGCCCTTCATTAAACTACCCTTAATTTTAAGTTTTAATAGACACACAGACAGACGGCATTGCAAAGACTATTTTTTAAGGTTCGGGGGGTCATGAGACGTCGACAGCCATCAACAGTTCAGGTTAGTTTTTTTTTACGGTCGCAATACTTAAACTTTAATGTCCAAAAAGTTAAAAAATTCATATAATTGCGTATAGATTGAAAGTTATTTATTTTATAAAAATATGTTTCGAATAAAATATTTGTATTATAAATATATATACATATTTGTAATGCTAAGTAATTTCATATCTCAAATAGTTTCGGAGCTATTTAAAAAAATGTTAATTGACGCATCAGACCGGAGCCCTTAAAGCCATTTTGCCGAAATATTGAGAGTAGCCATTTTGTTTGGAATATTTATTAATGTTCATAAATGAAATTTAATCAAAATCGTTAGAGCCGATTTTGAGAAAATCGACTTTTTCTCTTTTTTCCCTTCAGTAAACTACCCTTAATTTTAGGGGTAGATATCCAATTCCAAAAATCCCTCGGGTCAACCCTATGAAAACCCTAGATATCAAGTTTCAGCTCAATCGGTAAAATAGTTTAGGCTCTAGTCGGAGGTACAGACAGACAGACAGACAGATAGACAGACAGACAGACAGACAGACGGAAATTCAAAAACCACTTTTTTGGATTCAGGAAGTCATGAATCGTCAAAATTCATCAAAATCTCGAGTTCGAATTTTTTGACGATCACCATACTTTCTCTACCTGTAAGATAGAGAGAAAGTAAAAATATACAGTTTTTATGTCATGTAAAACTTCCCTGGATACAGAGTTTAAATGAACTAGTTAAAGCTATTTTCAAGATATTTCTTACTTTCAAAAATTATTTATCAATAAACTAATATTCTAAGAATTTATACAAAAAATATATTTAGTGTTATTTGAGAGATAAACCGTTCCTTAGATATCAATTTTAAAGAAAATCGCTAAAACTATTTATCGATTCAATTTTTTTTAATTAGTCATCAGTAAACCAGTACCCTTAAACAAATATTTACCCTAAAAGTAAATATACAGTGATATTTTTCATGTCAAACACCTCCAATATACCCATTGATGACCAATTCATTATTTATTTTTAGAAAAATCAAATTTTTAAGAAATCCTTCATTTGTAAACAACCCTTAAACAAAGTTTTTAGTCAAAAAACTACTATACAGTGCAATTTGACAAAATAACTCCAAAGTAGGCCTACTCATTTGTAACCAAATAGTTAGAGCCAGTTTTAAAATAATTCATGTTCTTGAAAAATTATTCATCAGTAAACTACCCATTAGCTAGTTTTTAGCTTAAAAACAGTTGATCAGTGTTATTTGTCACACATCAAAGATACTCAATTGAAACAAAATCTTTGGAGCAATTTCCTAATTATTTCAAGTTAAAAAAAGTCATCAGAAAAAACCCATAAATGAGTTTTTAATCTAAAAATTGGTATAAAGTGTTATTTATAAGGTCAAGCACTCCCAAGATAGCCCTTTGGAACCCAAATTTTTAAACCATTTTTAGAATTTTCAAGTTTAAAAAAAAAAACAGTCATCAGTATACCAATAAATAAACATAAATTTTTGTTACCCGTACGAGTGGGTACGTAGAAAGATACCTTGGGCTCATCTTGCCCTGTGTGCCGGTGGCGTGGACGTTATGGTTTAAATCTCGGTCGAATGTGCTCAGAGTGATTTTCCCTATATTGAGATATTCAAAGTTAATAGCACACTAATGTTTAAGACTGAAGAAGAGTGAACTTAAAGGAAATTTACTCGAATTTCCATGAAGGGATAGTGGGAAACTATTTAGAAAAATCTACACTTGTTACACCTGGCTTGTATACGAACCCCGACCTCTCCATCAGTGGTAAAACCAGCTAGACGAGACTCTCGTTTAGGTAAAAAAAAAACTGTCGCCAACTATATTCCACCATTCACTTTAATTCCATTTCTCAAAATACAAGGTTTGTGGAGTGTTCTACGACTCCCAACTTTTTTTTATTTTATTTTTTTATACGTGGGACGTCCCCACGAGATGAGGGATGACGTTTTGTCACACACTCCGCTTATTGTGCGACATGAATCCAACAAGGGTAGCACGCAGTCGACCGTGGAATGGGCGCCGCCACACGCTCCTCTACACTCGTACCGGCCTGTCGGGAAACTGGGTGGAGCTGGGGTGGGGAAAAGGAAGAGTTCCTAGAGAAGCATCAAGCTAAGAAGAAGAAATAAAGGTTGTAGGGGGATCGTGGTAGGAAGAAGGAAGCGCTTCTATAGAGGGAGCGAGGTAGGAAGAAAGACGTGTAGCGATAGGGAGATTGGGGGAAGGATAAAAAGTACGCTATTAGGATCGGGGTAGGAAGAAAGAAGAATGGCTATAGAGGATCGAGGTGGGAGTGAAGGAAGAGTGGTTATAGAAAAATGGAATGTAAGATGGAAGAGAGGCTATAGGAGGATCAGAGTGGCAAGAAGGGAGTGTGGCTATAGAGGATCAGGGTGGCAAGAAGGGAGTGTGGCTATAGGAGGATCAGGTGGCAAGAAGGGAGTGTGGCTATAGGAGGATCAGGGTGGCAAGAAGGGAGTGTGGCTATAGGAGGATCAGGTGGCAAGAAGGGAGTGTGGCTATAGGAGGATCAGGGTGGCAAGAAGGGAGTGTGGCTATAGGAGGATCAGGGTGGCAAGAAGGGAGTGTGGCTATAGGAGGATCAAGGTGGGGGTGAAGGAAGAGTGGTTATAGAAGGATGGAAGTGTTAAGAAGGAAGAGAGGCTATAGGAGAATCAAGGTGGCAAGAAGGGAGTGTGGCTATAGGAGGATCAGGGTGGCAAGAAGGAGTGTGGCTATAGGAGGATCAGGTGGCAAGAAGGAGTGTGGCTATAGGAGGATCAGGGTGGCAAGAAGGGAGTGTGGCTATAGGAGGATCAGGGTGGCAAGAAGGGAGTGTGCTATAGGAGGATCAGGTGGCAAGAAGGGAGTGTGGCTATAGGAGGATCAGGGTGGCAAGAAGGGAGTGTGGCTATAGGAGGATCAAGGTGGGGTGAAGGAAGAGTGGTTATAGAAGGATGGAAGTGTTAAGAAGGGAGTGTGGCTATAGGAGGATCAGGGTGGCAAGAAGGGAGTGTGGCTATAGGAGGATCAGGGTGGCAAGAAGGGAGTGTGGCTATAGGAGGATCAGGGTGGCAAGAAGGGAGTATGGCTATAGGAGGATCAGGGTGGCAAGAAGGGAGTGTGGCTATAGGAGGATCAGGGTGGCAAGAAGGGAGTGTGGCTATAGGAGGATCAGGGTGGCAAGAAGGGAGTGTGGCTATAGGAGGATCAAGGTGGGGGTGAAGGAAGAGTGGTTATAGAAGGATGGAAGTGTTAAGAAGGAAGAGAGGCTATAGGAGAATCAAGGTGGCAAGAAGGAGTGTGGCTATAGGAGGATCAGGGTGGCAAGAAGGGAGTGTGGCTATAGGAGGATCAGGGTGGCAAGAAGGGAGTGTGGCTATAGGAGGATCAGGGTGGCAAGAAGGGAGTGTGGCTATAGGAGGATCAGGGTGGCAAGAAGGGAGTGTGGCTATAGGAGGATCAGGGTGGCAAGAAGGGAGTGTGGCTATAGGAGGATCAGGGTGGCAAGAAGGGAGTGTGGCTATAGGAGAATCAGGGTGGCAAGAAGGGAGTGTGGCTATAGGAGGATCAGGGTGGCAAGAAGGGAGTGTGGCTATAGGAGGATCAGGGTGGCAAGAAGGGAGTGTGGCTATAGGAGGATCAAGGTGGGGGTGAAGGAAGAGTGGTTATAGAAGGATGGAAGTGTTAAAAAGGAAGAGAGGCTATAGGAGAATCAGGGTGGCAAGAAGGGAGTGTGGCTATTGGAGAATAAAGGTAGGAAGTAATAAAATTGTCTATAGGTGAAACGAGGTAGAAAGAAGGAAGATTAGATAAAGAAGTGATTGGTGTAGGAAGTTAAGTTTAGAACATAAACTAAGAATATATTATATTTAGACTACGTTTATCTAACAACCCAGGCTTTTAATTAAAATGGTGGCAGAAGATAAGAAAAGTATATTTTAAAGGAAATATACACACATTTGCGTGGAGTTACCGTGGGAAACCATTTGGGAGAAACAACCTTAAGTATACCTAAGGATAATTTGAAATTGATCAACTTATTTCCACAAACTATATTTAATGATCTTTACATTTAGTTCACGTGCAAACCGATGGGGGTATTTTTTGCTACTTTCGTCATTGACAATATGTTTTTTAAAAAAAATCAGCATTTATGCGATTTTTTTCAAAAATGATTGTCGCAGGTCTTATCACTTGACGTATAAACATATGAAAATAGCGTCATTAAGAAATTTTCATATTGGTCATATACACTAGAGATTATTACTGCTTTCACACTATATGTATCTTTCTTTTTTTTTTTGCGTCTTACTATATGTATGGGCTGTATGCATTTAATTACAATAATTGACAACGAAACCAGAATTTATAATCCAGAGAAAATGTATCCTCATTTGTATCGAGGTAGAGTGTGAAACCTTTCAGGAAACTTAACTATTAGTGCACCTGGTTGTGATTTGAGCCACTATCTCCCTTTCTCAGGGAAACCAGAAAAGACAAGCCTATCATTTATTAAACATGCCCCTTGATGAGTTTCTTACCCCATTATTCTGCTGACAAAAACAATAAAAGCTAGAGGGGAGTGTTTTTTCAAACGGGCTTAGAATAAATAAATAACCGAGGGTATTGAGAATTTAATGGAATAAATAACTTACGGTATATCAATACAAATATCGGTTTTATAGTTTTATTTCTGAATATTGTCTTTAGAAAAGTATTTTTAAAATAGCCTATTGTTTAAAGACTGCGTTAATCATCATTGATTTAGTATATATTTTTTATGCATTACAGAAAGTGAGCATTCACCTGATAAGGTAATAGAAAATCGCTATGTTGGGAAAATCATCTTAGTGACACTCGTTTCGAAGATTCTATTATGGTTTAAAATTACAAAATATTTGTTTCCATTTAATACTATTCACTGAATAACATGTTATATTCATTTTTAAAAGAATAAATACATTATGTGATTTAAGTTTCATACAATTTTTATTATGAAACTCGCATATCACCCGTTTGAAAATCAACGGCTTCCTTTCTGGTCGTTTAAAACTGGCATTTGTTGGACAATGCTAGAGGATGGGGGTACATTATTTTTGTGACCCTCAAAATTTGGGAGGCGCATTTCAATTAAAAACTCTATACTATGTCAAATATTTACTCAAATTAAAGTGTGAAACTGTTCCTAAATTTAATATTTCTTTATAAAAAAAACATATTTTGGTATAGTTTTTCGTTTTTTCGGGGACTCCATGTGAAATTTTGTCACCAAGTATGCCTGCATCTTTATGGTTAGGAGCTAACCTGCCTGCTAAATTTCAGCTTCCTAGGTTTTCTGGCCTTTGATACGTTTTGACTTTGATAAAAAAAATGGGACCCCCCACCCCTCCAATATGCATTTTTTGGCCACTACGTATTCCTGCACGCTTTTGGGTTAGGGACTATTTGCCTGAACAATTTCAACTTCATAGATCTACTGGGCTTAGATAATTTTTTCGACTTTGATTTCATAGAAACACCCGGTTTTGGGGGCTCCAATGAAAATATTTGGTCACCAAATATCTTTATATCCTTTTGTGTTAATATATCTAAAAAAAAATCAGATTTCTGGGTCTTCTGGGCTTAAATATTTTTTTTGTCTGGATAGAGGGGAGATAAGCTACAAGTATGAAATTAAATATGACATACATTGTATAAAAATCTAAATGATATAGAATAAATAGATTAAAACACTAAAACTTTTAAATAAAATAATTTTCTTTTTATTTCTTTAGTACGTTCAACATCAATGTTACTAAAGCCTTGATATTAAAAGTAGGTATTATAAAAGTAGACTAAAGGAAGGGCACCCACAAGTGTATGGAGATACGATACCAGACTCTGTATCTGGCCGAGATTTGAAACGTGGACCTCATCCACACCCGGTGATATAGTCTAATGAGAAAGTTGAAGCCTTCTGCCGTGTTAATACTGGTGCGAATAATAATAATAGTAATAATTATTATTGATGTTCATGTTCCGAGTGATAATTTATATTTGAAACAAATTTATAAACTCATGAATATAATGTGAAAATTCAGATATTCTTTATTCAACTAGTCTATTATTAAGTCACACTCACATTGGTGGACATGTGGAATTAACGTCAGACTCATCTATTCTGGTTTGCCTGTGACGAGGTCAGGATTAAATCCCAGTTGGGTATATTTAGGGGTGTTTTTCTCTAGAAGAGCCTATCACATTATTGTAAAGTCTAGTTTTAAAAGGAAGTCCATTATTTGAAAATTGGAAATTCATGTTGCCACAAAGACGAGGATTTTTTATACAATAATTGTATTTACATTATTAGTCCGTTTTATCTATGAGGTGAAGATAAACTACAGCGTAGTCCATGAAAAAGTATTATTGGAAGATTTTTATAACTTTTTAGATCCAATTAATATTTAATCAATAAAATAAGATATGTTTCTAGAATACCAAACTTTAGTAACTTTCAATCAATGGTGGTAGAAATGGGCTTCCTATAAATATCAGCGTATGGATAAATTAGTTTAGCCAGACACTGAGCAAACAAAAAATTATCTGCTGGAACATACAGTTTACAGTTTGTGTATTTTCAAATTTAGAATATGCTGGAATTAAATAAATAATTTGTTAAAGATTCAATTAAAAATTAAACTCACATATATTTGGAACACACAGTTTTACATTTTATAACTAATCTGTTGCCGGTTCACCTGAGTCACATCATGCATTTTCATGTTAATGTAAAACTAATTGAAAAACAAAACTAAATAAACTAAGAGAACATTTTTATGCCGTGTGTTTGGATTACATTTTGAAACATCTATTATTTAAATTTGCTTCTAGTTTTATTCATATATTTTAATTATATTAATATAAAAAAACCATACATACCTCACGCGAATTCGAGATAATTAACTACAATGTGGAAGAGAAGAATAGCAACAACATTTTCATCCAAGTGATTTATAAGATAAATCTACTTAATACATCAAATTAAAATACTAATAAATTCTCCCCCGCCCCCCATTGCATCCTAATACCCATCCTGGCTATATACGTTTTAACTCAGCTAATAGCGTAATGATGGGGGAAGGCAGAGTTTAATTTAAATTGTTATGTGTTGGCGTGAAGGAATAAATGGGAAATATTAAGAAAACACACCCGTAGGGTACTCGGATGGTATTCGAACACCAAACCTTCCATAGCTGGTGAAATAGACTAGACTATCCTGACATTTTGTTCACATGTCCATATGTGTGGATAATAACTATAATCATTAATACAAACTGATCATGGGGGCTTAAGGGAAGGTGTCTGGGTTATCTGAATAAAATAAAATATAAAACAACTATTTTTTTATCTGTACGTTTCCATCGAATATTCGTACTGAGTTTATCTTGTAGAAAAAAGAAAACTATATCTGGTAAGTGGCTGAGCCAGTAAATGGGATAAAAATGTAAATAATCTTTTAGATAGCTTTCCTTTTTGACGGTAACCTTTTTCTTCAGGTCTAGCGCAGAATTAACTGAAGCGCCAAAAGCACTAGTCGCTTATGTGTGTATATGTGTGTGTGTGTGTATATTATATATATGACTCTTAAGAAATTCACCAATGAAATATTTCCCAGCACACAAGGCTGGAAAACGGTTAAAGAATAGAATATGTCCTTTAAAAATGAGAGGGTGTTTTTTATACATGTTATCTCATTTTATCCTGCATGGTGCAGGAGACAGCCGGGTGTATATACATGTATTGTTAGGCCAGAAACGGATGTCAAGATCTTACAATGCATCGTGTGATATACTGAGTAGTAACAATTTCTGTATTATGAACTATAAAAGGGGTAAGAAACTTTTCTTCCGCTTGCCGTTACTTCTATCGATGGGGGGTTGTGAAAATATTAGCGGTAAAGCTACAATTTATGCATCTGATTGAAAGCAAAATTTGAAATAGTTTTATGTTTAAAATAAAATAAAGTTTTGTTAAGAAATAAATGTTAAGAAAAGTTTGTATGTCATATTATGTTTGTAGATAATACAAGCATACGATCATTAATGCTTAAAGATTTATACTTTTCTCAAACAATAATAAAATATATTTAGCACGTCTTATACGTTCGGGTTATACGCTTAAGTACTAATTACTCTAATGATTAGAATTGGGGGGTTATAGGGAAGTGAACCGCTTGCTGAGGAGAGTGAAACCATTAGAAACCACCCAGTTCACCGACGAGATTCGAACTGATCTCCGCTGGGCGTCGAGCTCAACGATATGTTAGCCAACTACGCCGCGGTCTTTCTCAAACAAAATTTATTTGGTGTTTGTCTCATGCCAATGGTTGTAAATGGGCGTATAAGTTTTAAAAAATATATAGAATGTTAAATTAAGTAAGTTAAGAAAGCTACAACTAATTTTTTTTGCCCTAGTTTTACTACCAGTTCGGATATTAAGCACATGTATTAATTACGCCATTTTTCAAGAATGAGGAAGGTTGAATTTAGAAAGTGTAATAATTGTGTGGAAGGAGAGATGAAAACATTTAGGGAAAAAACCTTCAGAATACCCAAATAAAAAAATTAAACCCAGTGAATCCTCGCTTCTACTATCAAGTAGAAGAAGTAATGATTACAACTACAAACAAAGTTAAATAAGGAAGTTTTGGGAAGAATGAGACATAAGAGAAATAAATAAGTTTAGCAAATCAGTTTAATAAAATGCAAACAAGAGAAATAGAATTAATACATTTTAAATAGATTTTAATTCAAACAGTTCATTTTTATTTAAGATGACTGTATTCATTATTATAGTTGTATACTTCCCGATAGGCAGGAATAGAAATAATCACCTAGATGACAAAGAACTAACAGACAAAATAGAACATATGGTTTAGTTTACTGACTCTTGAAATTAGGATTCCAGCTCATTCTCCTACGAAGGAGCGTCTGCCTCGACATGGCAGCAGTCAAAAATCATCTACTAAAATTAATTTAAGGTTAAGCCACAATACATACAGACAACGAGCCAAGCTAATCCTAGTCTTAGATCTGATAGGTCTATACATGAATAATAAAGAAATTAAGGTGAATAGTAACAAGGGGTATTTAATCCTAATTTTATAGAGTTACTTTAAGGATAGTTACAAAAGCTAGCTAGCTTGAGATAACTTCACTGAGAGTTACATAAACAAAAGAACAATCTTCTTGAAGAGGACCATCATTTTACAAATAGTATATGGCGAGCAATCGGCATCCACACGGTTAAAATAGTATGGCCGGTCAATTCCTGATAAGTACTGCCTGGACATTCAATAGTATATTTATATTTCCACCAATTACTAGGGCACACAACAAATAGTACAAACAATATTAGTAACTTGACACAAACGACGCCTAAAGGGGCCGGAGACAAAACACAATCCCCGCGGGCCACTGACTACAAACCAGTAGTGCCCCCACAGGTTGTCAGCATACATAGATACATTAAAAAGAGACAATAGTGACTGATATCTGTCACTCTAACTAGGTTATTAAAGAAAACGTTAGATAACCTGGTATTTGCCATAAAGAGATCTGAACGTGGTCATACCGTTTAGGAATCATTGTTATTTCCTAACATATATAACTATGTCTTAAGGACTTAAAAAAAAAATCATACATTGACCCAGTGTATAAAGTCATCTAGACCTAGTTAAATAGAGCATTGAACCCTTGAATCTAAACTATGCCATATGGGCATAGGAAATTAAAGTCAGACATTCTGACACAAAAACTATGTCAGATGGACAAAGAAAATAAAGTCGGAGACTCTAACACAAAAACTATGGCTTGTGGACAAAGCAAAAGAGGAGTTACGAGTAACATCTAAAACCAAGCCTTATGGGCATAGTGGATAAAGTCAGACATTCTGACTGAAAAAACTGTCTCATGGACATAGCAAAGAGGAGTTTGGAATCTAATCCAGACTCTAAATTGTAGATACTTAAAGTCTCAGAAGAGGTTTCCTTTGCGACAGGGTGGTGAGACCGACGCCTGACACATAGTAGTTACTAGTAGATTCTTCAGTGATGTAGGTTTACGTCCTAGTTCTTCCTCCGTCAAATTGATACAATAAAACATATTATGTGAAGCAAGCAGTGACACTAATACAGTAACTGAACTGAGCTACTCGGGACAGGTTAGCATTAGGACATCTAAGGGGGTTAGGAGGTAAAGTTGCAAAAATTGCGCTGAATGACCATTAGCGCTCTTTGATGGGTGTGGCGCCCAGAGAAAATTATCTGCCTTTTATAGCAACACCTGCCACATTATTTGAATATATTAGCACTTTTAATCATTCTTGTTAGTTATATTTATGGTATTTTTATTGTAGATGTTAAACAGCCGGTTTAACATGCTACACCAGATCTACCCATCATCGGTAGTTTATTCAATTGCGGAAGTGTCGCCTTAGACCATTGGCCAACGTTGGGTGAGAAATAATTAGAAATATGAGTTGATGGTTAATACATGATAAATATCTAAGAAAATAGGCAAAGTATTTTCAAAATTACGAGTATTATGTAAACAAGTTTTTTTTCAATGTAGTTAACCTTCCCGGTTATACTTGGATACGTCCATCAATCGATTTTGATAAAATTTGGTACTATTGTCAAGCCCGTCAAAACAGCTATATATGTATATTAACGTATGGCATCTTTGACTGGGAGAAAGATATATTATCTAGTTCGGTCACCTGTGTGTGTATAATTTTAACCACTCTGGTGGCACTGAGTTTTGCCCAGGGTACACCTATGGAGGTTGTATATACGTCGTACCCGCAATGAGATGATGTGATGATAGTGATTATGAAGGTATGGAACCAGGAGTGATCTTAAACCTAACTTAAGCCTAACTAACCAAACCCTGGTGACCGATGGGATATTTACCCTTTAGGGAAAACTACCCATGGTACCATCCGGGAATTAATCCCTGACCTCTAAATTATTATTATTATTATTAGCACCGCGTCTTACTACCCATTCGGGTTATACGCACTTACGCTAATGTGTAATGGTAGGGTGATTGTGAGATGTAATGGAGGACCTACAGTTTAACATGGAATCCGAACCACGGTGGAGGCCTGGCATTCCTCACATTCACAAGTTATGATTAATACACATCTTGTCAGAGGTGAAGGAAGGGTTTGGCAACTCTAAATTCATAGCTAGATGTACTGACCACTATACCACGGGGCTGATAGTGCTAGTATCTCTTGTTTGATAACTTAAAGGTCATTTATAATACCAGTGATGACCCCAGTATTAAAACAGTTAAGAACCTTGAACTATTTTTTGTGCACAGTGTCTTACTAGGTACCCCTTAAGGATATCTGCATTATTTGACCTAAAGGGGAAGGGATAATAAAGGTAGTGGTCTCAGAAGTAATTGTACCCACATTTGCGTTAAAGACGAGTATAACAGTAGTGGGTAACCCTGAGGCTGTGACCTAATTTGGGGTTCGAGTTTTTAAGTGGTCACAGAATTTTTTTATGGATAACATGGGAGATAAAAAAAACTATTAAGATGCCAAATTTGCTATCGTATAGTCAAATAATATGTGTAATAAAATATCTTCGGCTATATACATTTTACAGTTTAAAAAAGAGTTCTAGGGCTCGAGAAAAGTATAAGAAAAGAAGGTATCACGTAAGTAGAAGTAAAATGTTTATTTTATTTACATGGCGGCATGGAGGTTTTATAAATAAAATAAAGCTTGAGTGAGGTCGCATCCACAAAATGGTTGCGCACCGCTAGAGTGGAATACCATATAAGAAACACGTAGTAAATACATCTGGACAAGATTGTAGCCATGGCCTCATCATTGAAAAACTGTACAGAAGAGGTTTGTTTGCACCCTAGTCACCAGGCCCACAAATGTAATGATTTCACCAATTTATCACAGTGGAAGGAGAAACCCAAATTATACCGAAGCCGGCCCTTTTGCCAAAATGTCTATTAAGTAATATTAGTTTTTGTTTGATACATCAAAGGACTTTTCTTGTGTCTTGAAACCTTTCAAACATGCTAAAGTTTTAAAAGATTTCTCCAGAAACAAAACTAAAAAGAAATTCTAATAGATTAATTACTGGTTCTGTTGTTTTTATAACCATTCTAATATTTTAAATTAAATGAAAAAAAAAATAAAGAGAACTAATTCCACTCAAGTAAGGAATTCTTTAAAGAAAGTTTGAATTTACAAGAACTTAAATCAATAAAAACGAAATGTTCGAACATAACTTAAGTTGTTTCTTCTATATTTGAATGATTTCTTCTTCTAAATTATGTTAAATGTGCATACCCCGCTTTAGAGGGAACACAGACTGTCATGCTCATCTCATCTGGTTTGGGACAGTCAAGTCAGTGTTCGAGTACCGGTTAGGTATACTAAGTTTTTTCCCCTAAAGAGTTTCCCCAATCTACATCTGATCTAATCTTATAATCAGTAATACTGGATGAAGTATCGTTAATCAATGTGTATGGATAAAATTAATTAGATCTTTGTCTCCCAAATATAATAAATTTTAATATACGATCTAAGAAATTACTAGTAAAATTTTTAATACAATATATTAAACTCTATCGGGTCTTCTCGTACTACAATTAATTAAAGTTTTTTAACTTGAAAATTTTAGTTCAAATTATATACATGTAGCCCCTATAGAAACAGCTTATACATCGTAAAAACTTTAATTTAAATCCACATTTAATAGTCAATTTATTATCCTCTCTTTGCATGTAAAAATAACAAATCCATTAAAATAAATAATTGGGCAAGTTCTACTTCATATTATAAATCAATATAATCTGTATAGTAATTATATAATAATATACTCCTATAAGGTGGTGTTTGTGTTCCGGAAAAATATCGCGTTATCGAAATGTTGCCTCATAGAAAACCCTTGTTAAACGGGAAAAAAATAAGTTATCTGGTGGTAGGTACTAACCAGATCTGTGAAAAAATCCTTACCGTTCATACTTTTGACATATTTTATAGTTTATTTTTGGTTATATATTAACTTCATGTTATTTATACAGAATAATATTAAAAAAATTAGATACTAGGCATTAAAACAATGAAATAATACCTTGATTACATGAAGCAGAATAAACTGTAATCAGGAACTCAGTAAGACGTGTAATTGGTATCAAACTGGAAATATACTGAGGCAGGCGCATTTACAGCACTAGTGGCGGAGAAACAAGGTACTGTGGCTGGGTGAATCGCGTAGCAGCCGTCTCGGGACAGCGCTATAGAAAAATAGTCCCCATTCCACTGATCGTGCAATATCCAAATTGCATAACAACAAAAACGCTTTATAGGAGGACTCCCTGTACTTTCACTTGAATATGTCTACATTTACTATATATTATACCTTCCCTAGCTCTACTTTATTACTAAGGTTAAATACTTATAGCCTGGATGCAGTGATGAAAACCACACAAAAATGTAAAATAAGAAGTTAAAATAAACCTTCTAAAACTTTACATACTGACTATAATCTACTAAAAATACAACTAAAATTGGAAGCTTAGAACGCTTTGATTAATAATTTTATTTATTTATGTAGCTATAACTATAATTAAAAAAAACCAAGTTATGTTTATACTTAGGGATATATATTCTAAAATGAAATACATTATTGAGAAATCAGAATCAAAGACTTGAAAACTATCAACAGCCAAATTACCCCGTTGTTATCAGAACTAGTTAATTTATGTATACAACATGGTGTAATTCCGCAAAAACTTGAAATCGCATTGTTATTAGAACAATTTATATAAAAAAGGGAAGCACTTAAATTGTGGAAATAACAAACCTATAGTAATTCTAATCGTTTTAGACAAATAATGAAAATATACGTTGCAGGATACTTAATAAACTATTTAGATAAATATAAAATAAATGATCATAAACAATACGAATTCCAAAAATCAAAGATACGGAAATAATCTTACTCACGTTTACTAATGAAATGCTAGAGAAATTCAACGAAAAAACACATAGCTATAGCATTTATATACATGTCGAAACATTTGATAGGTTAAATAAAGATATTTTACTAAAACAACTTTTTAAAATTGGTATTATAGGTAATATTTGTGAATAGGTTAAAAATTACCTAACAAACCGTAACATAAAAGTTCAAATAAATAATTTAGAAAGACAGTGAAGAATTGGGTATAAATATCAGAGTGCCACAAGGCTCTATTCTTGGGCAAATACTATACTTAATCTATACAAGAACAATGGCAAAATGTATACATAATTGTGGTATATTTATTTATGCCTACGACACTATGCTGTATGCGGTGCACAAAAATGTAGATATAGCTTAACAAATGTTGCATGAAGACTTTAACAGAGTACAAATATTGACTCACGATAATAAATTAATAATTAGCATTAAAAAAACGCAAACAATGCATATCAAACTACCGCATGCTTTAAAGTATAAATTAGATATAAAAGGTCATTGCTTAGATTGTTTACATAATATGAAACCTTGTAATTGTTCAACATCCACGCAAGTTGAGACATACAACTATCTAGGGCTAATGATTGATTCTCATATGAAATGGAATACTAACACAGATATAGTGAGTAGGATGCTAAGAGCGAGAATGGCTAATATATGTATACTAAAGCAATATATTACATTTGATATTCTAAAAATAGTGTATCACGCGCTAATCGAATCACATCTAGGGTATTGTATTACTTCCTGGGGAAAGACAAGTGATCTATGTTTAAATCAATTAAAAAATTTTCGAATTAAAGTTCTTAAAATACTGAGTGAAAACAATAATTGTAACAAATTCATGAATAAGGAGTAGAAACTATTGACAGTAAAAATCATGTATAGCTATAAAGTAATAATTATTCAGTACTACTACTCAGAAACATATTAAGTAAGACAGGTTCACAGTCACAAAACCAGGAAACGACAGTATATATAAATAAATATGGAAAACTACACATTAAAATAATAGTACCAACACTTTTTAACATGATACCGGATACCCCTTTGAGAAAAGATAAAATATCAAAAGTTAAAAGAGAAACATAAAAATGGCTAATTGGCTCACAGACTTAATGAAATAATAATACTAGAATGATTAAATATGTCAAATAAGCTAAGAAATGGACTCGAGACTGGTTTTTTAATATTAAATAAAACGTAATGTAATAGATTTAAGGAACTAAATTAAGTATTAGAATTATCTGATGTTGCAAGAATAGAATTAAATGAATTAATTGTATTTATCATATCGTTATACTATTACATGTATGTACGACATTTATGATGAGGCACCAGCTGACAAGCACATTGTTCTTAACTGGACTATGTTTAGTGAATATAAATATGTATTCCTGATACAATAAAAAATAAATGGTACGGCGCACCGCACCGACTTTCTCTCTCTTTCTATAAACTCGTAAGATTTCTGAACGGAATAATGTACATTGTATCATCACCACTCCACATAAGAACACTCATAAAATAATATACAATGATATATAATCAATGAGAAAAGAGGCGCATCTTTGTCCACCTAAGAGCATTTCAAACAATTAAGTGTCTTCCACAAGGATCAACACTTCGTAATAAAATTTCGATTTTTGGTTAAAATTTTAACATTTTATAAGGTGTTGCAGATCTTCAAGTCATGGCATTGATATTTAATTATTCATTTATACATTTTGACCAATAAAAAATGTAAATATTGACTATTGAGTCTAAAATGGAGATAGATCATTGCTGTGCAAACATTTCTCCTAAGAGCTTTAAGAAATAAATGGTACGGCGCACCGCACAAACTTTCTCTATCTTTCTATAAACTCGTAGATTTCTGAACGGAATAATGTACACATAAGAACACGCATAAAATAATATACAATGATATAGAATCAATGAGAAAAGAGGCGCATCTTTGTCCACCTAAGAGCATTTCAAACAGTTTATTGTTTTAAAGACCTTAATAAAATGGTATTTGAACCATTTTCTGACAGCTTGGTAACTCGGATCTGCTTTACATGTTCCAATTTATGAAAATTATATTACTAGAGATGAATGGAGGGAAGAAGAAAGAAATCTTAGGAATCAATAACTAATGAAAGAATGTGAAAGTGCAATATTAGCTATAGTGAATACTAGTTTTTGACTATTTGTTGTTGCTTGTGTAAAGGTAGAATCAAATTAATAGGAAGTAATAACACTTGAAAACAGGACAGAAGATTTGACCTCTAATTTTAATAATATAAACAATAAAGATTTATGTATTTACAGATAATAAATAAATCGGAGTGTCGGGAAACTAATTTATAAATTCGCAGTAAATTGGATTATGGTCTAAAAAACAACTTTCGTACACTCCAAATCTGGTTATCGTCATATTACTGAAAATGACATCTATCTGCGTATTGTTGTTTGTCGTAGACTCGTCAGACTTCAGAATGGGTTTCAAACTATATTTGCTCATTAATTCCAACAAAAAATAGTCTTTATGTCCAATAATATTATAGTTAAAATCTCCTAATAGTATTACATCAGATTTATCAGAAGGGATTAATTTGTTAATAGCAGTGACAAACTCAATGTTAGGTGTACTAGGTGATTTATACCCTGTGATGATAGTGACATTCCCAATTTTGAAATCTATCATATCTATTCCGAAAACAGAGTTTTCTATTGAAATGTGCTTACATGTTTGAATTATCATGTTTTTCTTTGCCAAACATAATAATCCTCTTGGACGTCGGACACTAACACTATCAGATCTGAAAAATATCTTAAATTTGGAATTGGAAGAAAGTCTTGTGGGATTGTTTCAGTTTCAGACATTATCAATATGTCACAGCGTGAATACCAGTCATCTGCAAGGATGTTTGCCATATTTTTGTGCAGAGATCGGACATTATGGTACACAATAACTATGCCGTCTTTCTGCTCTAGGTTCTGTAAAGTACCCTAAAAATCATTTTCATAGGAAAATGAAAATAGTCAGTTTATTTATAATCTTAATCAACGCCTAGATACGAATTTTAATCAAAATCGTTTGAGCAGATTTTGAGAAAACCTAATTTTTCTCTTTTCGCCCTTTATAAAACTACTCTTAATTTTAAATTTTAATAGACACACAGACAGACGGCAATGCAAAGACTATTTTTTAGGGTTCGGGGGGTCATGAGACGTCGACATCCATCAACATTTCAGGTTAGTTTTTTTTTTTTACGGTCGCAATACTTAAACATTAGTGTCCAAAAAGTTAAAAAAATATATAATTGCGTATAGATTGAAAGTTATTGATTTTATAAAAATATGTTTCGAATAAAATATTTGTATTATAAATATATATACCTATTTGTATTGCTAAGTAATTTCATATCTCAAATAGTTTCGGAGCTATTATAAAAAGGGTTAATTAACGCATCAGACCGGAGCCCTTAAATCCATTTTGCCGAAATATTGAGGGTAGCCATTTTGTTTGGAAATTTATAAATGTTTATAAATGAAATTTAATCAAAATCGTTAGAGCAAATTTTGAGAAAATCGACTTTTTCTCTTTATTCCCTTCAGTAAACTACCCTTAATTTTAGGGGTAGATATCCAATTCTAAAAATCCCTCGGGGCAACCCTATGAAAACCCTAGATATCAAGTTTTAGCTCAATCGGTAAAATAGTTTAGGCTCTAGTTGGAGGTACAGACAGACAGACAGACGGAAATTCAAAAACCACTCTTTCGGATTCAGGGAGTCATGAAACGTCAAGATTCATCAAAATCTCGAGTTCGATTTTTGACGATCACCATACTTTCTCTACCTGTAAGATAGAGAGAAAGTAAAAGTGAGAATTTACGCATCAGACCGGAGCCCTTAAAATCATTTTGCTGAAATATTGAGAGTAGTCATTTTGTTTGGAATATTTATAAATATTTAAAAATGAAATTTAATCAAAATCGTTAGAGCCGATTTGGAGAAAATCGACTTTTTCTCTTTTTGCCCTTCAGTAAACTACCATTAATTTTACGAGTAGATATTCAATTCCAAAAACCCCTCGGGGCAACCCTATGAAAACCCTTGATACCAAGTTAGCCCGATCGGTAAAATAGTTTAGGCTATAGTCGGAGGTACAGACAGACAGACAGACAGACAGACAGAAGGGAATTCAAAAATCACTTGTTCGGATTCAGGGAGTCATGAAACGTCAAGATTCATAAAAATTTCTCGAGTTCGATTTTTTTGACGATCACAATACTTTCTCTACCTGTAAGATGGCTAGAAAGTAAAAAGTGGAGGACAGTCCAATTTGAAATCAAATTGAGTTAGTTCTGCCATATATTAGACAATATTGCGACCTTTTCAATGCACTAGATCAACGGTTCCCAAAGTGTGCTCCGCAAAGCATCTCCAAGTACTCCGCAAAGCATCTCCAAGTGCTCCGCAAATAGATTTGAAATAAAAATAAATAAAATGTGACAAGATATCAAAACTGTGAATTTGTGCGTCCATGAACTGTGTGTAGGAAAGTATTGGGTAGAAATTATTTACAGTCTGCACACAGCGAAACCAGACAGAGAGATTAGAGGGTGCCAGTTCACCTCGTCTCTCTGAGAACTTCGCCGCTCTTTCAGATACGATTGTTAGCTTTGATACTTTTCCAGAATTTTCTGGGAAGTTTCTATTGAATATAAAAAACTCGTGTTTCTTCGCACTTTCAGTCAGTTGAAGTTCAGTTAGTATACAGTCGAGAGTCGAAACAAATCAAGTAGCAGTACAATGTTATTTATTTGAATGACGGAAAAGCCAACCTGGCAACGGAGCAGTATGAGTGCTTTAATGATTTGATATCAGATTCTGCGGTAAAAGAGAATTTTGCAACTAAGAAGTCACCATCAGAATTTTTATGTCAGATACGAGACAAATTTGAAGTTTTGTCAGATAGAGCGAAAATAATCCTTCTTCCCTTTACAATAACTTACTTATGTGGATCAGGATTCTCTGCTTATGTGTCTACTAAAACAAAACATTCCAACTCAACGCAGAGTCAGATATTCGGTTTAATGTTGCAGCTGCAGTGTTACGGTTGCAGCTGCCCCAAATTCAACAAGATATAGCCACATTGTGCAAATCAAAACACGGCAATCCTATCCCTCTCATTGGAATTTAAGTTCGCGGTCTATACTTTATTGTTCTTTATCTATGCCAAGTGATTTTTTTTTGCAGCCATGAAAATGGTTTTAACACTATCTGTGTGGATAACATATTGTGGATTTACAATACCTGCTTTGAATTCTTTATCAAATGTGTTGATTTAGGTTAACTTATGTTTTTGGTTGTTGTTTTGCGTTTACGTAGTTAAATTCCGTATTTCTCTGAAATTAAGGGAGTAAATAACATTTATAATGAAATAAAACTCGATGTCTAACAGGCCCAAACGTTTAAACATTCGTTTCCATCGTGAATACTGCTGTAATTCGGTTTAGTATATATCTATGTAGAGTCTATGTGAAAATATCGTTGCCCTTATACCAAAGACACCCATGTGCAAAATTGTTGTTTTGAGAAAACGATATTTAAAGTTACAATTTTCAATGGCTTTCTAAAGGAAAAATTAAGTTTGGATCAAAATTTAAGCTATTTAGAAATCTAAAAATAATTCTTGCTTTTATTATATAATAAAATATTGACTCACAACTTTAAAAAATGCAGTTAGGTAAATAATAATAATAATATTTAACACCGCGTCTTACTACCCGTTCGGGTTATACGCTTAAGTGCTAATTACGCTAATGGATTAGGAATTGGGAGGGTTTAATTAAGAGGAAGTGAACCCGCATTTGCGTGGAAGGAGAGTGGAAAACCATTTAGGAAAAACCACCCCCAGTTCACCCGACCGAGATTCGAACCTCGATCTCCCCGTCCTCGGCGGTCGAGCTCAACACGACTAGCGCGTTAGCCAACTACGCCACCGAGGCGGGTAGTTAGGTAAACATATAAAAAATGAGTGCGCATGCCTTTAGCATCAAGGCAACTATAGTGCTCCGTGACAAATTTCTCTCCTGAAAAGTGCTCCGTGATTCAAAAAGTTTGGGAACCGCTGCACTAGATAATGTTTAAAAGTGGTCTCGTAAATATTTAAAATTAATTAAATACATTTTTAGAATCCTTATAAAGTTTTAGCTATAAAAGTATTTTTCTAAGCAGCGCGTCTTACTACCCGTTTGGGTTATACGCTTATTTGCCAATTACGAGAATGGTTTTAGGAATTATGAATACTGTGGAATAGAACACGTGACACATGATTCATGAGTTTCATGTTATACTGGGATGCATCGTGTGTGTAGGGATGGGTGTAAGTTCACCCACATTTGCGTGGAGGTAGAGTGGAAAAGCATTTTGAAAAAAACTTCAATACACCCAATCGAGATACGAACCTGAATCTCCCCATCATCGACAATCTAGTCTGACATGAGAGTAGGGCATTAGACCACCAAAGCGGGTATAAAAATGATTGTTTTGAAAAATGTGTGTTATGTGACTTTCCCCCTGTTTCCCTTGTACCCTACATATGTTTATACACACAACGCGTGATAAAAACAATCGACGTAACTTATTCGTATGGAAATACACAAATGTTTCTGACAATAGAAACTGCATTTAACATTTTGAAATTAGCGTATATGTATTTCAATACCAAGTAAAGTTATTGCACCAAAAAACTATTCTGACAGTTATCTCTAGAGGCTTATTGTCAGCCGAACTACATTTGAACAGCCATAAAGGATTTATGAACAGAATTTAATATTTTATATCAAGGATCTATTGTAAAGTTTTCTACAACAAACAATTTCCCCTATTGACAATTTTATACCAATTGATTTACTATTCGAACAAACGAAAAAAATAAAGTTATAATTCAAAATGTTTACCGAACTTTGTCAAAAGCTTTGTATACTAAACAAGTTAGTCTCCCACGATAATCACACAATTACCATCGAATGTTCAACCACACGCGTGCGAACGCACATACAAACACATACACACATTCTAAACTGAATTAATATTATGTTTTCCTAGCCCAATGTACAAACATGAAATTAAGTTTGACGGTAATGGCAACAGATGTCGTTGGTTTTGCGATCTACCGACGGGAAGCTGTTAATTAATTAAACATCCACCAACTATCCGCTTTCATACGGTAATTGAAAATCTACTGTAAAGTGATCCGACCGACACATTTAAATTGAACCTTGAGGTCGCCCTCAATCATTCATACATGGCGTAGGAAAAGCAAGAATTTATCGTTAAAACGTTACGACCCGTGAAGTTAGAGTTCTTATTCGAAAATTGGGGTTCGCTACCAACCGCTAACTATAATGTTAAAAACCAAAACACACACGGAATATTAAAGATTTTAACTATACATGAATATAAAATAAAGCATTTATTAAAAATATTCATTACATTAAATCAGCTAGACATAAATATAAGTTACAATAAATAGTCTGGGGTAAGTGTACCCCCGTGGGATCTTTGAAGATACGCGTGTGGGATTTATCTCAATATCTTCCTTTTATTACCAAGAGTAAGAATATCAATGGTGGTAAGCTCAAAATCTGTCTGGAGACCCAAAACCAGTTGGCGGACAAAATAATTGTAAAAATAATAAAAAAAAATTGTTGTCGGTGTGTATTAAAGAAATTGAGGTCAAATAATATGTTAAGGGTACCTAAGGAATTTAAAATAAGCTGTCAGAAAAAATTATATAATAACTATACATAGTGGAGATTTTCAAATTTGTAGATATTTTTGATTAGCCTATATGAAGTGGTGTCTCTAACTTCCTGCCAAATTTCAATTATCTACCTTCTCTAATAGGTTTTTCCTATATTTAGACTCCTAAATATCCTCAAATTCCCAGTGGTCCATTTTGAAATTACTGATTTTTAGATTCTGGTTATATGAGGCAATCCCTCTACTATGATGAGAAGTTTACTGCCCAGTTTAAATCTTTTATTACCCTTGTATGTTGTTTTTTATGTTAGTTTTGAAAGTATGGAACTCCCTTCTCTATTTCACCCAGTCCAACTTTGAAATCACACATTTTCTAGAAGGGGTTAATCTTTTTCTGGACACTCACTCATACTGACTTTCTGCTTTATACTGTACGAGTATACAGATATTTAAATATATATACTTTACAGCTATAACAATTACTATTGAGCTATACAATTCTGTATTACATTATTTATAACAGTTATATACTTTTTTATCCCCACGTCCTACTACCAGTTCGGGCTATACGCATATGTACTAATTAAGCTAGTATGTTAGGGAAGACGAAGGTTGAAATTAGAGGAAGTGTACCCGTACTTGTGTAAACGCAGAGTGGAAAACCTTTTAGGATAACACCTACAGTACACCCAACCGGGATTTTAGCTCCGATCGCCCCGTAATTGAGAGTCTATTGTAAACGTACACCTTAGATCATGCGGCCACCAAAACAGGTAGTTATATACTACAACTATATATTTATAGATTATTTATTTAATTTATAGCATTTATTACATTTATAAAAGTCATAACAATTATACATTACAGTTATAACAACTATACAAATTTACTGTATAATACAGTATTTGCAACAGTTATAGCTTATATTAGAGCAGTGGTTCCCAACCTTTTGTGGCCCATCTCCCCTTTCTGGAGGTTGACTAACACCTATCGCCCCTTTTCATTTTCATTGTATGCCTAATTTTAATTTGAAGTAAAGTGTAAATAATAAAGCAGTTTTATCCGGTCACTCTTAAATAAAATAGAAAAAAAATTAAAACACACATTTTTTTCAGATTTTTTTAAGATCAAAGAAGTGAAATAATTAACTAAGATCATTGACGTACATTTAAAAAACAGGATTACATGTTTTCATTTTTAAAGTGGAATCTGGAAAAAATTAAGAAAGTTGACAGTTAAAATTTGAAAAAAATAAATGAAAGTTTGAAAACTTTGTTATTGTTTTATTTTACCTTTACAATGGCTGCCTTGTGCTTGGTGGATTTCAGTTAAAGCTTGTATATCCGGCTTTATGTTCGTCAATTTCAGGCGCAAGTCTCCTTTGAGGCTAATGTCCAACTTATTTCTTTGTTTTGTGAGGAGCTGGACAACAGAACTAAATCCTTTTTCAACTAAATATGTTGACGGGAACGAGATGAGAAGTGGTTCAGTTTTTCCCCACAGTTGTGGATCTATAAGTTTCACCCAGACTAACTAATAACCGCTCTGCTTGAAAATAATTTTCGCCTCACAGTCATACTTCAGATTTAAAAACTCTGTCTGCAAAGAGTTATCAAGCTTATCCACACCTTCAAACGAGAATGGATCTAGAATCCAATCCGGAATTTGTAACTTGGTCAAATCTTCAAATCTTGATTCCATGTCAGTTTTTAACTGGTCAAGGTGATCAGTAAAAATTAGGATTTTGTCTTCTGGGAGTTCAGGAGTCTCGTTATCTGACACTGAACACTTTTTAAGGGTCGGAAACTGAATCAGCTCTTTACAGCCAATATTTACCTTGTGAATATCAAACTTGGCGATGAATGATGAAATAATTCCTTTGGCCTTGATAAGGTTCATCTTGTTTCCTTGAAGCCTTATGTTGACTTCGTTCATTTTTTCAAAAATATCTGTAAGATACGTAAGTTCCAACTTGCGTTGCTTCAAATTCTCACTTAAAACAGGATCAGACGTGTCGAGAAACTCAGTAACCATGTCAAATAATTCGAAGAAACGGAACAGACAGTTTCCTTTGGAAAGCCACCTCACGGCCGTATGTAGAAGCAAGCGTTCGAATTCCTCATCATTTTCATGGCAAAGTTGTCGGAACAGACGGTCATTGAGGGAATTAGCTTTAATCTTGTTGACACCAGTAATAACCAGTTGTAGGGTTTCATGTAGGACACCACTCAATTTTTTCGCAGCTAATTGTTGACGATGAATGACACAGTGAATAGTGATGACTTCTGGCACTTCTTTCTTAAGGTGGGCTAGAAACCCAGCATGACGACCTGACATGGCAGGAGCACCGTTTGTTGCGCAAGCGCTCACGTTTGTTAAGGGAATCTTTTTTTCCTCGAAATAATCTTGCACCACTTTAAAAATCGACGACCCCTTCGTATCAGTGATCAAAGTTCTAGCAAACAACATTTCCTCGGTAATTTCCTTTTGTTCATTGATAAACCTCACATAAGCTAATAAAATTGCTTTGTTATCAATCACAGTTGATTCATCAATCTGAAATGCAAATTTACTTTTTTTCAACAAATTGGTGAGTTTGGATTCAACGTCTGTGGCCATTTTGTCAATTCGCCCGGAAACAGTATTGTTGCTCAAAGGAACCGATTGACTTATCTTATTACTAGGGCCCTTGCCTAGCATGATTTCAACAATTGTTTTGGTAGCCAGTAGAACAAGAGTTTTGCCAATTGTGTGAGGTTTACCACATTTAGCGATCAATAAAGACACTTCGTAAGAAGCAAGAAGACCTTTGTCAAGATCAGTTGCTCGTTTATTTAAATAATTCACTCACATTAGGCTGTTTATCAGCTTTAGCTTTGAGGTGTTGAAAATAACTAAGTTCTTTACTTACTTTATCACTGTGTACTCTTGATAAATGATCTTTCATTCGCGAAGGCTTCATGGCTTCATTACTAGTAAATGTTTTATCGCACAAAAGACAATGTGGAAACTGCACATTTTGCGGTGACGTGATAAAACCGAAATTTAAATAGTCAGCTGAGTATTGACGACACTTCTTTTTTTTTAAATCCATTGTGCATAAACTTCTACACTTCAAAACAAACGCACAAAAACAGAAAAGACACGCACAAAAACTGATGGTGAGGCACACAAAGGCTAGTGAAGAAGACTCAAGACGAATGTAGGTCAATGGCAAGTGTGTTGTGATGGCAGGAGGGGGAGGGGGTTGAGTCACCAGTCAGCCACGCTGAGCAACAGGTGGGGACTGTGGAGAGGGGTGAGTGCAGTGAACTCGCCGGCTGAGAATAGCCAGTGACTCGTGCTACCCGGCAACTTCTACTGTACAGTACTATTTTAATTTTTCCCCCTTTGAATACTCATCGCCCCTAAATCGCCCCCCACTTATTTATTGCCCCCCTGATAACCCAAATCACCCGGCGATCGCCCCCAGGTTGGGAACCACTGTATTAGAGCTATAACAGTTAACTGTTATAAAGTTCTATATTAAAGTTATAGTAGTTATATATTACAGTTATAGGTTAAATGTTATAGTTGTAATATTTATATATTAAAGTTATAGGTTATACATTATAGTTGTAATACTTATATATTACAGTTATAATAGTCATATACTACAGTTTTACTATAAATATATTAAAATTTAATCCAAAAGGCGCTAAAAATCTTATTTAATGTTCCCAAGCAGGAATACAAGCCCTGAACCTTAATATATGTGGTCTACGGCTCTAACCATCAAGTCACGGGGATGGGTAGGACTACCTTAATTACTAAAATATTTTGAGATCATAGAATAATTAAGTTTGCTTCTTAATTATAAATTAATGATCTCGTTTAGCAAAATCGTTTACCAAAATACCTGAAAAAATCACACTCTTGGTTATTAAAGAAACTCTTCAGGTAAACGCGAAAGCGTAAAGAGATGTTAGGTAGAAACCTTGCTAGGTGAAATGTGTCTCTTGCCTTTTGAATGAACATTTCATGTAACCGAGCATAGTGAACAACTAATTAAAAATACATTTTAATTAACAGTTACCTTTCCTAAAACTAAGCAGACATTGTTTTTAACTTTCAGAATCCAAACCAAGTAAATACCAGGGCTATATAGTATAGCCCTGGTAAATACAGACCTTGTACGTACACTCTCTAACTAAGTTTAAAGTGTATCAAAGAGTTAAAAAAAATAAGTGTTGATTAAAAATTATTTGAACTGATGGCCACGTGGTTTCAATGTTCCGATAATTTAATCTTAGTTTGCCAATGATGGGGAGGTCAAGGTTCGATTCCCGGCCAGGCGTAATTAGGGTAGTTTATTCTAATTGATGGTTTCACACTTTCCCTCCATGTAAATGTGGGTACATTTTCTCTAAATTATACTTTTAGCATCCTGATTACATCAGAGTAGTTATTACGGGTACTAGTACCTACCTACTAGCAATGTAGAATTTAGAGGCAATGTAGCAACACTTGCATAGATGAAGAGTGGAAAACCATTTAGGAAATAACACTTTCAATACTTCCGACCTGGATTTGAACCCAATCTCTCCATCATCGGTATTTAAATTAGTTTGTGAGAAGGACGTCTTAGATCATTCGATCACTGGAGTAGGTAAAATATAAATACATTTTGTCAATATTGAAATCAAAGAAAAAACTTTTTTAATTAAAAAAAACACTCTTCCTACCGTGATTCCATCATATTGTTGTTGCTGTTATTACAAATACTAATAGGGCCTAACCTCATGTGTGTGTGGAATGACTTTACAAACTATGATAATTTAAAACAAACAATAAAGAGTTTAACATGCACAGATAGTCCGTCCATTAACAATATGGCACAACGAACTAAATCGTTCAGCCGAGAGAATGAATGAGTCGGTATCGCATCGGTCTATGCCACTGGACGACCCCCCGACCCCTCTTCCTCTCATCAGACCAGACCTTTTACCATCATAAATCGTACCAGGGGAGCATATGGACGATAAAATCGTAACCTCCCTTCTGTCATTGATTCACCACTCATTTGAATAGAGTTGTAGCTACAACCCAATTGTCACAAGAAAAGTCTTAGCTGACAAACATAAAAGTTACTAGATATAATTTCATGTATACATAAGCTAGGTCATGTGATCTGCAACTTTCAATCTTGAAATATTAATACCTATAATACTAGTACTTAGGTCTATGAACAATAGACCTCGCTTCCTCTATTATGTGATTATGGTTAATACAGTCTTAACATTTCTCTTTTCACTTCAATTTGAAATATGTCCTATAATGTATACTTAGTTTCAAAGCTAATATTTTTCCTTGGTGATCAAGTTATATATAAATACAATGAATACTATATTCAATAGTACATTATAATAATAGAGTTTAACCATTGTTCACAGATATTAAGACGTCAGTCTTGTAATATATGTCAGAATTTTTAAAATACGCACTAAGTTCTCGGTCTATCACTTGTAATTATAAATCTAAATCACTTGAGATGAGCTATTAAATGAAAAACTGTTGAGTGGTTGCCATATTGAAACATATATACAGATTTAAAAAACTATACACACGTCGTTTGGCCTAGATTCAAAGAATGACCATGCCTACTTTTGTGAAAATTGGTACAAATATTTGGCAGCTACCGCAGAACAAACATAATGATAGATTTCTAAGTGGCTGCCATATTGACACGGATAACCATACAGATAAAATATAAACCTGTACTTTATTCGGCTTTGGCTCAAATAATGTTTCTGCCAAATCTAGTTAAAATTGGTACAGGCATTTTAAATTTATTTCAGAATAAACAAACAGACAAATATATTTTTGAGTGCTCACTATATTTAAAGAGATAACAATGCCTAAAAACCTTACCAAAATGTATTTTGGCTTAGGTTTGAATGATGTTTGCCAAAATTTGTTGAAATTGCTCTACGCTTTTTAAAGTCATAACGTAATATTAATCCGGACAACTATACAGATGAAATGCCAAATGATTAAGTTAAAACAAAACCTCATTATGATCGGTCAATAACACTAAATTAAGTAAAGTGTTAATATTTTTGATCTAAAAAATGTTTGTGTTTTCTAAACGGCCCTTTCTATGAAAATTGTACGGTACTTGTTGATAACGATGCAGAGATGGCTGCGTCAACACCGGGACACAACGTCAGTTGGCAGCCGACAGGTATCTAGTTCAGGGGTAAGAGGGGAAAGGATGGCTGATGGTTTATGATAGAAAGAGAGGAGGGGTGGGGGCGTATTTGGCTACCAACTCCAAACAGTTTGTTGCGGGTGAAGTTTTATCGGAATCCTATCGAATAAATCCATGGGACGAAAAGGGCTGTTTTCATGATTTAATATGTGTTGCAATCGTATAGAAGGTAGATCACGTTGAATAAACGTCAAAATTGACCTATCTGGTTCACAGGTGACGTGGAGGTTTGGGTTTAAATAACTGCTGGGTATATTGAGGGCAGTTTTTGCCTAAATTGTTTTCCACTCTCCCCCCATGAAGATGAGGATACAATCCCTCTAAATTCAACCTAGCTCATTCCTACCTAATTTAAATATATGTGGATATCCCAAACGGGCATTAAGAGACAAATAAATAAATAAGCAATCCATATTGGTTGTTAATGGAGTCCCTCAACTTAATTCAAGGACTTACTTGGCAACCACACACTAGACAGATTCTTATGTGCACTGCATTTTACTAACCAGTTGAACTTTATGCATATTTTGAGTAATGGGCTAGGTTTGAGTCAGGTATAATTGATAGGCAATGTATCCTGTTGAGTGAGAGTGGGAAACTATCTTGGCAAAAACACTTTCAATACACCAGGCTGGGATTCGAATCCTGATCCCCTCGTCATCGGTAAACCAGTATATTGTAAGAATAAGTGCACGGCTAGACTGGAGCGAGCGATCCGAGCGACGCGTTTGAATGATGGAAATGGTTCTATTTTTCAAGCGCGCGCTCGAGCCGGAACAGTCTATTTTACAGGCGCTGGGCAATATTATTATATGTTGGTCTATTGAGTGCTAGGAAAACTTCTCAATTTGAATGATAATTGACTATTTTTATTATTATTGATAGGTTTAGCACACTTGCTACAAACGGCCTAATTTAATTGGTGAGATCATACAATATATATATATATATTATATATATATATATATATATATATATATATTTTATACACACATATAGACCCGATATGTTAATACGTCAATATTATAATCAAAGTAGGCCTTTACAAATAAGAATCACTACTACTACTTTTATTTTTTTTTACAAATATGCAACATTTTTTGTAAGAATTTTCTAGGAGCAGAGATGCGTGAATTGTCTTTGACAGATACATTTTCACGAATAAGCTAGGATCAGTCTGCTATTAACGCGCTGGCTCACTCGCCAGTTTGGCCACTTAGTCGCTCAGTCCCTCGCTTGCGCGCTTGTAGGTCTGGCCGAAACCCAAAATCTCATTGATAAGTGCATGTAATGTTAGGCTTTGTTTGTAAAAAAAAAATCTTTCTGGCTTTAAAGTGGACAAAATGAATTTTATTAAATTATTTATAAATCGCAGATCATGCATACATTTTTTTTTGCCGTGGCTAAAAACGGACTTCGGAGAGAGATTAATTTCAATCATGATCAAGGTATGACCTTGTAACTAATTAATAGTAATTGAGAACACCGGTATAACTGGAACTGGATCCATCTCACAATATAGGTAATGCCAGGGATTACAAGTACCAAATAGATTGGCGGTAAGGGACTTAATTTCCCTTGATATAAACCTGATATAATTTCTGCATGGATTATAGCTTTATACCTAATTTTGTCTTTGCTAGGCAGTTTCATTACGTACGTCCTGTTTAATATTTACGTATCCAAGGAGCATTATTGTACTGCCTATTTTAAAATTAAACTTGTGGGCTCACACTAATATATCAATGGACATCTTCTAAAATACTAAATACCGCCTCATTTATTTGTGCGATTTCGTTGCTTCGCGGAAACAGAATAGTAATTCGAACTAACAGTTGGGATCAGCCTTTTTCCAAAATTTTAGTGAATTACCGAACCATGTGTCGATATTTCCTTTGGATCTTCTATGATTTCTTCTTTCAAGCTGTATTTTCTCAATTTTCCGTTATTTAATTGCATTAGCTAATAATATAGGCTACTGCCGACTTCCCGTACATTTTTGTTTATGGCAAAACATATTTTGGCCTAAATAAATAAAATATTGCTCCAATACAAACATATAATTTAATTTTTTTCACATGGTGACCTCGAAACATTTTGAATATCTGTCAAGGGTGTTCTAGAATTTAATTACAACTTTTTTATCTTCATTTAAATGTTTCTCATCTAATGCCACCATGCTCATGGTGGGTATTCAGGAACTGTTGAAATAGACATGTGAAGAAAATTAATCTCTCTCTTTATACTGAAGCAATATCTTATTTTATTTTGGCCAAAAAATGTTTTGCCATAAAAACTGAAAAAACACTGGCCCTTTCTCGCGGCCCTTCCACCCCACCTTAAAGAGTCCATATAGGCCTACTGTTAATTATGATAATATATTAAGCAACTCAATAACTTTTTTAATACCGTGTATTATTACCTTTTCAGATGATACGCATATCTACTAATTACGCTAATAAGCTAGGGATGAGTAAGGTTGAAGTAAGAAGATATGTGGCCACATTTGCGTTTAGGACGAGTGTAAAACAATTAAGAAAAACCCGCCTCGGTGGCGTAGTTGGCTAACGTGCCAGTCGTGTTGAGCCCGACTGCCAAGGACGGGGAGATCAAGGTTCGAATCTCGGTCGGGTGAACTGGGGGTGGTTTTTCCAAAATGGGTTTCCACTCTCCCTCCACGCAAATGTGGGTTCACTTCCTCTCAATTCAACCTTCCTAATTCCTAATCCATTAGTGTAATAAGTACTTAAGCGTATAACCCGAACGGATAGTAAGACGTGGTGCTAAATAATATAATAAATAATAATAATAATAATAATAATAATAATAATAATAATAATAATAATAATAATAATAATTTAAGAAAAACTCAGTACACCCGACCAGGTTTCGAACTTCAATCTTCCTATCATCGGCAGTCTAGTCTAACACGAAACTAATACCATAGACCACGCGGTCACTAATAAATATTTTTATTTATTATTCCCAGGACTATCTCTGAACAAAACAACGTACCAAAATTATGTAAAAGTGTTTTTGCTCCGAACTAAGGTAGGATTACTTCTCATAACATATGTTTCGTTGTAGCCTGTAATTCCCTTACTAGAAGCCGTTAATTTTCTTCACAAAAGCACACAAGACGCAATTAAAAATTGTATACATTTTAAATGGTTAAATGGGGCATTTAGAACCTAGAGCTCTGTGATAATTTAACAACCTCTCTCATCCCTTAAGAACCCACCGTGTTCACAATTCTCTTTTTCAGGGGCTTAGCTCATTTGTTGATTACAGAAATAGCTTTGAGCTAGCGGTGGTTTGCTTCCCCCAAGGGTCGATATATTTGCATCTACATGGGGTTGATTGCTAATATATGAAGGAACGACCCGGATACCTGGGTACTTCGTACACAACTTGACTCGCCTGTCGGCTAATTAGAACTTGTGTTGAAAATAAACCCGTTCGTACGGCGCAGTGGTAAGAGAGGCTGACAAACCTCAGGACCCGGGTTAAATACCAGACTGATGCTGGATATACTATATTAGTGGTAAATAGGCCTAAGATTATCCTATTAACCGGATATTATGATTTCTGGAGAATATTATTATTATTACTATTATTATTACTATTATTACTATTATTATTATTATTATTATTATTATTATTATTATTATTATTATTATTATTATTATTATTATTATATTATTATTATTATTAGCACCACGTCTTACTACCCGTTCGGGTTATACGCAATTACGCTAATGTGCAATGGTAGTGTGATTGTGAGATGAAATGGAGGACCTACAGTTTAACGTGGAATCCGAACCACGGCGGAGGCCACACATTCACAAGTTGTGATTAATACACGTCTTGTCAGAGGTGAAGGAAGGGTTTGTCAATCAGATAAATCTGTGTTCTGGAGATTGAGTGGGGGTGTATAATGTCGTTGTTAGTTTATTTTAGCACCGCGTCTTACTACCCATTTGGACTATACGCTTATGAACTGATTACGCTAATGGTTTTAGGGATTAGTAAGGTTATATTTATAGGAAGTGTACTTGCATTTATGTGGAAGGAGAGTGGAAAACCATCTTGGAAAAAACCATCCCCCAGTACACCCGACCGAGTTTCTAACCTCGATCTTCCCGTCATCGGCAGTTTAGATACCCTAAAGCGAAAGTAGCGCGTTAGACCACGTGACCACCGAAGCGGGTTCCTATTAGTTGTATGGTTATATAACTCCCAGGTAGGTTGGTAGACATCACTTATTAAATAATTCTAGTTTTTTAACTGTTCACATTTAAAAGTAAAAAACCCAATTCTTACTGCTTTTAATTGCAAAAGTTAAAAACAATAGTACTAATACTGTTTGAATTTGAAATCTCAATGCGTTTCAACCAAAATACTGTTATTAATCGTATATATACGTTTCAGTATTATTTTATTTTCAATTTTTTTTTTCAGGGAAAGGATCAAAAGAAAAGATTTTTTTAAACATAATTTACAAAAAAAAATAATTATAGGCACTGTGTCTTATGACACGTTCAGGTAATACGCATAATTAATAGAGAAAGTAATATAAGTTAGAATTTAGAGGAAGTGCACCTACATTAACATGAAAGGAGTGTGGAAAAACTATCTAGGTAAATCAAACTAGGGTTTAAAAAAATCAATAATTCAAATTAAAAGAGAAGTTTGATGATACTATCTTAAAAGCATCCTCCAAAGCACCTGTAGTAAATTTAAATAAAAATGTTAGTATTTATAGGCTAATATACCCTGGTAGTAGCTATATTTATTATATCTATCTATGTATACAACTTCGAATTTAATTTTATTTGTAACGGTTGTGCAGAATTTGCGTCCTTTTTAAAGATACTTTAGGTAGAGCATTAAATCTTAAACATAAACAAAACAAACTCAGATTTAGCTAGGAGTAAAATCTACGTCCTCTTTGTGAAGAAGCTGCTAGAAAGAATATTATATACTTTATCTTTGCTCGAATACTGGAATGATGCGTATACCTACATATAAAAGCTAGCAATAGATATAGAGTGAAACAGAGAATAAAGGGAAATATAAATAGTCTCAATTTAGTATAATGACAAGTTTCATTAATTAAAAAGGCAGAGTAAACCTCCTAGCATTTGATGGAAAGAGTGTGTTTAGTTATCACAGAGTATACTTCAATAAGTTAAAACTCTACCGTACTTGCAACTTACCTTTTTAATTAAGCTTCATACCTTTACAAATTATGAAAAATGTAAGCGAATGTCAACTACAAGCGCAAGTCCACAGTTCTACGTAAAGTGATTCTATACAATTCCAAGCTCCGATGTTCGGCATGCAATTAAGAAAATGTATGGTCATATGAATGCAGTCTTATATTGATGTAGCTTGCTCCAATTGTTGCAATCTATTGAGGGATGTCCCATTATTGAGATAAGTGTGCGGTAAGGAGTTTTCAGGTTAAACAAAAGGAGGTCAAGACATAGTGAGTATTAGCGTTTTAAAATAATATAAATAATATATGTACCACATCAAATCTGTGAAGCAGCCCATATCATGAAACCATTCAAATGGTGAAATGGACAAAGATAATTTCTATTTAAATAACTGAGATAGGCGTACGCAGATATGATATCTAGGGGATTCCAGATATAGTACTAAGCCCCATTTATTAATCAATGAAAACTAAACATTACATGACAATAAATAAATTAGGTCATGATAAACACTTAAAAATAAACGTAGGACAGATTACAATTATGTCCTCATATTGTAATCTGGATATTTGGGTACTGCAATATGATGAAAACAAAAAATACAACTATTTTTACTTTTAATTATTTACTTATTTAATTATTTCATATATGTGGATTTATATTATATTATATTTCGAAACAACATTGAAGGGGTTCGTAGGGTTCTTTTATAAGTTGAGGAGGCCTGGATCCACAAACCTTCTAGTAAACGTGACTTAGTGAGAAAACATAAAATATTGAGCTCTCTGAGTTGGTGAATGGTGTACCAGACTAACTTGTGGGGTAAAAAATTAATTTGATTTAGGTGGTAGGCTTATGAGAAATGTGAGGTGGATGCAAAATTGGCATGAGCTATTGGAATAATATGTTTTCATGATTTACCGTTTAAGGCTAAGTTACATCGCAATGGATAGCTATTATGATTCATGATAAAATGAACTTATTTCTGTCTCATTTATATTTTCAGTAAACATTATTCTTAATATTTAGTTGGCCCCTAAGCTGAGTGGAGTGATGAGGTATTCCCTGACTGACCTACATTCAAGAAGTAGGACCACTGCTATGAGTTTTATTATTTTATATGGGGAAAAAGAATAAAATATTTGTCAAAACTTAAAGTGTAAACCTCCTTTATTGATGTTTTTTGGCATTGAACTATTATTCATACAAAACCCTTTTATATATAATAACTATAATCATACAAAACGCTACTTCGTTGCCAAACGACTTTATGAGAATCTATAGCTTGAAAAATGAAGGGGTTTATTGTAAATTCAATTGATAAAAAAACTAGATTAAAAATTATCGTTATCTCTACTCCAAATTTTATAAAACAAATATTTAATATGATAAGAAATTACATTTTTGTTGGTAAAAACTGATCGACAAAACTAACTTTTAAATTATTAAAAACTAGCGTTTTCCCGCCGCTCCACTCGCGTCAATGTTGGTTTTAAAAACATGTCCATTCAAACCATAATGTTTCTAATCCAGAGTGTTTAACTCCCCACACGGAGAAGTAATCACGCAAAATATTAGGTAGAGATTACCTTGATGAAAACTTTAGAGTTCAAATTCAAAATAAAAATTCAAATTAAAAAAAACACTTTAAAGTAATTGTTCCTGTTTTAAGATTATACACACAGAATATTTTTATTAATTGAAGGAAATAAAAAAACACATATAAGATATCACCTATTTGTAATTGACGTTTGGTTTTATCATCAGGAGCGAGTATTTACAGGTTGCTGCTAGAACAATCTTGAGCTCACGCCACGTATAGTCCAGTCATATAAGAGAATAATTGCCCTTACCTTGAAATAATTACCCTAAAGGGGAGACTCTGCATATGCATAGTTATAGTGCCCATTAATAACATACCAAAAATTCAGAATTCGTGCATGCTGTGCTACGGCCGCCATCTTGGAAAATGGTGGCCGTAGCACAACAGTACGAGTGTTGATTCTTGGTATGTTGTTATTGGGCACTAGCACTATGCATACGCTAAGTTTCTCCTTTAGGGGAATTATTTCCAGGTTAAATCCTAATATGACTGTACTATAATAAGTTCATGTGAGTAACACTTGCCGTGGAATTCAATGCCTGCCTACTTCAGGGTTTGTCCTTGCGGTGTGGTCATCGCATAACAAACCTTGATAGGAATTAGCATGCGTTTAAACTGGAAGGGCAGGATAAATAAAAGGGACTATTTCCTCGATATTCTTAGCCCCGACGTATATCTGGGAGTTATTCAAGGACACCTTGCCTTAGGCCTTTAAAAATACTCCATTGATAAATTTCAGTAATATGTTTACAAATAAGTTTAGTTACTGTTTGGACACATGTTGGTTGACAGGGAAAGATTCACAACGTCCGGGCGCATGTAGGATCTTTTCAGGCAGGCGTTGACCTAGTCAGTCTAGTGACTCTCGGAATGACCAGTAGAGATTGTCGTAAGTATCTAAAATAAATATGGTGACGCCTTATATGAGAACATTATTGATTTTGAAATCTCTCAAGAGTTCTATTTAAATCTTCAATTTAGTTCCTACACGACATTATACTTTCATTCCATAATATAAGATATACTTTTAGCATTAATTTTGATGAGGAACTTTGCTTCGATATATTCGAAACGGGAATTTGGTGGTTAGAAAACTGCAAAGGTAATTTAAATGTAACATGCACTGTGCCCTTTTGAAAAAGTGGCATATATACCGAATGAAGCCACTGAAAAGGCAACACATCCCTCATAATTGAGCTTAGTCAAGAACAAGTTAGTTATAAAAGTATTGCCTGCACCTAAGTGTGCATCTTAAAAGAACACTTTTCCTGGTGGATCTCAAACACTCTATAATACCTTTATATCTAAGATAGGTTCTGTGCTAGGTAGATATTTGTTTAAATTCAAAAATTGTAATAGAAGCGGAAAGTTGTTGGTCGTATTTCTCAAATAATTTCTAAACAACATAAATCTATATTAATTGTTGTGTAGAAGAAAACCCAAGTTCTTCATGATCTTGTCCGAGAGAGAGCTTACAATTTGGTTAAGTTCCCTCTACCCTGCACTAAACATATCTTCATTGAAGTTCAAATGGTCTACCAATTAATATGTTAAATATCTTCCAAGATGCTTTTCCTGTGAGCGAGCCAAAGGGCAATAGGATCTGTCACGTGAAAAATATCAATATGACTGATAGCAAAATATAGGAGTGAGGAAGAGGAGCTACACAAAGTGGCTTTTGACTAAGAACTACTTCAGTGTGTGTCATCCTCTAGAATTTCAGTGCTCTGGTAGTATGTGTGAGCTGCATCGTTCCCGTTACGTTAGTTTTCAAATAAAATTGGATATTTGACTACATAAAGCCACATTCTCAAATAATAACACACTGTGTTATTCTTGTGTATGGTACATACTCAGCTAAGGTGCATCACCCTTCATTACTATGGTGTGTCCCTCGACAGAAACATCTTGCTTTCCTCACTAGAGTTTCTTAATTTTCCAAGAATTATATGAAGCAACCTCGTTGTAAGTAAGCGTCTTCGCTAAGGGATCTTGAGAACACAATTTGAGGAAGGTTGTTTATGTTGTAACGCATGGGCTATTAGTAATGTCAGAGCCATTACTTAATGTAAAATATACACATTGTCCATTTTCAAGATGGACAGCTGCTTAAATCCCTGAATAATCCAAAATAAGATTGTTCCCCCTCATTGGTCTGTTAATATTAAACGTCATTTAATCACCACGCTTATTGATCTACTTGCATACATCACTAATGGTTTTGATGAAACTGCAAAGCTACACATTAATAAGTTAATCAATAACTCTTAACAGAACAAGGCTTTGTAAGACCCCCAAATGATTGTCTATTTCCAACGCGCTAGAACAGATTATGGGTGAGCGCCCTCTACTATCAAGATTCCGTCTACGGTATTTGGGATAACCATCATGCCCATCGAAGTAGATCTTTGGAAGATCTTTGGATAATTTTTGCTGCGTACATGGAGACGATCAATTCAAAAGTCCGTATGGGCCTTGTGCAATAATATGTTAGTTACATTTGCATGCAGTTGTGGGTCAATGTTTGAATACGTAATCTCCGAGCTTTTAACCGAATTACTTAAGCCATAGTAGTAGATGCACGTGTGGCAGTCCTCCCTTTCACCCCTCCACAGTGTCCATAACACACGAGTCTTTATAGGACTGAAATATTATCCATGTTTATCAATTATAAGAGTTTTTTATTTTTCAAATGAAATACTTGATTTAATATATGTTGGTTAACGCTGATTGAGTAGATACACACCAAAGTTTTGACAAATTTGAATAATCGTTTTTATAGTCTTAAGATTCCTCTGGATTAATTTACTCTTTGAATTTTTCAAGTTGAAATATATCCCATAATTTTTTCTTGCATTTTTTAAATACTTACCTAAGTGACATTTAAATTTATAGAATTTTACCGAGTTTTCACACGTTGGAGCTCACTACTCACCTATATGAACTATAAGAATAATAAAATATATATTAAAATATGCCTGGATAAATATCCCACAAATTAAAAAAATACTTCGCAATCAGTTAAACAGTTCCAGAGATCTTAATCAGCAGACATATAAACATACGGACCGACACTTTGTTTTATTATTAGTAGAGAAAATATATTTGAATTGGTTGTTAGCATATAACCCTAACGGTTGGTAAGATGCGGTGCAAGGGAAAAAAAATTGCTCGTAGAAGAAAATTCAAATGAAAGATTAAATTAATTCACTTTATTATTATAAAAATGTAAAAGAAAATATTTTTGTAATGTTAGATAACAATAATGTATGTAATTATTACAGGCATATCACCACTCACAACAGGCTAGGATTCAAACCACTGTCGTAACTAGAAAATCGACGCAGCTCGAAGCAATGCATTTTTACTTTCTCTCTATCTTACAGGTAGAGAAAGTATTGTGATCGTCAAAAAAATCGAACTCGAGATTTTGATGAATTTTGACGTTTCATGACTTCCTGAATCCGAAAAAGTGGTTTTTGAATTTCCGTCTGTCTGTCTGTCTGTCTGTCTGTCTGTACCTCCAACTAGAGCCTAAACTATTTTACCGATTGAGCTGAAACTTGATATCTAGGGTATTCATAGGGTTGCCCCGAGGGGTTTTTGGAATTGGATATCTACCCCTAAAATTAAGGGTAGTTTACTGAAGGGCAAAAAGAGAAAAAGTCGATTTTCTCAAAATCGGCTCTAACGATTTTGATTAAATTTCATTTATGAACATAAATAAATATTCCAAACAAAATGGCTACTCTCAATATTTCGGCAAAATCGTTTTAAGGGCTCCGGTCTGATGCGTAAATTAACATTTTTTATAATAGCTCCGAAACTATTTGAGATATGAAATTACTTAGCATTACAAATATGTATATATATTTATAATACAAATATTTTATTCGAAACATATTTTTATAAAATCAATAACTTTCAATATATACGCAATTATATATATATATTTAACTTTTTGGGCATTAAAGCTTAAGTATTGCGACCGTAAGAAAAACTAACCTGAAATGTTAATGGATGTCGACGTCTCATGACCCCCCGAACCCTTAAAAATAGTCTTTGCAATGCCGTCTGTCTGTGTGTCTATTAAAACTTAAAATTAAGGGTAGTTTACTGAAGGGCAAAAAGAGAAAAAGTCGATTTTCTCAAAATCGGCTCTAACGATTTTGAATAAATTTCATTTATGAACATAAATAAATATTACAAACAAAATGGCTACTCTCAATATTTCGGCAAAATCGTTTTAAGGGCTCCGGTCTGATGCGTAAATTAACATTTTTTATAATAGCTCCGAAACTATTTGAGATATGAAATTACTTAGCATTACAAATATGTATATATATTTATAATACAAATATTTTATTCGAAACATATTTTTATAAAATCAATAACTTTCAATATATACGCAATTATATATATATTTTTAACTTTTTGGGCATTAAAGCTTAAGTATTGCGACCGTAAGAAAAACTAACCTGAAATGTTGATGGATGTCGACGTCTCATGATCCCCCGAACCCTTTAAAATAGTCTTTGCAATGCCGTCTGTCTGTGTGTCTATTAAAACTTAAAATTAAGGGTAGTTTACTGAATGGCAAAAAGAGAAAAAGTCGATTTTCTCAAAATCGGCTCAAACGATTTTGATTAAATTTCATTTATAAACATTAATAAATATTCCAAACAAAATGGCTACCCTCAATATTTCGGCAAAATGGCTTTAAGGGCTCCGGTCTGATGCGTAAATTAACATTTTTTTAAATAGCTCCGAAACTATTTGAGATATGAAATTACTTAGCATTACAAATATGTATATATATTTATAATACAGATATTTTATCCGAAACATATTTTTATAAAATCAATAACTTTCAATATATACGCAATTATATGAATTTTTTTTAACTTTTTGGACATTAAAGTTTAAGTATTGCGACCGTAAAAAAAAAACTAACCTGAAATGTTGATGGATGTCGACGTCTCATGACCCCCCGAACCCTAAAAAATAGTCTTTGCAATGCCGTCTCTCTGTGTGTCTATAAAAACTTAAAATTAAGGGTAGTTTACTGAAGGACGAAAAGAGAAAAATTTGGTTTTCTCAAAATCTGCTTAAACGATTTTGATTAAAACTCGTATCTAGGCGTTGATTAAGATTATAAATAAACTGGCTATTTTCATTTTCCTATGAAAATGATTTTTAGGGTACATTACAGAAGCGTTAATTTCCGTATCTCCACAACTATTGGAGAAACTAAACAACTTATCATTGCAAAATTGTAGGACTATTAGAAATAAAAAACTTTTATTTGACATATATTTTTATAAAAGCAGCAGTTTCTGAGATATTTGCAAATATATTAATACAATTTTGTGAGCTTTAGTTGTAAACATATACTACTTAAGTCTTAACGCAATAATACTCCAATGCCATAGAGTAATTAAATATAAGTAAGTATCTAAAAAAAGTATGTTATTTTTCCTTAAATCTCTTAGGAGAAATGTTTGCATAGCAATGATCTATCTCCATTTTAGACTCAATAGTCAATATTTACATTTTTTATTGGTCAAAATATATAAATGAATAATTAAATATCAATGCGATGACTTGAAGATCTGCAACACCTTTTAAAATGTTAAAATTTTAACCAGAAATCGAAATTTTAATACGAAGTGTTGACCCTTGTGGAAGACATTAAACTGTTTGAAATGTTCTTAGGTGGACAAAGATGCGCCTCTTTTCTCATTGATTCTATATCATTGTATATTATTTTATGCGTGTTCTTATGTGGAGTGGTGATGATACAATGTACATTATTCCGTTCAGAAATCTTACGAGTTTATAGAAAGAGAGAGAAAGTCTGTGCGGTGTGCCGTACCATTTATTTCACTTATCGATGCATGAACTGCACTGCAATCATAATACCGTCATAGCCTTTGTAAATATAATAAACACTGTAAGGATCATATTAATAAAAAGGGTAAGCATACAAATCACTAGACAGTGATGTGAGTGGTAGTCGAGTCGCTAAGGTGTTGTATCTACGAAGCAAGCGCCTAAGTTCGGGACATGATTGCCATTGGAGAGCATCCTAAGTCGGGGTAGGGCTGTAAATGCCTGTGTTGGATTTTTATATAGTTCCATTGTGATAATAGACTAAGCGAATATAAACATATTGGCGGTTAATTCGTTGCGATTTGCAATATATGGTGTTTACACAGGGCACATTTATTTTACGCTTGTTGAGATCAAGATGAGATTCATTCAAATAAAAACTTTATAAAGATATAGATCTCAGTCTGCTCTTTAATAAGTATCTGATGAGAGTTGCAAGATAAATCAAAGTATTGAGAATATATATATATGTATATGTATGTTTAACAAAACTGATCAATAGTAGTCATATTTTTATAATCCGCTCATTTTAGTAAACAATGATAAAATACATACAACAAACAGATCGATAGACTCTAACGATGTTATTAAACCCCTCAGAATCCATCATCACAGCTCCCATCCCGGGACAACATAATAATGCCGATTCACCAAAATAACTCTGCGGGGATAGGGGAGTGTACTTCCACTCTGAATAAATCATCTGCTTTCAGAGACCATTGGTTTAGCGGCTTTCATTATGTTGCTAATGAATGGCAAGAGAGGTTGAGGTTTTGGGCACTGCAAAGCTGTATTGAGGAGAGATTTATCACATCAATTTTCTGGAGAATTTATTAATTAAAAGAAGTGGTTTATTGATTAAACATGAGGAGAAACTTCAGTTATGAAGAAAATATATAGTTATGCTTAGAACCAGATGCAGTCATTGACTTCGCATTAACTTTATTTAACTAAATTTTTTTTAGTACTGCCTCTTACTACCCGTTCGGGTTATACGTCTATGTGCTAAGGAAGAGGAATGTTGAATTTAGAGGAATTGCACCCAAATTTTCGTTGGGGAGAGTGAAAACCAACTTAGGTAAAACAAAACCACCCTCAGTGCACCTGACCAAGATCGAACCCCAATATAACCACCTTCGGTAGTATCGTCTAATGCAAGGGTAGCGCCTTAGACCATGCGGCCACAGAAGAAGCTTAAACCAAGTGAATTAAGTCAAATGGAAATATGTTAATATTGTGAGAAAAACCACCAATTTGTCTCTAATGTTTATGCTATAATTTTTTTCAAACATCTTAATAATATATATTCACAATATCATTAAGTAAATAAAATAATTTAAAGCAATATAGAATATTAGAGAAAATATTAAATTGCTAATTTATTTTTAAATTATAACAATAAACATGTTTACAGTATTGATTAAAACCTAAAACCCAAAATATAGATTACTGACCTAAAGTATTAAGGCTCTGTTTTAACTTGGCAGTTTAGCATTTAATGTCTGTTCGAATGTTTGTTCCACAATAACTCTCAAATACATGGAACAATTTTAACGGATATAGGGATATTCTTTGAAACTAGGTCGAACAACTTTATGCATGGTGCTTAGATAAGGCTATCTGTTTTAAGATGGCAGCCGATCACAAATCTGTGTCTCTGTGTGATCTTCCGATTCGAAGTCATAAGTCAAAACCACTCTTGCCTTTAACGGAGACTGAAAATAAGTGGCAATTAAAAAACCTTTCTTTAAACTTTTCAATCATGAATTTTGGCCTATTATAATCTGTGCTCCTCCATTTCACATGTATCGTCTAAAAATTTGCATTAGCAGAAAGATACATTATGTATTTACAAATTATTTTCGCTTCTGAATTTTTTTTTATAAAAATCATCAAATATCTACTCGTATATAGATCAAATACCATTTAAACGTTTTTATTTACTGCCCCTTGTCTACTAAATTTCTAGTTAAGACACTCTATAAAACTTGATATTGAATTATAACAATGAATTATTATTTTTAGTCAAATCTCGCACACAGAACTGAACAGTAATTTTTTTTATATATCTGCGTTGAAATTAGAAATTAAATTTTAAGCAAACCTTTAGGACGGCATACCCATCCGACTGGTAGATGTTGTGTGTTAAATATAGTGCCATTCTCTGTCAAGATGGTCTTCGCTGCGTTTCAGATAGCTTGTGAATTATTAGCCAGGTGGAGTGTACAAGCTACAAGGCACTTGGGTATAAAGGCGCCGGTAGCGGTTACCTCTTCATTACTTATGAAACCCTGGTCGGTTGGACCAGTTCGCGCGTCTCACTTCAGGGAAAAAACTAACATCAGCAATATCCTCCCCCCCCTTCCTCTCCAACTAAGTCATTTGGCCTGCCCTCTTTAGGGTCTGTCTATCTATATAGGGCAGTGTTTCTAAATTTTTTCCCAGTGGTGGACCACTTGATAAGCGTTTGAAGCATACACGGACCACCAACCTAATATTCTATTTACCGGCCATTTATTTAAGCAGGAGATTTTATAAAAAAATGTTCATCAAGCAGTAGTAAAGAGACAGCATATTTATAAAAAGTAGTTTCATATATACACTTTAAAGTCCAATTTTATAGAAAAAAGATTTACCTGACACCTATAACGATCTATATGACCTGCGTTTAAAAGGTTAACGTTAATCCTACATTACAGTTAGGCCACGAGTTCCTTCTAGGGAAGAATTGTAAACAAGGCGTACTGGTTTACTAACTCGGCCCCGGCTGTTATGGCGCTCCATTTAGGATGATTGCAAAGGTTTTCTCAAGCTGAGCGAAAAACATCAAGTGGTGTATATAGTACTGTGAGACACAACAAATTGCTAATATAACCTAACCTAACCTAACCTAACCTAACCTAACCTAACCTAACCTAACCTAGTTTTAATTAACCTAGTCTAACCTAACCTAATAATTTTTGATTAATTAATATTTTATTGAGATTGGTTCAAATAGATATTCATCAAAATATATTACATTTTCTTATATGATTAGTAGAAAAATCGGCCATCTCGGTATTGATTGGTTTTTAAAGGGGCTATTTCCATTAGATAGTTCCAAAATAGGCCATTTTCTAAACATGGCCTTAAATGACTGTAAAAGTATTGAAATATGATTATTGTGATCATCCCATCAAATTTAAGACTTTTTTTTTAGAAAATTATTGCAGCACTACATTTTATCTAATGACTCACCCTTCAGATTAAACAGTTTTCCTTGATTTTCCAAAAAAATTTTTTTATTGAGGATGGCCACTTTTAGAAATAGAAGACTCATTTGGGGTTCTATTACTGATTACTTATTTTTGAAAACTTAGTACCAAACTATAATAGGCTGTTTGAGAAAGCAAACAAGATTGTCGTACCATTTATTTTCCTGTGGTTCCATGTGTGGACTAAGCGGCACACCACCACGGACCACAATTTGAGAACTACTGATCTAGGGATTGTCGTGATATTTTAGGATTTTGTTTGCTTCTATCCACGTCTAGGCTCCCAAATTAAATTCATGGCAATAATATATTTTTAAGCTTTGCATTCGGAAATTCTGCACACAATATAAGATAATCAGTGATGGTTAAGGAACTAAACCTGCAGAAAAAAAAAAAAAGAGAAAATGACAATGTCGAAACCCAGCCGTTAATATCCAGAGTCAGAGATGAGTTTCAAAAATGTTTAGTTGGAAAATTGCTTTCGTTTCTTGACACATGCAATCGTGCGGTACGTTTTTAACAAAAATATACAATCATAAAAACTATCTGTGATAAAACCGCCAAATGTTTCACGATTTATCATAGCACATGTAAATCAAAATGATAAATCAGGGAAAGTATAATGTGAATGGTTAGCGAGGCTCAGTGAGATGGTAAACAGACCACGGCCATTGTTAGGGTGGTGGAGGAAATGTCAGGAAGGACACAGACCCCCACCCCAATAATATGTTCAAATGGAATATTTTTAGTACTGTAAAATACACGACGAATTGTTTTATTCAGAAGTGTGAAAATCCACATTTGGAGCAATGAGCTCATGAACAAGTAACATTTAAAAAATCTAACATCTAAATAAATAGTTCGAATAATATTGTATCATAATTTATTCTTAGTTCCGTTTTCATATTATTCGTGTTAAAAATTAAATTTGTCTTCAAATTATTCGTGCTATTCATGCAGTACGATATATTTTTTTATTTTATAATATGAGTGAAAATAGGTTCGTTCTGTCCCCACAATAAATAAGAGCTAGCGACGCCTATTTAAACATTTAAACCCAATTTCCTAGATAGGTAATTAATGAAGCTGGAGTTGTTTAAGTACTAAATGTTATTGTAATATAATAAGCTGGTTTGTAAGTTTTTCTTTTTCACCCTGTTTTATTTCTAGGTCCGGCTATACGCTTATGTATTAATTACACTAGAGGGGTAAGGATAAAAAATATACAATTTAGAGGATTTTACCCTCATATAGAGGGAAAGAATGGGTGATAATTTAGGAGGACCCTCAGTGCATCAGACACTCGAACCTCTACTCCCCTGTCACCGACAAACCATTAAAGTAGGTTGTGTGTTCAAGTTAGTAAGTCATTTGATGAGTTTAAAAAACTTCAAAGAGATATAAAGTACTAGTAAAAACTCCAACTTTTAAAAAAATAGATAAAATAAACGAATATAGCATGCTAAACTACTTTGAGATATTTTTTACTGCCATAAGAATATTCGGCATAATCAAATGGAATCAGGGCAACACCTTTGTCAAATAATTTCTACTAAAAGTTTCTGGATGGGTATTTTATCTAGACGAGAAGCGATTTTAGAAATGGTTTATCGATTAAGTGATTCCCTATATCGGTCGGAAACCTGTTTAAAAGTAACAGGGCTTGAAAAGTTTATCGTGGCGGCTAGTAGCTGAGAGAGAAAAGTTTATCCGGGTTGGTTAATTTGGGAAGTTTTCAATCTACCAGCTGATTTGAAAGATAAGAAATAAGCACCAGAACAACGCATTTCACGGTATAGTTTAAAAGAACCATGTATTAGCGTAAAATAAAATTTTAGTTTCAGCTTATATTAGTATTTAAATTGTTTTGAAATAAATACCTATCCAAACACTACAGATACTGAAAATAAACATATACTCGAATAATAATAAGACATTATTTGGTATGAATTAAGATTTTACAAGTGTTGATTAGTTATAATTATTTTCCAGAGAAAATAACTTTTAACTATCTCTTTACGGTACCTATCCATTATGAAAATATTACTTTTCTACTTTTATGATATTTTCAATTTTCGGTCTAAAAATAAGAGCAATGCTTAGTATTTATCTTATAAAGAAAATATTAAAATAATATTTATTTGTATTGTTTCCCACTTAACTGTTCAAATTGTACTGCACATATAGTTAATTATAAGGGTAGATATAATTTGCTAATTTTGAAATTACCTCACTTTTCAGGTTTTTATATAGCATAAGTATAAATTTTCTAAGTATTTTGTATGCAAGGCGACAAACAAAAACATTGGATATTCTAACCATTTTCTTTTTTATTATTGACAAAAAAAATTAATCTAAGACAAACTGAATAAATTACACTTTGTTTCTAAAAACAAAATAAAAATCTTTTGCAAATTTCAGACACTTTACGAATTTTTTTTTCACATCTCCATGAATCCCCCCTGTCATATAAAATTCCCTTTATTTTCCATACTTTACTCGTTCAAAAATGTGCCAACATTTCTATGAATAACAGTAGTGTAGTTAAAAGATTTATTTTAATCACAAACATATTCTTATATTTTATTTACTATCTCTTTATAAATACTATCTACGAGGTACGGGGAATTATAAATTAATCTAGACATTTCATGCATAATGTTTACCTTTTATATACAAAAAATAATAGGTATCCTAAAACTTATTTTAAGTTCAAATGTACCCTACATAAACGAACAAAACTATATACTTGTTTTTTTTTTAATCCAAAAAAGTTGCACTTTTCCAACACAAACACGTTTTTAAAAGATTTTCTTAGAAATGGATAACTGAAATCATCTTTGTAACAGAAAATTAATTATCATATCAATTATACGATTATAGTTTTAAAATAGTGGTATATCTACCTCGAATAACTAATAAAAATGTATTATTTTAATAATATCTGTAACCACATGCATCATCAATTTTCCCGACTGAGCTTCCACATGCAAATGGCCTTCGTGCGTGAAGTCAACCGTGAAATTGAGGACTGAAAGGATTGAATGGCCTTTTATGGTTTGTGTGTCCTAACTTCGCATTAGGTCTAATTCAAAACTAACTCTTATAACATGTGCTTTAATATAATTTTTACTGTAATTCTATGTTATTTGTCTATTGTTTGTATGACCGTAAACATAGAACGAAAATATGTAAGACCTATCTTCCCCATTAAGTCCATATTATTATTATTATTATTATTATTATTATTATTATTATTATTATTATTATTATTATTATTATTATTATTATTATTATTATTATTATCATCATCATCATCATCATCATAATCATACATTCTATTAAATTCATCTCATTAATGGCCAGTAGGAAACAAATAGGCCTACTAGTGAATACACAGATAAAATAGGCTCTAGAATATCTAAATGGTTTATTCCTACTAGTACATAAAAATGTTTTGAAATATATGTCTGTTACTCTTTCACTCAAAAACCATTATATCGATTGTGCTGAAATTTCGCATGTACAATAATTAGACATCCGGCTAAAATATATGCTAATTCAGATTTACGTTCACTTTTTTTTTCCAAACGTGACAAAACACTAATATTGGGCCTCTTTTTTTCGAATATACCTATTGGATTTTAATTGGACCAAATTTGAAAGATTCTTAGATATAGATAGATTAGACATGACGGCCATCTTGAAAATAAAAGATATCTATATAACACTACTTCTTAGCCCGCCCAAAGCTCTAGCTTCTAAAATATGATAAGTTGTATTATAACCAGTAATAATAATATTTCTATAAATTCGTTGCTTGAAGATAATCAAGGGACGAAAGCATGATCGTATTATAAATAAAATACATCCTGTGTGAAGAAATAGTAATTTAACTAGTCCAAAATATTGCCATACTTACTCATTGGCTTGTGTATCACGCTCACCAGCTACACTACATTCAAATAGTCACTAGTTTTAAAAATGTAGAAGTGAATAGCTACTATACTTCAAACAAAGAGAAAATATGAATTTGAAGTATTTAAAAACTTTAGCTGTATTTAAGCTTAAATTTAATAGATAAAAATCACTTTTATAAATACTTATATACATACATACCAAACCCGCCGTTCCCTTACGGGGTAGGCAAGAAACTGTGCTTATAGCTAACAAAAAAATCTACTCCGTATTTAATCCATCCTCACTAACTTTTTTCACACTTCCCTAGCCTTGCATACTCCCTTCGCTTTAACAACATCCATACACTGAGTCATGTATGCTCTTTTATTCTTAACATTCTTAATGTTTCTCTTTTTCACGCATACGTTCACCTCAATTAGCAAGTCTTACATGGCCTACCCCTGATTTTTTATCCACACACTATACCTTCATATATTTGCTTCGTAGCCCAATTCACACTCATCCTCTCAACATTCTTTAACCAACGTAACATTCTTTCACATTGACCTATTGGATTCTCCTTCAAACCACATTCCTTCAACACCCATTCATTATTGACTCTGTCCATATGAGTTTTTCCACATACATTTATTAAATATCTCATTGCAACCACATTCACCTTTCTCTTGTGTTTCTCCTGATAAAACCACGATTCACATCCATAAAATAATGTTATCACTAGCACACTTTTATATACTTATATTTTTGCCTCTTTCGATACTATTTCATTCTTTTCAATAGTCTTACTTACATCCAACTAGTCTCCGAGATGCATTCACCCGTGTGTCGATTTCACCATCTATCCTTCCATTTTTACAGAAAATTCTACCCAAATACAAAAAAAAATTCACTTTTTCGAACAGTTTTCCATTTATAATAAGTTTATAATCATTTCCTGGTCCGTCCTTATCAAAAATATCTCCTTAGTTTTAGAGACTTTTATACGAAGATACATTCTGCCTTTCAACACATTCAGACCAGTTAATGCATTATGCAAGTCACTTTCATTCTCATCCATTAATATGTCATCATCTGTATATAACAGCACTCTCACATTCACTATTTGTACATCAACCGTGTCCTCGGAAGCATGCCTCAAACACTTATTCATGAAAACATTAAACAACCTTGGAAACATAACACAACCTTGTCTAGCACCCTGTTTGATGTCAAACCATTCGCTCAAAGCTAAATCTCCCACTAACAATCGCTTTAATTCCACCATACACCGTCATAATTGTATTTACTAACCATGTATTCCCACCAGACTCTTTGAGAACATTCCATAACACACTCCTATTCACTCGATCATACGCTTTCTCCAGATCAACGAATGCACAGTAAACTTTCTTCCTTGCTGCCATACATTTCTCAATAACTTGCTGCAATACAAATATCTTGTCCATGCAACCTCTATCTGACATGAAACCACATTGCACACCTCAAATCTTGCCCGCAGTTTTTTCACGCACCTTCTCAATTAAAATTCTTCTAAAAACTCTACCTGAAATACTCGACAAAATAATTGCCCTATAATTCTTACGTCCTCTCTGACCACCTTTGCCTATACACAAAGGAACAGTGAGAACATTCTTCCAGTTATTAGGCACATTCGAAATACCAGTACATACATTCAACAACTCACACAATATGGCAGGTAGTACCACTCCCCCAAACTTAAGAATCTCACTTGTTATACCACTTACACCTGCAATATTGCCATTCTTTATCACTTACATAGGTATTAAAACCTCAGCTTCATTAATTCTTTCTATCATCAATATATTTTCCCTATTGTCTGCTACTTTTTCTACGTTTTCACCAAACACTTGCTCGAAAACTCCCCCCATCACTCTTTTATATTATTTTCATCCCAGATCATCTCACCATGTTCATTCTGATTAACATAGGTCCTTCCTTGCACTCCTGATTTCGTTCTCTTTACTCACTTCCAAAACCACTTCTTATTTCCTTCAAAACCATTTTGAATTATTTCTTATTCTTTTAATCTCATTTGATCTCTACTTTACTCTACTACTTTCTTTGCATTCATCGTTTTCTCTTTGTGTTTGTCCCACAGTCTCATACGTTCTTTTTCACTCCTCATAGCAACCATTCGTTTCTGTGCTCCTTTATTTCTCTCACAGATTATTTCACTTGTTCATTCCATCATGCATCTCTTTTTAAGTTTCACACCACAGCAGCTTTATACACATCTTTCACGCATTCAATTACAGCCTTTATTATTCTGTTCCAAGCACTTTCTATATCATTAGTATTTATTTCGACATTTCTTTTATTCTCTTGGAAAATCAAAATTTCACCCAGAAACTTTTATATTGCGCTCTCAAACTTTTATCCTGCATTCGTCAACTTTCACTCTTGCTTGTTTAATATTCTTGCACTGCTTCCTTCACAAAATTACTACCTAATTCAACTAATTTGATCATTGGAAAGGGATCTGACCTACATTCAGCTCCACGCCTAGCCCTAATATTATTTACTAAACTTCAAATTTTTCATCATACATCATAAACTCAATAAAATTTCTTGAATCACCTATTTTCAATGTATACAAGTGAATATCTTTGTTTTCAAACCATATGTTCGACATGAATACAACTTTTTCTAAACAGAAACTAAATTACTCATTGCCATTCTCGTTTACCCTATTATCATCATCATTATCATAATATCTTCCCGACACTTTCTTTGAATCTTCTCTCTGGGTACCGATCCATCCATTCATATCTCCTAATGGTGACCTGGTGGTCTAGGGGTAAGGTGTCAGACTTCTGTGCTGGGGGTCCGGGGTTCAATCCTCGGTCCCGGCACAAATTTATCTGATTGCCAAACCCTTCCTTCACCTCTGACAAGATGTGTATTAATCACAACTTGTGAATGTGAGGAATGCCAGGCCTCCACCGTGGTTCGGATTCCACGTTAAACTGTAGGTCCTCCATTTCATCTCACAATCACCCCACCATTGCACATTAGCGTAAGTGCGTATAACCCAAACGGGTAGTAAGACGCGGTGCTAATAATAATAATAACATATCTCCTAACAAGAAACTTCTTTCACCAGGTTCATATGAATTCAAGACTTCATTGAGCTCACTCCAAAACTCCGCTCCCACATTCTCGTCTTCACCCCCCACCGGAGGATAATCAGCAACTAGCATAATTCTACGAATGCCTATTTTATAGGTACCCACATAAGTTTAGATGATACCAACCTTTTTCACAAATAAATTAGATGTTGGGCTTAGGATTAACCCTACTTCCTGACATTCACTTACCCATTCATCCACACCTAGACACAGTGCTAGGCTACCAACAATCGCCATCAAAACATATTTCCCTTCCCGATTGATTTATAAAAATATACACAATATTTTAATTATACTCGTTTGACCATTATATTTACTATAAATATAAATTATTGAAATTAAGGCGTAACGTTTATGGCAGAAAATAATAAATTTAGAATAGGAATTGCAATTAGAATATTATTCTTAACTTAATTTTGCAAACCTTTGTGTTGAGTTCTAGTATTTAATATCACATTACAAGCTTCGGTGACTGCATGGACTAAGGCGCCACTCTAGCAGAAGACTAGGCTTCCTATGACGCGGAGATCCTGGTTTGATTCCGGTCGGATGTATTGAAGTGTTTTTTTCCTACATTATTGTCCACTCTACTTCTAAACAAATGCGAATATACTTCCTCTAAATTCAACCTTCCTCATCCCTAACCCAACACAGTATTTATCACATAAATGTATATTTCGAACGTGTATAGTAAGACGCGGTGCTAAAAAAAAAAAGAAGCACAAAAAATAACACACTAAACTCTAGAACATTATTTACATTAAAACTGTGAGATTGTATGTTTTTTAAATCTTGTGTAAAGTTTATGTTTATTAGTTGGAAAAGGAGGTAATAAAAAACAAAATAAAATACAAAAAGTAGTTAGAATGAAACACTAGACAAAATAATATATAATCCTTCTGTGAGCCTCTTCTTCATAAATAGCAAGTCATATATTTAAGCTTGTAGGATATACTTGTTTATTAATTGCAGGCGGCCTTAATGTATTCTTTCTTCACTACATATAAGCTTCTAGGAATAACAGTAAAATTGTCTTGTACTTTGTCTAAGTACAGTCAGTGGTACTTGGAGCCAACCAAAAGGAGGACAGAATGAACAAGGAAATTGAGGAAAGGATTTCAATGCCTCGGGGAGTAAAGCAAGTTTGAAGAGTAAAGGCTGGTTCACACAGAATACTAATCTAAGCTAAATTAAGATTTGCTCTGCTAACTGTTTAGAAAAATAGTGGGCCATATATTTAAATGTGTTGGCTCACACAGAAAGCTAAGCTATGCCTTGCTACGCCACGTTATGTTTCTTCCAATTGCTGGCCGGGCAATTTTTTTCATCTCCCATCTTGAGCCATCTTACGTTGCGCATGCGCATAACGCAACTTGGGCTCCGTGTTGAACAGACGCAGTGCTGGTTTGGTGAAAATAACTAAAGAAGTGTCGAAGTTTTGTTTTCAGTTTGTTTCACGTGTATTTAAATAATGATATACTTAGGTTTTATATTTAATACATGTTTTTATATTAAAATGGAAGCGTAAATTGAACAAGTCAAACCCCTACCTCCTAAATTTTCTTTATCTTTCAAAACAACTGCTAACAGCAGCATCTTCTCTTCCTCAGTACTATCATCTGAACTCAAACAAGACATTTTGGAGATCGCCATCATAACTGAACTTCACTGGAGCAGACCAGAAAGAAACAACAGTGAATTCTGGAGGAAAAAGAGGGACCATTGCTTAGCTAAGCTCTCTGTGTGTATCAGCCTTTAAGCTCGAAATTTTGCAATGTGGTGAATGTACAGTTTTAATTACCAAAACTAATGTGACTTGCAGTGGAAAATAGCTTAAATAGCCCTGAAACATTTTGTGACTAGTATTGTACGTTGCTCTATCAATTAGATTTGAAAAACAAATGGCCAATAGATGGGCTCTTAAGATTGGTGCATACATGTCCATATTTCATTGTATCGGCTCATTTTGTATTTATTTTATATGTTGTTAGATCTTATTGTATCAGCTCATTTTTACATTATTTTATATAAAAATTAAGAAAAACTCAAATCGGAAATATTTTCCGAGCTGGTTTGAAGCAACATGCTATAGTGTACAACCTGTATTTTCGTTGATACCTGGCCAATGAGTGTTCTATTGAGTGATGAGAACATACCACATAGTCACTTTTAAACTCGCTCTGCTTATCCTGGCATAACGCCAAGGCACACCCCTGCTTGGCTGGTTTACTAAGAGCCGTATACGCAATTTAAATTATTACGTCAGACGTGTACATGTAATTAATTTTTGGGTTAAGTTCACCAAACGTCAGTGGGCCTAAAGTCATTTGGCATACACTTTAGGCCAAATGAATTTAGGCCAACTGAAGTTTGGTGAATTTATCAAGGTTGATTTTTTAAATATTCGTAATCCATTTTAGGTTAAATGAATTAAGGCCAAAGACTTTAGGCCAAGTAACTTTAGACAAAGTGACTTTTAGGCCAAATGACTTTTAGGTAAATTAATTTTAGGTGAAATGACCTCTAGGCCAAGTGACTTTTAGGTCAAGTGACTTTGAGGCCAACTGACTTTTAGGCCAACTGACTTCCAGGCCGACTGACCTTTAGGCTAAATGACTATGCTGACATTCTGTCTAAATTATTACGCCAAACGACTTTAGGTCAACTGACTTTAGGCCTACTGTGGCACGCCATCAGACAATCCTTAGTATCTGTTTAGCAGGAGATTGGTTGTTCTCAATACTGGGCTAAAAATACATAGCTTGGTCGGTATTTGAACGTCAGACAATCAGTAGCCTAGCAAGGGCATTTGATACCCGGGACGAGTCTCGATTTCGCCCCCCCCCCCCCCCTTACCCGGTGTATAAATTAAAGTCTTATAAGAAATTTTTTATAAGAAGCTTAGTGAGAGCTTAAATAAAAATATGGCTCCGAAATCAATCCTATTAAAAGGCATCAATGTAGTGAACTTCAACCTAATAAAAGGTAGTTAAAAAACATGTGAACCCATAATAATAATAATATTAATAATAATAAACATGATAGATAGTAAGGTATATTAGGTACCTTAGAGCTGGAAACCACCATCTTCATATCACACCAGTGATTTTAAATATTGGTCCATTAAAATGCCTAAAAAGAAATGGTCACTTTGATTTTAACCATCTTCATCCAACCTTAGAAATAAAGTTTTAGAAACGAGTTGTAATATAAAACTTAATAAAAGTGCTCGAATATTCGAGGCGCTTGTAACATGGATATTTTTTTAAGCATGCATGTTAACACAACTACTGTTTAGTAGATTGATCTATCATAGATGGATGAAGAGAGTAGTTATATTAAATGAACCCGCACTAGCGTGGAAAACTACCCTTATTGTAACCAGTTAAAGCTATATCCTCGATATATCCATAACTGACATATCGAGAGAATAATACCTTGGTCAAGTGGTTCCCAAAACCTTTTGGGGCTCTCACCCCTCGGTTCAAAAAATTAGTTCATAATACCCTCCCAGCTAACTGTCCCTCTGAAAAGCATTATTTGGAATATCATTTTGCATGAACTACTAAGAAAAAACAAAAAAAAAAACAACAACAGAACAATAAATTTCCAAAAGCAAATTTTTTCAAAATTAAACTAAAACGGATAATTTAGTTAACCAAACAAACTTAATTAAAATTAAATAGTTTAGTTTGGTAATAATTAACTATTCCAATGTTATGTAAATTCTTAATGGGATAAATGGGCTGGATGTGATACCAGTTTTTGAAGGTTGAAAGTTTTAAAGTATACTTAGCAGGAGTATAAAATCACTCCCTCCATCACCCCCTTGCCTCTTAGTTCCCAACAAGATCATCCCACCCCCTTTCTGGGGCGGTACAGTAACAAAGAAGAAACTGTTGCGTTGAATAACATTCGAGGAAGCTACCCCCATTAATGATTCACTTAAGGTGAAGTGAAAGGAAACGTGAGTTAAGGTAAAAAGTTTAGATATTTTTCCAACCGAACTTTTGGGGACAATATAGATAAAGTATTGCTCCACTATACATGTTAGTTTATTTTTCTAAAGGCAGTAATCTCAACATTTTTTAAAATTTTTGTGATGGGTATTGCTGAATTTGAACATAACTTTTTATCCTTACTAGAAACTTTCTGTTTAGATGTTAGTATACTCACGACAAATATTCAAGAAATGTCGAGATTACTTACTGTAAGATAAATAAATAAATGTATCTCTACCAAGGCAATACTTCAATTATTTTGACTAAACCTTTTATTTTTCTATAAAATCTGTAGAAATATGAACCTTAACCAGAGTCCCATATCACCGCACCGTAATATGTACAAGCAGGTATTTCTTAACATATTTTTTGGTTGGAAAACTATCTAAGTTTTTTTGATTAACACACGTTTATTACTTAATACATATTTTTGAGGACCTTACTTAACATTTTCGTTTGTATAAAAAACAACCTAAACTAATTTATTGAGGCTGATTTATATTTTACTGCTAAACTAATGAGTATTCAATAAAAATGGTAGCTTTTTTTTTTATTGCAATGAATATAACTTATTAGAAAAGTGTTTAGTAATGTTTGTTTCAGAACATATGTTTGTTGATCAAGAGAGAACTAATAGTTTTACAAACAATAAATAAAACGTTAAAAGCTAGAAAAAAAGGGCATCCACGCACTTGACGACCAAGTCGCGCGACCCGTTGTCACTGCGGCCAAATGACACCGTGACTTGTTCCGCGACCTTTTGTAGCAACCAGGCCACGTCAGGATTTTTTTATTTATTAATCAATCTCTCAGTCTGAAAATGAACGCGGAGCAAGTTGCAGCATTTAGTTACTTGATCATAAAAACAGCGAGACAGAAGGAATAATATATTCGATAAGCTCCTCCCTCCCAGCTCTTTCTTTTAAAATCTCTGTCACTATACTCTTCAAAAGCTATGTTCCGGTACTGGTGTTACACCGTCTCCATTGCCTTCTACTTAACGACCACAATTAAATAAAAGGGAGAAGGTGATGCTACATAAAGGAAAATATAAGCAGAATTAAAAATATAACAATAATATGGTTTATTCAGTATAAACGTAGATAAAGCAAAGTACAGTGGTCTCATTATATCATTCTGAATAATGCTGAAAATAATAACGTGAAGCGCAGAATGTAAACATTCCATGTTTACATTTATTAAAGGTCGTCTATAAGAGACACAATATTACGTAGATTTTTAACATCAACAGAGAAGTTAAACTACCAAAAGTGAAGTGAAGTAAGATATCCACAAAATGAAACAAACATTAAATATTCTTGCCTGATGGGCTCCTCAAACAATTACAAGTTACAATACGAAAATTTACAATTACATAACGTGAGAGTTTGACTTCCAGACTCAAGTCAAAACCTCCCGGGACTAACTATTTCTTAGAAAAAACTAAAGATTGAAATTTAGAACAAAATTAAATTATATAAAAAAAATAACAAGTATGATTTTATTTCTACAGTCGCGTGAAATAGCAAAATACAAAAGTCCACACATTTTAACAATTTACATTTAAATTCACTCAATACAAAATTACCAATGGTGGATTTCAAACCAAACTAATAAACTAACAAACTAACCAACCGCGCCTAAGTGGCGGCATACAAGTTACATTTATGCGACTGAGATAATAAAGAGAAAGTTAAAAATTAAGCAAAACACAAAATAAAGATTTTAACACGAAAATATTATAAGTCGAAAATGAATAGAGTTCTTTATAAGTAACAGCCATAGTTACGTTCCAATTTATGATGTAAGAATGTTTATCCGATCATTGTCCAGGTCGACGACAATGATCCGTCCTCGTTCGTAGATTTTAGATAGTCAAAATATTTAGACAATGTCAGCCTGTTTTATAGTGATTTTCGTTGCACGGAAAGAGGGGAGGTAATTTCTAGCACGCAGTTGCTAGCTGTCTTCGGTCACGTAGGCACTTTGTAGGGTTGTTCCATCGGAAAATTAGAACAAGTCGGCGATCATTGGATGTTTGTGTTGTTCGGGGAAGTTCATCTGACATCCGTCAGAGGGCGGGTGGATTGTTGTCTTCTAGCGTGCTCCATGTTGTCATTCCTCAGATTCAATCTGACTAGACGGAGAATGACCACGCGTTGATTGTAGACTTTCGTTAGCTCGGCCCCATTCTTCACATTGGCTGCACGGTGTAGTTCAGCTTTGGTGGCGGCTAGTGATAGAAGATTTCAAAGGTAAGTTCCTGAACAAATATGAGTGTAATATTACAGAAGATTGTACAGCATGAAATATACTGTGTCGTATTATCTTTCCGTATTAGCCTACAGGGACTACAACAGAGAATAGTACCATTGTAGGGATTCTATTTGAGTCGGAATTATTGAGCGGGTGGTATGAATTCTTGATAGTTACGTATCAACATTATAACGGGATGGATCCAATTGTAACTAACTGTAAGTTAACGTTACACTGGACGGTTTACAACTTCCATAATTAACAGTTCAGTATGAATAATCTGAGTTCCCCCCCAATATTAGAAAGAAAGAAATTTATTATTGTACAGTTTGTTGGAAAACCACGCTCAATGTACAAACAACACTACCAAATTGATCACGAGTGATGTCGGGAGACGACTGGTCACTCTTTGTTTCAACTGCCAGTGCGCTACCTGCCATCTAAACCCGGTAACGGGTATCTCAGTGGTCGCTGTTGACTGACTGTCTGACCGTTGCAGTCAAGTGTGCTCTAGCCCACTAACCATAAGCATTCTCAGTGGTCGTGTGACCAGGTCGCCTAATGCGTGGTGTCCCAAAGACTAACTCTTGTAGGTCCTGAATAAAGGTTTATAATCTCAAACTACTGCGATGGAAATAGCGGTATTTGTTATCCGTGTTGTAAATAAATTATCAAGATGTGCGTTAAGTTCTACCTTTTGTGTCTGTAAATTTATCTCCTCCCTTCGTTCTTGGAATGACTCGTCTTTGTTGACCGCTCTTTACTACGTCATGTCATAAACTTCTGTCTCTCTTGAAATCACCTTAGGGAAGACGGTGTGACATTCGGTGAGGAAATGAACGCCACTGGTTTAATACACTGAATATCACCTCTGAGGTAACTGCAGGTCTTCTGAAGAAAAGCTTTAATATCTTCGTTCTCTCTCACTTAACTGTCACTAAATCTCCTGGCTTTCTGGTGTTTTGACAGGACGAGTACTTTAAATGTCTCCATTAGTATTAGGGGCATTGGGTCAAGCGAGGGGGATGGAGGACAAATAAGAGACAGATATATTCTACATCAGCCTCAATGACTTTTGCATCAATCATGACATTGTTTCTTCTAGATGATTATTTATTAATATTTCTTCTTTACCTTCATATTATTTACCACTTTTTGTGAATTAAAGTTTACTTTTCTATTAGCTTGTTTAAGTTGGTTTAAAAAAATGACACCTGGATATGGGAGTCAAACTCGAGACCTTTGTTTTAGCACGCTAATGCCTTAACACTGAAATATCCAGGATTAGTTTCTCACTCAGGGTAATTATTTAATCATAATTTATAAGACAGAGTGGAATCGATGATAGCTCACTGCCCGACATCTTGAATCAGTTGGTAGCGTGTCTGTCTACTGAGCTAAGGGTCCCGGGCTCTACTACCGGCATGGCCGAAAAATTTATCATAGGTGAAATGTGGGTTTACCCTTTCACGGTGATGAATTAACGGCTGTGGGGGCTGGGTGTTGTGTCTGTTCTAGATTTAAGTTAGTTTATAAGTCGTGTACTGATATAATCAGTCGGTTCAGAAAGTGCCACGTTAAATACTTCAAATAAATGAAAATGAAGTAAACAGTCCATTGCAGCCTATGATTTCCACAAGTCGATAACAGAATCTGCCTTAAACTATGAATTTAGAATGATACTGAGCATTAGACGAATCCTGGATAGATTAGTGCTAGATCATTGGAACGCCGAGCCAAAGGTTTCGTGTTCATTTCCCGTGTGCAAATGTTATTTAAATAGTTTAAATTAAGTGAATTGTGGTCATCCCCTACCTAACATACCCGTAGTTACAATGATCTATATATTGTGTGTTGATAGTTCTCCTAATTAATAAACCCACATTATTGATTATAATAATATATATTAATTTAAACTTATTAATAGCCTGTAGCTTTAATAATACACTACTTTAGAAATAATAAACAATATGTTAAATTCTACAGATATCCAAGCAAAAAAAACCAGACATAATATTGTCTTAACCAATGGTATCACCTTCTGTTAACGTCGTATACACATATTACATACTAATAAAACAAAAACATTAATTCAGTGAGTATTTCTGTAATGGTTAATAGGAACACGAATACCAATCTATGCGACTTTATGCTCTGCTGGGCTATCATGAGGAGCTAAGCAAGAACAAAAGAACGACAACTCTGTTCTCCAAGAGTAAGAAAACAGTTCTCTCAGATGTCTGTTTAAAATATCGGTTTATTTAATTCAATGTTAATGATGTTAACATAAAATTACTTATCCGTAATTTTAGTTTTTCGTGTTCCGGGTCTTTCTACTCATCCGGGCTATCCACATTTTCTTAGGCCTACTCTTAGTGGAAATAAGCACGAGAGAGTTAGAATTCAGAGGACAGTTTTCAGTATTTTATTGGGAGGATATTGGGAAACGGTTTAGGACTAAAAAAAAACACTTCTTAACACCTGGTCGGGATTCAAGTCTTGTCTATTTGTTTGATAAAGGCAACAATGCTGAAATATTACTTATTGTATCTTAAAATTATGTTTAAATATTTGTGTGTACTACTTTTACTATAGAAGACAGAAGAAAGGAAGAAGATGTCACCTTTGTGCATTGGATTCTTCCCACATTTTTCCTATTTTCCTAGGTGGGATTTCTTCATTAAATCTACACTTATTAGTTTATTTTTACTTTTTATATATTTTTATTAATTTTCATTATAAAATCATTTAACCAATAGGCCGCCTCCTTTTTAAACATTGCTTTGCATATAGGTATACTATTGGAATAAAGAGGAGGAAAATATAATTTAGAGGAAATGTGCTTACATTTACGGGTAACAGGTGTGAAAAAACCATTTAATCAGACCTAGACTTAAACCTTGATCTTACCTTTACTATACTAGACTGGACTGACGCCTTAGTTTATGTACAGTACAGTGTGAAATAAATTAGTTAACAATTAATTTTTTTAAATATATCATCTGGTATAAAATACAGTTCAAGCAAGCTTACAAAATTTAAATTTAAATAAATATAATATTCAAAACGGAAATTTGAACAATTAATTTTGTTTTGCATAGAGGGCGATCATAACATTTTAATAAAGAGTAGAGAGAACAATATCTAGCAAACAACAACATAATTTCACCTAGTATTATTTTACCTTGTGCTACTGAATTCGAGGTTAAAACATTTTATCAAAATTAAGGTCGGACTGAAGGGAATGCGTGTTAAGGTAAGATTTTTTTACAAGTCTTTATCATCATTTTCTGTTTGATACAACAAATACAACATTGATTCATTTTCTGTTTGACACAACAAATACAACATTGATTCAGTGGATGTGTTTGTGTGGTGTGCTTTTTTTTTTACAAAATGTATCTTAACGGATCTTGAATATTCATCATGGACATCCTAGAATTTGATAACTTTTTCTTTTAATTTAAAAAGTTTCTCATCAACTGCCACATGCTTTCGAAATATATTCAAGAATTGTTGATATCACCATGTGAAGAGAATTAAACTCTATGTTTCCACTGGAACAATTTTTTTATTTACTTTGGCCAAACAAATATTTTGCTATAAAAACTGAATAAATACTGAACTTTTATCACGTCCCCATACACTCCTACCATAACGCATTCAATTATTTACCTCATGCTCTTCCAAATAGATAGAATTAAAATTTGCAATTCAAATTTAGATTAGCTTGTCTGGCCCTTTACATTTTCTATAAATAAAAATAGTGTAATATCTAGTTTCAATTACATTTTAAACACATTGTATCGATACGAAATAGATGTTTGTATAAACTAATAATTGATCAGATATTAATATTTCTATTCAAGTAAGATTTAGTTATAATTATTTAAAATTGTCACTAAAATAATAGTATCATACGATTTTCCTCCTGTGATACCGCCGGCTATATTATAAATTATGACTGGGTAGGATGGTTTCTGACAGCTAACAAAAGTACTAAAACACCTAGAAGTATATGAGAATATAAGAAGATTTATTCATTTAATTTAGATGAAAAATGATTCTTGCACACTGGAATCGAACCCAGGACTTTTGGAGTAGCGCACCAATGCTCTGCCACTAAGCTAGCCAGGACTTGACCCATGCTCAGGGTTATTATTCACTTATGGTTTAAGGCTGAGTCTGTGATGGCTGTGGTACCTGATAGCGCGTTATACTACTGGTCGCTCATAGCCGATGACTTTACATGTACAACACAGAATACACCTTAAACTATGAGTGAATAATGACCTTGGGCAAGGGATGAGCCCTGTATAGCTCAGAGGTGAACATTGGCATGCTAAGTTAAAGATCCCGGGCTCGATTCTCGTATCCAGATGTCATTTTTCAACTAGTTTAAATTAATTGATAGGTGTTCCTTTCCATATGGACAGTGCCATATTTACAATGATTTGAAACATATGTGTTGATATTCATAGAAATATTAAAGTTCTCAGATGATGCATCGCCTGCAATTGCAATTTGTTGCTCAGAATCAGGCAGTCAATATATTGAATGTACATTAGTTGGACTCATATTATATTCTTATTGCTCATTTTTATTTCAAAAGTACTTTAGTATTTGTATACTATAATCCATGGGATTTTCAACTGTCACTTTTGATAGGCATCACTAACAGAAAATAGTTATATTATAATAATATGTTATTATTTATCTATGATAAACAGTGGCGGATCCAGGGTAGACTTATGGGGGAAATCGCTCCCCTCCTCCTGTACATAAAATAAACCAAATATATTGAAAACTAATACCTTAATGTTGTAAAGAATGACTGACTAACACCTCCCTTGCCTTATCTCCTACATTACTAATCAATAACTCTTTCAACTTAAATCTAATGTGCAGATAAATAAGTGGCTTGGAACTAATTTTTTTAGCTATTAGACTACTAAGATGATAACCAATTATTGTATTAAAAAACATATTTTTCCATTAATACATATTTATTACTTTATTGTGGCAGTAACTTTTTTGTTTTATGTTTTTTTTGTGTTAATATTACAATTTTTATAGTAAAAAGTACGATTTTTTTTCTTTACAAATCCTCTTTTTATTATTATAATTATTAATTTAAAATTTTTTATAAATTGCAATATTATTAATATTAGAATTAATATAAACTAGATTCTTGATTAGTTAAAATTATTAAATTTATATTGAAGGAGCTTTATGAAAACAAATCCCCACCCCCAGCATTGATGATGAAAAGGAGTGATTGTAATGCGTAATTATTCTTTAAATTCAACCCTTTTGAAGGTTTATTATGATGTCATGGATAGTTTATTTTTCTAAACATTCTATTCAGTCTAAATTAATCCTCCAAAATATAGGGTTGAAGAAATACTTTATCAATTTCGGATGCGATTAAATGCTTTTTTTTAAAAAATACTTTTCTAAAATTTTTGTTACTATACTTATTCACATATATCACTTATAATTTAGTGATAATTTGTCTGCTCAATCTCGAATGAAAAGCGTGTTTTATAATCTTTATAAATCAAATTTTAACTGCAGGTAAAGTTCACCTTTCATAGGAATGGCCTTATCTACTAGCTAGAAGCGTTAATTCAATCTATTTTTACGCATTCATGCATCAAGTCATGGATCTTCAGCTGTCTTTTTTGACAGATATTATTATTACCTATAAAATAGCACTGATAATATAGTTAATTTTTTTCAATTTTATATACAAAAAGTATAGTTGTTTTTCTAAAAGCCCTTTCCATGAAAATTGTACAATACATTTAATCAGTGTACATGACGAGGAACAGTAAAAGTTCTAAATCACGCAATTTCACAGTACAATTACCCCTGTGCACATGGCCAGAGATGTAGTTATATTTACACATGACGGTAATGAGCCAACAGACGTTTCACGTCGCAATGAAACGAATGAAAAGCCTATTGTTTCATACAAAGAGATAGCAGAATAACTACATAATGGAACACGGCGCGTGTAAAATAAACAAGTCCCAAAATATCGACTGGGCAAACATAAACAAAACATTTCCTCATGATTTCATATCAAGTAAAGATAAGCAATGAATAAAGCTATTTAAAAATATGAGATTAGACAATAAATTACAGGTAGAGTAAATATTAATATTTACTCAAAATTAAACTGGTTAGTGGAACTAGTAAAATAAAAATTATACAAATGGCCTTCGTAAGGTATGTATAAAATATAGGCTAATTTATTTCAAAACTATGAAAAATAAACCAATCATTAAAATCCATATATGTGTTATCTTAGCTGCGTTGTATCTAAAATGCTCTTAAAACATTAGAAATGTAAAAATGTTCGATAAGTACATCCGCAATATATGCCCCCCCAAACAAAAAAAAACTAAAATAACGTACCTCATAGAAACCTCTGAAAAAAAGACATCAAAAACTTCCAATTATAAAAAAAAAATTACAATAGACATCATGAGCACCGAGTTATTCATAATTCAAAATAATTTTATAACTAACCCAACACAAACACACACAAAAATAAAATTACACACTTATTAACAAATGAGGGATATACGGGGAAAAAAATGGGGTGGGAGTTTGCCAATTATTTTAATTTTTGAGGTTGGCAAACTGTCATATACTTTTAAACATGCTATTTTTTTGCAAGCTAGGTTACATTTAATTAAATAGTATGGTAAAGCTATATTGAGATTTTAAATATAAGCTATACGGGAAAAAGGATGAACGTCAATGTGGAACAACGAAATAAGGGGGAATGTAAGTTTCGCAACACTGCTGTGTTTAACTTTCATCGGGGCCGTTTTAAGAAAATGTGAGGCACCCTTTGTACGTCAGTTTTTAATTTTAGCATTAAAACGTTATAATATATTGATATGTATTCGGTACTTATGTTACTTAATAATTTTTAATGTTTTATGGAATATTGATCAACCCATTAAATGACTGTACATTTATTAAATGCAATCAATCCAATTAAGTTAACAAAAGTGAATTCCTCTATGTACCATTCCACTGTTAGTTCTCTGTTGACCGACAGAGGTAGCACATGGTGGTGTATTCTACTGTACTGCAGCACATTACTTGAATAACGTAAATCTTAAATTAGATAAAGTTAGGGTTTTCAGGAATCTAGAATAGAATACTATCACTTAGCGAATACTTATTGCTCTTAATTATGTGTGCACTATATGATGCGAAATTTATAATAATATCTGTAATTTATTCAATAATTTTTGAGGGGAATGTGGCCTCCTTGAATGTGAGGTCCAATACAAATGCCCCCTTTGCTTCCCCCCCCCCCCCAAACGCGGCCCTGCTTTCCCTTCTCGTGTGTATTTTGAGTTGGCTAATGAGGTTCTGTGATTTTGTTGTGAATTTCAGTAGTTTCTTTATAAAGTGACTAAACAATTGAAGAGGCAATGGTGATCACTGAACAGGACATTAAAATATCAAAACCAACAAATAAACCTAAAATAAATGGCAGAATGAGTGATGTTAAAAGAAGCTAGTTGCATCAAATCACCAAACAGGCTCTGAATGTAAAATTGTGTGTGCGCTTGAAATGTTTACAAAATGTGGATGAAATGGACCGAAATCTATAATAGTAAATTTCAATAAAATGACGGTAAATTAACAGAACCGTCTTATACAGTTGTCTTATAACAGTGAATAAGATATTCCAACGTAGGCCTAGGCAAGCTGAGGAAAATGCAATACTTCATGAGTGTTCATATTCATACCGTGTGCGTGTTAAAAGACGAGAAGGTATTGTGGAGGTCCCTGTGTGCTACAAAGCGTTTTATTCTCTTCATGGAATCTCTAAAAAGAAAGTCGAGGTGACCAGCCCAAAGATGGTCATGGTTCAGCACACAAACAGGAAAAAATCGTTCGTCTAGAGAGACTTTTAATGATATTTGCACCCACATCGGATCCTTTAAAGGAGAAATAAATCGTAACTGTCTTAAATACTCAAAGAGGATCTATTTGCTTAAGAAATTGAATGTTACGAGACAGTATAATCTGTACAAAGAAAAGTACCCGGAAAATAAAATTTTGTGTAGAAAATACCGGAATATTTTCAACAAAAATGTTAACGCTAGTTTTGGTTATCCACGGCAAGACACCTGTAACTCGTGCGACCTTTATGCCGCTCAAGTGCGTGCAGTTGAACGTGGACTAAAACTTATCCTGATGATAACAATGAGAAATGAGAAGATGAGAAAAAAATTGCATAAGCAGTTTGTAGAAAATAAACTGCATCTGATGAAAGAAAATATGTTTTACGTTCGAAAGCATATATCGCGGTTGAATAGCCAAAAATCTCCAGGTCACGAGTCTTTTACTATGGACTTCCAAAAGAATCTACCTGTACCTAATATCACCACAAACGACGTGTATTATAAACGTCAATTGACAGTGGATATGTTCAACATCCATACCCTCTCCACAGAAGAGTCATTCTTTTATGCCTACGATGAGACTGTTGCTAGCAAGGGAGCTGATGAAGTGTCAACCTTTATTTTTTATTTTGTTATGGTGCAGCTTGACCCTCCAGGGAAAGAACTGGACATTTGTTGTGACTCGTGCGGTGGGCAGAACAAGAATTGGACCTTTTTCCGAATTGTTCACTATATTGTTCACCATACTAAACGATTATAAAAGGTTAAGATGAACTTTCCAATTCAAGGGCACTCATACCTCAGGTTTGAGAGAAATATGACTATTGCTAACCGAAACAAGTGGGTTGAATTTCCTACAGAGTGGAATGAATATTTCGAGGTGGCCTTAACCTCCCTGAGGTTGCATACCAAGGCGAGTAATGTTGTCATTGGTTTAATAATTCAAACATGTGGTATTATAATAGTGAAATATTTTTTGTAGTGGTTTATCTTGCACCAATAAAACTAGAGTAATCTAACCTAACATAGCTTAAACTAACTTAACCTAGCCTAATCTAACTTAAAGAAAATATTTATAGAAAAATTCTTATTTTCATAAATTACACACAATTTTTTAAGAGGTGTTTGGCCTATTCCATATGAGAAATTCAAAGATCTTCAACAAACAAAGAAGTTCTGTGAGGAGTAAGTCAGAACATTCTATTCTCAGCTTACAAAGATGGCTCCAGGAAAAAAAATCTAAGGAGTAAGATCTAAAAGAAAAGAAATAGTATTTCCAAAGGTGTTTAAAATACACAAAGATAAAATTTGGAAGAGTTTATAAAGAAGAAACACATGAAAACAGTGATGATAGCAAAGACAACTTAAAAGTTTTCTCATTAGATTAATTATAGTTTTTATTAAATATATATATTTTTTGTTTATAACTGTTTTTTTATTCCAGTGTTTTTTTTGTATTTAGAAAAAAAATACTTAGGAAATGTTGTTATTATTTCAGTGTATTTTTAAAAGCAATACTTAGATTTTAATGAATACAATTAATGATTGATGATAAAGGCCTCTTTTCTGACATTCCCTCCTTTTATTGACACCCGACCTTTTTTCCTAAAACAAATTGTATTTATTACTTATATATATATTATATATATATATATATATATATATATATATATATATATAATACAATTTTAAATTTAGGTTAAAACTTTTTACAAATTGCACATTACAATAATACAAAATATAAGGAAAGTTCATCATTATATAAAAGTAGTAACATCAGATTGAATGTCAAAAACTAGTTTTCTGGAAAACTACAAAATATGACATCCCCCCCTTTTTTACGTGGACCCTTCAAATATATATATAAAAAATAGGGTTGTGGATTTTATTTAATCTTATATGTACGTGAAATAGTTTATAAATAAAACTAATTGATAACAACATCATAAAAGGTATAATATCTTATGCCAAGGAAAATTAAATGCCCACAAATGTTTACATTTAATGTAAATACCAAAAAAAAATGTTAATTTTGCTATTATCTCGAAATTCGTAAAAAAAAAAAACCCACACAAACTACAAGTAAATGAACGTATTCTACATGTAAGTATTATTGTAACATAAAAAAAATCTTTAAATTATTTTGGTCTGGGATACCTTCTAAATACTTGGCTGCTTATTTTTATAAAATGTACTAAAGTAACTGTGTAAATACTCTGTTATGATACAGCGAGATGTACACAACAAGGAATTCAATTTTGCTTTCTCTTGACACCTCGGAGAGAAAGTATAAAATAAATGGTACGGCGCACCGCACAGACTTTCTCTCTCTTTCTATAAACTCGTAAGATTTCTGAACGGAATAATGTACATTGTATCATCACTACTCCACATAAGAACAGCATAAAATAATATACAATGATATAGAATCAATGAGAAAAGAGGCTCATCTTTGTCCACCTAAGAACATTTCAAACAGGGTCAACACTTCGTTTAAAATTTCGATTTCTGGTTAAAGTTTTAACATTTTATAAGGTGTTGCAGATCTTCAAGTCATCGCATTGAAATTTATTTATTCATTTATACATTTTGACCAATAATAAATGTAAATATTGACTATTGAGTCTAAAATGGAGATAGATCATTGCTGTGCAAATATTTCTTCTAAGAGCTTTAAGGAAAAATACCATACTTTTTTAGATACTTATATTTAATTACTCTATGGCATTGGAGAATTATTGCGTTAAGACTTAAGTAGTATATGTTTACAACTAAAGCTCACAAAATTGTATTAATATATTTGCAATATCTAAGAAACTGTTGCTTTTATAAAATTATATGTCAAGTAAAAGTTTTTTATTTCTAATAGTCCTACAATTTTGCTATGATAAGTTGTTTAGTTTCTCAAATAGTTGTGGAGATACGGAAATTAACGCTTCTGTAAAGTACCCTAAAAATCATTTTCATAGGAAAATGAAAATAGCCAGTTTATTTATAATCTTAATCAACCCTAGATACGAATTTTAATCAAAATCGTTTGAGCAGATTTTGAGAAAACCAAATTTTTCTCTTTTCGCCCTTCAGTAAAACTACCCTTAATTTTAAGTTTTAATAGACACACAGACAGACGGCATTGCAAAACTATTTTTTAGGGTTCAGGGGGTCATGAGACGTTGACATCCATCAACATTTCCGGTTAGTTTTTTTTTTACGGTCGCAATACTTAAGCTTTAATGTCAAAAAAAGTTAAAAAATTTCATATAATTGCGTATAGATTGAAAGTTATTGATTTTATAAAAATATGTTTCGAATAAAATATCTGTATTATAAATATATATACATATTTGTAATGCTAAGTAATTTCATATCAAAATAGTTTCGGAGCTATTATAAAAAATGTTAATTGACGCATCAGACCGGAGCCCTTAAAGCCATTTTGCCGAAATATTGAGGGTAGCCATTTTGTTTGGAATATTTATTAATGTTCATAAATAAAATTTAATCAAAATCGTTAGAGCCGATTTTGGAGAAAATCACTTTTTCTCTTTTTTCCTTCAGTAAACTACCCTTAATTTTAGGGGTAGATATCCAATTCCAAAAACCCCTCGGGGCAACCTATGAAAACCCTAGATATCAAGTTTCAGCTCAATCGGTAAAATAGTTTAGGCTCTATTGGAGGTACAGACAGACAGAAAGACAGACGGAAATTCAAAAACCACTTTTTCGGATTCAGGGAGTCATGAAACGTCAAAATTCATCAAAATCTCGAGTTAGATTTTTTTGACGATCACCATACTTTCTCTACCTGTAAGATAGAGAGAAAGTAAAAATCAAACTCAAGATTTTGATAAATATCAACGTTTCACGATTTCCTGAAACCAAATAAATGGTAAGGGGTACGCACAGACTTTCTCTTTCAATTAGTTTTATTAATAAACTTTTTACCTTAAAATATACATTTACTAATAACTCTTAATATTTGTAAAACGAAATAATAGGTCAATAAGTAATTTCATTGTTGCAAAAACACTATGTCAAAGATGTTTAATCTCTTCCACAACCGAGCGTGTCACGGCCTCCATAATGCTGGCGACGAGAAAAAATAAAATATTTATTTGGCAAGGCCTCCTAAACTCGCTCCAGCACCACATTTTTGGCAACGGTTGACTTGTCTGCTATAATGCACAAATACGTTTTTTCACTCTGATATTACTTGAAAATAACCCATAACTCTAAGTCAAAATAACTAATACTAATAAGAAAATATTACTAAACTTGTTGTTTCCTAAGAACACGCTTAAATAAGCATTTAACACCTACAATTACTCAAATAATCACAAATAAACTAATCTAGTTTGCCATCTTACTACCATCTGATCACTGGAGCTAAAGAGTAGCCAGACCAGAATATATTATACCGTGGTCTTCCTTCCAAATCCCAAATAGTTTTACAACTTTATTGTCTGACACTCTTGTAAAAATTAAATGATGAGTAGAGATAAATTTACATTATAAACATTTTATATTAAAGGACAACGTGGTTGTTATTTACATTATATGATAGTTATGGTATGTGAATATTAAAAATAATTAAAAATAATGCTTAAAGTGAAAAGGTATAAATATTACAAAATGTCTGGGCGTTTAGATGTTATGGCCATTTGCTTTAGCTTAATAGAATAGTGGACGTCATTGTCGTTAAGTAATTGAAGTAATTGTCTCTGACGCACTTTTATCGGTTTTGGTAGGCCTAAATGGTTCAACACAATCACACACACTTTCTCATATTGTGTGTCATGGCTTCGAAGATGATTTTCAAATATAAGTTTTGAGTAAACTACTCTCAAGTATGTTTTCCTCTTAAAAACAAACACATCATCTTGTTAGTTACAAAATTTTTCAAATATACTTAACAATATTCGTATTTTCAAAAATACATTATTTGTAAACCACCCTAAACTTATTCGTTATTTGTAAAAATAAAAAATACTATTCTTATTTATCATGAAAAATTATTCCCAGATTCGCATTTTTTATTTAATTTTTTATGTCAATTCCAAATAATTCAATATTTATATAATTTTTCTTAACTAAACTAACCTCAAATTAATTTATTTTAGATAAAGTTGAATCATTATTAATAATGTAAAATAGTCTCCTGATACCAATTTTGAAGCAAATTGTTAAATATATATATACTCACTCATTAATTAAACACTATTAAATTAAATATTTTTTTTCGAGAACTAATCTGTTAAAATATTTGAAATACAAGCAACTAAACAGATATCCATTTTGAACCAAATCGCTAAAATCATTTTTTCAAATTCAAAGTCTTCAGAAAACTACCCATAACTAAATTTCTCCCCTGCCCCTCAAAACAATTATTCAGCTTTTTGTGTTTTGTTCATGTCAAATTCTCCCCAAATATATTTTCAAACAAAATCTTTATAAGAATTTACAAAATAGTTCAATTTTTCCAAATTCACTCATCATTAAACGATTCCTTATCGAATTTTACCCAAAACCAAATATAGGCTTACAGGGTATTTGTGATGTCAAACACCCCCAAAGATACCCATGGAACTACATCGTTAAAGCCATTTGTAAAATATTTCAAATTTTGAAAAATCAATCATTAGTAAACTATCCATAAATGAATGTTTACCCCAAAAATAATTATAGGCATACGTTGTTATTTGTCATACCACACAATCTCCAGATTTGAACAAAATAGTTAAGTTATTTTCAAAATGTTTAGAATTTTCCAAAACTTTCAATTTGTTAACCACCCTTTAACCACATTTTGCCCCAAAACCAGCTATATAGTGCTATTTTTTGCGTCAAACAAAATCATTAGAGCCATTTTAGAAAAATTTAGAATTCAATAAAATTAATCATCAATAAACTAATATTAATTGAATGGTTAGGGAAAAACAAAACAAATTTTGTTGTACTGTACATCCTCATAAACTCTAAATATCAAGTTTTAAAAATCTATCAAACTTCTTTTAATCCGTGGCCAGGGAAAGACTAGTGACAGACAGACATAATTATAAAATCCACTTTTTTTGGGTTCGTATGCACCTAAAACCTAAAAATTTCTCATAATGTAGTGATTGATTTTTTCACAATCACAATACTTTCTCTTGATATGAGAGTAAAAAGAGAGAATGTAAAACTATATTTTTATTAGTTTGATTGTAACACAAATTGAAAATGAATACTGGACTTTTTATGCCATATATGTATATATACATATAAATACAAGTTTGGTTTTATATATATATATATATATATATATATATATATATATATACACACACACACACACACACAAATCCAAACTTGTATTTTCTAATATAATATAAGCTGTTTAAAATAGTGTGACCGCAGTAGTAGTAGTAGAAGTAGTATTTAAGCTTCCCAAAATAAGTAAAAAGCACTCATTGACTAAGGAAAATTTATCTACACACATTTAATAATTATTTTTAAGTATGTAGAAGATGTTAATAGACTTAATTGTACTTTCTGATGTCAGTAATGGCTGTCAGAATATTAAATATTCGATCTAAGGTAAAAATCAATATTAAGGAAATACATCTTTCAATAGAGATTTCTAAATAAAAATAAATATAGGCAACAATGTACCCAGCAGGAAGTCAAACCCCGGTCTCTTAGCTCAGGGGCCTGCGTGTGTTAAGGCAAAGCGTTGTAACAGTCCAACTGTCGTAGGAAAATATTTATCTGACATATAAAATATGCGATAGGTAGATTCTGTATTACTGAATCTTTTAGAAATAAATGGTACGGCACACCGCACAGACTTTCTCTCTCTTTCTATAAACTCGTAAGTTTTCTGAACGGAATAATGTACATTGTATCATCACCACTCCACATAAGAACACGCATAAAATAATATACAATGATATAGAATCAATGAGAAAAGAGGCGCATCTTTGTCCACCTAAGAGCATTTCAAACAGTTTAATGTCTTCCACAAGGGTCAACACTTCGTATTAAAATTTCGATTTCTGGTTAAAATTTTAACATTTTATAAGGTGTTGCAGATCTTCAAGTCATCGCATTGATATTTAATTATTCATTTATACATTTTGACCAATAAAAAATGTAAATATTGACTATTGAGTCTAAAATGGAGATAGATCATTGCTATGCAAACATTTCTCCTAAGAGATTTAAGGAAAAATAACATACTTTTTTAGATACTTATATTTAATTACTCTATGGCATTGGAGAATTATTGCGTTAAGACTTGAGTAGTATATGTTTACAACTAAAGCTCACAAAATTGTATTAATATATTTGCAAATATCTCAGAAACTGCTGCTTTTATAAAAATATATGTCAAATAAAAGTTTTTTATTTCTAATAGTCCTACAATTTTGCAATGATAAGTTTTTTAGTTTCTCCAATAGTTGTGGAGATACGGAAATTAACGCTTCTGTAATGTACCCTAAAAATCATTTTCATAGGAAAAGCAAAATAGCCAGTTTATTTATAATCTTAATCAACGCCTAGATACGAATTTTAATCAAAATCGTTTGAGCAGATTTTGAGAAAACCAAATTTTTCTCTTTTCGCCCTTCAGTAAACTACCCTTAATTTTAAGTTTTTATAGACACACAGACAGACGGCATTGCAAAGACTATTTTTTAGGGTTCGGGGGTCATGAGACGTCGAAATCCATCAACATTTCATGTTAGTTTTTTTTAGGATCGCAATACTTAAGCTTTAATGTCCAAAAAGCTAAAAATATATATATATAATTGCGTATAGATTGAAAATTATTGATTTTATAAAAATATGTTTCGAATAAAATATTTGTATTATAAATATATATACATATTTGTAATGCTAAGTAATTTCATATCTCAAATAGTTTCGGAGCTATTATAAAAAATGTTAATTTACGAATCAGACTGGAGCCCTTAAAGCCATTTTGCCTAAATATTGAGAGTAGCCATTTTGTTTGGAATATTTATTAATGTTCATAAATAAAATTTAATCAAAATCGTTAGAGCCGATTTGGAGAAAATCGACTTTTTCTCTTTTTTCCCTTCAGTAAACTACCCTTAATTTTAGGAGTAGATATCCAATTCCAAAAACCCCTCGGGGCAACCCTATGAAAACCCTAGATATCAAGTTTCAGCTCAATCGGTAAAATAGTTTAGGCTCTAGTTGGAGGTACAGACAGACAGACAGACAGACAGACGGAAATTCAAAAACCACTTTTTCGGATTCAGGAAGTCATGAAACGTCAAAATTCATCAAAATCTCGAGTTCGATTTTTTTGACGATCACCATACTTTCTCTACCTGTAAGATAGAGAGAAAGTAAAATAACATTTTTTTTGGCGTTCGTTGACACAATTTTACAATTTTATTAATGTTATTTTATTGGTATTTATTATATATATTAAGTCTGGCAGCTCCATATCACATGAACTGATGTATGAATATATGCAACGGTTTTTTGTATCTTTTTTAACTGTCCAAAATGTCCCTTTATATGAGAATCAGCTGTAGATCGGCTTTCAAATATTCATATGTCGGGTCATGAGATCTGCACCTGTCACTTTTGATAAATACTATAAATACCTATACAATAACACAAATAAGATAGTAGAATTGTTTCATTGTTGAAAGCAAAATCATTATTGTATTTTATAAAAGGTTCTTATTTAAAAAGTTCTGATATATTAAGGGTGAGTAAAGTAATAAGACAAGTCTCATGCATTGAAATAGTTCAAGAAAAAAAAAGAAGAAAGTACTGTTAATTCACTAAGATATAAAAGAATCTCATTGCCCCCTTTCCCCTGAATAAAACGTACCCATGCCGACGGCTCAGGGGTATCCTAGCGACGGTTGCCTAGGCGACCGACCCGACTTCCTCGCACTCGCGGTCACCTCTGAACCGTGTGGAGCGCGCCAGGAAAAGAGGGAGAGAACACCTAGTTCGCTGCGTCGCCACCGGGAAGCGACACGGTCGTACATTCTCGCTCCGTGCACGGTTAGGAGCGTTGGCAAGAGGAGGGAAGGGCGGGCGTTTTATTTTGTTACGTGACCTTACAGTTACGAAAGTTTAAAAAGAACGTAATAAAGATACAAATTAGTTTAAATAACAATTTATTTTACCCGTGTCGGTCTGCACGTGGATTAGATTTCCAGGTTATCTAATCTGGTTTACTGGTGATGTGGAAATGTGGGTTCAAACCTCGGCTGGGCTTATAGAGAGTGTCGTTTCTAAAGTCGCTGTCAATCTTTATCCACGTAAATGTGCTCAATTTACCTCCTAGTTCTAGCATTTCCATCCTTGCCATAATAGTGTAGTTAAAGGCGTTTAGCATAAATAAACAGTAAGGCAACGTAGAAAAAGCATTTTTATTTTATTTTCATGCCTTACGCTTCACTACTAAGCCAGGCTATTTATATATCTATACGATTGGTCATGGAGTATAGGGATGGAAGGCTAAGTTTAGAGAAAATGTGCCTGGATTCACGTGGAAGGAGGATGGGAAACTATTTAGATAGAAACTTCTCAAGCGACCCGTCTCAGAAATAATCCTGACCTGTCACCGGCAAACCAGACTAGACGAGACTCACACCTTGTCCTTGACACTATTATTATAACTTTAATTTCATATTGAGACATTTTGGCATACATCAATTTGTATCATGTGAATACATTGTTAATATTATATATTTGTAATATTAGGCTAATGGCAGTAATGGCTAATAAACACAATATACAGCCTAATACCAGGATTATGATCTAATAAACTTTCAGAATAGCGTAAAGATTTTCCTCATGTTTTTAAAAAGCGATCATGATGCAGTTAACAGTTGAGAAATAGACCTTGGCCTTTGTGCGTGTCACTAATTAATGCTTGTCTAACACCTTAAATAGCTTAAACAAAGATACAGATTCGAATTAATAAGGAACCTAAAAACAAAATAAAAAATCACGCATTGGGCTGGCACGTGAACATAGGTGTTAGTCTCGTCTAGTCTGGTTTTATAGCAACGGGGAGGTATGGGTTCAAATCTTGATCGAATTTACTGAGGGTATTTTTTTCCCTAAATTGTCATTCAATTCTCCTCTATTTAAATTCGATTACAATTTTTTCTATATTATACATTTATAATTTCTACCCCGTAAGTAACATCCGATAGTAAGACTGGAGAAGCACAGACAGATATTAAAACGTAGTTTACATAAAAAACCAATAAGAGCACAATATTTTAGATGATTATATTTAGGTCTACTTTTTTTTAATGTATCTATTTGATATCCCCTACTTTTCCCGCTACTGTAACTTATTTAATTCATCCCTAAAATCCAGGTGCGATGAATTGGGGTGGTCAGGATATGGTGGGGATGGGGAGGAAGGGTTTGAAATATTTGTGGCCAGGAAAAGAGGGTGAGCCTATTCGCACGACCACCCATGATGAATCGCATCGTCGATATCGGCAGACATTGAAAAATGGTAGCAGAGCGTCTACTGAATGTTTTCATTACTTCCATACGCTTTCCTCACTGAGATTAAACCGCCGACTGGGACGGATGTTGGCTTTCAAAGTACCTTATTTTAGTTAGGAGGGTCATTTCTGAAAGAGGAATGCAAAAAAAACAAACCAAAAACAATATGGTTGGCTATTAAATTCTCTTCAAAGTAGCTTTCTTACAACTGTGCTCCATTGGGCCCTTAGACATCACTATAATTATCTCGGGCTCCATGCAATAATTTTATTATAGTATTTATAAGTATTTTATACTGTAAATTAATTATTTAGGATTGCCAATTTTTTCAAATTTGAATAAAGGACATTTGCCAAGACACAGCCAACACATGTGTGTTTTCTGTTTTTTTTTTTTATATTTTTAAGATGTAAAATTTAACCAACATTATTGATTATTAATACAATTAGTGTAAAAAAATGCCATTAAGGCTCTAGCATGTATTTCCTTCGTTCTAAAAAGTTTGGCAACGCCTGTTTTAGAGCCCTAAGTCGTCTGCTGAAGAAATTCTGCTATTATCACAGTGAATATAAATTCCATTCACTACAATATTGACGAGAGAAGTAATTTGTACACAAATGGAGCTAATAGCACCTGAAGATAAATTTATCTGGAGCTCTGAACCACTTGTGTGCCATTTTATTTCGTACTATTTGAGGAATAAATGATAATTTGAACCTAAGTCACCCAAATCGCTGGTCCCAGGGACTTATTATCAAGCTCATATAGTCTGGTTTGTCACTGACTGGGAGTTTGGGGTTTGACTTTCAGCTGGGTTTATTAAGAAGACTTTTTCCTAAACGGTTCCCCCTCTCGTTGCCAACTACTCGCAACCAAATGTAGTTACATTTATTCTAAATTTTACCTGCCTAATCTCTTTAGTATCACCATGGTTAAAATGTGTACATCTCAAACGGGTAGTAAGATGCAATAGAAAAAAACAAAAACCTCTTTGAAGAGGTTGGACGTAATCTTTTTTTCCCCCACGCTTCCTATATTTCTAACACCTCAGGCTATTTGCCAATTTACATACTTTAATGGGGTAAGGATGAGGAAGGTAGAATTTAGGCTCAGAGGTAGTTTACTTGAATCTGCATGAATCGAGAGTGGAAAACGATTTAGGTACAATACCTGAGTACACCCTGACACAAACCCTTACCTACTCGTCAGTGGAAAACCGGATGAGACCAACGCTTTTTTCTCGTGATCACCAGTGTGGATAGTAGTTTATTCATTTTAATTATATATTTATGAGTGTAACTCTTCTACCAACTACTAATCTATCCGCAACTTAAACTAATTTTATGTGGGATGGAAAAATAAGCGAGGAAAGAAAAGTGTTTTTACAGTTTTCATCGCAAACAATACATTTCTTTGCAAAATAAATTAAATATTAACCTAGAATAAAAGTAGTTTAATTTTCTGCACACATTAATCTCAACATTTCTTAAATATCTTTCACCAGCATATTAGCATTTGATGATAGCTTTTTTTCTTCATTCAAAAAGTATATAATAAAATTCTGGGACACCCTAAACAGAAATTCAAGAAATGTTCATATCGCCATAAGAATAAAATTAAACTCTTTGTTTCTACTATAGAAATATGTTATTTATTTTCAGAATTTGTTTTCCTATAAAAACTACAAAAATACTGCCCTTATCTCGCAATCCCTACAACCCACCTTAAAGACACGCGATAAGTTGGTGGACGTTTAGAAAATACAGTAGCATTCACCGTGAGAGAATGAACAGGGGCTTAATTAGAGAGGATAGGGGGTGATAAAATAATATGGGTTGGATTTTAAACCTTCTGGCCTCAGCAAGTCCCTATTTTAATGGAGTATTTAATGTGAAATCTCTAAACACATATTACAACATTACTCTAAATAACATGGTTGTCAGTACGTCCAAGAGATTAAAAATGGATAATGTATTATTCTTCACAGCTTTCACCGGGGGACCTGTGTTTGAAATCCCAGGCAGCTATCATAATCAGTGAAAACAACTGAACCAACGAACATATTGATGCATGGGGAGCATGAAGCTTCACAACTCAGAGGAAATGAATGGCATCATCAGCTGATATCTTTCTCTTCACCCCTTCCATTTAATGCTCCTGTCCATGCTACATTCCCCGAATACCCCCTCTACCACCCAATGCTCCCATCCGTGAAATCCACATATACCCCCTCTCCCACCCAATGCTCCCATCCGTGAAATCCGCATATACCCCCTCTCCCACCCAATGCTCCCATCCGTGAAATCCGCATATACCCCCTCTCCCACCCAATGCTCCCATCCGTGAAATACACATACACCCCCTCTCCCACTTAATGCTCCCATCCGTGAAATCCGCATATACCCCCTCTCCCACCCAATATTCCCATCCGTGAAATACACATACACCCCCTCTCCCACCCAATGCTCCCATGCGTGAAATCCGCATATACCCCCTCTCCCACCCAATGCTCCCATCCGTGAAATCCGCATATACCCCCTCTCCCACCCAATGCTCCCATCCGTGAAATCCACGCAAAAATAAAGTCGAAATATTCCAACAGAGCTCAATCCTATATTTTAATTATTATTAATAGAAAAAATGTGTGAATATATAACATTGGCTAATCTTCAACTACTTTTGAAGCACAATTGCAAAGCTATGAGAATAGGCTTGATAAAAAAAGGGCTCTTGATTTAATCCTTCTCCAACAAATGGAAAAATTTATGACTGGCTCACAAAAGAAAGTTTTAAGATATTTGAGAATTAGCAACAAGCTTTTCTGTTTAAGTAGTTCCTTAGTTTTCTTTCTCCTATTTTTTATTGGCATGGTAAGTGAAGGGCTAGAGGATCTTAAGCTTAGATAGAAGTAGTTTTAGAAAACGTTACAGACCATTGTATTTTAGGCCATGAGGCCTGACAATGATCGATACTTTCCTGCTGACCAAGGTTGTTGTCTTTGCAGTGCATCTAGATAAAGAGAAAGTCTTTGAAATAAATCCTAAGCATATTTTATTCTTGTATGCTGAGATATTGCAATGCTTAACTTATAGAAACCGTTTAATAATATATTCACTGTTGCAATACTGTTTAGAAGATGTTGTAAAAATAAATATATGATATACAGGATTGGGCGGAAGCAATTTGACGATCTATGCTGATGAAACTGATGGACAACGTGTTGAGGTTTGCCTGACGTCCGGTGGAGCTCACCTTAGTGACAAAAAATGTAAAAGTTTATTATATAGTTTGCTTTTATTTAGCTAGTGGATATTTACTTTTCAAATAAAATTAAATTTCTAGTTCTAGTTAGTCTAATTGTTTCGGACCCATCCTGTATAATGCCAAAAGAAGTGTACCCATATTAACTTGGTGAGTAAATGGGAAAACCACCTTGATAAATCACTTGCTAAAATCTCGTCCAGTGCACCTAGCTAATATTCGAACCTTGAACTCATCACAGGCAATCCAGACAATTGCATGACCAACGTTTTAAATCACTAACGCGAGTTTTGGATGCAATACGTTTACACACAATCACATCTACCGACAATATATTTAATATCATCAAACAAGTGAGTGATTTCCAAATTAACAGGTACTAACAATAGGTGAAACGTGTGTAACACGCTATATCATCATTCATTACACAGTCTCGTTAATATGTTATGAAATGAAAAGGTTACATATGACAGGCGGACTATTTGACTCCAACAATTTTTACTGCATTTGGATTTTGTGATGGTTGAAAATTTATTCATTGACCCCGTGACGATATATTTAATGGCTAAATGTCAAAAACCAGTCCACCATAAATTGATATCTCCTGGGTTTTCACACAATAAAAAGTTGTGTTCATAGTAGATGCAAATATATTGCTGTAAATATAACTGATTTTTACAAATTAAGTATTTTCGAAATACACATTTGTATCTTTGAATAACAAGGGCCTATGTCACAAAACAAATAATTGATTTATTAAATTAATTATTTAAAATATTTAGCACTTTTTAAATTATAAATGTGGCTACAATATTCAATGGTGCAGTCAGAAATTTAACCTGTTTGGGGGTATTGGGAGGAAGGAATTTGAAAATTTATCGAATGTATTATTTATTCACTTTTTTCCAAGGGGGTATTTTAAGGGCACTTCTAGTTCTAATATTAGTAACGGTATTCCTATTAAATATTAGGTCGTAAGCCTGGTTTTAAAAAGTAACCTATTTATTTGACACTTATTTATTGCTTTGTATGTAATAAATATGTTTTAAAAGAGTAGAAACAAAATTAATAGTATTGGAGATAGAGGGGGGGGGGGGCAAAGTACCCCGCTTGCCCTCCTCAGGTTGCACCACTGGTTATATTGACAAAGTTTATATTCCTTAAAAGCTAATCTCATACTTTTTTACGTTCAAATATTGCAACAAACTTGGAACACACCTTTATTTTGTAAACTAGTATTTTTAATATGGATACTTATTTATATCATAAGCTTAAGTATTGTAATTTTTAAATAAGAAATGTTTATATTCAACCAAAATCACAACAAAAGGTAATTACATAGCATTTCATGCAAATCTTTAATTCCGTGTCAACTATTGGGTAAAAAAAGTTTATTCATTTAAGCTGACATCTATTTTTGATGTTATTTCTTTTCAATATTATATTGAAAGATTGAGAAGGGGGAAATAAAAGGTATGTGCTTTAGTAGTTTTTATATTAAAGTATTTTTATGGTCAAAACAAATCAAAGATTGATTCAGTGAAAACCGAGACTAGAGTTTTCCTCACGTGCTGGTATCAACAGTTATTGCATGTATGTTAAGGGTGTTTTGGAATTTAATGACAACCTTTTCTCTTAATTAAAAATTATTTTCATCTAATGCCACTATGCTCGTGACAGATATTCAATAACTGTAGATATCACCACGTGAAGAAAATTAATCTCTATGTTTGTACTGAAGCAATATTTGATTAATTTTGGTCAAAATAGTTTTGCTATAAAAACTGCAAAAATACTAACTTTACCCCATGCTCCGTATACTTCCACCCTAACACTTTATTTCTATTAATATATACCTATAAAATAGCCATTTAGTTTAACAAATTGAATTCACCAAGAATAAATATAGTTTTCAGTGTGTCTATATTTTATAAAATCGAGTTCATATACATCTAAGGAATTTTTAAGTATTTTAATCTATTAAAGCTAATATCTCAGTAAATAAAAATTGCAAGTAGTTTTAACACCAAACAAATAATTTTGGGTTTACTGGACATGCAACGCAGATGTGTTCCTTTTTGACATCCTTGTTTATTTCAAAGAAAAATAAATGGTTAAATATAGCTACTTCAACGGAAAAATGTAAAAACTAGGATTAGAGATAAGAGACATGTCTACTTTTGGGTATAATTGAAATAAAGTTAAAACTATTATCTTTATTTAGAAACAGCATGTTGGGTGTCGGTTCACTAATCCCCTGCCACAGTGCTACTAGGCAACTCAACGAACAGCCGTGTACACCCTTCTAGAGAACAGCTGTTTGTCAAAACACAAGCATTTACAAATAAAAGTTAGTTTATTATATGATTTAAAAGATTTAATGCTGCGACAATTTTACTCTTCACTTAGGTCGGAAATTAATATTATTTAATTTTTATAGCAATACAAATATTAAGATTCCTTTAAAATGATCTAAATAGTAATCCCTTTTGTTTATTATTAAATTAGTAAAGTGACATTAATACGTTTGCTATGGGCATATATAAAATTTTATAATTTTAGTAATTTGATTCTAGATTTCAAAAACAAATTGTATGGTTTACCGCTTATACTTTCTCTTTTATCTTAAAATAAAACATTTAATAAAAACTCGTAAGATTTTTGAAACGATATCATAAATATTGTTGCAGACACACTCAACCAAATAGCATAAATGAAATAATATATAATTTTACAGAAACAATGATGAAAGAAGAACATTTCTGTCCCCCAAAGAGCATAACATTCAATTTCAATAATAAATGTCAAAGAGCTCTATAAAAATATATACTCATATAGATTTGCTTATAAATAATAAACTATTGGTTTTCTAAAAATATATTCCAAATAAAATATTTTGATTTTGATTAATAGGCCCTACTAAAACTTTAGAATGATACGTTATTTCGTGTCTCAAAGAGTTGCGGGGAAATGATCAAAATTGGAAATGTCTGCCTATGTAAAATACACTTAAGGTCATTTTCATGGAAAAAAGACTCGATTTTTCGTTTCTAATGCTAAACAATACATGAATACAAAAAAATATTTAAAAATCATCAAAAGGGATTTGGAGAGAAATAGATTTTTCTCCTTTTGACCTTCAGTAAATTACCCATAATTTTAGGGTTGGACACCTAATTCAGAAAATAGCCCTCAGGGAAACCTTATGAAAACCCTAAATAACAAGTTTCAGTCTGATCGGTTTAATTTGGTTTTGGCTCTAGTCTGAGGCACAGACAGATAGAAGGACAGACGGCATCACAAAGACCACTTTTACAGTTTCATTGCGTCGTGAGAACGTTGACATTTATCGAAACCTCAATTTCAATTTCTTTTTCTTAAAGGTCACAACACTTCTCTCTCCGAGGATTTGATAAAAAGCTCACTTGGGCTGTGAAACATTACAAGGAATATGCTAGTACACTTGATTAGGGTAACTTTTATTTTTACCGATAACTTTCACAAGTCCAGGATATCCACACTTCAACATTAGTGGGATAGGTATGTAAAGAGGAGCTATTAGATTCAATGTACCCACATTTTCCTGAAGGGAGAGTGTGAAAACATTTAGGTAATATAACTCACAGTACATTCGGCTGAGATTAAAAACTCGAAATTCACATAAATGACGAATCAAAACAGTCAAATTTGATATTTTATCCGTGTTCCCACAGATACAGGTACTAGTTAGTTGGTCTAAGCATAAGTTTGTCTCGATCCATAGAATTTAAATTTAAAAAAAGAAGATTTTGTTCCTAACAAATATATTCAAATATAGACAATTAAGAATGTTTTTGCGTATAACCCGGACGGGTAGTAAGATGAGGTGCTAAATAAAAAAGAAAAATAATGTTCTAAAATTAATTTATTTAGAAAGGCGATCAAAGATCAATATGTTTTACTACACCATAAGCAAACATGTCATAGTTTCTATGGCAATAAAAAATAAGTCTTCGCTAAGACTCTAAATGAAATCTAGCCTAAATAAGTTCAAATTTATTTTTGTATTTTCCGTTAAAAGGAGAGAATATTAAATAATTATGAAATAAGCTATTTAAGCTCTCAACTATATAACTATATCAAAAGATATGTATGGAGTTTTTGCTGAAGAGATTATTTCAATTTAAGTTGTTATATTTTAATTTTCAAGGGTCTATTAATTTCCATGTTATTCTTCTGGATACTTAATTAGTGATATTTAAATTAAAATTATAATAAACAATTATTAACAATTTACTAGCTATGATATTAAAATATAAATAACATAGATATTAAATATAAAACAATAAATTACATAAATGAGTCTGTAACGCAAATTGTGTTCCTTCACTTTTAGTATATCACTCATTTCCTTGAATGTTATAAATGATCAGTTATTATGATTAATTGTTACCATTTATAACGAGAAGTGTTTTTATGGAAACGTCTTAAATATCACAAATCAAGTAGTAAAGAGAACCGCTATAATGTGTTCAATCATCTTTATTTCTTCTTCTACATCTGTCTCTACACCATAATTCATAAGGATTCTTGGAACCTTAATATAGGCTTGTTAGTAAATGCCATTGAATAGTCTTATAACAAATAAATATCATAAAGATTTATTTTTCTTAGTAGCACGTCCAGTAAGGATTGTTTCAACAAACTGAAATGATGGTAAGCTATGTTATTCAATTGATAAAAAAGAATATAACTATATGGAGTTGTACTAATGAGGTTATGGATGACATTTTGTGAGGCTGGGGGCACCTGATTAAAATGGACCAAGGATTGTTCATGTCCTGACCAATACAGTGACAATCTTTGAGTCCCAGACTGGTATTCGAACACAAGTCTTCTGAATAAACTTAAATAAGGTTAGTTTACGACTCTTAGGAAAGGGAATTCAGCGAATTGAAATATTTCTTGGTGATTTGAAACTACAATCACTTCATCCACTTATTTCATACATTTTCATAATTCATTGATTGTATTATGAATTCTAAGAGTTTATTTTATTCCAGATTTCTAGCAAAACCAAACACGTTGATCAGACAGCATAAGAGCATTCCATCACTCTACTAGAATTATCCATCTAGTATCAATCACTAACACTTCATATTAATAAAGGGCTATGATAGGTAAATTTTCAGGCTGGGGATAAAAAAATTCCTGCTGGAACGGAACTGGAAACGAGAAATAAAAAAAATTATTTTACAATTTAGGCTTACATTTATTTTTCAGATTTATAATTTTAGTGTAAACTTAGCCTTCCAATTCATTCACACAAAAAAATTGATGATAAAAAACAAGAAGCTTATGGAAATTCGATCAGAAAGGGATCAAATATTTTAGTTTTAATTAAATTAAATGTAGGGGTATATGTCAAAAGTATTTTTGAAAAAGGTCAGGAAAATGGGCAAAAACTCTTATTCGTTTGCAGTTATAGGTCTGAACAATAAATTTAAATTCTCTAATCTTGTAAAAATAATAATAATAATAATAATATTTAGCACCGCGTCTTACTACCCGTTCGGGTTATACGCCTAAGTACTAATTACGCTAATGGATTAGGACTTGGGAGGGTTGAATTTATAGGAAGTGAACCCGCATTTGCGTGGAGGAAGAGTGGAAAACCATTTAGGAAAAACCACCCCCAGTTCACCCGACCGAGATTCGGACCACGATCTCCCTGTCCTCGGCGGTCGACCTCAACACGACTAGCGCGTTAGCCAACTACGCCACCGAGGCGGGTTCTAATCTTGTAAAAATGTTAAGGAGAAACATTTCTACACTCAAAATGTTTATATTAATTAATTTTTAAAATGTAATTTTTCCAAATAAATACTAATTAATACTTTATCAATCAAGTGTTGAGTAAGGTTCTTATGTAAGGTAGATTAAAAAATCCAAGCCTAACGCAACTACAGTATTATAATTGTGTATTTTTTAACCAGGCATCTTTGGTATAAATATACATACATTTAAAAAATTTATTTTAGGATTTACTAAAAAGTTCTTAAATAAAAACTCAAGACGTTGATTTTAGTTACTACGTGCAAAGTAAAACGTTATGATATTCAAACTAATCTGAATCAATAAAAGTGAGCCAAAGTCTTGTCTTTAAGAATACTAATATCATTTTTCAACTGAGTCAATGTTCCTGGTTACCTCTTACATTTTATTAGTTAGTTAAAAAAAATAAAAGTTACTGAAGTTTCGGGTATCCATATTCTTAAAGGAAGATGAGGTTAATTTTAATATAATAAATTAACAATATTTTGATACAAATAAAAATTAAATACAAATTTAACATTGATAGACTGTAAAAGTAATTGTGGCTTTTTTTTAATAATTTTTCCCGAAAAATCCCGGGAAATATATTTTCTCACCCGAGTTTCAGGAAAAAATACTTTCCCAAATTTTTCGCCGAAATTCGGGATCCCGCACATCCCTAGTTTTTTTTTATGAACGGTGACCACAGTTCGACTCTCCGAGACATTTAATCATCCAGATAAAGTCAAGTTTCGACTCCGGCATTCAATATGAACATAAAGCAGACATGAGAAGGTAGGAACCAAATCTCAGAAGAAACAAAATAAGGAGTTTTAAACTTTTCCATACTGACCTGAAACCCAAGATTATTAACTTTATATTTTTGTTAAGTTTTCACATTGACAAAAATACTTTTTTGGTTCAAATAGACCTAGGTTTTAAGCACTATTATAAGTGTTTCATTATGATAAATAACATCCATATCAATTTACTTTATTTATGGTGCTAGTTTTACACCAAACAAAAGCTTCTACTAGTAAAGTATTACTATGACATACACAATACCTAGTCTCCAGGCCGTTAATTCATCACTTTGATAGAGGAAGTACGTTTTCCCCAATATAGATTTTTCAGCCATGCCATGAATCGATCTTAGATCAGTCAATAGAAGTACAATCGATTGAGCTAAGGTCGCGAAACCCCTCTACACCCCGTGGTCTCAATTTGTCATGATAGTTTGCGGGAAGGGTAAGGTTTTAGCCAAGGTAGCTGTGTGGGCTCGAAATAATACGTAGGTTTGTAAATTTTGGTTCAATAGTAGATACTAAAATATGATCAAAAAAATGTGATGTTGATTGTAAGATAAAGAACAAGAAGAATGGACACCCGTGCTCGTGGAAAAGCTGGCTTAACTTGTGAATAATTAGACCAACAAAGTTTATTGTTACTATGTGGTGTTTCTATCGGACTCGACCCTGGGCTTTTACGATGCCCTCCAAGAACCAGTACTGTGGATTACCCGAAGATGTCGTCAGTATCGATAAGGCTTTGGACAAAGGGACCGCCCGTGAGATGGATGGAATTGTTACGCCCTGTCACCAAAAAGTCAAGGTCTTTTATACCACGATATTGGCCCCTTTCGGCCTTGTTAGTTTACAAACTGTTATGAATTTTCAGCTCTCTCTACTCCAACCTTTCAAGTATGTTACTTCATACATGCTAAGCCATTAATTATAGCACGTGCGTAATAGAGTTATATAGGTCAATAAACACATTCAAACATTGCTCGGTGTTTATGACAATACTTGTAATTTCAAGATATATTGTGACTGTTACAGGTGTTTGCATGGAATATGCCTTACATTCAAACAAAACGCTTTTGATTGGTCGTACTAAAGGTCATATTCCTAATTAAGTACTAATAGTTTTCATCAAGGAAAATTATGGCAAATTTCTACTTAGCTGTTATTCTCCTCTTTACCACATTAGATTCAGTCATTAAAATACTCAAAAGGATAATCTAATATATATATATATATATTAGATATAATTAAAGTATTTTTTCTCATCATATATATATATATGATATATATATATATGATATATCATATATATATATATATGATGATATATATATATGATATATCATATATATATATATATATGAGAATGAAGACTTTAATTATATCTTCAAATTTTGCGCGTTGAGCTTCCATGTACGCATCTTCGCAAAGGAAAACAAACTACGATAAAAAATGTTGAGTAATATCGCCTTAGGTTGTCACACAAACATTTCTCCAAAACTCTTCTTCCATTTCCAGTTCCTACATAAACTAAAAAAAAAATATCAACCAAAAAAACAGCAGAAAACAAATTGGAAAAAAATATAGTAGTAACAACATTGTGGCTCTCTTCCTGTTGAACTAAAATAAGATGATTTAAGCCCTTTCAGAAGAAATATTACTGCGGGATGTATGAGTTATAAATTAATATATGTTTTTGCCAGCGCTTCAAGAAAGTTGTTTATTCCTCTGAAACTTCATATAAGCGAATTTCCTCCCGAGTGATGATTTATGCAGGACTGTGAACAAAGCCATAAGTTCCATGATTACGAGCAGTACGTGGGACATCCTTTGGGACCTTCATGACCATCCATGTGGTACGCAACGTTAGTATGTGTGTGAGGCTACACAATAATAATGAAATAGTTTTTGAATTGATGTGTAAAGTTTAACAATGCAATCTTTGTTTAATGCTATTTTTTATTTATTTGTGACGGGATATAAAAAAATTATATTTGGAGTTTTGTATAACTATTTACAAAATAGTTTCAAGTTAAGTATGACATATTTTACTTATACGAATAAAGTTAATTTAGTTTGTTGTAAATCAAAATGTTTGACATTTAACGTATAAAAACAAACTGATAGTGAACTTCCCAAATAATTTGTAGATATTGTATAGGTAAAACTATATAGAAAACCTTTTGTAAAATATTTGATAAGTAGATTATAATTAATGTTATTTTGATTAGAAATGAAATTATAAATTAAATCTATAGTGATTTTTATAGTTTGTTGAATTAAAAAATGTATTTGCCTTTAGCATTTAAAAATAGTACAAATTATTGTTATGGTAACTTTAACACAGTTATATTTATTTTAGACCAATAATGTTTGTTTTACAAAATACATAATGTTAAATTATCTACATTTCTCAATAAAGTAATGCAATTTATGTAGTTACAAAATGTGTAGTTAAATAAATAATTTTTAATGGGTAGTTAATTTTTTTTATAGGTATTATTCTATTGACGCTCACAGTCGTTCATGATTAAATATTTCTAAGAGAGTATATACCATTTATTTTAAAGATTGTATTTTTCATTTAATATTTCTGAATCTTATACTCAACAAAAAATAAATAAATACACCATCTAAACGTCCCTATATCATGAAAAAGTGATTTTTTTGTTTGTTTTTTGTATACACGTCCTACCACCCGTTCGGACTTACTCTATGGCACTAAGAACTCGATAGTTCATTAAATAATGGCGTATTGTTTGTATCACTTAGCACTGAAATAAAACACAATTAAAAAGTGAAAAGTAACAGTAAGTCTGTGGATGTAGGACTGATTTCAAGTAATAAGATATGGCATTCCATTAGATACACTTTGTTATGCAGTTGGCACAAAAGAACACTGGTAAGAAATAAGTTTTATATTTTTTATATTATCAAAATATAAATGTCTAGACACATTGTCAGTATCATTTGATAAATAAAGTTTCATGATATTTCAATCTTTGTTTTGAGTTATAATATTGCTGAACATTATCAATGGAAATATATAATAAATATTTAGACCAATAGTCTAAGCTAGTATAATACAGTCCATTAAATATATTATAATCACCCAAACTATAATAAACTGTTTATGTTGTTATCAAATGGATCGTTTTCCCTTTTAATTGACCTAAGCATTATTTCATATTTAAGATGTAATTCTATTCAATGTTTATTCTGAAGCTACTGACTATGCTCTTCAATCCCTTCATAGAGACCCATTTTAAAAAGGAACTGGTCTTGTCATGACAGGTGAATTCACTTTTCTTTTAGATGTGACAAGTTTTTTGTTTCACCAAATTAGGGGGCGGCCAGACTGAGCGAGCGAGCGCGCGAGCAACTAAAATATAAAATAGAACACATTGGTTAGAGGTGGCCAGACTCGAGCGAGCGCGAACTCGACCCGGTACAGTCTAGTTTACAGGCGCTAAGCAATATTATTGTATGTTGGTTCATTGAGTGCAAGAAAACTTTCATTTTGACATCTTTATTATTATCGATAGGTTTAGCACACTTGCTACTAACGGCCTAATTTAATTGGTAAGATCATAAACCATACCTATATATATTATATATATATATATTAGTATTATATATATATTATATATATATTTATATATATATAACTGATATGTTAAAATATTTCAATATTATCAAAGTAGGCCTTTACGAATAAGAATAACCATTAGCGTGGAGAGAGGATAGAAAACCACAACAATAAATCACTTGTTAAAACCCCCCTCAGTTCACTGAGCCAAGATTCGGAGCCTCCTCGTCAACAACTATCGAGAGCTATCTGCTAATCACGCGCTCGCTCGCTTGTCAGTCTGGCCGAACCCTAACAAGTGTCAAGCGTCTAGTGTCTTGTGAATTAAACCTAAACAGACATTGTTTTAGTTTAGAACTAGGTTACTATGGTATTCTTTCACGAAAATAAACGTTTGTCAAATTCATCACTCACTTTATTTGTTTTCTGACGGGAGTAAGGTACGTGGTTCGAGGCTTGACAAGTGCGTGGCGCACCGTTGGATATTATCACAAGAGTGTACACTTGAATCACATTTGTGTTTATTTTAGTTTGAATTGACACCCATCTTACATTTAGGGTGTATTTTATCTATGAAGTAATGCTTGCATTATTATTTCCCATTCTACATACATTTTTCTAGGACTTTCAAACAATGTGGTTGGTATTCCAAGCCCACACACATTTGAGTCAGGTATATTTTTTCCTAAATTTAAAAACTAATAAATCAAACCTCAAGATTTTCATTAAATTAATAATAATTTTGGTAACTTTGATATAAACATAGAATATTGATTACAATTTTAGAACTATTTAAAAATAAAAGTCGCTTATCGTAGCTATACCAGCCACATTTCGATTAACAGACAGAAGATTTTTAGACAGTAGTCACGTGGTATGAGCCACCCTCATATATCTCAAAGAAATGGGTTTGACGCCATACTATTGTGAGGGTGATACGGGTACTATGTAGACCAGTATCTAAAGGTCCTCTAATTACGTCGCATGTACCACTGTTGCGCGCAGGTGCATGCAGCTCCCAGGAGTGCACACATGAAGAGGTACGGAATAATTCATGTGCCGATCTTGAGGTGGTACAGCAGTGCGCCACCAGGCAGCAGCACCCTGGAGGATATGTGCAAGTCTGATGACGCATGAAAAGGAGTGATGGTGGTGAAAACTGTCAAATAGAGACGAGAGGGGGATCCATGAGACTCGCGTCCTGCGAGATACACAAACGCTATAACTTGAAGATTGAGCTATTTTTTCTCCTTCTTGAAAAAATTGAGTTGCGGTTCAGAATATTTTTAAAAATATTTAATATAGGAAAAGAGTTATTTTAAGGGTGAAGCGTTACAGGCGATTAGAAATCCGGATTATTTATGGAGTGGTTGACATTTTTCAAATATTGCTTTCATCAAAATGTAGATGAAAGTTCTGATCAGTTAACAAGTACACGTTTTATCTTAAATTTGTTTTAAAACATGTGTGTGCTATAACTAGGGTTATACCCCACAGAACAATCCAATATCTTCAAAATTTCTGTTGTGACCTATTAACAATTACTTAATTTTGGTAGAGAAAGGATATATATTGTTTTCTAACCTCTTGCTTTAATCTCAAAAGCACACATTTTCAAGTAAGGCATTGTTGATTTTTTTCTAAACTTTAAACAATAATTTTAAACTATTTAAACTATCAAAAACTGCTGATAGTTTTTGCCTACGTTTTGTTGAAAACGATATTAAATTTTTTTTATAAATATCAAACAATTTATTAAATAATGTGGTATCTCTAAACATCGGCAACACGTGTCAGGATCTACCATGTAGCACCCTTAAGCAGTACATCTGATCTCACAAAAATGATATTAAAATACTAGCCCCTGAAAAATATTTTGCCAAATGTTGTGGTCTTTTGAATTTATGAATCGTAGCTATGATTTCTCGAATCTTCTCTGTTAAGCTATCATTCTAAACAAGTACTGTTTATTCATTTAGGGACAGCATGAATAAATGTTAATTATTACCCACACTGGAAGGCACGCAGACTAAATGTCCAACCTTTCCATGACTGGGGCCTGCATAAGTTCCTGGGGAACTGGCTGGGAGACAAACATGACATTTATTAGACCTAATTCCACAGAACTAAAAAAACACGAACGAAGTATTTAATTTTAACAACTCGTATTTACGATTCTGAAAATTTCGTGAAAGTTAAGCAAGCATTCATGTCGATCCAAGATCCTAAATTGTAGTTTATTTCTGCAATTTGAAGCAAGGAACGAACCTGATTAGTGGCTTGGAATAAACCTTATTCAGGATGTCCCTAAAACATGCTAGCACACCTTTTCTCCATCGTAATCTTAATAACCATCCGTTTTTATATTTAACTGCGCTAATACCCGCCTTGTTGCTGCATGGTATAAAGCTTGATTCGCACGTTCATCGAAAATAGACAGCAGAATCTGCTTGAGAAGCGCAGCAATTCACACGCTGTATGTTGACCCATGATGCATTGCAACGCTTACTTAAAACAACTGATTATCAATATATTGCATTTTCTAATGGTTAAATACATAATTCGCGCTTTAAAATGTGCATGCGCACTGATTAAAGTGGTTAGTTTTGAGATTTATTGGGTCCCGGAAGTTCTCCGGTTATAACGTACACAGTAGAGATGAGTTGAATTTAGCAGAACAGCTAGACACCGATAAAGCGGTGATCTAATCTTGGATGATTTCATATCTAGTAACGTGACCATGTTTCTGTTCTTCGCTTGTTTTTCATTGAACGTGTGAATCTACAGTAAAGTGATCTGATCCTCCCATATAGATCTATAATCAAGAACAGTAAATGTGTGTTGTTCTATGCACAAAACATCAACACATTTCCTTGACTTAATTTCTTTTATCTTTGTAACCACGTCTTACTGTCCCCCCTAATGGTGTAAGGGAAGAAAGAGTAGAATCTAGAGGGAAGTGTAGCCGCATTGGCGTGGAGGAAAAGTGGAAAACCATTTGAGAAGAATACCTATGCACATCTAGGCGTGATTTAAATCCCTTCTTCCTTATCTACAGTAAACCAGAAAATACGAGACCAAATTATCTTATTATTATTATTATTATTATTATTAGTATTATTATTATCCAACAGTGTGGATAGGTAATATACGCCACTTTTAAATAATTCTAGATATATTTTGACAGTCCAAAATAAAATGGAAATGTCACAAAATAACAATATATGAATAAACGTGAGTTCCATAAAAAAGTTTAAACAAATAAACCTTGTAAGATAGTAAATACAAGGAGGTAGACAGACTATTTACTGTCTTTGTTCCTGCCACCTAACCACCTGGCTATTAAAAAGGAGCAGTATTTTTCGGAGCAACATTCTTCCACTTATGCTGCAAATGATTTTATCTATATTTTTCTAAATATTCACTTAAAAAATTGTAGCACATCAGTCCTATTCTATGATTTGCTAAATAAAACATTAATTATATCTTTTTATCTGTCCATCAGTGTACACGCACAGAAAATCAGAGCATAAATATCCTAGTTAAATAGGATTTCGATCCACAAGTTGTGGGAAAGAAAGTGAGATAATTTAGAATACGTGCAAAACAAGAGGAAGATATATAATGAAGAACAACCCACTAATGCACGAGGTCAGTGGTTGACCCTGCGTTGACAAAATGAGGCTACTCCATGTCTCAAACAAAGTGTTAACGTCCCCCCCTGGAGGTGTTTATAATCCTCCAAAGAGGGGTTTGTAAACAACTATCCTTCGGGGAATAGTTGCGGATGTTTCCCTGAAGAGAGATTTTCTGCGTTTAAGATAACGAGCTCTCTCCAACACATTACGCTCCTCCATTAAGTTGATTAATACGAGTAAAAGAGAGAGCAGGATTATAAAGTTACGTAAGTAAGAAATGTTATTTAGATTAAATATGTTTAATATTAGAAAATTACCTGTCCGGATTAGTGAAATTTTTGTAGAATTTTACATATGTTTTATAGCTAGTATGTAAACATCGTGTTTTTGATTGAATTTTAAATGCATGTCCTACTACCCGTCCGAGCTACCCACAATCCCACATACTAACACTAATGGGTTAAAGAGGAAGAAGGTAAAATTTATATAAAATATAACCACTTTTGTGTAGAGGGAGAGCGGTAAACTATGTATTAAAGAAAGAAAAAAAAACACTTCAGTACACACGATCGGGATTCGAAATCCCATCTCATCGTCAATGGCATTCAATCATATCACGGGAGTAACGTCTTAGAGCATTAGTATGTCATATGAAATTCACCCTCATTAACACAAAACCACATTCAAGCTCCTCTAGCCGGGATTAAAACCCTGACCTCTTTGTCAAAGACCACTGTTTGCCTTTTGTCAAACGTATCAACCATGGATATTACATGTCAGTACCACAATAGGAACAATATTTAATAGTGTGAACACAGATTTGACCTAAGGACTTATGCTAAGAAATAATGATTGTATGAGCCACATTCCAACACTGTGACGAAATTTACAGAAAATAAGTCACCAGATCGTTGGCTTTTACATGACAGGTAGCCGCAATCTAGGTAGATAAGAAAAATATTAAAAAATACAGAAGCTGCTGTCTAACAAGTCCGCTAGTTCTGTTAAGGAATCATCCATAAACCACGTAACGCTTTTTTTTTTCACCACCACATCTTACTACCAGTTTGGGTTATACGCCTATAAACTAGTTATACTAATGGTTTAGGGATTAGGAAAGTTTAATTGAGAGAAAGTTCACGCACATTTGCGTGGAAGGTTAGTGGAAAATCGTTTAGGAAAACCACCCTATGTGCATCTGACCGGGATCAAACCCCGATCTCCCCGTATTCGGCAGTTTTATAGCCTATTTCGAGAGTAGCTCGTTAGACCACATGGCAGGGGCGGATCTAGATCATTTTCATAGGGAGGTCATAGTTATAAATAACATTATTACTTACAATATTAGATTTCTGCTTAAAGCCATTTAATAATTTCTCAATTTCGCATTCATATTTGATCTTATGTATGTTTTGAACCGTGGTCACCCTCTCCAATTTTTTTGAATCAGATAGTTTTTATAAACTATTTGGAGTGGCCCTCCTTCAAATTTTTGTTTGAAAAATGGTTCTCTATAGAATCTATGAGGATTTTTTTGTCTTGATTTTTTTCAAATTAGATTCTTTTATAAATTATAAGCCACCATTTAAAGTGTTCATCACCATGACATTTTTGAAATTTAGATGCCCCTCGAAGCTATTTAGAGTGATCTTCACTTTAATTTTTTAGGATGGTTACATACTTCTAGAAGATAATATTTTAAGTGGTTTTCCATCAACAAGATTTTGAAAATAGAATTATTTCAGAAACTATGACATGCATCTAGAAGCTATTTGGAGTTGTCCTCCCCTAGATATTTATGAAATTTGTATGACTTTGGAAGATATTTAGAGCTTCCCTCCCCTGACTCTTTCTGCCAGCTAGATGCCTCTAGTCTAGTATTTATTAAAGTGGTCTTCTCCGGGAATTTATTGACAGTAAAATGCATCTAGAAGTCATTTGGAGTTTGATTTAAGGCCATCTTTCAGCTTCATATTCGATAATATCCAAGGATTTGAAATATATCTAGGGGGGAATTTATTCCAGGGAGGGGCAAATCATTTCCAGGGGGATGGAGCCCCCTAGTTACACTGCTCGTGCTGTCCACACAAACTATAGATTAGGTGATCGTGGATGAACTGCTCTCAGACAATTATTAGTCTTCTTTGATGTGTGGTAGTCTACCATCTCTATGCGGAACAATGTTCGTTACTCGCTATGCACGACAAATATTCATGCATAAAAACGAATATCTTTTCCACACTTGCTTGAGCTATATCGGAACTAGAATAAACGTGGACGAATAACGCCCATGTGGACCGGCTTAAGAGGTGTCTGCGCGTAAAAAGACAAAAAAATTGTATAATTTATCTGTGTTGTATTTTTCTTTCTAAAATTTGAACTTTAATTTAGTTTTTTTATGAAATTTCTAACTCTTATGGGGGGGGGGGAGTCAACTGACCCTTTGACTCCCCCTTGAATCCGCGCCTGCCACGCGGCCACCGAAGTGGCTACGTAACGTTGTTTAGAGGAGGAGTTATATCATCTACATTTTGTTACATGAGGGGAGGGTGGGTTCATTATTGTTATTTAACACATATCTTACAGGCCTAATTAGATTCTAATGTTATATTATGATTTTAAAATGTTGTTAAGTTTTCAAAATAGTTGTTCATATGTGCAGTTAAACCATAAATATAAATAATCTAGTTCTTTTTAACACCGCATCTTACTACTATTTCGGGTTGTACGCTTATGTAATAGTTACCTTAATGTGCTAAAGATGAGGAATATTAAATATTATAGTAAATGTACCCACATTTCGTGGAGAGATAGTGGAAAATCATTTAGGAAAAACCACACTCAATACACCCGACTGGGATTGAGCCACGATCTCTCCTTTATTGACAGTATAATCTACGGCGGGAGACCTTAGATCATGCGACCACTGCTGCGAGTTAAACTATTGTTATAACTAGCATTGAAGTACCGGGCAGCACGGGAAAGTTATTTAGGAAAAAGTATTAAACTATTAAAAATGTGTAAGAAGTTTAAATAGGCCATAAAGGGTAAAAAGAGTAGAAAGTAAATCTAATGATTTAAAAAAAACTTAAAAGAAAGGGTAAGTAAAAAAGGTTAAAAGTGTAGAATAGATTAAAATAATTAATAGAATAAAGAGGCCAAAAAGGGTAAAAGGGGTAAATGAGATGAACGGGGTGGAAATGCTAAAAACTGTAAAAGTTATAATGGATAAAAAAAGGGTGAAAATTAAATATACTATTTTTTAAAATCCGTCTTCCAGGTGCACATGTTGATGCACAAGTTCTACCATACCCTCATTGCACAACTGTATTGTATGTATTATTATATCTCACGGTGCTAATAGGCTACATGTTAATTTTATTGGTTTTTAATTAATTTTAAAAAAATCAAATCAAAATATTAGAATTTAGGTTAAGAGGTGTACACGGGAATAATAAATTACCAACCTTTGTTTTAAAGTGGATTTGAAAACTTAGGGAAGTTTGTCATCTAGTGGACTTTTGATTACTCACGTACACTTCTTTATCTTCTCCATGACTCCAAAACTATGTAAGCCAGCTAACCTAAGAAAGATAAACTGAGCTGAAAACAAAACACGCACGTTACTAAGGATACGGACTGGCTTGTTAGATCATGTGCTTAAACCATACAAGTCTACGAACATAATATTATGACAGGATATTTATTTTCTACAACATTTGAGCCAACACAACACAAAAAGCTTGCACTGTTTGTCTCTCCCAACTTCATCTTGTTGGCCAACATTGCCGGGGAGTTGTGAATGAATTTATGTTGTAAAACAACTTGTTGGGATCGTGTTGCCCAAGATGTTGTGTATAGAGATAAACTAGGATTTGGAGATAGGTTGAAACGCTTGGCAAAGGAGTCGTCGAAAATATAAATTATTTCACAACTTTCCCGTCCGTTGTCTATTCAGTTAAAATCTACTCCGTAGCACAGTTACTACAAGGAATTTATAATTAATGTCTAATTTTCTTCAAAATTTTAACTTCTTCGTTCCTATTCAATTAATTAATTAAAGGCGTGTAGACTGAACATGTAGTAAGACACCATGCATGGAATAATAGCCTAAGGATCATTGCTGCTAGAAATTGTTGAAGCATTGCACCTCAGCCGGGCGAACTGTGATTTATAAATACTGGTTTGATTTCTTGTTGAACTAGCAATCTTGTATTCATTGGTTATGGTCCAAGTTCCAAGATTTAAATATATTTTTTCATCAGTAAGTTCAACATCAAGGTCATTAATGGCTTAGATTAAAGGGATAGAGATAAGGAGGGAGGTTAAAAGGTAATTACACCTCAATTAGCATATAGAGAGGATGGAGATGGATCACATATGAGTGATTACTTCCAAAACACTGAGCCGGGATTCGAAACGCGTGATCTCACCACGAGCACGGGGAGTTTGTGCGGTATGAGCCTTATACTATCAGGCATCGGTGCGGGTACTAGTTTATTAATCATACACATTATTTGCTGAAGTTTTTCTGCCAAAGAAATAAAGTGAATTATATTTTCTTAAAAAAAGATTCTCTAAATAACAATGGCTACAGTTGGTTATATGCCTTTTCAAATAAAATTAATACGCCATTTATTTATAGCACATTTTTTCTCTTTCAAGATATTGTATTAAAACTAGAGGATTGTGAAAATAAAAATATACTAAATTTGGTGAGTATGCACATTTTGAATGGAGAGGTTACTTAATGATGATTTAAATACCCTCTACTCATCACTAGACATAGCTAGGATAATGTAATCTCGCCAATTACTGTGGGCAGGTCATAGAGTTTGAATGGAAGAATATTCAACCGTGTTTACTGTATTGACTAGCAAACCCAACGAACGGTAAGAGACCATTGGGAAGACCTAGACGCAGCTGGAAGGATAGCATAAAAATGAACTTGAAAGAGATTGGGTGTAATGAGGTGAACTGGATAAAACTATCTTAAATAGGGATAGAGTACAGTATATTGTGGTGGACTGGATAGAACTAGCTCAGTATAGGGACAGGGTGTAATGAGGTGGACTGGCCATAGCTAGCTCAAATAGAGATAGGTTATAATGAAGTGCACTAGATAGAACTAGCTCAAGAGAGTGATAGGGTGTAAAGAGGTGGACTGGATAGTACCAGCTTTAGCTAGGGATATGGTATAATGAGGTTGACTGGATGGAACTATCTAAAAAAGTTATAGGTGGCGTACCTTTTTAAGTGCGACAGTGAATTTCTGAGTTCCTAATGCTATATAATAAGTAAGTAATTAAGTAAGTATGCATTGTTTGAATGCTACCAGTAATTTTTTTACTTCCAACATTCCCCCTAAAAAGATTCAAAAGTATATTTTATCATGAAATGTTTATATTTATGAATTAAAATGTACTCTTCTTGGTTATCTTTTTAATTATATTTTCAATTTTAAAGTTCTTCAATGTATCATACTACGCATACAATTTTTTAAAACTAGTCGGACGTGGAAAAACACCCTCGTAAAAATTATGTGTTAACAACGTTTCGCCAAAAAAAAGTATGTTTTCGCATAGTCATGGAACTAAACTCCATTCACGGTAGGAATTACTCTCTGAAAGGTCTTTTTTCCTACCAATATCCTACTATATAATAGCTTTCTAGCTACGGTTTTGTGTGCACTTTTAATCACCCGCAGTTTGACTTCACATACTTCATTTAGGGTGTTAAGGTGTGTAAAAAAACCCATTGGTCACATTACTTGCATTTTGATCGTTTGACCGCCATATTGGAATCAAAGTGGTGGAACATTTTTTTTATGATCTCTTGTTTCTCAGCCATTTATGCATTTTTTCTTTTTCAGTTTTTTTTGAAGGATTTAAAATAGTTCTTTAATTTTTGTTATGATCATTTTTTCGGAAAACTGAAGGTTATCCTATAAAAATAGAAAAACTTAAAAAAGTAATATTGTTTTTTATCGCTCTTTCTTCTCTCATTTATGAATCGATATCTTAAATCACATTTTTAAATTGAATTGTATTATAAAGGTTTTCATCTCTGGTATCTATAATTTTGTCATAAAACGCAAGTTTTTCCGGAAAAATCTAAAAATGGCAGGTATAATTCCTCCTAGTTCTTCTACCTTTCATCGGCTAAAAAACTTTCGCGTAAAATGTATTAATGAAATATGGGTACTTTAATTTTTTGATAGGTTTAATGTATTAAAAAATGGAACTATCATATTTTTAAACAAATTTCAATTTATAGATGGCTAAACTAATATTAGTACAATAATTAATTTGTTTACCGTTGGAAGTGTTATTTTCTTAGGTGCACACAGAACAGGACTTTACAAGCTAACCTAAATATAAAACAGACATAACACTCAGATTCCGGCTACTAATTTATCACTATGAAAGGGAAAATACACATTTCATCAAATATAAGTTTTTCCACCATGTCAGGAATCAAACCCGGTACCATTATTTTAATATGCAGACACACTAAATACCGAGTTAAGCTGTAGGACCAACGTAGAAAATATGTGCGCAAGACATCTTAAAGTTTGTCATAATAAAACGCTTCCATTAAAAAAAATGCAGGCACCAACATAATAGGGGAGTTAGCTTAAGTAAATCCTCTTCGACAATATCCGCCGTTTCAACTAGCGTGGCGACAAAACACAATTTCACGGCTGGTAGCCCGGCCTAGTTGAAGCGGCTAATCCAGCGATAATGTCACCCGAGGTGCTTATACCTCTTTGACTGTATGATTGTCTGCTGCCTGCGTCAAGACTGATGACAGTTTCAAAATTATCTCGGGACAACACAGCAGACACAAGTTCTCACACAAATTGCCAACAGTTATTACCCTCCCCTTCCTCTAACTATATTGTACCACTGGTGTCGTAAGAGGGATCAACAAGAACAGAAACTCGCAGTGCAAATTGTTGAACGCAGAAATGCAAACTGAACGATACTGTGACACCACATGTCATAATTTCTTTGAAAGTCTTTTCTCGAATACATTAACGCCGGTTCAATATACCACCTTAATAGTTTTAGATATTAGTGGGTCATGGTGATACACTACAACTTAACTCGGACACACTAGTACGATCTACGATCGTAGAGATTGTTTTAACGTATTGCTACTCAAATCGTTATAAAGATGGCCAATCTCATGGCGAAAAGTATCAGAGTTGTCTCGGATATGTTGATTTAGGAGCTAAAAATTCATCAAAGTAGCTCGAATGAAGTGAAGAAGAATGTTGGACCTGTAAATGGATTCCCAGGTGTGAGAATTAGGTACATCGAATAATTTTCCCACTGTATCCATTCTGTAATAAGAACTTCTTCCACCGTTAAACGTCCCACCGCCATTTTGGAGTGCTACTCGTATCCAAGCTGACTCGCTAAAGTTGAGCACAGTCCGACTATTCTCTGATAGGATGACGACATCCAAATGGGCTCGGATCACATATTAACACGATACTAGTAGTGAGTATTAGTGTGTGCTCGGTTTGAGCATACTCGTATCGTGTTACCGTGGCTTTATTGGCCGACGATAGATTATATTATATTGTGTCGGGCACCAGGTAGTTAGGTATCCAATAAAAAAGTTATTCCATAGCATATTTATTATATAAAAAACTTCATGGCAACTTAAACTTAAAAACTTCATGGCAACTTAAACTTAAAAACTTCCCGCAATCTAATCATTCCCACAAATCTGGTGCTGTCTGTTGGCAAATATAATGCCAATTTAAATGGATATAGAGTGTCATATGGTCAGTGAAACGAACCATTTAGCCGTTAATCCTAGTTTTCTAAACCGGAGCCGCTACGTTTTCATTCAAATAATTCCTGATTTTGTCTTCTCGAGGCTGAGTTGACGCCATTCCAGACTCACTACTTCACAGAAAATCTGAGAACACCAGGTACTTAACTCGGGACCTTTAGAACATATAGCTAGGAATTATTACCAACAGATGACAGATGTGCTCATATTAATATCATATTTATTAATATAGATTAGTTTATTGAATCACCTTATAAGTGATCAAAATATAAAAGTGATTATAAACGATCATGACAAGGCGGGGAACTGTCCCAACCCCCTATTGTTCTTAAACGGTTGAAAGATACGAGGGTGCTTATTACATGTTCATAGCTGGTGATGGTGAAAATATAGGAGTACTTATTACATGTTCATAGCTGGTGATGGTGGAAATATAGGAGTACTTATTACATGTTCATAGCTGGTGATGGTGGAAATATAGGAGTGCTTATTACATGTTCATAGCTGGTGATGGTGGAAATATAGGAGTGCTTATTACATGTTCATAGCTGTTGATGGTGGAAACATAGGAGTGCTTATTACATGTTCATAGCTGGTGATGGTGGAAATATAGGAGTACTTATTACATGTTCATAGCTGGTGATGGTGGAAATATAGGAGTACTTATTACATGTTCATAGCTGGTGATGGTGGAAATATAGGAGTGCTTATTACATGTTCATAGCTGTTGATGGTGGAAACATAGGAGTACTTATTACATGTTCATAGCTGGTGATGGTGGAAAACTTACTGACCGAGTAATAACGAGTGTATTATTTTCCTAATTTGCAATCTAATATCGTTATTATTAGTTAAAAGTGTTCCTAAGTATTTAACCTTATTAACCATGTCAAATGATATATTGTTTACTACTCTAACTTTAGGAAAATGTGGGTACACTTCCTATCAAATTTAACCTTCCTCATCTATACTTCATTGGTGTCATTAATGTATAGGCCTACGTAGCGCCCAAATGGGTAGCCTACTAAGATGCGATGGAAAAAAATCATTCAATTTTAGCACACTACTAGTCAAATTGTGTGTGTTTGTGTGTGTGTGTGGATTGGGTCTTAGTATCCGTCTGGGCTTTTCACCACTTACACTAATGGGATAGGTATAATGTAGACCAAATTTAGAAGAAGTATAACAGCATTTGCATGGACAAAATAGAGTGTGAAACCAATTGAGGAAAAAACCCATCTGTTTACACTTGGTTCCTATAGGATCTTTAAACTTACATACAAACCGGACAAGATGGACTCCTAATCTAGGAACCCATTGGGGTTTCATATCTTTTTAATAGGTCTAATTATTCGTGGAAAATTTGATCTTTTCTATTAGTAATTGAGACGTTGCTAAATTCAGTTTCGTAAGCATCCATCTCCCAGTAAGTCGCGCCACTTCAACTTATAATGGTAATGAATAGGGTTAGGATTTTTTATGTCCTTGCACATTTAATCTCTTGCTATCTTACAGGTAGAGAAAGTATTGTGATTTTCAAAAATATCGAACTTGAGATTTTTATGACTCCCACTTTTTTGGATTTTTATGACCCCCCGAATCCAAAAAAGTGGTTTTTGAATTTCCATCTGTCTGTCTATCTGTACCTCCAACTAGAGTCTAAAATATTTTACCGATCGGGCTAAAACTTGGTGGTCTAGGGTTTTCATAAGGTTGCCCCAAAGGGTTTTTTGAAATTCGACATCTAACCCTAAAATTAAGGGTAGTTTACTGAAGGGCAGAAAGAGAGAAATTCGGTTTACTCAAAATCGGCTGTAACGATTTTGATTAAATTTCATTTCAAACATTTATAAATACTACAAACAAAATGGATACTCTCAATATTTCGGCAAAATGACTTTTAGGGCTCTGGTCTGATGTGTAAATTCTAATTTTTTTTAAAAATCATACCTCCGAAACTATTTGAGATATGAAATTACTTATCATTACAAATATGTAGATCTATTTATAATACAAATATTTTATTCGAAGCATATTTTTATAGAACCAATAACTTTCAAGCTATAAGCAAATATATATATATTTTTAACTTTTTGAACACTAAAGGTTAAGTATTACGACCGTAAAAAAAACTAGCCTAAAATGTTAATGGATGTCGACGTCTCATGACCCCCGAACCCTAAAAAGTGGTCTTTGCAATGCCGTCTGTCTGTGTGTCTGTTTCAACTTAAAATTAAGAGTAGTTTAAAAAAGGGCGAAAAAAGAAAAAATCGATTTTCTCAAAATCGGCTTTAACAATTTTGATTAAAATTCGTATCTAGGCGTTGATTAAGATTATAAATAAAATGGCTACTTTCATTTTCCCATGAAAATGACTTTAAGGGTACTTTACAAAAGCAGAAATTTCTGTATCTCCACAACAATTTGAAATACTAAACAGCTTATCATTGAAAAATGGTAGTACTATTAAAAATTATAAAGCCAACAGTTTCTGAGATATTGGCAAATATATTAATACAATTTTGTGAGCTTTAGTTGTAAAGATATACTACTTAAGTTTTAACGCAATAATTCTCCAATGCCATAGAGTAATTAAATATAGGCTAAGTAAGTCTCTCAAAAAGTCTATGTTATTTTTCCTTAAACTTCTTAGGAGGAATGTTTGTACAACAATGATATATCTCCATTTTAGACTCAATAGTCAATATTTAAATTTTTTATTGGTCAAAATTTTAAATGAGGAATTTAATAGCAATGCGATGACCTGAAGATGTGCAACACCTAATAAAATGCCGAAAATTTTAACCGGAAGTTGAAATTTTAATACGAAGTGTTGACCCGTGTGGACCCAATATTAATTTTTTTAATCTGTTCAAACATACAAATGAGGAAAATAATTCTTTAAAAATAAAATTATAAAATTTAAAACCGGGACTCAAAAAAGTTTTACACAAGTATAGTGCAATTTATGCTTGGGTTTGCTAGTGTATATTATTTAGTTTCACATATATTACGAGTTTTGAGTAAATATCTCCATTTTTAAACAATGGAGCGAGAAAGTACGTGTGGAGTTCCGTACCATTTATTTATATGACAATGAAAATGTTAGAGAAGGTTCCAAAAAATGTTTGTTTTATAAAAAAAGTTTGTGTACTAAGAGAGTACAAAATAGTATCTCAACTAAAATATAGAATTTCAAAAATGATTAAAATATTTCTTGCGACACCTCTTTGTTACGATAAAAATAATTTGGTTTTTTCCAGTAAATTTAGTGTCCGCTTCCTTTGCAAGTCTCCACTAACTTTCCTAACATTCAAACGCAGCTTGGGGCTGCTAACAGAATCAACCTGTTCCCCCTTCAATTCAAGATAGTGCTGTTATTGTTCTTGGGAAATAGGGCAGCTAGGGGAAGACCAGTCTTCCCTCTCAGATCACCTGCAGTGGGCAGATTGACTCGAGAACCAGCTCCCCCAAGATTCATCTCTGTTGTTCAAAGGACTAGGAGGGAAAGGGTTAACCTTTCTACCCGCCCCCCCCCTTCCCTTATTTGTAAATCAACTAGCTTCTCACTCAGAGGGAAAGTCCATTCAGGAACGTGAACATTACAGTAGGGGGGGAGGAGGGGGATTGTACACTCTTCACGTCCCACTACTAGAAATGAAAGTTTTTCGGGAAATTTTGAATCAGAAAAATTCTGCAGTGGTGGCTTGCGGTGGTGGGGTTATATTGTAGAGGTGGCACTTAGAGCCTATTATATTTCAAACTATAGTGTGTTGATAGACGAGTGAGTTATAAGAAGGGGTCACGTATAGGGTGGAGGGGGGTAGTTAGGAAGCACGGAGGATAGGGGAGGAGACAAGTGTCGGCCCAACATTAAAATTATTTTAGTCAACTTATTGATGATAAAAAAAATTAAAGTATGATTTTTTGAACATAACGGGTCGTTGATACCTTTTTTTTTTAGCACCACGTCTCACTAACTGTTTGGGTTATACAACTATGTACTAAATACTCTAATGTGTTAGGGATGAGGAAGGTTGAATTTAGAGGAATTGCTCTCGTGAGATTGAAAAACTATTTAGGAAAAACCGCCCTCAGTGCACCCGGCCAGAATCAAACACCAATCTCCCTGTCATCGGCAGTCTAGTCTATTGCGAGAGGAGCGTATAAGGCCACCGAAGCTCATTTGATGATGTTTCTGGTGTTAACGCCCCTAAGGAGAAATCGATCTTAAGTAAAAACTTTGATATTTGTAATATCTATATCTATATTTTATTGGTTCCATTTAAACAGTTGAAATTATTTAATAGAAATAAGAATTGAAACCTTTCAATTTTGGAAGATTTTCCGGAAAAAATATTGGGAACATTTTCCTTCTCACATCTCTACTCACTACCTATCTGTAAGAAGTTTAGAGTTTGTGTACCCGCATTTGCGCAGATTATGAACCATCCAGAAAAGAATACACATTCAGCTGGAGCTCTAGACATTCAGCTGGAGCTCTAGACTCGACCTTCCCGCTACCATCAAACCAGACAAGAACAGATTTAAACTTGTTGTTTTTGTGCCACGTGCCCATAGGTATGGGTCGAATGGCTAAACAATAGCGAAATAAAATAGTATTCACTTAAAAAGATTATCAAATAAAAATAGGGAGAGATATGGGAAGTTTGAATTTATTTTTAGATATTTTGGAAAACTTTTTAAATATCAATTTATTTGATCAGTGGTAGATCATTGGCTTTCAAAGCCAAAGGTCTCAAGTTCGATTGCCGTGTTCAAGTTGTCATTTTTCACCCAATTGAATTTAATTTCATTGAAGCTTCTTTAAGACAAATAAAATGAGAATTTTATTATCAGTATTGATGTATATGTTATACGTAAAATGGGACTAACACAAAAGTGTGGCATATCATATACTTGAATGGCGAAGTTTCTTGTGGCGCCATGCTTCACGTAAGGAACTAAAGGAATTAATTACATTAATTTAAAATTTTCTGGAGACTGTGATAGGTTATATCGTTGCTGCACTATATTTTTTGTCCAATAGAAGTTCTAGGCTTATCCAATTAAATTTTTGTCTGATTATTGTACATTCAATAATTATATTTATTTTCTACAGCGTGCCAATCATAAATATAACAAGAAATAGTATACCTGTAAACTGGAATATAGGGTGATACCTTTGATTCCCTCTCTACCATTTCACAAAAGCTTTATGTCAAAGGTATAACGTTCGAGTCCCATGGTTAATACTTTTTAGTCATGCATTTGAACTCAATTCAATTTCTTTTTTTAAAATTACTATAACTAACACTATAATTACTAACGTAATTTGAACCCAACTATAGTGTGTCTATAAAATGATTGGAACCACAATGGCCACATAAGCTAAGGCTTCAGGATTGCAATAAACTGGATTTCTAAACATGAGATAGGTCAAGGCTCAAATCTCGGTGGGAAGAAATTGATATAGTTTTCTTAGTTTTATTTATTACATTGATTTTCCGACTGTTTATTCACGCTAATGTGGGCTCACTTTCTTTAAACTAAGTTTACATACCTCTAATCCTTATACTAAGCCGTTAAACACAAATAATAACATTAATTAAATCTGTATGCTTTCAAATTTTAAATTTCTAATTGTATCCGAAACGAACACATTTAATGAACATGTTTTGAATAGAATTAAAAACGAAGATTGGTTTATGAAGATTTAAAACTAAGATTAAAGCAAGGTGTAAATATATCCTCATGACTTAATGAAATAATATGGAGTTTTTATTATAATTTTGCTACCAATCTATGCTATCTATAATTATAAGTTTATATACAGGTCTCTTCAGATATTTAGGTAAAAAAAAACACGTTAAAGGGGGTGAAAATTCGAGTATTTCCACGTAATAAACTTGGGTTTGGCGACGCCAAATGTCGGCGCTACAATACGTTTAAAATGGCGCTGTATGCGCCTTGGGTGTAGGCAACTCTTCAATCTTCAGCACATAGCAAGTGGAGTGTGGTGTGACTTATCACTGGTAACAGCCAATGAATTGTCTATAAAGTTACAACAGGTACCAATAAGGAATTGTTGGTTCTAGGTGTGTCTGTCTGTATTGTTTGCCTAACATGCTGAGTGTATTGCCTACACTCTAGGTGTATACAGCGCAAACTTTTACGTCGCATAGCGCACTCATTAGCTGGCCTCCAGTTAAATACATAGAAATACTTGTCCTGTTACACCCTACATATTGTATAGGTTTTTATCAGGAGATCGGAATTACCCATCACAGTATATATGTATTTAAATATTAATATTAGAAATTTTGAATTGAATATGAATCTTGGCTGGATTTGGATTCAGACTCGGAATTTTAAAGCTTAGCATATATAGGTTTAAAATAAATACAGTAACTTTTAATTGTATTTGTTTGGAAGGTTTTGTCCAATATTTATCAGTATCCAACAAGCCCTGTCCAGTGTTTATTAGCATATTTGACTCTGATATGAATATAGAGGGGTTCAAATCCGGGCTAGGTTCACTGTGTATTATTTATACATTGGTTATTTTATATGCCTTCCTCAGTCTTTATATTTACGCCCCTCACATGCATCTTAAAATAGTTAGTAGGTTTGGTGGATGGACTAAATAGGCTGTAAATGCAGTCTACCGAGAAATTTAAACACCTAACAAGAGTCAATAAAACGTAGACATGCTACTTGTTCGACCCCCAGCCAGTGCTCTTTGAGTGTGTGATTTTACACTTGATATTTTCATTGCATCGTCATAAACTACTACATACCGGACTGGTAGATACGCATTACGTTTGATTTGCCGCAGAAAGAGCGTTACTACACTTTCTATTATTTATACCTTTTTATTCTCTAACCTATTAGTGTAATTATTAGGAGAGCTTGAGTGGGTGGTAGAACATGGCTAACAAAAACTCACTAAGCTACACAGGAGTCAATATTTAGATAATATAGAACTAAATTAGATATATTTAGAATTAAAAAATGAAATGAAGTCATATTACTACATATTTAAATTTAAATTAAAAATAATATACATTAGTTTTGTAAATATTGCACAAGTACTATAGACTTTTATTATTATTATAGTTATCACATTTCAATACGAAACCTTAGCTCAGTCAAAAACGCACTCAAATACTTACATAAAGTTGTTGGTTTCAATTCCTGACATTGATGAAACATGTTTCATTGGTGAAATTGGAGCTTCCCCTTTCAAAGTGATAAATTAACTTCTGGTGTAGTGAGTGTTGTGTTTTTGATTGAGTAGTGTTAGTTCTTAATTCATGTACTTATATTATCAGTCCGCTTAGAAAATGTGCATTAAATACTTTGAATAAATATAAATAATATATAGCGGCTAGAATGATTGACTATTACTTTTAAAACCAAATAAGTCATATTTTTATATTAAATTATATTTTATGGTGATGCGGATTGGTGAAACATCCGTTTTATAGTTTTTTTTAAATAGTGTCTTAATAACCATCCGGACTATATTAATTTTTATTACGTTAGTGAAGTAGAGATTTAGAATTTAGAGAATGTTTACCATCATTTACGTGAAGGGATATTAGTAAGCCCGTTAGAGAAAATAAAAAGCACTCTCAGTACAACTGTCTGAGATTTCAGTCCTAAAACTTATTTCACTTGCCCATCCATGTGAATCTTAGGTTTAGTTTTTTTGTTTCGTTAAATACATAAGAGTGTCTTAATGAAAGAGAAAAATATCAACTCGTTTATATTTATCAAAATGAGGTGGAGAAGAACATAAGATAAACTAATTATTTTGACAATTTTTATAGCAAAATATTTTTATACAAAATGAACACAATTTTGCTTTAATAGATGGTTTAATTTTAATTTTATGCATGTATCCATCGCAAAAGATTTTCAATATTTGCCATGATCACTAAGGATTCGAACAAAACATTTTTTACATCTTAATTTTTCTTTTTCTTTAAAACTGTGTCTTACTACCCAATCGGGCAATACGCCTATGTATTAATTACTCTAATGTGCTAGGAATTAGAAAGGCTTAATTTACAGGCAATGTAACCGAATTTAAGTGCAGAGAGAGAGTGGAAAATCATTGATGAAAACCACCTTTGGTCCAAACAACTGGGATAGAACCCTGATCTCCCTGTCAACGGCAGTCTAGTATATTAATTTTAAAATTATATGTTCAAATATCACTGCCCTGATGACAAATATTCAATAACTTTTACGATTCATACTTTAACAAGAATGGTGTTTGAATATGAGTCTGCCAATTTTGTCTTTTGCCTTCTCTCTTGGCTCTGTTTCTGTCCTTGTTCAGCATCTAGTCCGGGCAAGCTGAATAAAATGCGGAAAACGGAAAGAGGGAGATGTAACGTGACGCGACAAAGAACTATCTCGGGTAATTTACTTCGTCTCCGGTTTCTGGATGTGGGGTCGATCTATCCAGGTCCTGACCGCAACACCTATAAATACAGGCCAGGTAGTCAGCGGCGAGACTATCTCTATGAGGCCAGTTCAGTGAGTGGACCAGTGAGGGACTAAGTAAGGACTAGTGAGTATTGTGGACTAGCGAGTCTAGGTGTAGTCCAGTGAGTTGCTGTGTGTCATGCACGTATTATTCTATCAAGGACCAGTGGTGGGGTAAAGTGGTCACTGGTCAATTACCTATTACGTTTCTAAAAACTTTGTGAACTGTAAAGGAATAAAACATCATTAGCCTCTCATTCAAATAATTAATTATAAATTTGCTGTTTTCACTTATGTGTTTGTTCATTATGTCTATTTAGTGTGTGTGTTTGTAGTCTATTTAATCTACCAATTAATCTATTTAACTAGTTACTAGATTTTGAGTAACAATTGCTTGTTTAACTGGAATTCCTTGTTTTATTTAATTAATTAAAATGTGAGGAATGCCACAGGCCTCCACCGTGGTTCGGGTTTCACGTTAAATTGTAGGTCCTCCATTTCATCTCACAATCACTTTACCATTACACATTAGCGTAAGTGTGTACAACCCGAACGGGTAGTAAGACGCGGTGCTAATAATAATAATAATAATAATAATAATAATAATAATAATAATAATAATAATAATAATAATAATAATAATAATAAAAAATTGAATTGTTGAATTGTTTCCTAAGTACTGTAGCATGATAACGCTACGTATCGTAAAACTGCACATTAGTCATTTGAACATTCCCTCCCTCCTCATGAAGTTCCTTGCTGCTTTGGCTACCCTGCAACTCCCACGACGTTTGTTGTGACGTCGTTGACGTCTGTAACGCCAACAGTGACTCGCGCCTGTCGTGTAAGGCCCGGTGCCCACGAGCGACGTGCGTCATCTTTGCAGTCGTCGTGTCCTGTGACGCTGCGTCACCGCTAGAAGCAGTTCACACAAGCTACCTGCGTCTATTTGGACGCGAATCTTGGCCTAGGTTGGTTTGAAGCCATGGCCGTTATAAGTACACTCCGGGAGAGGAAAAAAAAAAAAGGAAAACTGATCTTTGCTGTACACAACCCTAATACCCTGACATTAACTTGTAAGTCATATTTACAATATCTCTAACAATAATGTATAGGCATTTTGCTTAACATTGGGTCTATACTCATTATTTTATAAGTGAACAGTTGTTGTAACATGTTTCAAGTAGTTTATAAATTATTATTGTGAAAATAAATGGTAGGTAGTAATATATCTAGCTTTAATGCACTTTTACTATAATTTCTGGGTAATCCATATGATATATGTTCCCAGTTAGCCTTTATAAACGAAGTTCCACTATCTATATAAAATATGTTTTCCCAATTCATAAAAAATATTAGAGATAAAAATTGAGAGAGAACTCGCCAAGTTGCTTTATCATTATGGCTTCCATTTCATCAGTATTTGGATAGATCGTCTTGAATATTTCCATCCATGCTGCTTGTTTTTTTATTTCTGTCGTGGTATTCTTCTAGGGGCGCATTCCAAATAAAAGGACCTCATTGATAAAAGTTCTGTGTCTATTTCGTCCTCCAGTCTAACTGGACACTGATTACCGTCACAGTGATGCGTGCAGTTTCTGTTCACTGCTCTGTCTTCACAGGTACTGACAGCTTCACCGCCGAGTTTTGCAGAAACCCACGTCAGTAGCTTTGACGCAACAATGACGCCAACTTGACTCCAAACCTCGCGTTACGTGTGAACTCCATCATTCGAATCAAAGAAATGCTGTGACGCAGCGTCACATGACACGACTGCAAAGATGACGCACGACGCTCGTGGGTACCGGGCCTAAGGGCTCGACGCCGACTCCATGTACCACTTCAGCGCAATCTGTTATCATGCAATGGCAGTGCTAGAGTGTGTGACGACTCTGGTAACTATGTTTATACCGGACCTATTTGTACTTCACTACATAACTTACATGGGTTGGGGTCCCAACCCATACTTGAGGAACCAGTATTGTATTTATGAGGGTGGGTGTGATAATGAATATATAATCAGTACAATATTGTTTTCCTGATTTACTGATTTATTGTATATACTTAACGCATTATGATTATTGGAACGAACCACCATTTATAGAAAAAAAAACTCGATGCAATGCAATCACTACACAACCTAATGCCCATCTCCGTCACCGTTAGATATATAAGTCCCTGACCTACCACAACGCAACGGTGCAACAGGCCTACTTTGTCTATGTCAGCGATGATCTTGCCAACCATCCTCAGAAAAAGAATGGGGAGAGGGAATTCTCACATGACTATTGCGTATTCTTTTTTTTATAAGTATAATTTTTATTAAAACATCAAATATATATAAATGTAACAAACACATAAGTTGCGTAGTACATAAAACACACAACAGCCCCGTAGGGCTCTTGAATGTGAGCTTGCCAGATTGGGTATGAACACCACACAGGCTGTAATTGGCACCCCAATGGGCTTAAAATACTAACAACTAAGTATAGGAAAGGGGAAATTATAAAAAATCCCTCCCCATCACCCATACAAGTCTAAGTGGCCGTAATAAAATAAACACAAAAAGGAAACATTGACATACAGGAAGCCAAGGACTCTCAGGAATGAAACAATGAGAGGGGAAGAGAGGGGGCACTCGATTGTGGGCACGATCAGTGGGTCGGAGGGGAAAGGATTAGGAATATACTGTATTTGGGTCGGAGGGGAAAGGGTTAGGAATATACTTTATTTGGTTCGTAGGGGAAAGGCTTAGGAATATACTGTATTTGGGTCGGAGGGGAAAGGCTTAGGAATATACTTTATTCGGGTTGGAGGGGAAAGGCTTAGGAATATACTTTATTTGGGTCGGAGGGGAAAGGGTTAGGAATATACTTTATTCGGGTTGGAGGGGAAAGGCTTAGGAATATACTTTATTTGGTTCGTAGGGGAAAGGATTAGTAATAAACTTTATTCGGGTTGGAGGGGAAAGGCTTAGGAATATACTTTATTTGGTTCGTAGGGGAAAGGATTAGTAATAAACTTTATTTGGGTTGGAGGGGAAAGGATTAGGAATATACTTTATTTGGGTCGGAGGGGAAAGGGCTAGGAATATACTGTATTTGGGTTGTAGGGGAAAGGATTAGGAATATACTTTATTTGGGTCGGAAGGGAAAAGATTAGGAATATACTGTATTTGGGTTGGAGGGGAAAGGATTAGGAATATAATTTATTCGGGTTTGAGGGGAAAGGCTTAGGAATATACTTTATTTGGTTCGGAGGGGAAAGGATTTGTAATATACTTTATTTGGTTCGTAGGGGAAAGGATTAGTAATAAACTTTATTTGGGTCGGAGGGGAAAGGATTAGGAATATACTTTATTTGGGTCGGAGGGGAAAGGGTTAGGAATATACTGTATTCGGGTTATAGGGGAAAGGATTAGGAATATACTTTATTCGGGTCGGAGGGGAAAGGGTTAGGAATATACTTTATTTCTCAGGATGGACAAGGACAAGCACAAGAACAAATACATTGTATGTGTGGGATACGTAGAATTATTATGCTACAGTACTGATCAAAAATCTCCACTCTGTTGTGAGAACAGCAGAAATTGGTGACCATAATTCACGTTTACTTCCGAATCACCTTAAGTTTGTTTCCCGGTAAAGATAAAATACGGGTTAAAAATGATGGGTAAAGTGAGAAATAAAGGGGTAAAGTCACCATACAATCATTTTACAGAACAGTGAATTTTAAATCTCAAACTCCAAAGGATCCCAAAAATGTCTTTCCTTCTAAAATAATTTATATATGACGAATACCTTTTTAAATATAATCTTAAGTGCATTAAAAAAATCTCATGATTGTCTAGTAGATGGCAGCATTAACTTACTTTGAGATAAAACTGGACTCTACCCCTATTTCCCCTGTACCCTTCAAATGATATTTCCCTGTCAGATGATTATTTCCGTGCAACCTCGAGAATGCAATAAAGTTTACCTAGCGCGTGGGAGACAATCATACGGTGGACTTGGTTTCCAGCCGTAATTAATGAAACCACCACACAAACTTGCGGTTATGAGGAACTCGATCAATGTCCCGCATTAAAGAGGACGTCCGGTCTCACGGTCAGAACTAACTGCCAGAGAAAAACAAGGAGGGCTCTTATTTATGTTTGGTCAATAGGGTTATACCTACGTGGCTCACTCTCTGTCAAAAATAGACCTAATTCCAAGACCTGATCCCTGTTTACCCTGAACAGTAGCACGTTTACCAGCTTTGTCACACTGTGACAGCTATTATCAACCTTTTTCACTGAACAAGGCGATAAAATTGTCAAGGCACATCATTAGTTTTTTTTAAGTAAAGGTTTTATGATTACAAAAATCGAGTATTAATATTGTATTATCAGCTTAGGTGATCATGTGGTCTAACGCGCTAATCTTACGGTAGGCTAGACCCAAGGTTCGACCGCTTATGACGAGGAGATCAAGGTTCGAATCTCGGTTGGGTGTACTGAGGTGTTTTTTTTTTTACCAAAATAGCTTTCCATTCTCCCTCCACATAAGTGCGGTTAAAATTCCTATTAATATGACCATATAACCTTAATAAAATGTGTATTATCAAGTTAAGCTTCCTAGTTTTCTTATTAATATGAATTATTGAGTTGTACAGTTAATAGATAATTTATTATTATGAAACATAAGGAACGCGGATATTTCTGATTCATGACTAATCATAAAATGCTGAGTGTTTCCAGTTCAACATCATTTTTGATTAAGATGATTTTTACATCCAATGTAGCAGAATCAAGATGATTAAAGAAATAATGAGCTTCCTGATATTTAACTTTAACACTTCTAGGAGAAAATTAGTAAAAATAAATCTTGTAAGTTGTAACTAATTCTTGTTTTCCAAATTTCTCTAATCTTCAAGCAAACTTGGCTCACAGATGATCGATGATTTTGAGTGTTTTTTCCTGTCTCTAAATTTTTGTAATCAAAATCATTAGCCACCATTTTGAAGAAAATGAATTTAAAAAAAATTCGTGTTTATGAGTATTCGCCTTTTCCTTGCAATTCCAAATTTAGTCCATTCAACCGTGGTATCAATCAGAAATGCAAAATATACTAGCTATCTAGGATCTCGCAGTTCTGGGTAGTATATCATTAATTATTATTAAATCTGTGGTCATTATCACAAATAGACGTGGCACATGTACATTTATAGTTGAACAGAATAAATAGCTATTAATATATATTATATTGAATTAATCCAATAGTTCAACAGCTTTAGCAATGGCCACTTTCATGAACTCACCATCAGTGAAAGGTTTTTTCTTCTTGGTCAGCACATGCTAAGCTACAAAGCTACAGTAGTAGTAGGAACTACTCCACTAGAATCCTTAGAATGCCTAGGAAAAAGATCAGTTTCACTGCGTTTAGTTATATTTAAAAATATCTAAGTTTCGTAAAACAGCTTGGATCTGCTGTCGATGTCAGAGTCTAAGCCTGCACTTACATTATATTACTTTCATCCATCACACATCGTTTGCTTACTAGGAACATCACCACTAAGACAGGAATACACTAATATACACTAATTATAATCGATCAAGGTTATTTTGGTCACTCCCAATATGTATGTGAAAGAATTCAATATATTTTCTTATTTAGAAGACACAAAGATCAACTTTTAGCTACGATGTACTTTTCTTACGCGATTGGCTGAAAATAGCTTTGCCTCTATCTGGCCTGCATAAGATTTAGCAAACAAATAATTTTATTCATAAAAATAGAACAATAGCCAATTAATATTTTATGAGAAATATAAAGTTGAATTTTTTTTGCCAGATATATTTTTTTCTAAACTGGCCCACCAAAATTTACTTTGAGCTCATATAGCCTGCGAAATTAAAAATATTGCCAGCCTCACGTGTAATCAATCTAGGTAAGACGTTTAAGGGTGAACAGACTATACATTTTTAAACAGAATAGTAATCAAATGTATAATACCAATAATAATAAAAGGAGTACTAATAAAATAATACTATAATATGTTAGCACGCCTACCTAACTAGATTGTCAGAATCGAATATATGGGTCTACACACGAACAAATTACAAACTTGGTTTATGTTATCAATCTTCCCCTCCCCATTTTCTTCCCCTTACACCCCTCAAATTGTAAAATGTCAAGGATTTAAACCGAGTTTTCCGGGTCAAAGTAAATCTTACGAGTAAAAAAGAAAATCAAAACATAAAAAAAATATTAGTTCAATTATGATATATCTGATGTTCTCCCCCGTGGTCAAATTGTTAATGGTTGTATTGTGCCATAGATCAACTATTAGATGATTTGGTTCGAATAATGATGGGGCCAAAAACACACACTTTGTTATAAAACACATTAAATAATTCAAGAGAAACTTATTTTTAAAAATAATTCCCTATAGTCTCCTGCTGAGGGACTTAATCTTGAGTAATCCCCCCCCTCCTCCTACACACCTTATCTCTTACAAAATAAATTTCCGAGATGGTCCTGAAAATATGTAAAACATATATTTGAAATTGCGAGGTGAAAGAAAACAGGGATGTTTGCAGATGAAAAAGAAATAGTCTCATTCATTAGAAGATCTGGTTAAAAATAGCTCTGGACAAAGAAAAAAAACTCACTTCATTTTAAATTTTTATAGTTTGTAAGTTAGTGTTGAAATATTAAACATTATTTTAGTTGAAGTGGAAATATACTTTTGATGTACTTATAAACCCTCAGTTGTCGAAAACTTTAGCACCATTTTGAATTGACTGGCATCACACGCACATAAGACTTCACCCATTTCCATTTCAACAACAATCATTTCCTTCCTTTTCTTAGTTTTTACTTTCTCTCTATCTTACAGGTAGAGAAAGTATTGTGATCGTCAAAAAAATCGAACTCGAGATTTTGATGAATTTTGACGTTTCATGACTTCCTGAATCCGAAAAAGTGGTTTTTGAATTTCCGTCTGTCTGTCTGTCTGTCTGTCTGTCTGTCTGTCTGTCTGTACCTCCAACTAGAGCCTAAACTATTTTACCGATTGAGCTGAAACTTGATATCTAGGGTTTTCATAGGGTTGCCCCGAGGGGTTTTTGGAATTGGATATCTACCCCTAAAATTAAGGGTAGTTTACTGAAGGGCAAAAAGAGAAAAAGTCGATTTTCTCAAAATCGGCTCTAACGATTTTGATTAAATTTCATTTATGAACATAAATAAATATTCCAAACAAAATGGCTACTCTCAATATTTCGGCAAAATCGTTTTAAGGGCTCCGGTCTGATGCGTAAATTTACATTTTTTATAATAGCTCCGAAACTATTTGAGATATGAAATTACTTAGCATTACAAATATGTATATATATTTATAATACAAATATTTTATTCAAAACATATTTTTATAAAATAAATAACTTTCAATATATACGCAATTATATATATATTTTTAACTTTTTGGGCATTAAAGCTTAAGTATTGCGACCGTAAGAAAAACTAACCTGAAATGTTGATGGATGTCGACGTCTCATGACCCCCCGAACCCTTAAAAATAATCTTTGCAATGCCGTCTGTCTGTGTGTCTATTAAAACTTAAAATTAAGGGTAGTTTACTGAAGGGCAAAAAGAGAAAAAGTCGATTTTCTCAAAATCGGCTCTAACGATTTTGATTAAATTTCATTTATGATTAAAATTAAATATTCCAAACAAAATGGCTACTCTCAATATTTCGGCAAAATCGTTTTAAGGGCTCCGGTCTGATGCGTAAATTAACATTTTTTATAATAGCTCCGAAACTATTTGAGATATGAAATTACTTAGCATTACAAATATGTATATATATTTATAATACAAATATTTTATTCGAAACATATTTTTATAAAATCAATAACTTTCAATATATACGCAATTATATATATATTTTTAACCTTTTGGGCATTAAAGCTTAAGTATTGCGACCGTAAGAAAAACTAACCTGAAATGTTGATGGATGTCGACGTCTCATGACCCCCCGAACCCTAAAAAATAGTCTTTGCAATGCCGTCTGTCTGTGTGTCTATTAAAACTTAAAATTAAGGGTAGTTTACTGAAGGGCAAAAAGAGAAAAAGTCGATTTTCTCAAAATCGGCTCAAACGACTTTGATTAAATTTCATTTATAAACATTAATAAATATTAAAAACAAAATGGCTACCCTCAATATTTCGGCAAAATGGCTTTAAGGGCTCCGGTCTGATGCGTCAATTAACATTTTTTTAAATATCTCCGAAACTATTTGAGATATGAAATTACTTAGCATTACAAATATGTATATATATTTATAATACAGATATTTTATCCGAAACATATTTTATAAAATCAATAACTTTCAATATATACGCAATTATATGAATTTTTTTAACTTTTTGGACATTAAAGTTTAAGTATTGCGACCGTAAAAAAAAAATAACCTGAAATGTTGATGGATGTCGACGTCTCATGACCCCCCGAACCCTAAAAAATAGTCTTTGCAATGCAGTCTCTCTGTGTGTCTATAAAAACTTAAAATTAAGGGTAGTTTACTGAAGGACGAAAAGAGAAAAATTTGGTTTTCTCAAAATCTGCTTAAACGATTTTGATTAAAATTCGTATCTCGGCGTTGATTAAGATTATAAATAAACTGGCTATTTTCATTTTCCTATGAAAATGATTTTTAGGGTACATTACAGAAGCGTTAATTTCCGTATCTCCACAACTATTGGAGAAACTAAACAACTTATCATTGCAAAATTGTAGGACTATTAGAAATAAAAAACTTTTATTTGACATATATTTTTATAAAAACAGCAGTTTCTGAGATATTTGCAAATATATTAATACAATTTTGTGAACTTTAGTTCTAAACATATACTACTTAAGTCTTAACGCAATAATACTCCAATGCCATAGAGTAATTAAATATAAGTAAGTATCTAAAAAAAGTATGTTATTTTTCCTTAAATCTCTTAGGAGAAATGTTTGCATAGCAATGATCTATCTCCATTTTAGACTCAATAGTCAATATTTACATTTTTTATTGGTCAAAATGTATAAATGAATAATTAAATATCAATGCGATGACTTGAAGATCTGCAACACCTTATAAAATGTTAAAATTTTAACCAGAAATCGAAATTTTAATACGAAGTGTTGACCCTTGTGGAAGACATTAAACTGTCTGAAATGCTCTTAGGTGGACAAAGATGCGCCTCTTTTCTCATTGATTCTATATCATTGTATATTATTTTATGCGTGTTCTTATGTGGAGTGGTGATGATACAATGTACATTATTCCGTTCAGAAATCTTACGAGTTCATAGAAAGAGAGAGAAAGTCTGTGCGGTCTGCCGTACCATTTATTTCCTTTTACTTTCTCTCTATCTTACAGGTAGAGAAAGTATTGTGATCGTCAAAAAAATCGAACTCGAGATTTTGATGAATTTTGACGTTTCATGACTTCCTGAATCCGAAAAAGTGGTTTTTGAATTTCCGTCTGTCTGTCTGTCTGTCTGTCTGTCTGTACCTCCAACTAGAGCCTAAACTATTTTACCGATTGAGCTGAAACTTGATATCTAGGGTTTTCATAGGGTTGCCCCGAGGGGTTTTTGGAATTGGATATCTACCCCTAAAATTAAGGGTAGTTTACTGAAGGGAAAAAAGAGAAAAAGTCGATTTTCTCAAAATCGGCTCTAACGATTTTGATTAAATTTCATTTATGAACATTAATAAATATTCCAAACAAAATGGCTACTCTCAGTATTTCGGCAAAATCGCTTTAAGGGCTCCGGTCTGATGCGTAAATTAACATTTTTTATAATAGCTCCGAAACTATTTGAGATATGAAATTACTTAGCATTACAAATATGTATATATATTTATAATACAAATATTTTATTCGAAACATATTTTTATAAAATAAATAATTTTCATTCTATACGCAATTATAAATATATTTTTAGCTTTTTGGACATTAAAGCTTAAGTATTGCGATTGTAAAAAAAACTAACCTGAAATGTTGATGGATTTCGACGTCTCATGACCCCCCGAACCCTAAAAAATAGTCTTTGCAATGCCCTATGTCTGTGTGTCTATTAAAACTTAAAATTAAGGGTAGTTTACTGAAGGGCAAAAAGAGAAAAAGTCGATTTTCTCAAAATCGGCTCTAACGATTTTGATTAAATTTCATTTATATACATTAATAAATATTCCAAACAAAATGGCTACCCTAAATATTTCGGCAAAATGGTTTTAAGGGCTCCGGTCTGAAGCGTCAATTAACATTTTTTTAAATAGCTCCGAAACTATTTGAGATATGAAATTACTTAGCATTACAAATATGTATATATATTTATAATACAGATATTTTAATCGAAACATATTTTTATAAAATCAATAACTTTCAATCTATACGCAATTATATGAATTTATTAACTTTTTGGACATTAAAGTTTAAGTATTGCGACCGTAAAAAAAAACTAACCTGAAATGTTGATGGATGTCGACGTCTCATGACCCCCCGAACCCTAAAAAATAGTCTTTGCAATGCCGTCTGTCTGTGTGTCTATAAAAACTTAAAATTAAGGGTAGTTTAATGAAGGGCGAAAAGAGAAAAATTTGGTTTTCTCAAAATCTGCTCAAACGATTTTGATTAAAATTCGTATCTAGGCGTTGATTAAGATTATAAATAAACTGGCTATTTTCATTTTTCTATGAAAATGATTTTTAGGGTACTTTACAGAAGCGTTAATTTCCATATCTACACAACTATTGGAGAAACTAAACAAATTATCATTGCAAAATTGTAGGACTATTAGAAATAAAAAACTTTTATTTGACATATATTTTTATAAAAGCAACAGTTTCTGAGATATTTGTAAATATATTAATACAATTTTGTGAACTTTAGTTGTAAACATATACTACTTAAGTCTTAACGCAATAATTCTCCAATGCCATAGAGTAATTAAATATAAGTATCTAAAAAAGTATGTTATTTTTCTTTAAATCTCTTAGGAGAAATGTTTGCATAGCAATGATTTATCTCCATTTTAGACTCAATAGTCAATATTTACATTTTTTTTTTGGTCAAAATGTATAAATGAATAATTAAATATCAATGCGATGACTTGAAGATCTGCAACACCTTATAAAATGTTAAAACTTTAACCAGAATCGAAATTTTAATACGAAGTGTTGACCCTTGTGGAAGACATTAAACTGTTTGAAATGTTCTAAGGTGGACAAAGATGCGCCTCTTTTCTCATTGATTCTATATCATTGTATATTATTTTATGCGTGTTCTTATGTGGAGTGGTGATGATACAGTGTACATTAATCTGTTCAGAAATCTTACGAGTTTATAGAAAGAGAGAGAAAGTCTGTGCGGTGCTCCGTACCATTTATTTTCCTCTTTGATCGAGAAAGCAAGGAACAAATAAAAAATGGACATTCCCTCCTGTGGAATGACGACTGATGAGTTTATTTAAATAAATTGTTTGTATAAAGTTAATGTTTTAAAACTCACTTCGGTGGCCGCATGGTCTAAGGCGCTACTCTCGCAATAGACTAGTTTCCGATGACGGAGAAATCAAGGTTCGATCCCAGTCAGTTTTACTGGGGTGAATTTTCATAAATTGTTTCCCATTCTACCTCCACGAAAATCCTGGTGTTCTTCTTCTAATTTCAACCTCTATCAACCCTAACACACTAGAATAATTAGTGCATAGGCTTAAAACACGAACGGGTAGAAATATGCAGTGCTAAAAATAGTTTTAAATTGCAGTAAAAAGCCTCCAATAATATTTACATTAAATAAGAAACCTCATAATAAATTCTGCTTGGTTTAGATTTTTCCGGCACTATAAGACAGATTTAGCTTTCTCTTTTGCTAGCCTGATCCTCGGGAAATAAACAATCAAAGTTGGCACACTTGTATCGTCTAGCAGTTGTCCATCAAGTTCGGCGGTGACGAATGCTTATTCAGATTTTGATAGCAATGTAAGATATCAAGGTAGCGTTCACAATTCATGATTATCCGTTGTTATTAGTTAATAGAATCATTTGTAATCTCTTGTGTGGCTTAGGAAAGACATTCGACGCATGATCCTTTATCAAATTAGTGTGTATTAAAATAAATATATTATGTTTATTTAAACAAGTCTTTAACCAGCTTAAAGCTAGCCTATACTTGAGTGAAAAATAAGTTTAAACTCATCTATTATTAAAATAAAAATTGGTTGAAAATTTAATCCAATAAAGTTAAAAGTTGTTAATTTTTTTGTAAATTGTTTTACATTGTAATTTTTCATATTATTTAAAGTGAAAAATTACACCTAGAACCTAGACATGGGAATAGAATCCGGGACCTTTGGCTTAATATGACAATGCTATAAAAAAGATACCGAGTTTTATTCCTGTGTTCAGGTGTAATTTTGCAATTTAAAGAATATTATATTTAAATTGAGCTATAACCCTAGTTAACAAATATATTATTTAGCTATTTAATCAATCGTTTATGATTTTCACTATACTTTGTAGTCTGACACCTTAGCTCAGTCGGTATCATGTCCACCTACTGAGTAAAGGGTTCCGGGCTCGATTTCTGGCATGGATGAATATTTATCATTGATGAAAATATGGGTTTACACTTTCACATTGATAAATTAACGACCGTGAACTGGATGTTGTGCCCGTTGTAGTTTTAAGATTGATAATAAGGTATATGAAGCTACGACAGACTTAGCAAGCCGGTAGTGGAAAATATATGAGTTGAATAAAAAGTGACCCAGACCACAGGCTGTAAACAGTAATGGATGTAGACAAAACTATACTTTGTAACGTCATTCAACTATTTCTAATAAATACGCTAATTTTTGTTTTTATAGTTATTTTAATAATATTAACAACTAATTCTAAAGAATAAGGAGGAGAGAGTAATTAAGAACGAATGTACCCACATCATAATAGTAAATATATGGCGAGACCACAGGAAAAATCAATACGCAGTGATGTTTCAAAGAGTACCGACTACAGGTAAAGTACTAAATAAAATTAAAGATGCCCCTATTGAAATAAAAAAGAAGAAAAAGATTCTCTAGTAACACATCTGACATATGTGGGTACATCTCAAATATTATAAAGTCTGCAAGCAAAATGGTAATACTAGTGTGCCAGTTTATAAATACAAATGGACACATTCTTGATGCTTTGTCAAATATTTGATACAGAGAATGCAACTACATTTTTGATGGACTCGACATTGAACTCCGATTGAATATCTATACTACTATTATTTCCTCTCAGAAAATATTAAATATCCCCCTACTATTTCCTTTAGTTGACATTAAGAACCTTTGGGAAGCTTATTTATAAAGACAACACAAACTTGGTTTTATTTTGTGCACCGTTGTCTTACAACACATTTGGCCCACCTGCATATTTACACTGATAGGCTAGGAATGAGAAAGGTATAAGTTTTTTTGGAGGGAGACAAATTAATAAAAAAAAAAAACACATCCTCAGTGTACCCAACAGAGCTTCAAGCCCCGTTCACCCTATCTTTGGCAATCCCGTTTATCGAGAGGGTGATTACTTAGACCAGCGTTTTCAAATTGCACTCTGTGGAGCCCTTGGACTGTCACAGTTATTTCAGGCTCCATGAGGCAATCTTAGATTTTTATTTATTTGTTTTTTATGCTATAAAAATAACATCAGTAATCAGGATGACTATTTTTTTTCCAAAACTGATTAAAAAACAACTGTCAGTGTCAGCTAATTGTCTTTAAAAGAGAAATAACAAATTATAGAAATGTCAATAAACTATACTTTAAATATCCAATTTGAAGCTGGAAAAAATTACAAAATTTTGGGTTTAAATACTCATGTATTACCCTAAAATTAGGAATCAAACTTTTAATATTTTTTTGCTTTTCACAAAAATATATCTTTGTGCGAAAATCTTTTCATTGTATACTGCTACAAAGACTAAATTTAGAAAGTGACTGAATATAAAAGACGATCTGAACTTGGAGGGGAACAACATAAATTAAAATATTGAGGCACTCTGTGATTCAAAGCAAGCCTTCCCGAGCCACTAGTGATTACAATTTTGAATTCAGCAAGTGTAAACTTTTTTCACAAGTAAGTAGATGCAAAATGTATGTTTTTTTGGAATATTTATTCAAGTATCAAGTTCTAAAAGATTTGTAAGGTTTAACTGTTTTTATGTAATGTACATAATATTAGTGTAAATATTGTGCTAGCGCCTTAGCATGTATTTTTCTGGTACAAGGGCTTCTTAGTTAAAAAAAGTTTGGAGATCCTTGCCTTAAAGACTATGTGAACACCAAAGTAGGTATTCTGAAAATTTACAAATGACATCTTGACACGGGAATCGAACCCGGGACCTTTGCTTAGTACGCCAATTTCTACCACTGAGCTATCCAGGAGTCGTTCCCGTGTCCAGGGTATGAGTGAAGAATGACCTTGAGCACGGAACGATTACTGGATAGCTCAGTGTGTAGAGCATTGGCGTACTAAGCCAAAGGTCCCGGTTCGATTCCCGTGTCCAGGTGACATTTTTCAATTTTCAGAATATGATATCTAGATGGTGAATTCCTCTCTAAAATTAATAATAGCTATTTGATTACCAAAGTAGGTGTTTGGTTAGTTAGGTAAAAATCACTTTGATGGTGGAATTATCTAAGACGTCACTATCGTAATAAAATAGACTGCTAACAATGGAGAGATCGGGGTTCAAATCCTGGTCAAATGTACTGAGGTTTTCCTTTACTTAATAATTTCCCACTATCCCACCACGAAAATGCAGGTATACTTATTCTAAATTATATCTTTCTCCTCCATAACACATTAGCGTAATTATTACATAGGTGTGTACACCAAACGGGTAGTAGAACGTGGTGCTAAAAGTAGCTATATGTGAAAATGAAAATTATTGGCTGAAACATGTCCTTCATAATATTTGTTAAATTGTAGACTCGCCTTAACATCTAAACTTTTGCTAGACAAAGATGTAAATCGTATTGGCATTCCATGCAACCTTAGTCAACTTATGTTCTCATTTCCCAAGTGAGACAACTCCCGAGCCTCGTAAACACACTTAAGTTTCCCCCTCAAGTCTCGAGATAAGACTCGCGCACAAGTTGAGCCCATACGGGAGCTACGATAGTCAAGTTGGCAACATGTTTCGGGAACTTATCCACCAGTCCTCGAGGCAGCGCACATAACAGGTGGTTTGTTGGTTGGCTTCCACTTACTGGGGGTGGTGGGGTTGGAGGAAAAGGAACTTTTATATTTGCGTTTAAAAAATGTTTACTACGATTTTATGTTTAACTTGATATTGAAGTTTTAGCATTCCGTTTCTTATTCAAATATATCCTGAATAAAGAGGCGCATAAACCACACTGGTCATTCTTACTTTGAAAAAGTATATCAAATATTTATCTGCAAAAATAAATGGTTAGTTTATTTCTACAAGGATACTCTTTTATTCATAGTTAATAATCAATTAAAATTTTTAGAAATCGATTGAAAAGAAAGATATTAAATGAATAAATAAATAAATTCTTTAAATGAACTGCAAACGTTCTGAAATTGTTTTTATTACTTAACTTTATTGTATATTAAAACAAATTCACTCTTCAGTGTATTTTTTTTATAGGAACAATATTATTTATCAAAATAGTTCCACTTTGGGTAAATGACTTGTGTATGGTAGCAAATTAAAATATAATGACTTGCTTCGGTGGTAGAATGGTATAAACACGTCACTTTTGCAAAATACTGGACAGCCATATTCTATTTAGGTTTACATTGTAAAAAAATAAAAATAAATAAAGAACAAAGTTTTCAAAATATACATTATGCCGATAAAATAAAGATATGTCATCTACTCTTACAACATAAAGAAAGTACACAAGCATGCCCAACATAAGCCCAACGAAATCCTCGAGAGGATCTAATGAGGAGAGGCATTCTATGTTAGAGAAGTAAACGTTATCATCATAAGGTATATTTTTGAAAAAATTGTTTTTAAATATATTTTTTAAGAATAAACATGTGACCTACATTATTATTTGTCAATATAAGGGATTTAAAATAAGTTGACTTTAATGGTCAGGAGACCATCTTATTAAATCCAAATCACTCGTAAATTGTATCCATTCTTTCTCACAAAGAATCACAACGGTAAATTATAAAGGATATTTACACCAAAAATAATATAAATGCACTAAATAAGATCCTAAACCCAAAAATGTTAAATGTTTATTCAAAACGAATTGTTAAATACCGATAAACCACTTTTAATTTATCGTAAAACCTCATAAATTGTTTTGAGAACTTGTTTTTGGAGTAATTTTTGTACTAATTGTTGTGCTACATTTATAAAAACTATAATTATATTTATTTACATTTACTGGTGGTCATGGCGCTAGGCTCGCAACGGACTGAACGGACGATGACAAGGTAGTTGAAGTGTGGAAGATCAGCCGGCAGCACTAGAATAGTTTTACACTCGTAATTTTGACACTATATTTTTCATATATTCTCTCCCTACACTGACCATCCATAACCCTGGGATTAAACAGCTAATAAAGGTTGTGTTAAACATTATAAAATTATTAATATGACTAAAAAATAAATGGATCATAGTAATAATATCGTCGTATGAAACACTAAAGTTAAATTTTAGCCACGTCAAGATTAGCTATTGACACATTCTTGATCCTCATCATGGCTGCCAACACTTTATGAAAGTAAATTACTAAAAATATTAAAAACAAATATTAAAAATTAATAAGTTATAGATAAAAGTTTCACAAAATAAAAAGAGGATTTATTTCTCTTTACTAGTTGAGGTCAAACGTATTGTTTGACCTACCTAGAAGATCTACTTTTTTTTCTTCTCAAAAACATTAGCAAAATATCTTATGATTAATAAATTGTTTATTTTATCCGTGAAGAAAGGTAAAACTGTAGTCAATGAGCGCCATGACAAAAAACCAACTTTGAAATAATAGGCCCTCTTATATTTCTCTTTTATTTATGTACAAATTGTAAGAAATATTCTTGATTATCATAAAATTATCAAAGTAGTTATATTTTTGTAAATATTTCAGAAATGTTGGGGAGTATCTGGTAGCTATCACAAATATAGCTACCGGTACGAATGAAAATTAACAATTTTATCCTTGTATTTTCTTAATAAATAGCTTACATAATATTTTTCTACTGTAGCTAATATTTTTTTTTACTCACCATGGTTTATTATGCAGAAACTCGAGCACTGGAAATTCTTACTCGAGAAATTATGGAAATATAATCATAATATCACTCACCTGGAACAATAAACGGACAAAAAAGAACGTTAGAGAACGTGATTTCTACCGTATATGAAAAGAAGCAGATAATAAAACATGGTATTGGATTGAGAAAATATTCCTTAGAGTAAATATTATTTTTAAAAAAGGTAATTTTTAATTTACAGCAATTGACCTATTTTAAAAAGCTATACATATTCTTGTTCGTCACAAACATAAAGGCCTACAGGGTTTTATTGAGAGGAGGGAATGTTAGAGAGTTATGCTCTCAAGACTTTTAAAATTGTATTAGGCAACCCACAAACTTTATATCTTTTTTATCTTACAATAAAGACATTTATTAAAAACTCGTGAGATTGATAAAACGAAAAAAAACATTATTGCAAAAACACTCATCAAAATACTATAAATGAAATAATATACACAGTTACAGAAAAATTGAAAAAAAGAGGAGCAGCTCTGTCCACCAAAGAGCATAACAATCAAATTAAATTTTCAAAGAACTCCATAATGTATATAAGTATGTTTGATTATTGCTCAGAAACTATCGATTTTTAAAATACATTTTAAACGAAAGATTTTAATTTTTAATAGTACAGTACAACCTTACAGAGATAAATTAGTTCTTATCTGAAATAGTGGCGGGAATATGATACAAATTGGAGATTTATGCGAAAATAAAGCACCACCTAAGGAATTTTTTTATGGGAAAACGAGAATTGCCATTTTGTTTGTAATGTTGAACAGTGCCTGAATACAAAATTTAATCAAAATAGTTATAGTGAATTTAGAAAAATAGTTTTTCTCTCTTTTTTCCTTTTTGTAAACTACTTTTAATTTTAGGGTTGGTTACCTAATATCAAAAATTCCTCGGGGAAGCTTTATAAAAACCCGAGATACCAAGTTCTAGCCCGATCGGTAAAATTGTTTCGGCTCTAATCTGAGACTTAGACAGACAAATGGCATCTCAAAAATAACTTTTTTGATTTCAGGAGATCATGAAATGTCGACATTAATCAAAATCTCTAGTTCGATTTTTTGAAGATAAAAATTCTTCTATCTTCGAGGGGTCGATATAAAATTAATATAGTGGGAAATTAAATGGTAGGGAAATAAATAAAAATAGAATTAATATCAATATTTTAGAGAATTTTTTTCCCCTTGAATCCCACTTAATGATTTTTTTTTGGTATTAATTAACAATATATTACAATAATTTAAAATAATGAATTAACAGTGTAGTCACTGGACTTTAGAAAATAATTAAATTCATTAAAATAATCATTATTATGTTTATTATTATTAGGTCTTATGTCTCACTACCGGTCCATTTCTTTTGTTAGTGAACTTAGACCGCCAATACGCCCTGTCCTCTGCCTCCTTCTTCAGCTCCCAGAATTTTCTTCTTTTCTTTAAGTCCGCCAATATTAGAGTCTTCGTTCTTCCTAAGCTCCTTATTCCTTCAAATATTTCCCCCTATGACGTTGTACAGAAGACAGTTCCCCCTAAGAATGTGTCCGATCCAGTTTGCTTTGTACCGAAGAATTATGTTCAAAATTGTTCTCTTCTCACACACTTTTATTAAGACTTCTTTATTTGTCACCCTGTCTGTCCACCTGATTTAATCAAGTCTTCTCCAACACCACATTTCAAAGCTCTCAAAGTTTTTTTTCCAATTTCCTAAGAGTCCAATATATTCATGCTTAGTTATAATTTATTATAATTAAAATTAAGTGTTAAAATTATAAAACTAGTATAGGTTAGATTCTACTTTAGAGAGAAACTAGTATTAGTCAAAACACCATTGCAGTTTATATAAGCATTGATGAATATATACATATACATATACATTGTATTAAGGAAGTATACACATTTAAAAGGAGAATGAGTTGGTGGTTTAGGTGTGACTTCGATTAACATTTATGTTTTGATTAACCAATATTTATGTTAACTTCAACAGTGTTGAGTATATACAACGTGAATTAACATATAATCCACTCCTTCCTCTCCATACATTCATGCTGTTCGTAACTTTAAACTCTTATTTTGACTGATAGCTAATAAATAAAATAAACAAATATTTTTTTTGAGATGCATATTTTGTTGTTATGAATTTTAATATCTCTCAACCAGTTTTTAAACAGGAGGTTTGAGTAATGTATAATGTGCCTGGCCTCAGAAGATGGGGTTCAATATAAACCTGATCCACTCCAGTGGCGGCATGGTTTAAGGTGTTACTCTCGCTGTAGACTAGACTACTGATGATGGCCGATGGGGTATCAAGGTTCAAATTTCGATCGGGTGTACTGAGATTTTTTTCAAATGGTTTTTCACTCTGTCACACGCAAATGCGAGTACTCGTCATATCAATATAAGCTTCTTCATCCTAAAACCATTAGCGTAATTAGTACATAAGAGTATAAACCGAACGGGCTGTAAGATACGGTGCTAATAAAAATACACTGGCTAGATTGAAACTAGTTCTAGTTGTGTTTTTACATAATCATGCCAGGCGAATATAAATACACCTCTGTTTACCTATATCTCAAGTAATAATACAATTTTTTTCCAACAAGTAATTTTAAAGAGGTTACAATCAGTCAAGTCGATATTTCAAACAATTTTAATGCGCCTAATAATCTACTCACTACACTACCCGCCACACAAACAAGTTCAACGGGAAGGCCTAGTCCAAGGCGTTGTGCTTGATGGAAACTACTCTGGAAGACAATAATCCAATTTTCACAGGGATAACCTTATCCGACAACTAGAAAAGTTTATAAATCTACTCTCACTCATTAATACGTCAAGTCAGGTTATTTGTAGCTGTTATATCTGATATCAAGTAAAATATCTATAAAATTGCATTTACAATTTAATAAAATTGAATCATTATTGTTGACCGTAAAAAAAGTGTGTTTTTTCTTAGAGGATCTTTCTATGAAAAGTAGTATTTACACTAGTCTACAACAGCTGAGGGAAGTGCAGCTGCTATGAAGTATAGATCACCATATCTTTCCCTCGGCCAGCTGGTAGACAAATCTCTTCGATTGTTAAACATGAGGATTGAGTTTAAGAGCGAAAAACGACTCACATCCTTGACGATCCATCGTTTCAACATTCGTGGTGTTTCCAGCAAGTGTGGAACACCCCAATTACAGTACAAGAGAATGGCAACGTTGTAATAAATCATTCACGATAAATTTAACTTCATGGTAATTGAAAATGTGTTAAAAACTTCTCTTGATCTAATTTTTCTTGTTCTGCAAATTAACAGTTAATAATATAAACTGATTTGAATAGTAGAATTAACACAAGAATATTTGAGAGGCAGACGTGGGTGGAACCGATTTTATATTTTCAGAAATGCTCAAAGCTAGTCTAGACAAACTATATACCCTACATTAGTGTATTTTTCCCCCTATTTTAGATGGTGTACTCCCTAATTCGTAAACACTTAACCCAATTTAACCCTGATTTTATCCCAAAAATAAAATACATTAATTAACTAGTCATACTAAGTTTTCTTAAAATGTAATCACTTAGCATAGGAAGGAAATGTGCTAATTTCTACCACCCTCGGGTATGGTATTGTGATCTTCAAATATCGAGCTCTAGATTTTTATGAATATCAACATTCATGACCCCTGAAACTGAATAAAAGATGTTTTGCAATACAGTCTGTCTGTTACTGGGACTAAAGCAGAAATCATTTTACCGATTAAGCTAAAACTTGGTATCTAGGTGATTTAATAAGAGAGGTATTTTTGAAACTATTTAAATAACCCTAAAGCTTAGGGTAGTTTACTTAAGAGTGAAAAGAGAAAAACTAAATTCTCTAAAATTAGCTCTAACAATTTTTATTAAATTTAGTATTTATTTAACACTAAGAACAAAGTGGTAATTATCATTTTCCCATATAAAAATTTGAAGGTACTCGAGCGGAAACTTCTAATTTTGATTATATCTCTGAAATTAGTTGAGATACGAAATAAATTAGAATAGAAAAGAATTAGTAAGTTACACTGAAAAATTAAAAACTTTATTTGAATTAAATTTTTAAAAATCCTACAGTTCATGAGACATTGGCAAATATATATTTTTGGATTTATGTTGAGAAATTAATTTTTATGCATTTTTGGTGACCATATGTATTACTTTTTCCTCAATATGTCTCTGTAACAGTATATACTATTTTATTTATGTTTTTTAGAGGATTACTTCTGCAACAACGTCTATTATTATTTTCGTTTCACGTATCTCACGAGATTTGAGTAAATATCTCCATTTTTAGGCAAAGAAGTGAGAAATGTTTTGCAGTGTATCGTGGATACTATTTACTTACCAAAACACTTCTTTAATTAATTTAATCTTTAGTTAACTATTTCACGTGTAAGGCTTCAAAAATCAATATACATATTTTAGCCCAGTAAAAACCTTTATAAACAAACCTGTTACTTAGTTAATATATATTTGTAACTTAGGCATAAAAATACAGAGAAAGCATTATAGAAAATTCAAAATCTATATTTTATTGAAAATACATATCTAATAAGAGCTCCGAGTTTGTTTCAAAAGATAACATTATTTTGTATTTTATTTAGTTCATTTTAGGTTAGCTTGGATAAAAATAAAATGTCACCATTACTACATTATTTTTGCCGATCCCTAATAATTAAGTAGCTTACCCAAAGTTTGAAACCCCCTCCTTAAGTACACCAAGTTTATAGTTCCATAATATACTCGTTTAACCTAGTTCTTTGAAGGCATTAGTTCTTTCAACACACTATCTAGTGTGATACTGGCCATTGAACTCGTCTAGTCACTTTGCAACGGGGGTGATTTTAGCTAAGCGTCCACAATGTTAGTTCGTCGGAGAGGCACGGTTAGGCGAGGCGCTAGTAGGTTTTGTCCCCTCCATTCTGGACTAGTATACCAGTCATTGTGTAGGATTTTAGTAATATTACTGGAGATAGTGACGAGTAGTGATGAGGAAGGTTTTATTTTGCGGCAGTGGTGGATGAAGAGGAGGAAGAGAAAGCACTAAAAGGGAAGATGTGGGTTCATGAAATTAACACAAAAAGATTTACCTCCGGAAAATCTTTAAAAATTAATTTGTATGTATCAATTAAACTAACTTAACTACAAGTGCGATTATTTTAAAGGCACTGTTTATTGGACTGCTGTTTCAAAAAATTCAAAACTGTTAGGCACCTGTTGACTGGTGTGCTGATCTATTGATAACGTCTCTACGTGGTTGACTACGAATCCTTCCGAACGCATTCGAAGATTCCCGAAACAGATTAATTCCGATTCACTCTCCCGTTCATTGAGTCGGCAGAGAGTTAACAGAGCGGTGCGGTGCTGTGCGACGCCGACCTCAACAAGTCCCAGACATTTTACCAAAGTGGCTCTGGCCCACTCCGCTCCACTCTACCTCCCTAATGGACACAGCTCTATTCATTCTCATGCATTTTGTTTGGAGACCGTTTTATCCGCGCCGCTTCACCCCACCGACCTAGTGGACGCTCAGATTTATTTGGATTGCAACTTAATGTAAGCTGGAAATAGCACACGAATACAAATTAAGTGCTCAAACAGAAATTAAATAATTACATATTGGCTACTGCCACAATTATAATTATCAATTAAGGCCTTTATAATCCAATCGCACAAAAACAAATGGTTAGTTTTAAGAAAATGCACCAACATACGTCTAGAAAGAGCATGGGAAACCCGAATTGAAAATAACAATGCGCGAAACAACAGCAGGTTAGTCCAAATCAGTTGTTATACGTTTTGAACGTGAGTTCATCTGTGGTTCTCTGATGACAGGTAGGCTGGGGTTTGAATTCCAGTGATTTACCACCCTGCTTAAAATTGTGTGTATTTCTTCAAAATTTCCGTTGTCCTCATTGCTACTAAGCTATTACAATTAAATGCGTACATCCATAACGGGGAGTATAATGTGAAACAAAAATCCACAACAACAGAAGCAACAAGTTAAGGTTATTCAATCATAGAATTTTGTTGAAACTATGACCCATAAGTCTAAAGAGTTATAGTTTGATTTTAAAATGAGTTGGAGTCCATGGGCTGGAAACCTCTGTATCTTAAAAACACGTCGTTATCAGTTTATTAGAGATGAGAACCAAAAGTCTTCCCTATATGAGAAGTATTTAGCTGCGTAGTATATCAATTTTATATTTTTGAATAAATTGGTCATTTAACTTTAAATTGAGGAATGTAATGAGTAGGTAAAAGTAAAAAATATGCTGCTATAACAGTAATTTGAGCTAGTATGAAAGTGACTCGTGTTTAGCAGGAGATGAAATATCGATGGGAAAAAACGTGGCCTTTAAAAATGTTTAGCTTCCCTAGAGGCTATTAAAATAAAAAAGAGAAAATAATTATTATGATTTTAAATATGATATACAGATGAGGGAGGATTATTTTACCCAAATTCCGAAACTTGTGTTTCTCTATATTCAAAAATATAACACTTGTGATCGATATTGTTCAATGAAACGAGATAAAAAAAGTTATTTATTCCTGAAAGCATTTACATTTCATATGACACCCTAATAAGGACAGTGATTATGTTCACACTTGTAAACAAAGTGCCTACCCTTATGAAAATCTATACTAAAAACTATCAAAAAAACTAGTGAGATTTCAGTGGGTAAATTTGGACAAACTACAAGTTGATACTACCAAACAAAACTATAGGTTTTCAGCCACCAGGTTTCTTACATCAATCCACTCCTATTTTGCAGCTAAGGGTGAGACTCTTTGTTTAAATGATGAACATATAGAGGCCTAAGGTCAAACTTGTATCATCTTTAAGGATCAACAATTAAATACTGTAAATTTGACATTTTTCATCTTAATAAAAGCCCTCCCAAAAAAAAATATTGATTCAGGGAAAGTTCAAAATCATGTCTTCATCTGAGCATTGTTTCCTGTCTCCAGCTAGTTCAGATTAGTATATTGACCCCATCTTCCTCATCTCTTTCAGCATTCTTCCTACTTCATTCTTCTACTCCTGCTCGCACTCCCTCTGAGTTGCTCTTCCCGCCTCTTTCTTAGTCTTCTTCCCATACCTTATATCTCCAACATTCCCTTGATCTGTCCATACCACCTCATTCAGTCCCTGTACATCCATCTGCTCATTCCCTTACGACCTAATTTCCTATTCTCCCCCTCTCCTTGTGACACCGAAAAACTCATTTTATTAGTTTGGATAAATTTAGATACAATTAACACTGCAGATACACAAATAATCGTAATTAAAATCAATAAACTATAAAAGGTGGTTCAACTGTCCCAATTATTGTTATTTACAATATAAAAAAAACTACTGCTTTTTCAAATAGTTCACATGGGTATTTCTATGTATAAACACATATGATTTTAATTTATTTCTATCCTGCTGAGTTTGAACCAAAAATCAATTCTATTATAATTTAAGGTAGAGGTGCTTTATTGCTTCTCTGTTCTTAATCGTATATGATGTAATTTTATTTTGTTAGAGAAAATAATAACTAATCGGTCTCGTGGTCTAGTAATCAGCGTCCCTGGCCACTGACTAGAGGGCCAGGGTTCGATTCCTTGTTGATACCTTGGGAAATTTTCTCTAAAAGCGGAACTCTGCCCCAAAACAAGTAAAGCATAAGGTCTTACAATAGTTGTATGCTTAAGCAGTTTTATAAAAATATTATTAAATAGTTGGTCATACTGGTATATCCAAACTTATAAATAAAAAAGTTATTTAGTTGGTCTATTAATTAATCATAGGGTGCTGTGTATCAGGAGGTATTATTTTTTTTTTCCTTTGCAAAAGCTATTTATTTTTTGCGAAAAAAAGGTTAAGGTCACTCCATGCAATTTCTAGATTAATTTTTAACTAGTGTGAACATTTGCATGACATCTCATTACTCAACCCTAGTGAGTAATGCTTTTGAGTTATTCGTTAATTTTTTTTTTTTTTTTAATTTTAGTAGCCTTTCATTTTATTCACAGTAGTTTTGCGGGTGTAATAACAATATTAAATTAGGGAATTTTTCTTGTATTAAAAAGAGTTGATTAAATATCCAGGTATTATGTTCTGTACCCAGTGTTTTTTTTAAACTCTCTACTTTTCTAATTACTCTAAATTACAGCTTTCATTAACACACTAGCTCACCATAATAAAATAAATGCAATGATTTAAATTATTTCATATTCATAACCTATAAAATTATTTTAGAGCAAAGAACATTAAATTATTCAAATAAGCTATATATATATATATATATATATATATATATATATATATATATATATATATATATATATATATATATATATATATATATATATCCGCGGAACACCTTTTGGGAAACGCTGTACTATGATATATAATCAATGAGAAAAGAGTCTCATCTTTGTCCACCTAAGAGCATTTCAAACAGTTTAATGTCTTCCACAAGGGTCAACACTTCGTATTAAAATTTCAATTTCTGGTTAAAGTTTTAACATTTTATAAGGTGTTGCAGATCTTCAAGTCATCGCATTGATATTTAATTATTCATTTATACATTTTGACCAATAAAAAATGTAAATATTGACTATTGAGTCTAAAATGGAGATAGAACATTGCAATGCAAACATTTCTCCTAAGAGCTTTAAGGAAAAATACCATACTTTTACTTTCTCTCTATCTTATAGGTAGAGAAAGTATGGTGATCGTCAAAAAATTCGAACTCGAGATTTTGATGAATTTTGTCGTTTCATGACTTCCTGAAACAGAAAAAGTGGTTTTTGAATTTCCGTCTGTCTGTCTGTCTGTCTGTCTGTCTGTCCGTCTGTCTGTCTGTCTGTACCTCCAACTAGAGCCTAAACTATTTTACCGATTGAGCTGAAACTTGATATCTAGGGTTTTCATGGGGTTGCCCCGAGGGGTTTTTGGAATTGGATATCTACCCCTAAAATTAAGGGTAGTTTACCGAAGGGAAAAAAGAGAAAAAGGCGATTTCCTCAAAATCGGCTCTAACAATTTTGATAAAATTTCATTTATGAACATTAATAAATATTAAAAACAAAATGGCTACTCTCAATATTTCGGCAAAATGGCTTTAAGGGCTCCGGTCTGATGCGTAAATTAACATTTTTTATAATAGCTCCGAAACTATTTGAGATATGAAATTACTTAGCATTACAAATATGTATATATATTTATAATACAAATATTTTATTCGAAACATATTTTTATAAAATCAATAATTTTCAATCTATACGCAATTATATATATATTTTTAGCTTTTTGGACATTAAAGCTTAAGTATTGCGATCGTAAAAAAAACTAACCTGAAATGTTGATGGATTTCGATGTCTCATGACCCCCTGAACCCTAAAAAATAGTCTTTGCAATGCCGTCTGTCTGTGTGTCTATTAAAACTTAAAATTAAGAGTAGTTTACAGAAGGGCAAAAAGAGAAAAAGTCGATTTTCTCAAAATCGGCTCCAACGATTTTGATTAAATTTCATTTATAAACATTAATTAATATTCCAAATAAAATGGCTACCCTCAATATTTCGGCAAAATGGCTTTAAGGGCTCAGGTCTGATGCATCAATTAACATTTTTTAAAATAGCTCCGAAACTATTTGAGATATGAAATTACTTAGCATTACAAATATGTATATATATATTTATAATAGAGACATTTTATCCGGAATTTTTTTTTATAAAATCAATAACTTTCAATATATACGCAATTATATGAATTTTTTTAACTTTTTGGACATTAAAGTTTAAATATTGCGACCGTAAAAAAAACTAACCTGAAATGTTGATGGATGTCGACGTCTCATGACCCCCCGAACCCTAAAAAATAGTCTTTGCAATGCCGTCTGTCTGTATGTCTATAAAAACTTAAAATTAAGGGTAGTTTACTGAAGGGCGAAAAGAGAAAAATTTGGTTTTCTCAAAATCTGCTCAAACGATTTTAATTAAAATTCGTATCTAGGCGTTGATTAAGATTATAAATAAACTGGCTATTTTCATTTTCCTATGAAAATGATTTTTAGGGTACATTACAAAAGCGTTAATTTCCGTATCTCCACAACTATTGGAGAAACTAAACAACTTATCATCGCAAAATTGTAGGACTATTAGAAATAAAAAACTTTTATTTGACATATATTTTTATAAAGCAGTTTCTGAGATATTTGCAAAATATATTAATACAATTTTGTGAGCTTTAGTTGTAAACATATACTACTTAAGTCTTAACGCAATAATTCTCCAATGCCATAGAGTAATTAAATATAAGTATCAAAAATAGTATGTTATTTTTCCTTAAATCTCTTAGGAGAAATGTTTGCATAGCAATGATCTATCACCATTTTAGACTCAATAGTCAATATTTACATTTTTTATTGGTCAAAATGTATAAATGAATAATTAAATATCAATGCGATGACTTGAAGATCTGCAACACCATATAAAATGTTAAAATTGTAACCAGAAATCGAAATTTTAATACGAAGTGTTGACCCTTGTGGAAGACATTAAACTGTTTGAAATGCTCTTAGGTGGACAAAGATGCGCCTCTTTTCTCATTGATTATATATCATTGTATATTATTTTATGCGTGTTCTTATGTGGAGTGGTGATGATACAATGTACATTATTCCGTTAAGAAATCTTACGAGTTTGTAGAAAGTCTGTGCGGTCTGCCGTACCATTTATTTTAGATACTTATATTTAATTACTCTATGACATTGGAGAATTATTGCGTTAAGACTTAAGTAGTACATGTTTACAACTAAAGCTCACAACATTGTATTAATATATTTGCAAATATCTCAGAAACTGTTGCTTTTATTGAAATATATGTCAAATAAAAATTTTTATTTTTCTAATAGTCCTACAATTTTGAAATGATAAGTTGTTTAGTTTCTCAAATAGTTGTGGAGATACGGAAATTAACGCTTCTGTAAAGTACCCTAAAAATCATTTTCATAGGAAAATGAAAATAGCCAGTTTATTTATAATCTTAATCAACGCCTAGATACGAATTTTAATCAAAATCGTTTGAACAGATTTTGAGAAAACCAAATTTTTCTCTTTTCACCCTTCAGTAAACTACCCTTAATTTTAAGTTTTAATAGACACACAGACAGACGGCATTGCAAAGACTATTTTTTAGGGTTCGGGGGGTCATTAGACGTCGACATCCATCAACATTTCCAGTTTTTTTTTACGGTCGCAATACTTAAGCTTTAATGTCCAAAAAGTTAAAAAAATTCATATAATTGCGTATATATTGAAAGTTATTGATTTTATAAAAATAAATTTCGGTTAAAATATCTGTATTATAAATATATATACATATTTGTAATGCTAAGTAATTTCATATCTCAAATAGTTTCGGAGCTATTATAAAAAATGTTAATTGACGCATCAGACCGGAGCCCTTAAAGTCATTTTGCCGAAAAATTGAGGGTTGCCATTTTGTTTGGAATAATTATTGATGTTTAAAATGAAATTTAATCAAAATCGTTAGAGCCGATTTTGAGAAAATCGACTTTTTCTCTTTTTTCCCTTCAGTAAACTACCCTTAATTTTAAGTTTTAATAGACACACAGACAGACGGCATTGCAAAGACTATTTTTTAGGGTTCGGGGGGTCATGAGACGTCGAAATCCATCAACATTTCAGGTTAGTTTTTTTTACGATCGCAATACTTAAGCTTTAATGTCCAAAAAGTTAAAAAATATATATATAATTGCGTATAGATTGAAAACTATCGACTTTATAAAAATATGTTTCGAATAAAATATTTGTATTATAAATATATACATATTTGTAATGCTAATTAATTTCATATCTCAAATAGTTTCGGAGCTATTATAAAAAATGTTAATTTACGCATCAGACCGGTGCCCTTAAAGCCATTTTGCCGAAATATTGAGAGTAGCCATTTTGATTGGAATATTTATTAAAATTCATAACTGAAATTTAATTAAAATCGTTATAGCCGATTTTGAGAAAATCGACTTTTTCTCTTTTTTCCCTTCTGCAAACTACCCTTAATTTTAGGGGTAGATATCCAATTCCAAAAAACCCTCGGGGCAACCCTATGAAAACCCTAGATATCAAGTTTCAGCTCAATCGGTAAAAAAAATTAGGCTCTAGTTGGAGGTACAGACAGACAGACAGACAGACGGAAATTCAAAAACCACTTTTTCGGATTCGGGAAGTCATGAAACGTCAAAATTCATCAAAATCTCGAGTTCGATTTTTTTGACGATCACCATACTTTCTCTAACTGTAAGATAGAGAGAAAGTAATAACATACTTTTTTTAGATACTTACTCATATTTAATTACTCTATGGCATTGGAGAATTATTGCGTTAAGACTTAAGTAGTATATCTTTACAACTAAAGCTCACAAAATTGTATTAATATATTTGCAAATATCTAAGAAACTGTTGCTTTTATAAAAATATATGTCAAATAAAAGTTTTTACTTTCTCTCTATTTTACAGGTAGAGAAAGTATGGTGATCGTCAAAATAATCGAACTCGAGATTTTGATGAATTTTGACGTTTCATGACTCCCTGAATCCGAAAAAGTGGTTTTTGAATTTCCGTCTGTCTGTCTGTCTGTACCTCCAAATAGAGCCTAAACTATTTCATCGATTGAGCTGAAACTTGATATCTAGGGTTTTCATAGGGTTGCCCCGAGGGGTTTTTGGAATTGGATATCTACCCCTAAAATTAATGGTAGTTTACTGAAGGGAAAAAAAAGAAAAAGTCAATTTTCTCAAAACCGGCTCCAACGATTTTGATTAAATTTCATTTATGAAAATTAATAAATATTCCAAACAAAATGTCTACTCTCAATATTTCGACAAAATGGCTTTAAGGGCTCCGGTCTAATGCGTAAATTAACATTTTTTATAATAGCTCCGAAACTATTTGAGATATGAAATTACTTAGCATTACAAATATGTATATATATATTTATAATACAAATATTTTATTCGAAACGTATTTTTATAAAATCAATAATTTCCAATCTATACGCAATTATATATATATTTTTAACTTTTTTGACAATAAAGCTAAAGTATTGCGATCGTAAAAAAAACTAACCTGAAATTTTTATGGATTTTGACGTCTCGTGACCCCCCGAACCATAAAAAATAGTCTTTGCAATGCCGTCTGTCTGTGTGTCAATTAAAACTTAAAATTATGTGTAGTTTACTGAAGGGCAAAAAGAGAAAATTCGATTTTCTGAAAATCAGCTCTAACGATTTTGATTAAATTTCATTTATAAACATTAATAAATATTCCAAACAAAATGGCTACCCTCAATATTTCGGAAAAATGGCTTTAATGGCTCCGGTCTGATGCGTCAATTAACATTTTTTATAATAGCTCCGAAACTATTTGAGATATGAAATTACTTAGCATCACAAATATATATATATTTATAATACAAATATTTTAACCGAAACATATTTTTATAAAATCAATAACTTTCAATCTATAGGCAATTATATTAATTTTTTAACTTTTTGGACATTAAAGTTTAAGTATTGCGACCGTAAAAAAAAAACTAACCTGAAATGTTGATGGATGTCGACGTCTCATGACCCGCCGAACCCTAAAAAATAGTCTTTGCAATGCCGTCTGTCTGTGTGTCTATAAAAACTTAAAATTAAGGGTAGTTTACTGAAGGGCGAAAAGAGAAAAAATTGGCTTTCTCAAAATCTGCTAAAACGATTTTGATTAAAATTCGTATCTAGGCGTATATTAAGATTATAAATAAACTGGCTATTTTATTTTTCCTATGAAAATGATTTTTAGGGTACTTTACAGAAGCGTTAATTCCCGTATCTCCACAACTATTTGAGAAACTAAACAACTTATCATTGCAAAATTTTAGGACTATTAGAAATAAATAAATGGTACGGCGCACCGCACAGACTTTCTCTCTCTTTCTATAAACTCGTAAGATTTCTGAACGGAATAATGTACATTGTATCATCACCACTCCACATAATAACACGCATAAAATAATATACAATGATATATAATTAATCAATGAGAAAAGAGGCGCATCTTTGTCCACCTAAGAACATTTCAAACAGTTTAATGTCTTCCACAAGGGTCAACACTTCGTATTAAAATTTCGATTTCTGGTTAAAGTGTTAACATTTTATAAGGTGTTAAAGATCTTCAAGTCATCACATTAATATTTAATTATTCATTTATACATTTTGACCAATAAAAAATGTAAATATTGACTATTGAGTCTAAAATGGAGATAGATCATTGTTATGCAAACATTTCTCCCAAGAGCTTCAGGGAAAAATAACATACTTTTTTAGATACTTATATTTAATTACTTTATGGCATTGGAGAATGAGTTTGAGTTTCGTACCCATAAACTGCTTTAAGTATTACAATTTGGTCTGCAATATTTATAAAATAATTAATACCAATATAGGTCTATTACCAAACCTATAGGGTAGTAGCTTAAGCCTGAAACTTTTTTCGGGTGCACCATAGCAGTACATTTTATATACCTTTTTATTCTAATCTAATACCGTGAAAATGTGAACTAAAACTATTATGAGATCACTGTAGATGTGACCATATAAAATAAATATATATCTATAAGCATGTGAATAAATATATAGACCTAAATAAATATGCTTAGATATAAACAACCCAAAATAGGTCCTAGACCCCGGCGAGTATTGATTAAATCATGAATGTGTATATATATAAATATAGCACAGCATATTTATACGTAATAAATAAGATCGGGAACTTACTTCCAACAGCATTCATCCTTGCAAGCACAGTTTTAAGATTCATGTTTTAATCTTTAAATTACTCTGCAGCAGAGAATTGATAGGTTACGGTACCACACTTTAACAACTTCCTGCTATGGTTTAAAAATGGTCAAAATGGGTTTATTTCTAATAAATTCTAAGTAGCCAATAGAAAAACAATTTTACTCGTCGGGGAATTCAAAGATACACAACACTTTTCAAAATTAAATGCCATCTTCAACAAAACAATAACTCAAGGAGACACGATGGATATTGGATACTAACTAGAAAGTAGAAATAAGATATAAAGCTAATGGTGGCTGGAAATTAAGACTCTTAGATAGAAACAAATACTTTATAATACGTACTGTACTGTGCATAATTATTTTAGTTCATCTAACATTTAATATGAATAATATTTAAATTAAATGTGATATAACAAATAATCTTAAATAGATTTCCTCTTAATATTTATTTTATTACTATGTAGTAGGTATTCGTCTTAGATTTATTGGTATGTCCGGTCGAAGTTAAATACAAATAATTAATTAATTGCCTTATATTGGTATTTAATATTTGGTTGGGACCTCTTATTTTATCGTGATTTTTTTGGCATCGTGTCTCACTAACTGTTCAGGCTCCAAGCTTATGTACTAAAATTACTCTAATGGTTTTAAGGATTACGAATATTATATTTGTAGGAAGTGTACCCACATTTGCGTGGCGGGAGAGTGGAAAACAATTTTGGGAAAAGCTCCCTCAGTACACTTGACCACCTGACCGAGATTCGAACCTTGATCTCCCCGTCATCAGCAGTCTAGCCTACTCCAATAGTAACGTGTTAGGCCACGTGACCACCTAAGCGGGTTATCGTTTTGTTCAAATGTTGTAAAATTTTACAAATTGTATACATTTTTATGTGTTGAATTTTATTGTTTATTAATTTTTTGAAACTTTGTAAACTTGTTTTTTTTCACCTTTATAAAATTTTACCCCCTCTTTATTTTTTCCTAAAGTTAAATATTTAATGATAATTACTTACCTAATCTGGAATGTTTATATATGTACAAGCCAACGAGTTCTTAATTATTTTAAACGATAAAATACAATCAAAAAATATAGAATTAATGTAGCCTAATTTATAAATTATTTAAATTTAGTGTTTACTCTTAACAAAATAGAGTTTATATTTTATTAATATTAACCTTAAACATAATTATAGTCTTTAGTAAAATTTTAAAATTGTTTTGATAGTGACAAACCAAGGTAGTGCTTAATTTTAAAATGAATAACCTCAATAAATAAAAAAAACTATACATCCCTGTGGTAAACTTTAAACAATTTATTTACTAATGAACATATAAGTAGTTTTCTTTTCACTACAGACAATTCAATACTATTTTTAAAATACTGGTGACCTGGTGGTCTAGGGGTAAGGTGTCAGATTTCTGTGTTGGGGATCTGGAGTTCAATCGTCAGTCCTGGCACAGATTTATCTGATTACCAAACCCTTCCTTCACCTCTGACAAGACGTGTATTAATCACAACTTGTGAATGTGAGGAATGCTAGGCCTCCACCTTGGTTCGTATTCCACGTTAAACTGTAGGTCCTCTATTTCATCTCACGATCACCCTACCATTGCACATTAGCGTAAGTGCGTATAACCCGAACGGGTAGTAAGATGCGGTGTTAATAATAATAATAATAGATTCTAAAATACTACTAAACTCAGTAGTATTCCAAAAATACTATAGGTTTTCTGTAGTTAATTTTCATAAGGTTAAAGTCAGCCACTAGGGTGGATATTGATGAATCTCCGCATGCATCACTGCGGTTGGCTAAACGAGTCGACTTGATCCTTCCCACACATGACCGAGTCCGGCTCCATAACGTGTTCGATCTTTCAACTCGTCCATGGAGTCGATCCGTGAATTCGGACCCCCAGCAGATCAAGAAACACAACTCGTCTTTCTCCACGAACGATTTAGTTTCGTTGGAGTCTCGTATGATACAAATTTGATGGCTCCATGGGATTGAACTCAAGCATGTGTGTCTATCTTAGTCTAATGAACCACATGACTACGGTATATTTGCTAGGGACGTCACCTACTTGAAGGGAATTACACTCGCTCTGCTTTAATTCTTATGAGAATCGCATTATTGAATTTTCAAAACAACTTAAACCTTTCTACAATTATATTTTAGTTTTGTGCTATGACCAAAATAAAAAAATACTTTATCTGGTTGAGAAAGGCTAGGTCTTTGTTAATGAATGTATTATTTTTCATGAATAGGTAATTGAAAAGGAGATAATTTTCACTTTAAAAATAATTAAAAAACATTTTTATATCTCAAAATTCTAAGATTTAATCGCTTTGGGGATATATGTTGATACCCCTACCACCATTTTGGCCCGAACCATATTTTGGAATAACGATCCACTTTTAAAATAATGTAGGATTTATGAATGTCTGCAACGCGACTTAACACTTTGATTTTTGTAAAATTTACGCCATCGGGCGTCTTCATATAGGGTTAAGTTGGTCAATCGAACATAAAAAGTGTTTTAAAAGGGTGTTCCCCTGCCCTTCCGGTAATGGTAAATGGTACTGTCCGTTTAATTGCTTGCTGTGATTTTCCATCTGCGGGTTTCACACGCTCATGACTTGAAACAACAGTGTACTATGTCACATGTCTCAACAATTTGGAAAATACTTCTTTTTGGAAATGTTTTATTTGTAGCCCATTCCTTAGATTAATCGAACAAGTTAAAGCTTATTTTTGTTATTAATTATTCCCTTTACATTGTAATGCAATGTTTAGATGTTTGACACTAAAGGTAGTAACCTAATGAAAGGGACATTTTATTATTTTATTCGATAAATGGTGACCTCACAAATAAATATAAGTGTGAAACATTATGAAATTTCGCTTAATACTTGGTGAGTATTTTCGGATAGTTTCTGTTAAATTGTCTACCCGAACCAGTGACCAAGTGGTCTAGTCAGTTAAATGAACTCATATTGCCGCAATTTAATGCCGTTGACAGGGAGCTACTGCCAAGTGTAACTAAGATTGGTTGTGTGGTTAACAAGTTGATGGTGTTGGAAGCTCATTTGGATATGATGTGCCTAGCTTTAGTGGCAACCGCACCGGTCACATAGTCCTACCGATAGGAGGGTACACTTGTTCACGTTATAATTTTAGGAGCAAGACCAATAAAAACCAAGAAGATTGTATGTCTCATCGTGGTGGCCCCCGGATGAAGTCCTCTTAGGGTAGGACACCCTCACGATCAGATAAACCCTTGTATGATAATCTTTATTGGAGGTTAAAGAGGACTGTCTCTAGTCCACGGCACACTAAGATAGGCCCCACTCACGGTCAGATACACTCTTGTAGGGTAATCTGTATTGGAGGGGTACAGAGGAATGTAAATTGTCCATGACACACTAAGTTAGGCCACACTCACGGTTAGATAAACTCCTGTGAGGTAATTTGTATTGGAAGGTGACAGAGTGTAATGTGTTAAACGTCCCATGCCCCAGCTGACTGTTCCTGGAGGATCAGCAAAAGGACAACGTACTTGCTGGTCCCACTTTGATGAAATGACAGAGTTACTTCTCTGTGTTCTCCGCCTCGTCTCATAGCGCTAGTTGTCTTTCAGCGCTATTTTTCAAACTCACCCCTCACCCACTTTGTCCTGGTGGACATCCTTCCCAAAGACGTCAATCCTTTTTGTATAAAACAGCCATCCCTCACTTCACATTTTGTATTCTATTGAGGAACAACTTGGACGTAAACCTACATCAGTGGACAAAGTAACTGGTGATCACGATGTGTGAGGCGGGTGTCTCTCCTCCTCACCACAGATGGAGCCACGTCTGAGACCATGAGTATTTGAATGTTAGAATCTTCGTTAGAATCTTAGTGCTCTTTTTTTCTATGCCCATATGGCGTAGTTTAGAATGGTAGAATAAGTGGTCTATTTTACTATGTCCATATGACATAGTTTTGTATGTCAGAGTTTTTGACTTCTTTTTCAATGTCCTTAAGACATAGTGTTAAAAACTAGGGAAATGTCTTGACACCCTAAACTGTAAGACCATGCTTCGGCTTACTTAATGCTTAGGATCACACAATGGTGAAAATCAGGTTATCTAACGCTTTGTTCAATGACCTAATTAGTTCTGTGACTGATACTAGTCCATAATATTTCTCATAATTTATCTTTTTACGGTGCGCAACTTATGGAAGCGCTACTCGTTCATAGTACTGGCCCGCGGGGTATAGTGTAAAGTCTCCGGCCCCCTTCTGGCACCGTTTGTATTATTTAATATATTTATTGTTTGCACTAGTTATAGTGTGCCCTAAATTGGGTGGAATTATAAATATACTATTGAATGTCCAAGCAGTACTAATAAGGAATAGACCATCCATAGTATCCTAACAGCCTAGATTCCTGGTAGCTCGCCATTTACTATTTGTAAACTGATAATTCATCTTCTAGGAACTTAATCTTTGTGTTTCGTAACTCACTATGGAGTTACCTCATGCTAGCTAGCTCATTTAACTACCAACGTAGTAACTCTTTAAACTAGGACTTTCTAGAATTTTGTATCTTTAACTATTATTCAACTATAATTCATGTATATGCCTTTCAGGTTTAAGTCTAGTAGCCACTAGGCTGGATAGTTGCTATGTATTGTAGCTTAACCTTAAATAATATTTGCTTCCTATTTATATTGCCGTTGTGTTGAGGCAGACGCACCTCTATAGCGGAATGTGTGTTAGTTCTACTTTTAAAAAAGTTACTTCCAATCGTAATATAGTCTATACCTTACTTGGGTTTATTGCAAGTATAATCTAGGTGTTTACTTCAATTGTTCCCTATTGGGATAACTTTGTCAATAGTAACTAATTTAATTTCTCTTAATTAACAAAGGACTGTCTAGTGTAAGTTATAGTTAAACCATATTTAATTATATCAACTTGTTTAAATTTAAATAAACTGATTTGTTGAACTTATATATCTCGCTTATGTTTGATCGTTCCCAAACATTCATTTTATATATTTGTAAATTTATTCGTCCCTTCTTCTATTATACAGATGAAGTTACGGTACAAGAGGACTGTATCTTGTCCACGGCACACTAAGGTAGGCCACCCTCAGAGTCAGATAAACTGAGGTAATATGTGTTGGAAGGTGACAGAGAATGGCACACTAAATCTCGCCATAAGCACTCGGTTTTATCCCAAAGAGACATCAAATACGTCTGAGCCAGTGTTTTGCAAGACGTCCCAATTTCAGAGCGAAAAGTCAATGTCTTTCACAGAACCTTTAAATTCCTGATTTTTTGGGAGTAATTTTTCCTTGAACGCGGGGTATACCTGTAAACAAAGGCATTTCTGTCTTATCAATTGGCAAACGATTAATAATAAACGATTTTTTTTAAATATTTACTGAACATAATTATTATGAATTTTGAAGATTTTTTTTATTCATTTATATTTTTTGAGATCTTTGCAAAATCGCACTTTTTTTGATTCACCAAAACTAAAATTTTACAACCTTGTTCTGAGTCCAACTTGTTTTGATTCTTGCCACACACGTTGTAGTAGATTCGTGGGGTCATAAATATTTAGTATCAACAATGCCAAATTTTAACTTGGGTAAATTCTTCATTAATCTACCATTAGGTAACGGATAGGTAACAACAGTAAATATGCTGATTGGATTAAGTTGTTTGATTTTCTGTCTATTTCGTTGTTATTACTATGTGCTACGTGAATACTTTCCTACCTCCTACCTAAATACAATTTACACATCCAGCTACTTGTTGATTTTGTTCAAAACAAAGGAGGTTTCAAATGATCACAATCGAAAGTGAAACTGCTTGTGAGCGCAAGCCCTCCCTTCTCCCCAAGACAACCCTACCAGTCCTTCCTCTAGGATATTGAGGTTGTGGGTCGTGATAGCGAGGGATGAAGGCTCAGGGTTGAGGGTCATAGGGAGCGTTTATAGCCCTCAAAGGATTACCTGCAATGTGTTGGCACTTTGCAGTTGAAGGTTATTGTGCCCTAACTTAACAGGAGGGCTGTCATTTGCAGGAAGTAAACGAGAACAAAGAGAAGGTACACCACCCATTATTAGCTGAACAAAGCCGGGAAATTTAACGCGTTAGTTAAACACAAAATCAAAACTAATTTATTTATAATGTGTTTTTTATTTGATAAACCTAAAGTTCTAGTAGTCACACATTAAATTTAATATATTTGAGTGAATTAAATTGAGATACAGTTTATTTCCGACATTAATTAATTCAAACGAGTAGGCTAATTGTCACAAATTTAAATTAATGTTATAGTTTCTGTTTAGATTATCTCTACAATAACCGATGCTAGCAGAGATTGATGAAGCGGCTGTGTTTATTGCCCCAGAAACGGTAATAAGAGACTGCTCCAGTCGCTCCTCTGTAGCTACGCCACTGACCGAAGTACCATTCCAGCTCTTCACTAGAAAAATAAAACAAATATCTCCTATATTGTAAAGTATAACAATTCGATCCAAATGTTAATAAATCTCTTGTAGTAAGCTAAACAAAACTTAGAGAGAGGTGTACAAAAGGCTTATAGTAGTCCATGATAACACGTCCGATTTTGCGTTGATTTGTTTATCAGATGTAATAATATAAAAGTAATATTTATAAAACGAATGTAGACTAATCGTACCCCCTGACATTTTTCAATTACTGCTGGTGGTGGGTACACCACAGTTTTGGTTGAAACGTACCCATATTTACGTGCAGGAAAAACATCCTTAAGGAAAAACCTTTCCTCATTAAACTAATCCAAGGTTCAAACCCTGAATTTCCCGACAACTGTCAAACCACACTAGACGATCTTGACGTTTAGTCGCGGTGTCCACTGAGGTGGGTAGCATTTTCATTGAAGGGCTTGGCTATGAATAATTTGAGTTCTTGCGAGTTTATATTTGCGCATTTGTCTCACCGAATATCGTGTAATTGTTTTGTTATTCAATTATAGATACCTTATTATGTTGAACACTCCCTATGAGGATGGTTTTACACATGTGATAAATCACTGTGTGTTTCCCAATCTCTCTCCAGGCAAGTATGGATATCTACTCCTTTCTTTTTCCCTCCCCCTTGGATTAAAGAATTAATACCTCCTGATGTTAAAAGTAATAGCTAAAAATTATAGCTGAAGCTTTATATCTTTGTCATGTTGTTTTACTTTATCTTTAAAAACACTTTTTTATTTTGTTATTAGTTTTCCTTTACGTATCGTATATTTTCCATTTAACTTTAAAATTAAAGGGATCTCTAGTAAATATTCAGTACTTTCCTCACATTCATCGCAACCACATTTAATTTTTCAAACAAAGCATTTATTAACATGTAATGTTATCTATAAATAAAGATTTATCAATTAAACAATTTGAAAAAATAAATAAGGTAGATTTATTAAAATAGTTAATGTTAAAAACCTCATTAGAAACCTATTTCTTCACCAAAATTAAATTATAAGGCACATTATAACAGAGAGGTTTTATAATATTATTTCGAAATAGGAAGATAAATTTAGCGATAACGCATTCTAACGTGAAGATTATAACGAGCTTGTTGAGTCAGTGTGTTTCTCTGCCCCTTCCCCCTCCAAAACCATCACCCGCTCACCATACCGCTTATCTCTGGAACATCCGAACTTTAAAGCAATTTATCTCTACACCATTTTACCGGCAGTTATTAATTTATCTAGGGCTGGATCAATAAATAACTAGCAGAACATCTGCAATAAGAATTAGTGATACATCATTATAAATGTTATTCTATTGAAAATGAAGCGCTTAAAAAACTTTTTAACTGCAACTAATAATGAGATTTATTACTATATCAAAATGTTTGTACTTATATAGTACTAGGAATATCTAACTTTCGTTTAGTTTAAGAAGAAAAATTGTTCTGAAAGTTGTTTTTCTTAACGTGTCTCCCACTCTCCCTCCACGCAAGTGCAAATACACCTATAAATATGCCTAAAACCGTTAACGTAATTACCCGAACGGGTAGTAAGAAACGGTGCTAAAAAATTCACTATAGCACATTTCTTTATTTTTGTACTATATAAATTAAAATTATAAAAGATTATAATATTATAATTAAATTTAAGAACTTTGTAATTTTTTACACTCCTTATTATTGCAAAACACTGGCTCAGACGTATTTGATGGCTCTTTGGGATAACTACCGTAACATTCGACTTAATTATTAATTCAAATCAGTCAAAATTATCTCAACCAACAAGAACGGAGCTGGGGGAAAGAGACTATAAGGGGTGTCTCCCTATTATCTAGAAACCTTGACCAAAAATAGTTAATACCTATTGTCTTATTTATAGTTTGAGAACTATCAAAATTAAGATAAGACAACATTAATTATCTACTACTAGTAGCCACCATTCTGATGTTTAACTACATAATTGTTTTTGAGAGACTTTACTTTTAACTATAACCGTACTTAAACATAATTCTGAAGCTCCTGTACCACAGCCAGTTTGGCACCAACTAACCAAAATTAGAATTGAAAAACCTACCAGAGATAATCTTGACCACGGCATAGACTCGACGATTAATCCAAGATATTTTAAACTATTTTAGTCAATATATACCAACATTTTAAAATAGTATCCAATACCTTAGATTAGTAGGTAGCGTTTCTGTCTACTACACAAAGGACCTCGGGTTCGATTCCCGGCATAGTTGAGAAATTTATAATTAATAAAGTGATGAATTAATGGCCGGGGACTGGATGCTATGCCTGTCCTAGTCTTAAATTAGATTATAAGGCATATGAAGCTACGACAGGTCTAGCAAGAGGGTTATTATATTTATATTATGTGTCTGTGGACTAGGTTATTTTTATTCTAGTCAAAATCGAGTTGAATATTCTAAGTGCTACCGATTTTGGGTCGAGTTCAAGTAGGCTATATTAATAAATTTAAAATGTTAAAATATGTATTGTCTTATTTTATATTAAAACAGTATGTTTAAAATGTCACCAGTCAAAGCAAATATAAAATGTAGATTAAAAGATATTTAAAATGGGAGATTTTAAAAATATATGAAAACAATTCATGCTCTTAAAATAAGAATTACATTTATTTATATAAATATTTTGATAAAATGTTTAAGAAATTGAAATATTGGTTTGTAAATTTTAAACAACACATTAAAACCACGATTTAAAATTAACCACAGCAATAAAATAAAAATATAATAGAAAAATAATCACAATTATTTCAACACCAATGTCTGTAAAGATATTACAAAGTGGTAAGTTATGTAACGTAATAGGGCCAAGGTTTTTGAATAAAATATTCAACTAAATATTTTATTTTCAATAATCATTTATAACCTGTTTAAATGGCCATATTACGTACTATTCATAGAATATGATTATTACAAGGTTTTAAAAACTCGTATGGACAGAGTCAGTAACTAATGGCTGCTGAAGGAGTGCGGTTTGGAAGGGAATCTAATAGAGCAATGTGAAAGAGTGTTACGTTGGTTTGGGAAAGTTGAGAAGATGAGTATGAATCGAGTGACGAAGAAAATATATGAAGGTAGAGTGTGTGGATCAAAGGGAAAGAGGTAGGACATGTAAGATGTGGCTAAATGTTAAAGACGATTGTGTGAAAAACACGCTTCGGTGGCCACGTGGTCTAACGCGCTACTCTCGTGTTGGACTAGACCGCCAAAAATGGGGAGATCGGGGATATATCCCAGTCGGGTGCATTGACGGAGGTTTTTATAAATAGTTTTCCACTCTACATTCACGCAAATGTGGGTGCGTTTCCTCTAGATTAAACTTTCCTAATCCTTAGCCCATTAGTGTAATTAGTACATAGGCGTTCAGTCAAAATGGGTAGGACGCGGTGCTTAAAAAATTGTTTTTAAGAAAAAGAAACAAAAGTTTTAAGAATAAAAGATCGTAATTGACTCTGTGTTTGGATGGTGTTGAAGCAAATGGAGTGCAAGGATAAGGAAGTTTGGAGAAAGTTAGTGAGGATGGATTAAGTATGAAGTTGTTTTTTGAGCTATAGCCTATGAACAGTTTCTTGCCTACCCCGTAAGGGAACGTTGGGATTAGGTGTATATATGTGTATGGATGTCAAAAAGTACTTAGGATAGTAATTACAACCACAGTTACAAAATATTTAATATAATTTACATTATAATGTTTAATATTTTCCCAATATAAGCCTTCGTAGCTTTAACTACCCTACAAGAAAACGTAAGAATCACACGGAGTTAGAAATTGGAAATGTTTCATACCTCATTTATTAATCCTTAATTCCTTAATATAATAATTGATTATGTTCACTTCTTCATTACCAATTATATTCCTCTACGCACAGTTGCGCATGCGCTTTAAAGGAGTTTCCACTATAAATATCCTACTACGAAATTAATTTCAATTAAATTTATAATATTTACAAACATTAAAGTTAATACTTTAAAAATAATAATAAGGTGAGTACAATCATATTTTTTGCTTTCTTTATTTAAATGCGGTAAGTTTGATTAAATATGTATTTCAATGTTGATCAAAGCTGATTTTATACAGGTTAACCAACAATATTCTATAACTAAGTAGTAACTAATGCTAGTTTAGTAGTTGAATATACTTCTACAAGTTTTAAATATTTCAAGTTCGAAAACAATCAACAGGTTTCCTTAGTGTCAAATTTTGAAACTAACTGAAATTATAATTTAAGAAAGACACCATGTAAAAATAGTATAAATAATAATTATTCAAGTATTTAGGGATATACTTAGCCAAATTTCTTCTTTATTGCCTTGTCATGGCAATGCAACTTCAATAGAGAATAAATCAAATTGGACGAAAATATGGAATCAGTATACCCGCCGAGAATAGTTTAGAGCTCTATTGCGTTAATGTAAAATTAGATACTAATTTTAACAATTTATTAAGTTAATGAATGATTTATAAGTTAAACTGTAGATATAATCTAAATTAAATATCCTTTATCTACCACTGCATTTTAAAAATTGATTTGTAAGTATATCAAGAGGAATATCGAAAATGACGAGCCCACAAAACTTTCGATCTTGATCCCAAGCTATAATGATGAGTTCGTCTTGAGATTCGAGTACTCACAGAGTCCTTATATAATTATATTTATCATAATACAGTAGAGCCTCATTATAACGGACTAATAGGGGCTGAAGGTTGTCCGTTTGAATGAAAGTCCGGTTGATAATAAATAATTCTTGTAGGGGTGTAATGCAACAGGGTGTACATACATGAAAGTACAGTAGTTAGCTATAAAAAGTGTTTATTATATATCAAATAAAAAACAGCCTTCAACATAAGTTGAATTGAAAAATATGTGTACGTATACATTGTATTAATCTTTAGAACAAGAAGGTCCAGGTTCGTGATGATTGCTTACATTTATTGGTTTGAAAACAAATAATTTTCTGCCGGGTTTGTTTGCTGCTTATTTCTTCAGTTAATAACTGACGGAGGTGCCGTAAGTGTTCATAATATTCAAACACATTTTCATTTGACGATTGTTCAAAATATTGAATAACAAAATTTAAATTGTCTTTCACTTCTCTCACCTTAATTGTAGGCAGAGTAGTGTCTCCTACCTCTTCTTCCTCCTCCTACGAAGATTCTGCTCCTCCAGTTAAACTGGTGACAATTTCTTCTTCAGTCACACAACGATCGATGTTTAATCGATTTCTTGTAAATGTAAAAATCGTCAGATAAAAATAAGCATCCTTTATTTATTATTGTTATTACAATGTTTTTAACTGTCCGTTATAAGTGACATCCGTTATAATACGGTCCGTTATAATGAGGTTCTAATGTATATTATATTGAGCGTAATAAAAGTATATTTATTATGTCTTTGACAGTACATGATTATTGTTTTAAATTTGAGTATATAGGCCTATATTAAATTATATTTATTATTTTCATGATAGTTACCAATATCTCATAGCTAATTTTATTGTAGCTTAAATAATGAAACATTTACCTGTATATAATAATAACATTTAATTAGTTGGTTAAACCATACTGGGGGAATTTTGAATTGAGTATTATTGTTTATAGTATATTAATATATTTTACCTGATCATACTTTTAAAGTTCTACAATAGTTTAGAAATTTGGAGTACTGTGCTATTTGTGTCGCTTGATATGTGCATATTATGATGTGCCATTGCTGTAAATCTTTAGGGCTTTTGGTTATTTAATGATGTTTGAGTAAAATTAGTTAGATGCCCAGAGCGTCTATAATTGAGGGCCAGTTTCATAGTCAGATTTAGTACGCCTCAAGTGCGAGTCGATACTAAATACAGGACGACACCTACCTAGACCAAAATGGAATGGGCCAGTTTCACATATGAAACTGGCTCATTCCATTCAATTTCAGGTAGGTGACGTCTTGTATTTAGTATAGCGCCGCACTTGAGGCGTACTAAATATGACTATGAAACTGGCCCTGAAACTTATCTAAAGAGCCGCTATGGCCAAGTTAAAGGAAATAAACCTCACCAAAAATTTCTTTATTTTCATTTAATCTACCAGGTGAAATTCTGGTAACACAATATCTAAATAATTAGAGAAAGCTATCCTTTTTATATTCACTCTATCAACAAAATATAGTAATATCTCCCTAAAAACATTATGAATGTAAAAGTGTTCGACAAGTACACTCGCAATATATACCGCCCCAAACAACACTTACTAAAAGTTCGTAGTTCATAGAAACATCTGCAAGGAAAATAATTAAAAAACTAACACTATAAAAAATTAACAAGGGATATTATCTTGCTGATATTAAATTCATGCAAAATAATTTATAAATACAAAATAAGTAATATCAGAAATTTTTCACATGTGCAAAGCTATTAAGATTCCAAAGAAAAAATTAATAAATAAAATAGCACAACAACAAAAAACAATTACACACAAATTAGGCTACGGCCAGGCTTGCGACTTGGTCGCGGTGAATGCTTTTTGTTGTTACCGGCCACGCTTGCGACCTGGTCGCCGCGTTTTATGACCAGATGTTATCATGGCACCAAGGCGTGAAGATGTGTTACTAGCCATAGTAGTATCTATTCTTAAGAATAGAATTCAATGTAAATGAAATCAATTAAAAGTTGGTATGGTGTGAATTTTTCTCTTCAATACAGTCCTGAGGATGGCGCCGACGATGCGCTGAAACATGTTGAGATTTTGTGGCTGAATCACACTCAGCTAAATAAGGAACAAGGGAGTTCCAACACAAGATAAGAATATAATTCAATTTAATTAATCAAAAACTACCTTAGCTTAGACATTTCCTTCTCTGTTCTAAATATTCATTATAACATTTTTATATTGGTCAATAATATCAATACTAAGTTTTTATTATAATTCGTATATTATTCGTTAAAATTTTTTAATATGTTGTTTGTGTATATGAAATGACTTACATTTTTTAGTGTGTATCTTTTAATGTGTAATTTGACCTATGTTTATATTTTGTCAGGATACAATCAGTATATTGTCCTATAATGTCCATTGACCTCAGACAGGATACATACATTGTAATCATGTTATATTTCACCTATTAGTCTTATGAGCCATATAAAACTTAATTTTTTACCAACTTTTAATTGATTTCATTTACATTGAATTCTATTATTAAGATTAAATATTGTTTCCTTACTACAATTAAACATGTTTTTCAAAAATAGTTGTATCTAGTTATCTGAAGAAGAAACGTACATCTAAAAAATACGGTGTCCACCCCATTAATATGCAGAGACGTACTTATGGACAGTTTCACACCTTATTTAATGAACTCAGAAAGGCTGAAAATAAATTTTTTCAGTATTTTAGAATGAGTGTAGCTTCATTTGACGAACTTTGCTCATACGTCAGAGAGGGCATTTACTTCACTTATAAATAGCTCGGTATCAAACATTGCTAAGTACTGTACTCTAGCGAGTGTCAAACTCCAGACGGGCGGGAAACACTGGGTGATTTGCAAGAAAGTTAGTGAAAATGCTTAGTGGAGGAGTGATAGCGTGGTCCCGAGCACCTTATCGGTCGACATTTTAACCTAGGATGACGCAAGCAAACTCACACAAGTGTCCAGTGTTCTCGCGACAAGCTGCGACCCGAACGCAAGTGTGGCCACCTCCATAAGAAATAAAGGCGAGCGTATTTGTCGTTGCGACCTGAAAACGCTCACGAAAGCGTTTTGAAATCTGTCGCTATCGCTGGTCGCCAAGCGTGGCCACCCTCATAAGAATCAATGTAATACACTACTGCGACCTGGTCGCAGCGTCCTGGTCGCGGCGACCAGGTCGCAAGCCTGGCCGTATCCGTAAGGCTACGATTTTATTTTAGTCTTATACGTTAAATACTTTACAAATACTAACATATTAATATAGATACAGCGTGAGATGACATAATAATCAAATTACAACTAAAATAGTATTTAGTATTTAAAAATAATTTTAAAATTGGTTGTGTTACATATTTGCATGTAGAGTAGGTTAATTTCCTGTAATTTATTTATCATATGTAACTTTTTGTATTAAAAATTATTGTTTATACAAGTTTCGAATTACTAGAAAAATGAACATATTTGTAGTATTTATTTTAAATGTAAAAATATTGTAGGTATTTTATTTTCGTTGAAATATTTATTTTGATGATTTATTGATATCAATTAATATGTACTTGTAAAGTATTTCATGAATAAGACCAAAATAAAGCCACAACCTTAATTTTATTTGATATATATTTGTTAATAAGTGCATAATTGTCTTTGGTTGATGTTGTGCTGGGTTTGTTACCAAATTTTTCTTTGAAATATAAATACCTTCAGGCATGTGAAACCTAGTTTATACTACTTCTTTTGTATTTGTAACATATTTGGCATACATTTGATATCAGAAACATCATGTCCATTGTGAACATTTAAAAAAATTAATATAAGATTGTTTTTTGATTTTTTTTTGCAGGATCTCTTATGAAGCATGAATTTTTTGAATTAATTTTGTTTGTTGTGATATATATTGCTAGTGTACTCGTCGAAACCTTTTAAATTTTATTTTTTTTAAAGCAAGATTTATAAAATACTAAAACTTATATATGAGGCAAGAATATTTTCCCACATAGTCACCACAAGAATTTATTCATCGGTTGTAACGTGGCACTATCTTTAATATACCTACGTCATAGAAGCTTTCCGCATGTGAGTTCAACTTGTCCCACATCGCCCTTTTGAGCTCGTCACGTCCCCAAACCGTTGTGGGACAAGGAATTTATCAACACAGGAAAATGACGTCAGATCACGCCTCTTGTTATGAATAACCCACCTAAGTTTTTTCAGTGTATGACAGTATGTTTTGGCTTCGATTGTCGTTCCAGGTTCCATAAATTCAAGAATTAGCATTCCTTTCTGATCCCAGGATCGGTTGCTACCACCTTTCTGTTTGAAAACGTTTGCTTGTTTGGGTTTGATGACGATGTGTGCACCCATTGCATGGACTTCTACTTTGTTTCAACATTAATGTGCGAAATTTACGTTCTATCTCCAGTTATGAGGTGATCAAGGAACTTATCACCATCAATCGCGTAATGGTCAAGGAATATCAAGGCTGATGGAATTCGTTGCTTCTGGTGAATGTCCGTCGATATCTTTGGCATTCATCAAGCACATACTTTACGATACTGAAGCTTCTCGATAACTAGCTCGTAATAGAACAGTACGTAGATTGTGGGTACAATCTGATGAAACTTCAGAACACGTGAAGTGATTGTTTTCACGGATCTTCTTGTTCACACGTTCAACAAAGTCTGGAGACACAACAAAATGCCGGCTGCTCTGTTCCTCGTCATGAAAAAGTTTGTCTGGACATCTTTAAATTCATGACACTTTTTCCTAACCTTTTTCCTAACCTATTACAGTAAGGACATAAACTCGACCAACCTGGCAATTAATTTCCGCTGCATTTATGGTTTTTTTCGTCAATAACTTACATTTCATTACGGCATGGTCTTCCCACGTGGCAGGATTATTAATATTATTGTTATTTTTAAATCGATCTTACACAAGCGTTAATACCTACAGAGCTCTGACAACTTAAATGCCACTTTGTAATGATTCCCTTTATTGTCCTGCGCATGCGCCAACACGACTGCCCTCGTAACACGGCTGCTATGATCAATCAGCCCTTAGGTAACAAACACCCTTAGTACTGTTATTGTAACTACTCAAATATATAGTAAAGATAATTATTCTAATTAATCCGTTTCGAATACATATTTATTAATCATTTGTATGAAATAAAGTGGATCAAGCACCGTAATGGTGTTCTCGTGGACTAAATGTCAGGCTCATATAATTTAGTTTGAAGATGGCGAGGAGGAAAGGCTTTTAATCACATTCGGGGGTGATTTTCCTAATTTTCCTCCATTTTTCTAAAATCTACCTTTCACATCACTAATCCATTAGAGTAATTAAATATTGTGTATTAGAAAGACGTGGTGCGTGCTGAAAAATAGTATTGTACTTTTATTACATTTACATGTCGATTTATCAACACTTTGGGTCTACGTTTTAGTTTTCAATAATTTTTCTACTTCACTAAGTATTTGAGGAACATTAAAATCTCTATCTATGAGTAATACGATTAATTAATGTTATGTTTTACAATATTTTTTAACCTTATTTTATTAGCAAATAGATTACATTCAATTTTTAAATAAATCCCCATTTATCTAGAGTAAAAAATCCAGGATATAGTTTAGGGAATTTTACCCGTATTTTTGTAGTGTGAGAATGTGAAATAATTAAGTAAAAACACAATTATTACATCCTAACTGGATTCAAACTCCAGTCCACCTATAACCATCAAACTAGAGACTGTGCGCCTGACATTTAGACCAATGATCATTTTTTGTTACTATTCAAGAATGGATTTATTTCACTCATTCAAATTTTTTATTATTAAATTCACTCCTTAACCACAACACTAAATGACTATTAACATTTAACAATTTAATAACTCATAAAGGTGTAATGAATATTATTGTAAAATATATAGGCCTACCCTACCAGGCACTATTTTATGTTTTAGTATTAAGAAAACATTATTCAAGAACCGTCTGTACTTTTTTTTTATTACATCTACTGAAGTGTGTGACACGTAGATAGCCATTTTAGGTCTCCGTTCTTTCAAAATGCTTTCTACTTCCCCTCAATTTATAACTCTATACGAAATCAGCGAAGTAGAACAGCTTAGCGTAAAAGAAGTTATATATCCAAAGGAAAAATAAAAGTGACTTTAGAAGGTTGAAAATGTAATAAAGAATAATGACTTAAAATTTAATATTTGGCAAAAAAATAAGATTTTGTTGGGGAAATAGAAGCTAGAAAATATTCAAAATTCGTTAGGACTCTCACTTTCTCATGTAAAGAGAAAATATTTTAATCGTGAAAGCTATCATATTCGAGATTAGGATGAATCTTTACTTTTTATGTGGACCCCAAAAAGTATACCTTAATGCTTTAGATTGTTTTAAGTTATTTATATTGTACTCTCTTAGGTCAGTCTATCTATATGTCCAACTAGATCTGAAACGGCATGATGGATTTTGTTCAAACTTTATATTTATATGTTAAATGGCTCTATATCAGGATTTTATTCTATTTTGAACATGGCTTTTAAATTAAGGATAGTTTACTGATAAGTGGTATTTTATAATCCCAAATTTTTCAAAAATATTTTAAACAATTTTGTTTAAAATTGACATGTAAGGAAAGTTTGGCATGACTTATAGCACTGTAGACTTGTTTTATGAGAAAATATTCTTTTAAAGGTGTTTTACTGAAAAGATTTTTTGAAAATTCCAAGTTTTTCCAAAATGCCTCTATTTATTTTGTTAAAAATGTATATCTGGGGAATGTTTAGCAAAAAAATAAAACCATACCTTTTTATCGGTGGAAAATTCGTTTAAGGGTGGTTTATTGATGACTGATTTTTTTTAGTAGTTAATTCTTTAAAAATGTTTCAAATGATTTGGTTCAAAATAGGTATTTATTCTGTTAAGTTTTTTACATTATATATATATATATATATATATAGTATTAATATTTTAAAGGAGGATTTTGAAAAATTTGAATTTTTTGAAATAGCTAACTATTTGTTGGGAATTATAATTTGGAGAATATATTATGTGATGAGTAATATATAGTTATTTTTGTAAACAAAATAATTTAAGGGTAGTTAACTCATGATGCATTTGAGAAAATTTGTTTGTCATTCTAAGGAAAACATATTTAGGAATAGTTTATTTAAAACCAATTTTTTTAATTTTGCTACAAGCTCTAATACACTATGTGAGAAAGTTTGTTATATTTTGTAGCACCATATTTAATTTTGTTTTAAATTTTTACCCTTGATGTAAGAATTAAATGAAACAATAAAAGAAAATTATTTGCTTTAAATTTTTTATCAATAATATCTAAATAGCATATATAAAAATATTATTTATGAATCAGCTGTGGTCGTCCACGGGGGTTTTGGGGTTAAATGTTTGCTTGCCTCAGGAACTAAAGTTAGTGGGTTCAAACCCAGCCGTGGTCAATGAATTTTTCTTGAGCGATAAAAATCCGTAACACAACTTTCTTCGGAGGGGAATTAAAGCCGTTGGTCTGAAGTCAATTGTGGCCTGTAAGGAACCCTGGAAGGTATGTGAAAATACCTTTACCGACAAAATTTTTAGGCCTTTTGGAGCTCGCTCATAGAAATTATCATGTGCTGATATAATCAGTCAGTCCAGAAAGTGGACGTTAAGTACCTCAAACAAATTAAAAAGACATCATCCATGGCTCACGCAGTAGTGGGAACTTAAATAAAGGCCTAAGTCTCATCTTAATGTACTGGCCAGTTAGAGATAAATGGTTAGAATCCCAATCGGTTGAAAATATGTAGTTTTACCTAAATGGTTGATCACATTCTCTCCAGCCAAATGTGGGAATATTTCCTCTAAATTTTACCTTCATCATCCATACCCTATGATTGTAAGAAATCGAATAGCTTTAGAAAGTGTTGGTAAAATTAAACTCAGCACTATCATAAACTGCAATAAACATTTTATATTTTTATAGGTGCATACTTAAAACTAGAATTTTTACACCACGTCTTACTTCCAGTCCAGGTTATACTCTCATGTACCAACTATGCTAATCAGTTTAGGGATTAATAAGGTTATATTTAGAAAAGTTTTACCCGAATTTTAGTGGAAGGAGAGTGAACATCCATTTTTGAAAAAAAAAAACACTCTCAATACACTCTATCGATATTTGAACCTCGATCTCCCTGGCAGTCTAATCTATTACGACAGTTGCACGTTAGACCACTCGGCCACCGAAGCGTGTAGCTAGATTTTATATCCTCTCAAATTTCTTTAATGATTCGGAAAAAATAATTCAATAAAAACTATGAAATATCCTTTATTATACACACTAAGTGTTTAAATTTTACTTTAAAACCATGTTTTTAATTTTAACGAGAAAGTAATAACATATTAAGCATATGTTAAAAAAATAAATTAGTTGACCTATATTTGTGTTTTCCTCAACAAATTTTCTGATGTTGACATGTTACGTCATGCATATAATATGTTAGTGAAATTTATATTTTCTAAGTACTTAAACTGTTCAAAATGTTAAGCAAAGGCAACGCTTCAGCAGATAAGCTTTGATTTAAAATTTAATTTGATTGAAAAATTATTTGTGAACAGTTTTAAAAATTGACAGCCCATATCAGTAAAAAAAAAAAAAAAAAAAAAGCTCACTTTGGTGATCACACGGTCTAGAGCTTCACTCTCACAATAAATTACACTGCTGACTACATGGAGATGGAGGCTCAATTCCCGTTCGAGTGTCCAAAGTTTTTGGCCATAAATGGTTTTCCCCGTTCCTTCCACACAAATGCAGGAACACTTAATTTAAATTTAATTGTTCTCGTCCCTAACATATTAACATAGTTACTACATATGCATATAACTTTAACGGGTATTAAAAACAGTGCTAAAATAGTAGTAGTCATGATAATATAAACTGATTTTGAAATAAATATTTCTAGTCCTTAAAATAATAGGATAGTGATGAGAAGAAATGTTTCCGTAAATAACTTAGATCTCGGTATTTCCTGAAAACGTGTTTCTTGCATTAGTCATGAAAAGGAATAGATTCGTTTAAGTCAACTTTATTTCTTGTTTATATCATCACAGGATTTGTAGTAAAGGCCAGCGACAGTGAAGACGTTGTGTGACTTTTGTGAGAGCTTTCAGCTTAAAACAATATTTTATGGATCAAAACTAATCTTTTTTATAATTACAACTCTGTCACAATTACGCCCATAAAGATTAACGTAAACTATATATATTTTTGTAAACTTTTAACAATAATTAGCAATATTCAAATCAATTATAATTAGTCAATTTCCTTTTATGTTTGTATGGATGGCAAAGAGTTCCAAAGGGACGTCATTAAATTATCATTAAATTACGTAAGGTTTTTTCATGATTTTCAACCTCCCACGTAAGGGATTGTAAGATTTTCCTCCATCCTTCCCCTCACCTCTATATCTTAAGTAATCGCTTATTATTTGGTATATTAGATTTTTTTTTTTTTTTTTTTTAGATTTTTAGTCTTAAGGAATGGTAATAAAGCGAGGGATATGACATTCTTAGAATAATATAAATGAAGTAAACTAACTATATTACTATACATACTAATTATAGTGTATAGATCATATCTCACAAATTTTTTCTTTTATTATTATTATTATTATTATTATTATAATATTGTTTAAATAATAATATTTAATATAATTATAATATTATTATTATTATAGTAATATTATAATAATTTTACTATATTATTAGTATATTAATATTATACTATAACAATAGAATTATTATATAATAATATCATAATTGCTATATTATTACAATTACTATTTTTATAGTTATTACTAATACTACCCAATCAATTTCTAACTTGTATACAATCAGTAAATACCCTAATTACTATGGTAAACAGGAAATGAGATGTACCACCCCCAAATTATTTAATCTACTACCACCAAAACTCCGATATATCCCTCAAATGGATAGAGCAAAAATAAAAATTAAAGACTGAATACTTCAAGGAATGCTTCAAAAACCAAGTAAATATATATCCCTCAAATGGATAGAGCAAAAATAAAAATTAAAGACTGAATACTTCAAGGAATGCTTCAAAAACCAAGCAAATATTTTTGAGAGGAAATTTATGTTATGTGTAGAACTTTTTGTTTTTTATTATTTTATTGTTTTTAAATATTTAACAGCAAGAGCTGAAGATGTACCTTTAGGTAGTTCGGGAATGTATCATAAAATCAATTATGTAATATTTTTTTAAATCATATGTAAACAATGATTGATTGACTAATTATTATAATAATATATTTTTATTATTATTACTATACCTAAAATCAGTTGTTATGTGTTGAGTAGTTTAACTATCTTTGAGCAAAATATAAACACTATATTTCAATTATTTCCATAAAACAGTGATATTTAATAATTAAATTAGAGTTAATTAATTAATGAAAAGGAAATAATCGTATAGCTTGAACAGGACGAGGTACTGAAAAACAATTAAACATTTTTCAGAATTTTCTGACATATTTTTATTTTTTTATTTTGTCTTACCATAAACATTAATTAAAAACCTTACGTAAGATGGATTCTGTACCCCCCTCTCTTGTAAGTAAACGTAAGAAAATACTGGTTACCCCTTCCCCAAACCGATTACGTAATTTATGGACGGGTTCCAAGAAATGATTAAAATTGCACACGTCGGCACTGAAACGGCCCGTTAAATATAATGACTGTAACAATTTGCTGTTTGGATTAATTTAAAACCGAATGACAACGATGAAACCTTTATATTGAATTTATATTATAAAAGATAAACTATTGTATAGTTTTTTAAAGTTCACATGAATTACAAACTAACTTAAACTTAAGAATCAACACAATTCCCAGCTAAGGAAAAGTCAATTTATCAGTGTGAATGAGGAAACACCAATCTCACCAAACTAAGTAGGGATTCGAAATATTTTTTTTATGTGATGCCTATTACTACCCATTAATACTAAAATAAAAAATATACCTCCGAGTCAGGGATGAGGTGGTAGAATTTATAAGATGTGTATCTCCATTTGTGCGGAGGGAGAATGGGAAATAATATAAGTAAACACATCCTCAGTACCTTTATCCTCTATCTTAGATTTGAACCCCGACACTTCCCATCGCTGTAAACCAGACTATACAAAAATTGATCTCTTAGCCTAAGTGCTCACTGAAACGGGTGATTATTATTGGACACGATTCAGTCAAAGTTTAGAGCTAAAGTTATTTCAGAAGAATTGTTGGTCATAAATAAAAAAATTACAGCTGTAACATATTCTCACTCGAATCTCCACACCCCTTTTAATACCCTCGCCCTCGATAGAACGATTCCGTCCCAGGTGTGTGAAATGTAATCCAGCTCTACAGGATTAGGATTGAGTCTCATCCATCACACTATCGACTTCCCCGTCGCATCTGATAAAATATGTGACTAGTCTGCAAGCAATCTCATCCATACTCTATAAATAAGAAATTGTTTATAAAAAGTTATGTTTTAATATAAAAGATTAATCTCCAGTTACATACATTTTTTTTAAGAAAAAATATCTGGACACAATTTAAACATATATGTATATATATACATACTCGCGTTGTTCATTGGGGTCGGAGCCCCCAAACCACAGGGAGTTTTCTTTGCAAGTCGGTGTAAAATAATGTAATTCCAGCGTTATTTTTAATTTAAAAATGTGTGGAAAATGTGAAAAATTTACCTAAAATAAAAAAAAATCTAGCTCTATCTAAGGTATAACCGATGGGGATACGACAAAAAGTAATAGAACCAAACTTGTGGATCTCACCAAATCCGTAGCTGCTGGCGCAATCAGTTTTTTGGTAGGTCTTACCGTTAGCCACAAAAGACCTCCAAAGAAAGGTCCGCACCGACTTTAAAGTTGCTCTACCATTTGGATTTTTTTTCATGGGTTAAAAATTAAAATTTTTAATTTTTTGGAATTTTCCCGTCGGTTACAGGATAGAAGCTATAAGTTTACCAAATTTCAAGTTTATAGCTCATCTGGACGTGGGTAAACATTAATGTCAGTGAGTGAATGAGTCAGCCATGTGGTTTTATAGTAGTATAATACAGGTTGGCCCACGGAAAAGTAGCCTGCCTCCTATATACAGCAGGTACCTCACTCTGAGTTGGAGGTCAATCCCCTTCCATTCCATCTTGTGCCTTAGAAAAACAGTTCACTTGCTCATTATTCATGTCACAATATGGGTGAAAGGGGATTGACCTCCTCCAACTCAGAGTGAGGTACCTGCTGGATATAGGAAGCGGGCTACTTTTCCGTGGGCCATCCTGTATATTTAATTTAAAAGTAAGACTAATATTTTATATTAAGTGTTCCACGTATTACTCCCCGTCTGATCGTAAGCACAATTTACACTAGTAGGATAAGGTTGAAAATGTAGCACTTAAAGGAATTTTACCCGCATCTGCGTTGATAAATCCTCTAGTCTAGTTTAGCGGTCATGGAGAGGACCATTGCTAAAATCCCAGCCACGTTTAATAAGTTGTTCATTCTGTGAATGATTTTCCACTCTCACTTGAGGCAAGTGCATATAAATATCCTTTATATCAGCAATTCTTAGCCGGGGGCTGCGAAAGGCTTTTTTGGGGGTCACGAAAGGTTTTATTTGGGGGGGGGGGCCCTTCGAAAAAATAATTTAAAGTGTTATTTGCTTGTTAATAAAGTCAATTATCAAAAATTTTACGTTTTGTAAGAAATAATTCGATGATCGTAAGCATGTAAGTACAGTAGACTCTCGATTTTCCAGGGTAATGAAGGGTAGGGGAAGCACGGGTAGTATAAATCATGGCTAGTACAAATAATCCCCATCTGTTTACCATCGCCATTCAAAATTAGCTGCCCTTTGTTTCTACTTATTTATGTGAAAAGGGATTTTTCCACAATAGTAAATGTTAAAACGAAGCAGTAAAATCGACTCCGAATCGACTCCTGCATGCGAATAGCATAAGGTAGTACATTCGAAACAAGAATAGACAAATTGGTGGAAAGTGTTCAACAGCAGAAGTCCCATTAGAAACATTTAGGTAAATTAATTTCTGTTTTTTAATTTGTTTGTTGTTATAATCAGTAAATAAATCCGCTATTTTAGAATAAATCTTAATGATTAATATGTTAGTAAAAACTAGGGGCCGCGAAAATATGTAAGGATGTTTAGGGGGCCACGAAAATATGTTAGGATATTTAGGGGGCCGCGAAAATATGATAGGATATTTAGGGGGCCACGATGTTAGGATATTTAGGGGGCCGCGAAAATATGTTAGGATATTTAGGGGGCCACGAAAATATGTTAGAATATTTAGGGGGCCACGAAAATATGTTAGGATATTAGGGGCCGCGAAAATATGTTAGGATATTTAGGGGCCGCGAAAATATAGTTAGGATATTTAGGGGGCCGCGAAAATATGTTAGGATATTTAGGGGGCCGCGAAAATATTGTTAGGGAATATTTAGTATTTGGGGCCACGAAAATATGTTAGGTATATTTAGGGGGCCGCGAAAATATGTTAGGATATTTAGGGGGCCGCGAGTAATAAAAGGTTAAGAACCGCTGTTCTATTTTATACTCTTCTCATTCTTACACCACTTGTGTAGTTAAATGAGGATCGTCCAGAATTATAGTGAGACGCAAAATACAGACACAAAAAAGTGAAATTTTCCGTGAGGTCGTTACTGCCTGACATGGCTAATTAAAGTAATTTGTTTTCCCCCTGGCTGTGTTTTCCCGGGATACATCAAGGTGAAGAGCTACACTCGCGAAGGTATGTAACAAAGTTTTCTTATGAAATCTGAGATACTCCTCTTAATGATACATTCACTTATATTAACCGCACGACTTGACGTAAAATACAGAATTATAATCATAGAGTACAAACATTCTTTCTAAGAACAGGTTTTTTTAGATTAACAAGTGACTTTGATAAAAAAAAAGTTCCTCGTACGTTAATTTCCTTCCGTAAGATATTTATTTTGAAAAAGCTTTCGTCCACTATAAAATATTCATAATATATCAAGTATTTTTGAATAAAATGTTGATATAAATAGCATATGATTACACAATACAATTATTTCTCCCTTCATAAAAAGCTACAATGGCTGTTATTACTAGGATATTAATAGAACATCTAGCTATTTCCACTTTTATTTCTTAAATTTGGATACAAGCCTTTGTAAAGACAAATACATTCAAGCGCATAACAAAATAAAATCAACTGTACATAAAAATACTTCGTATTTTAAATTAAAACCAACATCTAAATATGTCAGCGATTTTTAAAAATCTCTTTGATTTTTTCCTGTTCCACCAAATTCTCTTGACTTTTCGAGGTTTCGTTTTTTGCCAGATGTGTATCTAAACTGATTATAGCATAATGTAGCAAATAAAAAACCTGGAGAGTTGAAATTGTCATTTAATAGAGTGCTTCAAAGATTAGCCCGGGAAATGTTATGGAGTCACCTGTCAGTACTAATGTCTTCTTACAAGGAAGAGTTCCACTGTAATATCAGCAATGGTTCGTGTAGTAAAATGAAACATTCTCCCGCGGAATCTATTCATGTTTTATTTTTACCTGTGTTTTAATGCTCCTCTTGGCTATGAACGTAACGTAACTAATAGTATAGGTACGAGAAAGGTGTAATTTAAAGGTAATGTACCCGCATTTGCGTGGAGCCAGGATGGAAAACATATTTATTTAAAGCCACCCTCAGTACACCCAGAAGAGATGCGAAGCTAGAATTCCCATCATCACCTTGACGCCTTAAGCTTGATTCACACGTTTGCCTAAGATAGAGAGAAGAATCTGTTGATTGGAGCAACAGTTCAAATCCAATACATCGATACAAGCTATGTTTAAAATTTCCTCAAAGCAGTCAACGAAGCTGTCTGCTTGATTCTAGCTCTACAGCGCATGCGCTCTGGTTTGAGATGTGTTGAACTTTAGCATAACAGCTCGCGATGAGAAGGCAATCTTGTGATTGGCTTGGAGCTCGTTAAGTGACCATGTTTCTGTTATGTGCTTGTTTTTTTGCCGAAAGTGTGAATCAACCGTTAGGCCATGGAACTAATGAAGCATGTGTACTTATGTAACTATTAACATGAATGGCATGGTGATATATGTTGCCAGGGTAAGTAGATGATAGCATTTCATAGGTAAAGTTTAAACAAACTCTGCTTACCCCGGAAACAATTCACGCCACGCCACTGAGGGTTTTATAAACATGCTACTATTTATTAAAAAATATATTCTCATATGCAAATCTCATTTATTTAAAAATAAAAATACATAAAGCTAAAAATTATTTTTATAAACATTCTAATAAATGTAGAAAAAAGTAAAAATGCCGAATCTACAACTAGATCTACATAAAATATTAAATTCAACAACGCAAAATTTAAAAAAGTTGAAAGCAATTTTTTAATGAAATGTTTCACAACAACATATTTAAAGCACGAAATTATTTTTTTCTAGAGAACAAAATGAAAAACGAAATAGCTTTTGGTACGGTTTAGTTCCCGTGAATTCAAAACGAAACACAGCAGCTGCTCCATAGAAAAACTCATGACAACATGTTGAGATATTTTTTTCTTACAAATAATAATAATCATTCCCCATACCAGTGTATCCCAAACTGTGATACGCATACCCTCAAAGGACAGACGACTTTCAGGGGTGCGTGACGTATCAATGAGTTTAATTAATCTTACAATATTTTGTATTATTTTAATATATTTTTAAGTCCAGTGGCATGGCGTCTAGGATTTCCAGGGTAAGCATACATGTTTTAAACTGTATCTGTAATATGTTATCTTCACTCAGTAGAACATTCACTGGACAGAGCTCAACCAACATATATTTAATTGTGAGTTGTGGAAGACGGAGGATTTGTATGATTGGTAAAATGGAAGCCAACAGGGGAAAAATATAATATTATTAATACCAATTAAAAGGTTGTCTTTACTTGGTAACACTCAACGACACGACACTGATCATGTTTGATAAAACAACTAAGTAAAATTCTGAGTCAATGGCATGGACGTTTAAAAGCTTTATTTTCCCTTTACATGACTTTGTCTAGCTCAGAGATTTTCAAAGTGGGGTCCACGAAATCGTCCAGGGAAGTCACTCAAGCAGTTCCATTCCTCACATAAATTATCATGATTATAAATGTATAAATAAAACCCATTTTATATTTTCATTTTTTATTGTAATTCTTTTTAGATTTAAAAAAATGTATAAAATTTACAAATATAGTACCTACATTTATTTTATTTTTTATTTATATTGAGATTGTATTTACATTAAAACTATATTATGACGAATTTATCCCTACAATATACTGTAAATTTATGATTAACATGTTTTTGATCATTTATCTTAAATCAAGGGGTCCACGAATCAGCTGTTCCCTGGTTAGAGGGTCCACGTGACTAAGAGTTTGAGAACCACTGCCACTTATAACTAAAATTTGAAGTCGATGTCTTGGACTTTTAGAAGCTTCTTTTCCATTTATACGGCTTTACCTAGCTTGTACCTTGGAATTATTTTTTATACTTTCAAAAATAGTGGGTATTAGTATTATTTTAAAATTAAAGAATTTGAATGGGTACGTTGATTAGACCATTGCCTTGAAAGGACTGGACTAAAGTTTGGAAACACTGCCTTATTTTAGTTTACAGTCCAATTCCCATAGAAAGAGCCTTTTAGAAAGTGCAAGCTTTTTTTGCAGTCAACATGAGTTTTATATATATTATCACGTACACTTTAGGGGTATATGATTATGTAATAATTACACTAATGGTTATATAGATGAGGAAGGTTATTTATATAGGACGTTTACCCGCATTTTCGTTGATAGAGAGGGTCAAACCATTTTATGAAACCCACCCTCAATACACCCGACAGAGATTCGAACCTTGATCTCCCCGTCATCGGCAGTCTAGTCTACTACAAGAGTGATGCCTTAGACCATGTGGCCACTGGAGTGGGTATTATTAATGTTATTTTATAAGTTTAGGTAATAACTATCGAAAGTGACAGCTGCAGATCACATGGTTCGACATGAAAGTGGATCTAGTAGCGTTTATGGGTTTCAAGTTATGTTCTTCCTATTAAAATTTAGCTGTATGTCTCAAGTGTTTGATTCACTACAATGACAGTCTAGCTCAGGGGTCTCACAGTAAAATGTCTACACTGTCTAAGCAGTAACGTAAAGGCTTTAAGAGGGAACGAGTGTAAAGAAAATTCCAGTGCCGTGTAATGTAGTATTTTCCGGTTTAGCAGAGCCTTTTTTTTTAAAGCCACTCCTGTGATATATTCCTGCACCCTTGATCACCATTTAACCAAACATACATAAGGTTTCCTGTACATATCTCAAATGAGAATATAATTCCTTTGACCGCTGACCAATTAGTGTTCTACTGAGGGATGAGAAAATGTAATTATTTACATATTAGATTATCTCTGCTTATCTTGGAAACAGTCCATGACACACCCCTGGGGAAAATCCAACAAGCTAATATAAACAAACAATGTTTTTTTATTGAAACTGGTGCCAGCACGTTTATCAAACAAAAATGTTTGTTATTTACTTATTTTTGGTTAAACCAAATAAGTCATTAAGCCGTGAGTTTACGATCTCTGATCTAGCTGACGGAACAAAATGAGTAGCGTGAATAATGTATCCTGATTGTGGCTGGAAGAACAATAGAGAAACCCGCTTCGGTGGCTGCGTGGTCTAACGCGCTAATCTAGTGTTGGACTAGACCAGTGGTTCCCAAACTTTTGCGCTGGTGTATCCCTTGGTAGCTCATTTCCATAAATTGTGCCTTTTATATTAGCAAAATGTGTAGTTAATCGGCTAGAAGCTATTTCAGATTTATTTGTTGCAGCTGAAAATAAATGGGCTAGTAATGGGATTAAAAACAATGTAATAATAGCTGAATAAACAGTGTATATTATAATATCTTACATTCATTTAATTTATTTATTTATTAAATAATAATTATAAAACCATTTTATAATTATTAAATAATAATTATAAAACCGTTTTATATTTGAAATTGAAATCATTTTCTCAAAGTCAAATATGGAAGAAAATCCGCACCCATCTAACTCCCACCCCCTCACCAAAGAATTGATTTAATTTCACAACTTTTGACTGAACATTTGTCTTAAACTGCTGGCATATGTAGTTTTTTCCGCCATTATTCAAATATTTTCACGTGCCGCCAAAAGTCCTAGCCCGTACCCTACGTAGGGAACCGCTGGACTAGACTGCCAAAGACGGGTAGATCGGGGCTTGATCCAGGTCGGGTGCACTTAGGGTGGCTTTTCCTAGATAATTTTCCACTCTACCTTCAAGGAAATGCGGGTGCACTTCCTTTAAATTAAGCCTTCCTGATCCATAACTAATTAGTGTAATTAGTATATAGGCGTATAGCCTGAACAGGTAGTAAAAGGCGATGCTAAAAAAAGTATAGCAAAATTTAAACATATTTCTTTGTGGCCAACATTGATAACATTTTACTTTATTTTTGGGTTATTTTATAGGTATTGTTAATATCGATCCAAAGTGACAGCTGAAGACAACAGTCTTGATATATGAATATATTGATTTAGTAGCTTTGTAACTAGCTTATACTGTTCCTCCTACCAAAATTATACTTTAGCAGCCCTCCTCGGTGGACACGCTGACTAAAAGTCAAGCTCACCTGGTCTAGTTTATTGATGAAGAGGAAGTCAGGGTTTATGTTACAGCCAGGTGTTCCGAGACTGTTCGCTCTAAATATTGACTCTCTCTCTCTTTCTCCACGTTGTGAGACGTAAGTGAAAAAAATAATCACACCAGAGCAAGCACCGATTAACAGTGACTACAGCAACGGTGGTCACGCGGGCTAGGTGCGTTAACCCAGTTTGGTCTAGTTTGCCGGTTATGGCGATTTCTGGGTTGGAATCCTAGCCGGTTGCGTTTAGGGTAGTTTTAAACAGGATTCCACACCCTCCCTCCACGCAAAAATAGTTATACTTCCTTTACATTTTACCTTTCTTTTCCTCGCTTCCATTATTGCAAATAAGCATATGGTCTGAACCCCCCACCCCCAAAAAAGTTTATACTTAGGGGCCTACCTCTCTATCGCTATCACGTTACAGTTCATCTGTCGTCAGCCAAAGCGCTTATTCTTGAGGTAAACAGCAGCTAGCACTCAATAGTTAAGTTGATAAATAAACATTTACACTAAAACGTACGTATAGAATATATTGCCTACACATTAATTAATAAATTTTCTTAAAGTAATTTCAAGTATTTAATGGTTTCTTTCTCTTCTAATTCCTTTTGTGAATTACTTTTTTTTCCCCTACAAGTGCCTCAACTCTGCCTACTCTTTTCAATTCCTTTTGAAAGGGTTTGCGCTCAATTGAAGATTCATCCAATAAATACAATCGCGCATCGATTTATGAAAATGCAACAGCGTTTTATTCATGCGTGATTGATTCAATTTTTCACACAATTTAAGCTGAGTCCGGTTTTAGTGCGCTATCTGTCGGCAGCATTATTTTTATATTTTATTTGTGATTTTTAATTATATGTTTGGAGATAACTTTTCAAGTATATTTTATAATACCCTAATTACATACTAACGAAACCTATGAAGTTACACCTCGTAAGTGCTCTGGCTCTTAAACACTTACAGTTTGGCTTAAGGATATAGTAAATATTGTTGTAAGCCTCACTCAGAATGGAACCAAAGTCTGGTAGCCGTGTGGTCACCTTTTGAAAAAATAAAAAAAAACTTAATCTAAGGGTCAAGGAAGACACAAGAAAGTTAAAAACTGCTTATTTTGAAACCGATCTTAGTACTTCAGACCGGGATCCAAACAACAAGCTGTGATCCATGGCGGTGTGTTGGGTAGTCCCCAGATGAGTCCACAGGAAAAAAAAAATTCCCGTAAAGGAGATAAAGAATACAGGATTGGCAGATAAACGCTTCTAACTATTATCAAGTGGTCACATGTACTGGACATCAAGCGTTATCAAGTGGTGCGAATATACATAAAACGCTTATCAAGTCGTGCGAATAATCAAGTGCTATCAAGTAGTCCATTATTTATTATTAATTCAAGTGCTTATCATATTACGCATAAACATTGAGTGCTTATCAAGTGGCCCACATAAAAATCAGGCAATTTATCAAAGTGGTGCGAATATATATAAAGTGCTTGTAAAGTGGTGCAATATACATCAAAGTCCTATATAATATATATATTACATATTATTATATCAAGTGTATCAGTATTACGCATACACATTGAGTGCTTATCAAGTGGCCCACATAAAAATCAAGCACTTATCAAGTGGTGCGAATATAATAAGTGCTTTAATGGTGCGAATACTCAGTCCAATTATATATATATAAAGGCTTATCAAGTAGTACGCATACACATGAGTGCTTATAATGGCCGATAAAATCAAGCGCTTATCAAGTGTGGATTACATAGGGCTTATCGGTGGCGTAAATAAGCGTTTTCAGTGTTCAAAATACACAAGCTTATCAGTGTTCACTATTGAAAAGTTGAGAACATGACCTAATTATTTGAACTCAGAATCCACATGTGTTTGGAAAATATATTCTCGCATACTCATATAGGCCGATATTGAAAATTATATTAACTATTGTCATTAAGGTGGGAGTGTAGCGAGCGCGAGAAAATACCGGTGTTTTCGCAGTTTTCATAGCAAAACATTTTTTTTGGCCAAAATAATCAAATAATGGTAAAAATAGATAGTTTATATAGTAGTAAAAATAGTAAAAATATATAGTTTAATTTTCTTTACATTTTGAGCTCAAAAATTATTGTTGAATATCTTCAACGGTTTCCTAGAATTTAATGACAACCTTTTCTCTACATTTAAAAAGTTTATCATCAAATACTAATATGCTCATGATAAATATAAAATTACTGTTGAGTTTGCTATGCATAGAAAAATAGGCTTTATGTTTCTACTGGAGCAATATTTTATTTATTGTGGCCAAAATTTGATGCTATAAAAACTTCAAGAGCACTCCCCTTTTAATTTATTTAACGTCCCTTACACTACCACGTAATTGTGTATGCTAATTAAATACTCAAAACTTAATCATCTCTCTGGCTAGACACTTAGATATGTCGGTCCCTTGTATGTCAGTATCTTGTCTACCGAGGTAAGGGCTTGGTGTTTGATTCTCAGTTTGGCTAAATGGGTATCATTGGTGATATCGGGACTTGTAGTTTCAAAGAGATGAATTGATGGAATCCATGTTGGTGGACAAATTGCAGCTTTTTTCAACCTGGGTACCACCATAGTTATCTTAAGATCCGTGAGGAAATTGTAGAATATTATTTATTGGTTTTATCCACTGTAAGATAGCATCAGTAATTATGATTGCAAACTATTCAAATCTGAATAAAGGACATTTTCCAAAGGCGCAACTAGAACTTGGGAGGTTTTTCTGTTTGTTTTATACTTGTATGCTTGTAAAATTTAACGGTCGCTATTTTATGTTGTTAATATTATTGTAATATTTTTAATGAGGGCTGCACGTATTTTTTCAGGTGTAAGGGCTCCCCATTCCAAAGGGTTTAGGAAACACCTGGTATAAGTTATCACCCTCACCGAAGAATATATTTCCAGTGACGGGGAGGTAAGGTGGATTAATCCCAGTCAGATGGATTTACGTACTCTTTCATAAATCTTAGCCTACACTTCCTTCACGCAAATGTGGCTACATTATATCTAAATTACACTTTACTCATCTCCACCCTATTAGTATAGATATTCAGATAGCCTGGAAGGGTATTAAGACACAATTAACTAAAAAAAAAGATTTGGTGGTCAAATAGTCTAAGAAGTCACTCTCGCAATATACTGGTCTTCCAACGACGGAGGAATTGAGTTTGAATCATGGTTGGATAGCACTGAAGATGTTTATTTCAAAATGGTTTTCCACCCTTGCTCCACATAAATGTGGGTACACTTCTTATAAATTCATACTTCCTCATCCTTAACACATTATTTGATGAGTGCTAAGCCAGATGGGTAGTAAGCCCGGTACTAAAATAAAAATTAACTAAAAAAAGGTCTGGTGGGTGTTATGGTGACCATTTCAGAATCAGTTTAGTAAATTCTGTGCTTACATTCAATTTGATTCAGAAAATGCAATTTAAACACCAAAAATAATAATAATAATATATTTCATCACGGCGTCCTCACGTTAAAGTTTTAAGTTACACCCGTTACATTTTAGTAAGATGAAACCTCAACCCTAGGTTTACTTTCCCCGCCTGGAATAAGAATCCTTAAACTCTCAGTGTAGATAGAACCTGAGCCATTAAAAGTTGGCGAAAGATTACAGTGACACCCTCCCCAGAGAATCAACCCCCATTATATTAATGGCAGAAGGGATTGAGGGGAGGAAAAGATGGAGTGGATCGCGCGCTACTACCACTGACAACGTTCACAAGAAAATATTAATTTTTTATTTTTAGCACAATCTCTTACTATAGTATGATTTTGCTAGGAATAACAGTAGAAGTTGGTTACCGAAATTATTAAAACAATTTTAATATATACATATTCATACATCAAGTAATGTTATTCTATACCATGTTATCACTTTACTCAATAATATAGTAAAATGCTATCAAAGTTGTTCACAAAGAAATATATTTGAATCCTCTATACTGTTCTTGCAATTAAATTCAGGGTATACCTGTTACGCTAGTGGATTAGGCATGAGAAGGATAGAATATAGAGGAAGTTTACTCGTAGTATGCTTATCCTTAGGACGCTTGGCACATTACTCCCGAAAAGTAAACCGTTTGGCACAGAATTAGTAGGTAAATGGGAGGTTTATTGTACCAACCGAGATAGGATATATTATTATGAAATAAGGATAAACAGAATTACTCATTTTATTTATGCAGATCTAATTAATGTAACTACCAGGTGATTGAACAGATACTGACTATAAAAACAAGAGTCGGAAATAAACAAATACACAATATAGGATTATCAGGCATTCCATAATCGCAACAAGCGTCCTATGACCAACGTGGTTCAAACCACACGTGTTTCTTAATATTTGCCATACGGTTCTAGATACTGCGGGACTGACGTAAGTAGGTAAATGTAGTGCTTCTGCCATGTGATTCAAGGTATAGTGTGGCTGCCATACAATATAAGTTATAGTGTGATTGTCATGGGTGATCTGACAGCTACCAACGTCACTACTAAAATTAATTTAATCTATTCACACATAGAAAAAAAAAACGTAAATTGTCAATTTGGACAGATGGTGTCAATGCTGACATATATATATATATATATACATAAGTAAAGCTACATTAATTTAAACGTTAAAAACAAAATATTTTTATGTTTCCTCAACCTACTACTTACTATCTTACGTGGGACAGACTGGATCCTACACACTCATCCATGAAAGCTTTGAAATAATAAAATAAAACAATAAATAAAACAAAACTCAAAAGTAAAACTTGATTCATACATCCAACTATCCTTAAAACCTGAACATAAAGTGAGGTCCCTAGTTGAAGTTTAAACCAATTAGGGGATACCAGCGTGATCTATTCTGTTCGTTAAGCGTGATTTGGGATATTTAGCAGCTTTAACTGTTATACACCTTACTAATCTGCTCACTTGTAATAGCCAATCAACACCGGAATGATTGCAATACCATAATTCCACGTGGTACCTTCTCTGAACACAGAAAATAGCGTGGCAATTGTGAAAAGTCATATGATATTATTGTAATAATTATTTATGTGAATCGTGTTTCATAATTGATATCATTTAGGTTTTCCCCTACACAGTGATGAATTGACTGTTTAGGTATTGAATGTTTGTGCTTATTCTAGAGATTAATTAGTGTGTAAGTTATTTGATGATATATTCAGTTGGCACAGAAAAGAAAAGGTTAAATATTCCTAATGGGCACATGTTTATCTGTGAAGAGTGAATAAGAAATCCCCCTTGGTTAAAATAGTAGCCATGGTGCACCATGTTTAGTTTTTTAATTTTCAAATTCTCAGGCTAGAGACAGCAGACTACCACACATATACACTATAATATAAACATGCAATTAATTTAAACAAACTCTCTTCCAATTACTGGCTAGATAACAAAATCGCAGTACATTTATCCCAAAACAAACTAAATCATAAAGGTATTATTTCACAAAACTGACATGTTTTTCTAATAAAGTGATTTGCAATAAACTGTTCATTTACATAGACCCAGGAAGATAGTAACGAAACATTGAATTTGAGGATAATGATCCTCAAATAAATTATACAATCAACAATATGGTTTTCATCTAGTTTAATCAACATATTCCAAGCTTCCAAGCCAATTTAAATTGAATCTACGCTTGGTTTATTTGTTTTAATTAGTTATGTACCATGTCAGGAACCATATGGTTAGAGCTTATAATTCATTATAAGTTTTAATAACAAAAAAAAACTCAGTTTGTTTGAAAGTTGAAAATAAAATTAATAGAGGTAGCAATACCAGTAATAATAGTTTATAAAACTGAAAATGAAATATATCCATATCATTGACTGCATGGTCTTAGTTAAGACATGACTCTCGCAATTGACTAGACTGACGATGAAGGTGAGGTCAAGGTTCAAACCATTGACGGATTTAAGGGTGATTTTTACTTAATCGTTTCTCATTATTCTTCAACGCAAGTTTGGGTACATTTCTCCTCAATTCTATACAATTAGTTTAAATATTATGTAATCACTTGCTAGAGAAAATAGATCATCTCATGGACCACTTGTTTTTCGAATTTTTAGGGTGTGACTTTTGTGAGCAATACCTTTACACTTGACAACTTCGTTGATGATAGTAGAAAAAACGTTTCCATCTCCTATTATCTTTCTTTGTGTTATTTTATACGAGCATCTTTTTCTTAAAACAAAAATGGGGGTTCATTTTTTATTTTGGACCTAGACAACTTTCAAGCGATAAAGGAAGGTATTTAGTTTGGGCACAGGTAATTTATATAAATACATAAATGAAAACTATTTCTTGGGTATTGATTGTCCGAACAGGTACTAAGACGTGGTCAATAAAACACATATATTCTTAGCACATCAATTTTCGTAATTTATAACGCTTTTTAAAATTTATTTTTAAAGCTTATTAATTTTTTTAGTACACTTAGTACCAATGTTTTTACTAAAGTAATCTAGAAGTAGGTATGAGAAGACTAGTTTAGAGGAAATGCACTTACATAAATGTGGCAAGAGGATGTAAAACAAACATTGATAACATTTTAGAAAATATTATAAATAAATTATTAGTAAGGAGTGAATACATATAAATTAAGACATATATTGTTATTTAAAAAATTGATGGGTTAGTTACATTTAGAACACCGTCCCGAGATTCACAATTTGATCACTCTAACACTTGAAACCCGGTCTATTGCGATCATGGTGGCTTTGACCACTTTACCAATATCAAGGGTGATCTCTATTACGCTATTTCTAGGACTATTTCTTTTTTTTTTAATATTGCTCTCACTAAAATGTAGGAGAATGTAGTAAATACAACCTTAGTATATCCGGCTGGATTCAAATCTAAACCTAGACTTTACCAAAAAATCAGACTAAATTTTCCTGAAGTTTAGTCCACGTTCCCATCGATGCGGGTATAAAGGCTATTAATAAATATCTTGTTGACTAACTTTGCGATGTTTTTATTATTTTAACAAATGTTGGTTTGTTTTGTTTTAGGGCCTGTTCAGGTTATACTAATATATAATAACCACGCTAATGATATAGGGATGAGGAATGATGGATTTGTAGGAAGTGTACCCGCATTAACTTTGAGGGAGAGTGGAAAACCATTTTGGAAAAAACACAGTAAGCCCGACCGTAATTTGAAGTCCAATGTGAAAGTGACACCATAAACTATGTGGCCAACAAAGCAAGTGTAGATTTTTTTTTTCATGATCCACTTTTGTTCCAAATGAAAAGTACTAGACAATGTGTATTTTTGTTTCGGCAAGTACACATGTTTTGCATTACAATTAATACTGTAGATTGTACTGTACATACTTCATTTATGGTCTAATTGTATTGTAAATAGTTAGTATTTCTATAACGATTTTGAACCATAACTTACTATGCCAATATTCATTTTAAAATACATTTCCATAATTTCAATTTTTTTTAAAATTAATATTACACAAAAAAATTATGTTTTTATTTAATCGCCTACCACAACAATTACTAACAATTTACAGTAAGATAATGAAAAATAAATGGTATGAAACTCCCCACGGACTTTATCACTCCATTGTTTAAAAATGGAGATATTTACTCAAACGAAATAGTATTCACCAGCAAACCCAAGCAAAAATTGAGTTATACTTACGTTAAACATTTTTTGACTCCCAGATTTAAATTTTATGATTTTCTTTTTAAAGAATTAAAGTTCTCACTAGTATATTTGAATCATAAAGAAAGATCGATATTTGGTCAACAAGGGTCAATACTTTTAAAACTTGACTACCTGTTAAAATTTTTGACATTTTATTAGACGTTGCACATCTTATGGTTTTCGCATTTTTCTCAAATTCCTCATTTCTAAATTTAGACTAATAAAAAAAGGTAAATATAGACTATTGAGTCTAAAATGATAGAGATAGATCATTGCTGTACAAATAATTCCCTTAAGAGGTTAAGGAAAAAAATAACATAAACCTTTTTGAGAGACTTACTTATATTTAATTACTCTATGGCATTGGAGAATTATTGCGTTAAATCTTAAGTAGTATCTCTGTGCCACTAAAGCTCACAAAATTGTATTAATGTATTTGCCATTGTCTCCAAAGCTATTGGTTTTATAACTATATATTTCAAATAAAAGTTTTTTAATTTTAATAGTACTACAATTTTTCAATGATAAGTTATCCAGTATTTTAAATATTTACGGAGATAAGGAAATTTCCCCTTCTGTAAAGTAGCCTAAAAGTAATTTTCATAGGAAAATGAGAGTAGCCATTTTGGTTATAGCCTTAATCAACGTTTAGATACGAATTTTAATCAAAATCGTTAGAACAAGTTTTGATAAAATGGATTTTTTCTCATTTTGCCCTTCAGTAAACTAGCCTTAACTTTAGGGTTGGATATCCAATTCCAAAAACTATTCGGGGCAGTCCTGTGAAAACTCTAGATACCAAGTTTTAGCCCAATCGGTAAAATAGTTTAGGCTCTAGTCTGAGGTAAGACCGACAGATGGAGATTCAAAAACAACTTTTTCGGATTTGGGGGGTCATGAAACATTAAAATTAATCAAAATCTCTAGTTCGATTTTTTTGACGATCACAATACTTTATCTACCTGTAAGATATCGAGAAAGTAAAAATTAAAACAGTATTTAGGAGAAAAGACAGCAGAATTATATAAAAATAATTTCGTGAAGATCCCTTCCTCTCCACCTCCCAAAATGCACTCTTCAGGGATTTTAATCTCACCTTGACCACCAATGGTGACCATGTGAAATGCTTGTCTGACTTTCTAGACCGTTGGAATTAAAACATGAAATATGATCATGTTACTATTAATCTAATACCTTGAACAAAATAAGATCATAATAAAATCAAACCAACATGAGTTTGTTTCTTGAAAGAATCTATTAGACTATAGCTAAACGATGTGATAGATCATCTTATTGGTGGTAGCTAGGGCTAAAGGTCAAGCTCAACTGGTCTGGCTTGCCTGTAAAGGGGGTTCGAGTCCCATCTAGTTGTCTTTAGAATGTTATTTCCTTAATGGTTTATCACTCTACCTCCACGTAAGTGAAGATACATTTCCCCTGAAATCTATCCTTCCCAATACCTACCTCATTATTGTACTAAAAGGCGGATGTGGTGAAATATAATATAATTATAACGATGAGAACTAAAAAATACTCTGAAAATAATATTCCTTTTAGAAGTGCTGACGTTGTCAACGATATTAAACTTTAATCCATACCCATAACGGAAATACGACATTTATTGAATTCCTCATCATTTGTGTTGAACGAGAATATCGCGAGAATGAAGGTAGTTTGGAACGTACCATTGGAATCTTTGAGGTGTCGGTGAGGAGAAGGAGGTATAAAAGGAACAGAGAGGGAAATGAGGGAACAGTGGAGGAGAAAAGGGGAAGCTAAGAATGGAGCATAATCTAAACCATTGCGAGAATACAAAGCGATGTAATATCTAACTGGAGGGAGGATATTTTAATGTTACTGCAGCCATAAAAGGGAAATGATATTCTCATAGGATAATATTTTTACACATAAATAGTAAAAGGGATATAAACACAAGAGATTTAAATGATATATTATAAGAAGCGCTAGCTTAACAGATGTTTAAAGAACACTTCAATCTATCTTCTATATTAATAAAATGAAGAGTTTGTCTGTCATGAACATTGAGAAATATTTACCGCACGCAGAGGTCTGAAATTTAAATATGATTGGCCCCTGTACAAAAACATATGCAACTCAAAACCACTATTTTAAAATTTTGATTACATGTCTCTAATTAATTAGAAACCTCCCGGTTAACGCCAGGTACGTCTGCAAGTTATTAATAAATTACTAAGAATTACTATTACTCATTATATTTACTATTCTGTTTCGTTGAAATATTTGCTACTACACTACTAAAAATCAAGTCGTCTTCTGTGATCTTGTGGTAAAGTACTTGCCTAAAGACTTAATATTCCTGGGTTCAAACATAGCTGGGGTCGACAGATTTTTATTGGTAGATAAAAATCCGTAACACAACTTCCTTAGGTGGGGAAGTAAAGCCGTTGGTCTTATGTCAATAATTGTAGAATGTAAAAGAACCCTGGAAGGTATGTGAAAATACATTTCCTGGCTAAATTTGTATGCTCTTTTGCTATCACTCATAAAAATTATCATGTGCTGATATAATCAATAGTTTCAGAAAAGTACACTTTAAATAAATAAATACTAAAAAATCAATTACAATTGAGATAATTTATTTGGCTCATTCAATTTGCGGAGTAAGGTTTTTCCTAGATTTAAAAAAGCTCTGTATTTTAATGGTTTTTCGGGTGCCTGTCAACAGTGGTAATTGTGAATCTAATATCACATTCAATCTGTCTCAATTTTCATGATACAATTTAAAGCTTGAGATTAATTTAAAATAAATGTTCAGTTATAAACATTAATAATACAAAACAATAAACATTTTATTTTAATATTATTAGTTTAAATTTGTTTTCTATAAAATCAAAATAAAATAATTATATGTGTAATTTATATAAATGAATATTCTCATTATTTTTAACCAGAAAATAAATGTATGGAAGTGCTGTACAACAAACTGTATTTTTGGCATTTTATTTAAGCTTTAAGTAAATGTCAATATTAAAATTTAAAGTAACATATTGTAAGAAAAATGTTTTGCTCTAAATACCTTAAGAGTCGTACATTCGTATTCTTGAAGGTTGGTTGACTCCCGAAATTATACTGTAACATACGGCCCTAAAATTCTTACAGAATATCACTAGAAACACCTTTTATTTATTTATTTATATAATTTTATCAATCCCGACATTTAGAGGGTAGCTCGAAACCTAAATCTACTTACATAATTTTGTCTACATCATCAATTATACAATATCCAATTTTTAAACAACGATTAAGTTATAGAATTTGCACCTAATCTAACTGTCCTTCTAATCCTACTATATAGTTTTTGTCCTACAAGTTTGTCCGCCCCGGGTATTTTACGCCCCAATTACGCTTCACCACTGGTTGTCCCACCGACCTCTGGATCTAATAGTCCCTAGAGTCAGTGAAAGATCCAGCGGTAGCGAGCATCCCTCTATCCACCACCTGGGGAGGCACCCTTTCGGAAACAACAGATAACTTTCTTACTTAATAAACAGTGGCTTATTTACTTTGAGGTATAGGGACTCAAAAATTCATTTATACACTTTCAAAAGTATGCTACCTATCCCTGTCTTGAGCTAGTTCTATCCAGTCCACTTCAATACATCATATTCATATCTCTAGCTAGTTCTATCCCAATCCACCTCATTAGGGTTCGGCCAGACTGACAAGCGTGCGAGCGAGCGCGCAAGCGACTGGGTGGCCAGACTGGCGAGCGAGCGCGTGATTAGCAGATAGCTCTCGATAGTTGTTGACGAGGAGGCTACGAATCTTGGCTGAGTGAACTGAGGGGGGTTTTAACAAGTGATTTATTGTTGTGGTTTTCTCATCCTCTCTCCACGCTAATGATGATTCTTATTTGTAAAGGCCTACTTTGATAATATTGAAGTATTTTAACATAATATCAGTTATATATATGATCTTAACAATTAAATTAGGCCGTTAGTAGCAAGTGTGCTAAACCTATCGATGATAATAAAAATGTCAAAATGAGAAGTTTTCCTAGCACTCAATGAACCAACATACAATAATATTGCCTAGCGCCTGTAAACTAGACTTTACCGGGTCGAGCGCGCGCGCTTGAAAAATAGAACCAGTTCTATCTTCCAAGCGTGCGCGCTCAGTCGTTCGCTCAGTCTGGCCGCCCCCTTCAGGTCAATTCTAATGTAATGCTCCCTTATTTGTCTACATCTTCCTACTGACCGCTTGTCTCTTCCCATTGGTTTCGCCAGTCAATTTCCTAAACGCTGGTTTGGATTATTCTATTCACTCTGAATATCCTGCCCACCTTAATCTAAAAGATTTTACTAAGTTAGTAAAGTCTGGTGATGAATCCAATGTATTTAAATCATCACTATTTAATATCATTCACTCTCTAATATCTTCATCATATTTGGGTCAAATATTTTCCTGATCACTGTGTTTTCGAACAGCCTAACATTTTTTTCACTTCCTGCTAGGTAATTAACAACCATAAAGAGCAACAAGTGAAACTATTGTTTGTATCTCCTTAGCTTAACATTTATTGACAGCAGGCGAGATGTTAACAACTTATTGATCGAGTAATATTATGCATTATCCGACTGTATTGATATATTCTAATCTAATAAAAACTATGTAACTCAGGTAATCTAATGAAAAGCGGATGAGAAGATTGATTTAAAAACTACTCTAACATTATTCTGTAAAGTATGGGGGGTAACATAAACTATATTTTAAAAGTCAGGCAAGTAGTGACACTCCCTTCCCCATCCCTCATGACAATAAATGAACAATGTAGATTCGCTCTGTATTACTGTCACCAGTGATCCAGAAATGCTTTATTAACTTTTAGCTTAAAGGTCCTTCGAAAGTAGATTAGTGTTGCACAGTTGTAAAAGTGTATTAATACTATAGGCTATAAAACTGATACAATTATCTCAAATCATTACAATTAATCTCGAGCTATAAGGGATCAAACTTGCTATTTCATGCTTTTTGCGTACCAATTACTAAGGTAAAGTAATTACTGTATGAGCCTGAAATTTAGTACAACGAAACATTCAAATGAGTTGTACACAATGGCATATTTATATTATGTTTGGAAAAATAATTAATTTATAAACAGTTTAAAAGTGGTAAAATTTAATATGCGGCAGCGACATTTTGTACCACGTGACATTTCGTATCACTCAGGGTGATGGCTACCTAAGAAGGCTCTAATAATGACTTTAAAATATTTACGATGTGACAAATGGTACCACTTTATGGGGAGGTGTATCAGGCTTCAGTTTTAAATTCACAAAGGTGAATTTAATTTAATTAGTGTGTAAGTTACGCTCTGATATTCAATGTCACTTCGCAAATGAGTATGGCAATGGTAGTGAAGCGTTTCAAGTATTTGAAATCTACCTTAACCTAACCTAACCAAACCAAACCTAACCTAGCCTATACTAACCTAGCCTAACTTAACCTTAACTAGCCTAACTCACTATTTAACTTACACTAACTGGAATTCTGACGTTCTCACAGCTATCTACTATCCAGTAATGAACCTTGCTTGCACATATTAGCTCGTTTTATAGGCTAAATAGATAGAAGAGGTACCATTTGTCGCATCGTAAATATTTTGAAGTCATTAGTAGACCCTTTTCAGGTAGGGTGTTATAAAATGTCGTGAAAAATCGAGTGGTACGAAATGTTGCTGGTACCATTTGTTGGAACACAGGTAGGCCTAAAATTAGATAAACTTTGGTCATATATGAATACTGTTCTTTTTATACACCAATAATTTGATTCTATCTAATTTATAGTACAATACCTCTTTATTTAGAATTAATTTGTTATTTTAACCTAACTACACTCATTGAATGTAAATGTGTTTGAATTGATCGCTGCAAATATAGATTTGAGATGTATATTTCATGAAGTTCTTGTTTTGACTGTGCCGATTGTATAGACAACACCGACTATCAGAACTATTCCAAGATAACCGTCCTAACACAACATGTGTTGAATTTTCCACCAAGATGTTAGAGACTCAAACAAAATTCCTATTAATTCTTTCTGTCCAATGACGTTAACCCATTTCGGTAGGTGAATGGTCTAATGCCAGAGTAGGTAACCCTGTCTATAATCGCCACAAGTGGCAAGTCAGTCATAAAAATGTGGCAAATTGGAGTTTGCCAGCTCTCACAGTAAAATAAACTTTTTCCTGATAATGTATGCTGGTTGTAATTTAATTTTATATTTCCTGCATATCATTGGAAGCATTCCACACGTTCATATATTCAGCCAATGGTTCTGCTGTTTCTGCAACTTGTCAGATAAAAGGGTTGTCAAATTTACCATTACATTGTCTTACATTTTTTCATTTGAACAATTTCAATTGTTTGCGTCTGAGGCAGTTGTAACTGAGTTGTTTAGGTGTACATATTTTGAATACATTTTTTCAAACAGTTTGTGTTTTAATTTTTCAATCAAGCGACATAATGTTCCAATTAAATAAAGGTATTGCGAATTTTACTTCTCATTTACTACACCTATGACTACAATGAAAAATGCAGCCCACTTTTGATCCAAGGCAAGTTTAAGGAACTTTTTAGCTATAGGAAGACTGAATATCACTTTATGAATTTCTTATAGTGCCAAACACTTCAAGTACAGTAAATTTAGTCAAAATTATAAATATTTACCTATATAAATAATAATTAATGTATAAGAACCAATAAAAAAGCAAACGGTTATTTAGTCTACGTTCCCCCCTCCCCCCAAGTTTTGTCCGCAAATAAAAATTAAATAAATTGTTAGCTCATTTATAAGGACCTTTGGACTCAATGATGATAGTTTCATTATTTATTTAATAAATCTTTATGTTTGGTATATCAAAATGTCAAAATGTAGTGAATCAATTAAACCAAAACTTGTTCTCGTTCAGCTCGTTTCAAAATGACAAAATACAACGGCAACATAATATATCAAAACACGTAATGTACCAAACCAATGTTTCTGAATCAATCTGACGTTGTGCTGAGCGCTCCAAATGGTCTCTAGTGACATTAACAATGTGATAGTGCACCAACGATTGAAATATAGGTCCATAGCAGTATTAATATTTTTATTATTAGTCCTTAAAAATAACAATTTTTCATTTTAATTAGTTAAAACACATTCCGTTTGAGGATGAATAATGTATAAACGATAATCCGACACTTTAGCTCAGTCGGTAACGTGTCTATCTAGCCAAGGGCCACGGGTTCAATTACAAGCATGACCGATAAATTTATCATTGGTGAAAATATGGGTTTACGCTTTCACAGTGATGAATTAACCACCGGGGATTGGATGTTGTGCCTGTTGTAGTCTTAAGATGGATTATAAGACATGTGAAGCTACGACAGGCCTAGCAAGCCGGTAGTGGAAAATATATGACTTTAATAAAAAAAAAACTGACCCAGACCACAGGCTGGAAACAGTAATGGATTTAAAACAAATAAGCGATAAAGATTCATAATTGGCAGACTATATGAAATGTCCACGCCGAACACTTCAAAAGTTCGCATGTAGCCCCATGGTTGTGGATTACCCATCCCTGGTCTATACCATCACTCAAGCGATATAAACCCTATGCATGACTTATTTGGTGCTGACTGACAGTTCACAGCTGACAGCTGACGGCTTTGAAACGTTACCAGACCAAATTATGTATCCCTACGTTGAACCATATGAACTACAAAAAACATGTGTTTAACAGCTGTAACTTCTGACAGTCAAAATTTAGGTATATACCTAAATGTTGAGTGTCAGAAGTCAGCTGTGAGCTGTCAGTCAGCACCAAATAAGTCGTGGAGCTACTGTATTAGACTGGCAATGACGGGGAACTAGGGGTTCAAATCCTTGAGTATGGGGCCTACTTAAGAGTGTTTTTTTTCTTTACCTCTACGCAAATGCGAATATACTTACTCTAAATTAAACCTTTATAATTCCTATCAATTTAGTTAATTAGTACAAACGCATACATCCCGAACATGTAGTAATACGCGGTAACAAAAATACTAATACTTTAGTTTACATTTAGGATCAACATGTATTCTTCTATTTTTAAATGGTAGCCTACAAATCAAATCATAAAATATATAAATTGTAGTATCTTAAATGAGTAAATCCATACAAATAACACCTGGATCAGGATTTGAACCCTGTCATTTCATAATCACTTCATCAGAATGTGATCTGAATGTACGTATTTATGTCCTTGAATGAGCTTTACAACATCCGGGATAAGACCTAGCATTAGGTAATAGTATGCAAATGTAATAATCATGTAGTAATTACATATTAAGCTTTATTAAATCCAGTTGTAGAACTGGTATATAATAATAATAATAATAATAATAATAATAATAATAATAATAATAATAATAATAGTAATAATAATATAATAATATATTTATTATTACGTCACTCATAGCTTGTTTATCAACACATTTATGACAATAAGTACAAAACACTCTTCCAAAACACATTATATATGCAATAATATACAACATTTCCTGGTTTATAAACATTAAAACAACAAATTGCTTGAATCGGTGAAGATTAAAAACTTTAAAATATGGTAGATGTTTAGACTAAATATCAATTTCCTTCATAAGTAATTTAACAATCATTCTAATCAAACTATTGGTTTAGACAAAAAAAATAATCATCTGAACTGTCACTCGGCCTTACTTCAAACTGTGTAATTCTGACTATAAAGAAAGTTGACTAAAGGACTAAAGGCAATTTATCTTCTGTTAACAACGAATATTGAGCACTAAAAGCAAGCTTTTTTTAAATATACATGTGCTGGTATATAATCGCGAGTATATGACCCGATTTAATTATAAATGTCTCCATAGCTCCAGTTTGGATAAATTATATCAGTCGATAAACATGCGGAGTAAATAAATCCATTGGTTGAATATAAAACCATAACAAGGCAAAATGTACTGGACAACAATTATTTATTTATTTATTTTAGTGACAAGTCTTACTATCCCTTCAGGTTATACGCTTATGTACTAATTACACCAATGGTTTTAGGGATAAGGGACGTTAATTTATGGGAACTGCACTCGCATTTGCGTGGAAAACCATTTTGGGAAAACCACCTTCAGTACATCCGACCGAGATTTGAACCTCGATCTCCTTGTCATCGGCAGTCTAGTCTACTGCGAGAGAAGCGCGTTAGATCATGCGACCACTGAAGCAGGTTGGAGCGTAATTAAAACTGGTATTATATTAATGCATCTTAAAGTTATTTGAATTAAATTAGATTTTTGAAATTTTTAATTTTAAAAAACGGTTTAGGGCCTACGGTTTTGTCCAAAATTTATAACTATTAAATGTTTCATTTGACTAACAAAAAGCCTAATTTTTTATGAGGAGAAAATATTTAAGGATAGTTTACTGAAAACCAATTTTTAAATTTTCAGTTTCAATTTAATATATGATCATGTTTGCACGATTGTGTTATTTAATTCCTTTTTGGTGGAAAATGGGGGTCTTTAGAATGAGAATAAAGAATGGATACTGTTTATGGAATAATTATGACTATTTTTTAACTCTGCCAGGAATGAAAGCCGTTAGACCAGTAGGAAATGTCCAAACACTCTAACAGCTGAGTTAAAGATTGGTTTAAAAAAACAATATTCAGAATGTGGCTTACATGCAGGACTTGAAACTCCAGGCTGACCACTACGCTGCACTGGTTTTCCCTACACTACGACCAACTTTGTGAAACCAATTTCTGGAGAGTTGGTGGTTTCTCCCCCTCCCACACCCCACCTAACGGTTGGTCAACCACTGAAGTGGAAAGGATGAATGTTGCTCCAAGGGGGTGGCAACCCTTGCGAGATGAATTTTCCAGATAACCTAACACAGCTCACAGGGTACCCTGCTGTCGGATTTGATATCTCAATAGAACGAAACTCGTACATGTTTTTTTTAATATCCTATGTTTTTGTACAAGGGTATACTTTTCGATCTCTCGCTCTCACTTGGTGAGGTGGTTACGAAACTCAATTATTTTTCTGTATCTGTCCCATTCTTGTTGTGGTTAGTGAACCTGGCTATGAACTTAGAGGTCCCGGGTTCAACTCCCGGCTGGTACTCTGGCCCTTTTTCTCTTAAGGAGAATCATCCCAACGGTCACCAGGGTTTGGATGGTTAGGTTTAAGATTCTCACTGGCCCACACTTCTATAATCACTATCATCAGATCACCTCAGTGCGGGTACATGTAGACAACCTTCATAGGTGTAACCTGGACAACGTTCTGTTACACCAGAGTGGCGAATAGTCTACATACAGGTGACTGAACTGGATGTCATGTCCCTCCCAGTCAGTAATGCCATGCAATAAAAAAAAATGCTAAATGTTTTATAATGAAACACAATAATGCATGCCTTCTTTGATTAGGAGCGTTTTATTAGATATTTATAGTATCTAGGCTAGTTACACCTTCAAAGTTTTAAAATGCCTTCATTTTTTCAGGTTTTCCGACAAAAAAAAGTTCATTTTTTCATTATTTTATGTACCATTTGTTTAACTTTTAAGGTAATTAGCTTACATTGCATGACTTCGCCATTGCTTAGCTTATAAACAGGGTCTTAGTGTAATACGTCAAGTTGGGACTGCTATCTTTCAGGATAATTAAAACACACACTTTGTTTAGCCTGGAAGGTCAGCAGTCCTACCTTGACGTATTACATTATGACCCCTGCTCATAATCTACGCCATAGTGAGCTATGCAAGGTAACCCTCGGTAAACGAGGTGTACAATGCTATCAATAAAAAACTATTTTCACTATATCTTATTAAATTCTTGACACACACCTTATCAAATGCAAACATTTTGATGCTCTTCATGAAATATTATAAGCTGGAAGTAAAACGAATATTATCTTTCAATTATCTTTACATTCTAAGAATTAATTGGAATAATATTTGAAATTTCCAATGCATTTCTAAATTTCTCCTCGGTTCTTCCTAACTTTCCTTATAATACCAAGTTCCCCGACATTTGCAGCCTGCCTTTAGTTGCACATGGGGAGGAGGTAGTAAAAGAACCAGGTTGTACGTTACATATACGGTCATGGGGTCGTTCTATCTTTCTATTTATTTCAATCGAAATGGGACGGGAAGTCCAACATCAACGTTTTACGAGTCTTACCCTACACCGATTTCTGTCAAGTCCAGGAAATTACTTTTTTTAAAGAGTCTTGGGTTATATTGAGTCTTGGTTTATAGGTTCTTTGTAATAGTTTACAAAAGAGTAAACAATTCTTACGTAACATGTTACAATCTAAAAAATATTTTTTTTATTGATCAATTGATCATCCAACACAAAACATAAATGATAATCATATTCTGAAAATTGAAAAATGACACCTGGACACGGGAATCGAACCCGGGAATCGATCCCGTGTCCAGGTGTCATTTTTCAATTCTCAGAAATATGTCTAGATGGAGTAATTCCCACTAAAAGCATAAATAATAGCTTTGGATATTTAATTTATAAATGATAAATGTTTAGTTCACATTTATTGATCATTATTTGTAGTGTTAAGGATCTTATTTACCACTAATTTTATATTAAATTTACACTAAATAAGGACACAGGATGATGAATGTGTATTTCAAGAAAATTACACTAAGTCTCTTCTGGATAGAGTATGTGAAAACTCCACAGATAGTGACAATGTGGAAAACGCCTCCTCCACGAATACATACAGCCGGGATTCAAATCGAGTCCCAACGCCAGTTTAACACTTTGTATCTTGCGCTAAGCGCACGATGAGGCTCAACACAGCACAGTGCAGGTATGCATCTTCGAATAAAATATAACACAAGATAGTTGTGTAATAAACACACGAAGCAGTCTATCAACTGTCCTATCGGCGTATATAGTGTTATTGAACAGTTTATTTGTCCCTGTTTGCCACGTGTTGACCGACTGCTGTGTGTGTCTACCACACAACGGTTATGAAGGTAGGATTCCCTCGGCGCAACCCGCGTCTCATGTCTGCGACCGCAGACGTGGGCTGGTGAGTCGCAGACGCAGGATACAGCGTTTTCCGTGGATGCGTCTCTTGGTACCCAGTCGTGGGTAATTTTATGTGTAGTAGAGATCGTTCCTGAGCTATCAGACTTTTTCAATTGTGTTTTATTTAATGTTCCGTGTTATTTTGTTATTTTGGAATAGTGTGGCTAAAAAATAATAGGTTGATCGACCAACTATACCTGAAATCTCCTTTCCATATATTTTCCTTCACATGTTGGTCCCGGTACACTGGCGAAGATATGTCAAAAAATGATGGGTGCTTTTCCACCTATACAATTAAATTTTCGTCCTCTTGTATGTATAAATCTTGGACCATTTTCAAAACCAGTCTAGTCAAACACAAAACTAAATACTACTCTACTAAAACACACGCTTGTTCGGTGGCGCGGAATGTAGAGACGCTGGACGTGCAGTCTGGTCGCTGGACACACACTCTGGTAGCCAGTCGCAGTCGCCTCGAAGTAACTGGCCACATAACAAACTATGGAGACCAGTCGGCCAGTCGCAGTCGCCTTGAAGTAACTGGACACATAACAAACTATGGAGACCAGTCGGCCAGTCGCAGTCGCCTCGAAGTAACTGGCCACATAACAAACTATGGAAACCAGTCGGCCAGTCGCAGTCGCCTCGAAGTAACTGGACACATAACAAACTATGGAAACCAGTCGGCCAGTCGCAGTCGCCTCGAAGTAACTGGACACATAACAAACTATGGAAACCAGTCGGGCTGCTAGTCGCAGAAGCAAGACGAGAGATGCGCCGAGAGAATCTTACCTTAACACTTGAGCGCAAGTCAAAAGTAGTAGCAATTTTTCTCATGAACTGGAGTAAGAGGAATAGATAGTCTATTTTTTTTAATGAGTTTATTTCATTGGGTCTTTCTGTTAAGTTAAGCTAAGCTAGGGTAGGTAAGGTTAGGATAGATCAGGCTGAGTCAGGCTAGGTTAGGCTAAGCTAGACTAGGCTATGTTATGAAAATTGAAAAATGACACCTGGACACGTGAATTGAACCCGGGATCTTTGGTTTAGTACGCAAATGCTCTACCACTGACCTATCCAGGAGTCGTTCCGTGCCCAGGGTCATTCTTCACTCATATTTTAAGGCAGAGTCTATAATGAACGACTACTGGATAGCTCAGTGGTAGAGCATTGGCGTACTAAGCCCAAGGTCCCGGATTCGATTCCCGTTACAGGTTTCATTTTTCAATTTTCAGAATATGATATCTAGTTAGTGAATTCCTCTCTAAAATTAATAACAGCTTCGGATATTTGATTCTTAGGTTATGCTAGGTTAATTTAGTTTAGGTTAAGTCAGGCTAGGCTAATTTGGTGGCCTTTATTAAAGCCCACAAGGCTTCCCCTTTTTCTATCATTTCAAAACTTTAAAATTAACCCAAAATATAGTGTATATACAATAAGTGCAATTTTTAGAGCGTAGTTAGAATTCGCAGTCAGGGAACCCAAATTAACTTAGTGACATAATTGGTGGGTTCACTGCCTAAGGCCAAGTTGGTGAAAACAATATTCCTCTATTCTATTATATTCCTCGTACCTCAGTCAATCCGCTCAAGTGCTACTACTTTTGGCTAGCGCTTAAGTGCTACTGCGCTCTACTACAGATTCACACAACCGACCTGCGTCTTGTTTTATTTCACTATTTGCGCAGCCCTTGGACTGGCTTGTCTTACCTAATCCTGCTCTGCGTCTCCATGTACGCTTAGCTTGTACGCTTATTTAAAAAAATATATATATCTCATATTACTACCCATTCATGATGTACACGTATGTAATAATTATGCTAATGTGTTAGGGATTATTGAATTTTTAAGAAGTACGCTGACATTTGCGTAGAGGGAGAGCAGAAAACTCTTCAGTAAAACAACCTCTCAGTACATCCAATCGGGATTTAAACCCTGATATTCCTGTAATCAGTTGTCCAGTCTATTGTGAGAGGGAGGCCTTATACCATGAGGCTATCAAAGCTCTTTTTACGATTTCGTTTTCCTATAAACCACGCTACCTATCTAACACGTAGCGACAAGTTCAGATAGGACGTTCCATCTTAATGTAGTTACTTTTTATCAGCGAATTTAAAAAATATATCAATGAAAATAGATCATCATAAATTCCTAAATAATTCTAAAAATATCCCTAATTTTTCACTAAATTACATTTTTTATGACATTAAAACCAATTTCTGAATAATTTATAAACTAGCCCTGCATTGTCACAAAATAACTATTTTGATATTGAAGTACTTTATTTACAGCATATGTTTTAAAAAATTGTTTGTAGCTTAGGATATTCGATTTTCTCAAAAAAATGGCCAGTAAAAATTTTCAGATTATCAAGTACATTATAAAGTTCATAAAGGTTTATATCTATTAATTACATAAAGAAGAAATTAGCTATAGCTTTTTTTGTAATGTAATTAAATGCTGTCCAGACACAAATAATAGAGTGAGTGGTTCTACCCGACATGTCAGTGGAAAGGGCGAAGTGCCATCAGCAGAAAAAAAGGAGGACTTCCCCCTCAAGACCTAGTTAGAAAAGTGTCTTTAGAGGGTGATAACTGATAATGCTTAGAGTGCTTAGGTGCGTTAATTTAAGATGATATTATTCACTTTGCAAAATAGCTTCGGATTTACCAAATAGAAGACGTCGTTAATAAACCAACGTAGGTGCATGGTTCTAAATTTGAAAGTTTTTTTAAAAGGAATGCGACCACTAATGGCGTGGGAGCTGCAGCAGGGGGTATATGACGAGTGTTACTGAACGGAGAGTTCATTAACGTCATTAGAGCGACGTACTTTATATAACTGTTGTTGAGTCACAACTTGTAACATACATTGCCCTGATAGTTTTTCCTGTTTTACCTTTTTTTTTTGCATCGGGTGTAATTATTCATCTTGGATATCCCCATTTTAATTATGTCAATACCCACACCCATGGACACGAGGAGTAGATGTCAGGTTCATCTAGTCGGGTTTTCCAGTAACTGAGGGATGGGGATCCAAATCCGGTCTGGGTGTTCCAAGGGTGTTTTTTACCTAAACTGTTTTTTTATCTCAACCGTCCCTCAAATGTGCTTCCATGGTTTCCCAATTATGATCTCCTTATCCCTCCCTTCCTAATATTGTAATTAATATAGGCCTATACAGGGTGTACCGTGACTTGTGGGACCTACTTCAGCAGTGGACAGGAGACAAAAACAATTTAAAATGTTCATATAAACACTTGTCCCATTTTGACGTTGTTTCCTAGTTAGAGTCATGTTTGTACTCAAGTAATCTGGAGCTGCTTGTCATTATAGGAATTGCTCAAAATGGCTAAACTTAGACCCGAATGAAAGTCTGCAGTCGTCGTGTTATAGAATGTGGCACACTTTCAAAAATACCAGGTGTTTGGAATAACCAAGAATAACCCGAATATACATAGTCAACAGGTCAAGAGATATCGAGTATGGTATACAAACACTTTGGTGGAATCACTTGGCTGTAACTCGGAATCAAGGTCAAATGGGACACAAGCTTATATGAACATTTTAAATGGTTTTTTACCCCCTGTCCACCACTGAAGTGGGTCCCACATGTTACGGTACACCCTGTATATATTTATATATAGGCTCATACATATTATACATATATACTCGTCCTTATATTTATATAAACAAATATATATGTCTGTACATCCAGAATAAGCATAGTATACATTAATATTTTGCTACACCTCTTTCTACTCGTCCGGACTCAGCGCATTAATTAAAAATAATGGGATAGAAGTTTGAAAAGTATATTAAAAAAATATATATATATTCATTTATATATAGGAAGAGTGGGAAGCCATTTACGAAAAAAACACTCTCAGAATGCCTGTCGGAATTTGAGCCCCTCCTCTCCACCGACAAACTATACAAGATGAGCGTGACATCCAGTCAGCGTGACCACTGGATCAGGCTACTAAAGTCTGTTCAGCGTAGGAATTGTTTTCTGAAAGGCCTTTTTCCCTGCCAGAAATCTATTATATAGTAGGATATTGGTAAGAAAAAAGACCTTTCAGAGAGCAATTCCTACCGTGAATGAAGTTTAAATTACTTCACCACACTATTAGGACTAAATTGAAATTCACTTAAGAAAATAATGAGATTACAGCAAATGATAGTTTGAAATATTTGGGATAAAATAAATTTAAAGTCGTAAAGTAAATCAATACACCCAACCGGTATCAAACCCCAATCTATTGCGAGAGCAGTGCCTTAAACCATGCGATCACCGAAGCTGGTAATATTTTTTATTGTATCAGGATGAAACTCAAATTTGGTTGAGTTGTTTTTGATCCGCGTCTTATTAACTATCATGGATGAACACATTTTTTTTAACCAAGCCAAATGAGTTATGATGTTGAGGGTGGAATTAAGAGGAAATATTCCCGCGTTTGCTTGGTGGGAGAGTGAAAACCAACCTAAGGAAAAACACCCTCATTATAAACCGGCCGGGACTCAAGCGCAGGTCTCCTTGTTACCATCAATCCATATTAGATTCATTTAGTCCACGTACTCACCGACACATGTGAAGTCAATAAAACCGTTAACAAATTTAATATTTGGGATATATTTGTATATAAATAGTCGTAGCCAATAATGATTCAACGAGTGCCTATCAACTTCAGTCGCAAATACCGATACTGGTTCAATTGGGAAAACTCGCCTAGTACTTCACGTGTCTTAATTAAATCTAAATCTCACTTCATATATCTATTGTCCTAGAATCTAGATAATATCAACGGATAATGGTTTATCCCTAAAGGGCAAAACGTGAAGGACCAATTACAATTTGGAGAATGAAAAATAAATCTAGTATAATGTAAACCTCATTACAATTAACATTTAGTAAAAGTAGTAAAACTTTCTTAAAATAATGGTTGATCACAGCTGCAAAGAAAAGTCGGACGAAAGTAGAAGTAATGAGATTACTGCTTTTGTCTTTTGATGCTGCGAGATTAAAAAAGGAAGAAAGAAAGAAAGAGAAAGAATTAAACTACATTTTGGTCCTCGCTTGTTTGTCGTGGGTTTGATATCTTGTTAAATGTTCAGAGTGGTCTAGTTAATCTCTAAGTATAGCTTCGAGGTACTTTTATCTCGGTTGAACCTTTGCCATTTTGAAAGAAAATCACATACAATATTTCAAATCTAATGAAACGCTCTTAAAAGTCTTATCAAAACTGCATTTTGATAGGCCTCATTGGTGGTTGAATGGTTCAAGGCGTCATCCTCGTGATAAAATCGATCACTAATGAAAGCTCGGGTTTCAAATCTCGTCCGGTTCTATTGAGAGTGGTTTTTCACAAATGTTTTCCCACTATCTCTGCACGCAAATGCGGGTACATTTTTACTTCATCCTATCTTAATCACCCTTATCACATTAGTGTAAATATTTGGATAGCCCAGATGGGCAGTAAGATATGGAGCAAAGAAAAAAAGGAAAATAAAACACGTGAAATAATTTGTTTTAATATTTTAACTTAATCCACTTTAATATAATTACAGTGACAACCAAATAATTGAAAATCATTTTGATGTTTTTCGCAATGGTATACAAATTGGCATGAATTTGGAAACCACTGAACGGACAGAGATTTGAAACCAAACCTTTGGTATAATAGGGAACTGCTATAGAAATTGGGATATTCATAAAATTGTCCAAATCAAATTGTCATCCCTCGATATACCTCTTCCAAAACTACGCAGCCATGAATACAAACCACGATAGAGCTACGTCTCAATAACTATACTGTGATATGAGAACTATGTTTTTATATATTTAATTAGTTGAAACACACTTCGGTGGCCACATGGTTTAAGGCATCATTATTGCAGTAAACTAGACTGCCAAAGACCGACGGTTCGAATCTCTTTTGGGTGTACTGAGGGTGGCTTTTTCAAAAATAGTTTTTCATTATTCCTCCACGCAAATATACGGGTACATTTCCTCTAGATATAACCTTCATCATCTATAAAAATTATCAGCGTAACTAATACGTAAGCCTATAATCCGAGTGGTGCTAAAATAAAGGTTTAAAAATGACACCTGGACTTAGGATTCGAGCCCATGTCCAGCTAGCAATGTTTAACTAATTGAATTTAATTAAAGTATGACCTAGCACAATATGTTATATCCATAGATAACAAGGTTTAATTTTAACCTATTTATATTGTTTTAATAACAAAATATTAATTTAGAATAAAATATACCTTGATTACTTAAAAAAAACACCAACTTAACTAAACAGCCAAAAACTCTTTCCCATCCAGAACTTTATGGTATTTTGCTTCTTAGTGTGACTTACTTTGACCCGGTAGATCGGGACTCGAGTTGGAATCCTACCCGAAAACACTAGAGATGTTTTTCCAAGGAAAGCGGTTTTATATCCTGTTTTCAGGAATATTCTGACAATTTTTCTCCTACCTACCCTTCTCATTTGCAGTCCACTTTTCATTAATAGACTTTGTGATAGAAGGCTCAATGAAAAATAAAACAATCCATATTTTTTATACATTTAAATTCTCTCCTGGAATGTGTATATTTAATTAGCCATAATGTTAACTTTATGAATATCATAAAGTTAACATACAAGCCAACATAATAAAATACTCTAGAAATAGCACAACACTCAGTATCATCTTTCAATCTAATACTGCGAAGGCAATACATCAATTTAATCACTTAAAATGTAACAAATATTTATTATTAAATGATCCAAATTTGGAGGTCTTACATCCTCCTTGTAGAAACGTTCCATCTTTCCTATCCTAACCTGGATAAGTATCTCTGAAAAAGGGACCGGGGTTTGTTTTATTGACCTAATAACAACAAAAAAAAGGTAGTTTGAAAGCGATTATTTTCCTCCCCCACCTTTATTGTGTACTGAACACAGGTTAATTTTAGTGAAAGCAAGAGTAAAATTAAAATATAGTTGGCAAAGTTGTTTTATATCTTTTGAGATTTGTTTTTGTTTATTATTTTATACTAGGCAGTAATTCTCAACCTGGGGGGAACAACGTAGGGCCGTTCTAAGGGGGGCGTGGAACAGTTCAGAAATAACGTTAAAAATCATATACGAATTGAAAATATTTTTTATTTAAATTAATTTTCCAAAGAAGGTAATCTGGGGGTGTTTACAAAACTGCCTAAGAGTTGTAATAAATTTGGTAATCAGACAAAACTGTCTATGTATGTGTTTATTTTCAAGCTCGCAAGCCTTGGGTTCGCCATTCGATTCTTCACTCTACCCTCTTCCTAAACTAGAGGTTCCCAAACTTTTTAGACCAAAGGAGCCATCCAACCAGAAAAAAAATACGTGCTTGAGCCCTCATGACATATTTTACATCAATATTATGAACATTCAATGGCGATGATTTACGTTAGCACTTATAAAAGGGAAAAAAAACTGGAAAATCACACACATGTTCTGGCTGCACCTTTGGAAAATGTATTTTACACAGATTCGTAAAACTATCAATCCTAATTACTGATGCTATTTTATAGTGTGAAAAAATAAATAAAGAATATTATAAAATGCCATCATGGAGCCTGAGATAACTGGCGTAGCCCAAGAGCTCCACGGAGCACAGTTTGAAAAAGGCTGCCCTAAGCTACCACTGCAGCCACGTACAACACCACCGAAACTTCAACTCTTAACTTTCATAAGAAACTAAACAGCAGTGTCGACTTGAGGTGAATAGTGATTTTAGATGTGCCCTGTCAAACATTCCAACCAAATATTCATGAACAGATGAAAACAAAACCTTAACAACCATTAGATTATATTCGGTCATTTTTTATATCATTATTTTGCCAGTGTTACATTGATTTTTGGATAAATAAGTGACTATATAGCATTAATTTTTTAAATAAATATAACAAAAAATAGGGTAAAGCTGGGCCATGAAAATTTGATTATCTACCAAAGGAGCCGTCAGCTGAAAAAGGTTGGGAGGCACTCATTTTGAGATATTTAACGTGCACTATTTAAAACCCTGATTATATCAACACATGGCTTATAAACTAGCTTAAATATAGAACAAACACAACATCCAGTCCTTGGTCGTTAAATTAATAACTGAGAAAGGATACACTCACATTTCACCAATTATATATTATTCGGCCATGTCGGGAATCAATCCCAGGATTCTTAGGGTTCTAGGAAGACACGCTACCGACTGATATGAGGTATTCGACTTGAAGAAAAACTGTGTGGGAGTTCATGGGGTAGCACCCGGTTGGGGTTGGAGGCAAATGAGCTTGAGATGGGCTCATCCTCGAGGTGACTGCCCTAACTTGGACCGGACAAAAGGCTTCCTGTCTTTACCTGCGGGATGTTCTTTGTCCAGTGATCCCGACAGAGTTCCTTTGCCTGCGGGATTTTCTTTGTTCAATGATTCTGGCAGAGTGTTTTGTCTGCGGGATGTTCTTTGTTCAATGATCCTGGCAGAGTGTTTTGTCTGCGGGATGTTCTTTGTTCAATGATCCTGGCAGAGTTCCTTTGCCTGCGGGATGTTCTTTGTTCAATGATCCTGGCAGAGTTCCTTTGCCTGCGGGATGTTCTTTGTCCCGTGATCCTGGTAGAATGCCTTTGTCCACGGGATGTTCTTTGTCCAGTGATCCTGGCAGAGTTCCTTTGCCTGCGGGATTTTCTTTGTTCAATGATCCTGGCAGAGGTGTTTTGTCTCCGGGATGTTCTTTGTCCAGTGATCCTGGTAGAATGCCTTTGTCTGCGGGATGTTCTTTGTCCAGTGATCCTGGTAGAATGCCTTTGTCCGCGGGATGTTCTTTGTCCAGTGATCCTGGCAGAGTTCCTTTGCCTGCGGGATTTTCTTTGTTCAATGATCCTGGCAGAGTTCCTTTGCCTGCGGGATGTTCCTTGTCCAGTGATCCTGGCAGAGTTCCTTTGTCCGCGGGATGTTCCTTGTCCAGTGATCCTGGCAGAGTTCCTTTGCCTGCGGGATGTTCCTTGTGCAGTGATCCTGGCAGAGTGCTTCTCCGTGGTGGCTTCCAGGAACATCCAGAAGACTTTAGGGAACGAATCCCGGTTGGGTCTAATGAGTGTGATTTTTCCTTAGTGGTTTCCCACTCTCCTTTCATTTAGATGCGGTTACACCTCCTATAAATGCATCCTTCCTCATTCATAAAACCACTAGTGTAATTAGAACATAAGCATATAATTCAAACGGGTTAGTAAGACGCGGTGTTAAAATGAAGGTAGAGTCCTTCTAAAATGCTTCATCCCTTATTCCTACCCCATTAGAATAATTATCATAAATGCGTATAGCCTGTACAGGTAGAAAGACACGGTGGTAAAAATAAAACACATTTTGACTAAGAGTCCATTCATCTAAATTCCCAATAACTAGACGGTTAATCGGACGACCTTTGATAGAGTTGAAACAATTATAACATTAGGTAAACGTCGTTTAAATCGAAGGTGTAGAACGACACATACAATAAAAGTTGGTTGGGTGTTAAATTAGGGGAGCATTCAAGTTCCACACGTCTAGTAGCTACAAAAAAGTATATAAATGTGCACCCTTACTGGTGAAGGATAAAGACTGCCACCATTATTTACGACAGTTATTCTCTACCTTTGGTTCAGCGTTTTCTCGTGTTTGAAGTGTTTTATGGGGTGCCTCACCCTCATTGGTGTTATAAGGGTGGTGAACCACCCAGCTACCACATCAACCCAATAATATCAAGTCTTTAAAAAAAAAAAGACTACATTTTTAATGGGTTGGTTATTAAGTGATATACTACGTAAGAATGCTCCAATTATTTATATATTATCACTCCACATGATAACCGACCACATTGTGTACTGCTAACTGCACCTGACTACAAGTCTAGGGGTCCCGGGTTCGATTCCAGGCTGGCACCTTGGTTAAAGGTGAATGATCCCAACGGTCACCAGGGTTTGGTTAGTTAGGCTTAAGATAGGTTAAGACTCACACCGGTTCTACAACTTCATAATGACTAGCATCACATCATCTAATTACGAGTACGACGTGTAGCTAACCTCCAAGGGTGTACTCTGGGCAACGTTCTGTTCTTACCAGAGTTTACATACAGGCGACCGAGCTTGATGTCATGTCCCTCCCGGTCGTAATTATATGACAAACGATAAAAATAATAATTCACATGATCAATATACAAACAAATCAATCAAATAAGAATGTATGATATGCTTAAAAATTTTCCCATCACATGTCACAACCCGTTTTAATTACTCATACAATGTTAACTACGCCAATGGGATAGGTAAGAGAAGGGTAGAATTAAGAATAAATTTACACAAATTTTCGTAAAAGAATAGCGGGAAACCATTTTAGGAAAAATACACCCTCAGTAGATCCATCCAGAATTCTAGCCCAAACCTTTCCTTCACCGGCAAAAACACATTCAGTAGTCTCAACACTTCGGCCAAGTTCCTACCTGTGCGGGTAGCTCATAACTTTTTAAAGTTAAATTCATGTCCTTTTTTTTATCAATAGATGAATTTATATTCTCTAATAAAAAATGTAAAATGTTCATATTTTATCGACCTCGTGGCTATATTATAAATTTAACATTCTATCATTAGTTTTAATATATTTTATTTTTAAAACTTCTTCATGTTGTTAAATTTTACGTAACACAATTGTAATTAATCCTCTTACCAGTAATTATATGCCACGTTTTACTACCCGTTTGGGATATCCACATATTTATACAACAGGGTGGATTTTAGAATAATTGTTACTTTTATTTAATGAAGGGAAACTGGGAAACAATTTAGGGAAAATACCTGAGTGCTTCGGTCCGAGCCTCGTTTAAAGTATCGTCTTACTTTTAAATATATATATATATATATATATATATATATATATATATATATATAATATATATATATATATATATATATATATATATAAAAACACTAAGAATGTATATATATATATAATATATCTATGGACTGCGAAATATCGGCTGTGTATTAAGCACAAGTTTCAAGCAATTATTTTCAAGAACTTCAATATGATCATCCCTGATAGGAAGACATCTGTCGTCGAGACGCTAATGTTCTGTTTCCTGGGGGGCTGAGGTGTGAAAGTACAGTAATAATAAACGAAAGTCCACACATGTAGCCCAAAAACTTTTATTCCTAAAATAAAAGAGAAAGTCCTTAAGGGATGGAAAAAGGCCACATAAAGATTTTAAAAATAAAATTGATAGAAGGAAATAGTCCATCGTTGATACACGTAACAGTTTAAAATCAAACTCTCAGAATTTACTAAAAAAGTTTTCACATAAACATAGTTTTTTTTAAATTTAACTTACCATATAAACGTTGTAATATCCAACAATCTCCCCAACATTATTAATAACCATAAAAATTGTAAATAAAAATGGTTTGGCTAGCTCAAATTTCAGCACACTTTTTTTTAGACTTTTTGGGAGTGGTTTCCCATCTTAGGACCCCTGGTTGGGTCACTCAGTCCAAACAGATGTCCGGTTTGTATGGAGGAGGGAGGAAAAGGTCAAAATAGACAAAATAATAAATTTATAGAAATAAAGACCAAAATATATATCACAAGCATTTATATTATAAAGAAAAAAATATACAGTTATTGGAATAGCTTTACCCGGTCTGAAGGACCGAGTACAAGGCATCAGGTACAGGTATACACAACAATATAATAGTGCAGGATACTTTACCAGGCAGTTGTGTTAGGTATACACACCAATATAATAATGCAGGCTACTTTACCAACCAGATTTACCAGGAACACACAACAATATAATAATGTAGGCTACCTTACTAGGCAGTTGTGTTAGATATACACAACAGTATAATAATACAGGCTACTTTACCAGGCCAGTTGTGCCCGGTATACACAACAATATAATGCAGGCTATTTTACCAACAGGAAGCTACACTGAGGTAATAAGTTACCTAAACTCTCCTATTCTCAGACAAAATCGGGCCCGTTATCGAGAATAATTGGCGATCAGCTTAGTGTTTAGTCATCGATGTAGGATGAATTATGTATTTTGCTGCTATCACCAGATCTCTTTCCGAACAACCATTTATACGAAATTTATCATTTCAGTGATGAAAGTGTATGCACTTGTAGTCTTTGCAGTTTTACGAGTTACAGATAGTAATTATTCGTTTACATCTTCTGATTTATAAGACAACGGTTTGTGGCTTAGTCGCTATCCTGACCACCAGGCAAGGTTTAACCCCTTTGGGGGCCCTGTCCCAAATATAGCCTGTGGCCCTTAGAAGTTAGTTACCCAATGAGTGTATATAACATACACATTATACATGAATAGTTTTATTTGGAGACAAATATTTTTGCAAAAGTTTAGCAATCCATGGTGAGTACCGTGATGTTTTTATTAACATATAATTATTAATAATATAGTAACTATTAAACTATACAATCTATTATATACCAAGTGGATTATAGTACTGTAAATTAACAGCCAATAATTTAATAATACTGGAAATGATATAATAATAGATTGTTTCAGAATAATTGCATTTTATGTGATCCACCGGCTGCAGATAAAATAGTAATATTATTAATATAGTAAAAAGTATTTTATTATTGAATACTTTTTTGCGTTCTTCTCACGTCACATTTAGTTAATCAATATTAATAATTAGTCAATATTAATAATTTTATTATTTTGCCTCAGAAATAATTATTGTCAATAGAAAATAATTTTTAATTTTTCTGTCAAAAGTCAACGGATTGTTGGAATCCGCGTAATGCCAGGCTACCAATGCTCTTCGATTAAGGGAATTTATTGAGTAGTTCGGGATAAATATTACGAAAAAACATAAAATAGCCTATTGAAATATAATACTATCACAAAATAAATATGACAAGTCAAAGTGATTTATTTGCCAGGTGGGCGAGGGCCCCTAACCTCGGGGGGCCCCTGTGCATGGCACACTTGGCACATGCCTTAATCCGAGCCTGCTTACCATCCGATCATTAACCACACAAAAAAAACCTCAGAAAAACATTCCGAAGAAACAAGCGCTGTGTACCCAACAAAGGTGAATGAACGGCATCGCAATAAAAAAGAATCTCCTCCAAGCGGCAACGGAAAACCACACAAAGCCTGTAATCAAACTAAACGTGAAATACAAATATGGAAGCCGAATACAGTGTAACAACGTAATACTATTTATGATCACGTAAAACATATTAAGAAAATGTATACTTGCATAAAAAGTTTTGACCTACTTGAAATAAAATGAAGCCCAGCAATGGTTTAGGTCCAAATTTGAATTCGATAACTATCTACTCCAGTGAGAACGTGGCATGCCTTGAATTAAAAAAAAAATAGATACCCTTAGAAGTTATTTAAAGTGGTCCTCCCATAGACATTTTTGAGAATTGTATGTCATCAAAGATATTTTAGAGTGATTCTCGCCTTGATTTTATCCGGCAATTAGATGCCTCTAGATGCTCTTTGAAATTGACTTCTCCAGTGATTCTTCAAATATCTCTTGTGTTTATACGCTATTTAGAATAATCCACACCTGGACATTTTTGAAAATTAGTAATAATAATAATCGACTTTAATGACGAAGTTAAGGCTATCACCTTTTCTTACACTTAACCAATACAATTAAAATTAATTTTAACAAAAATATATACATAAAAACTCACAAATAATGAAATAGAAAAAAACTTATAAACTAAGCATAGCTTGCATATTATGAGAACAAGAGATTAATTTAACACAAACATAAATAAATCACGTGCGTGCGCGGACACACACAAATACTTACACACACACAAAAGAAGGTGTGAAAATGTTTCATACCTCTTAATCTAGAGAGTGAGCTGACACACGCAGATTATTTGCGAATTTTTGCTTGAAACCATTCAATTGTAATTTCTTTATATCGTTGTTTAGGGTATTACATGAACGAGAAGCTGAAACGGTGAAAGAATTTGAGTAATGATTGGAACTATGGAGAGAAATGAATAAAGTTGAGTTTACTTGTGATCAAGTGTTGAAATTATTATTAGAGTTGAGTGAGTGTATACGTGAAGAAACGTATTGTGGGGAGTTGGAAGTCGATAATTTCTTTATGACGGTCATCGAGTGTAGAGTTCGTTTTTATTTAAGTCGTAACCAAATTATTCTCTTGTAGCATGGGGAAATATGATCACGCGACCGGAGGTCAAATATAAACCTAACACGTGTGTTTTGGAGTCTTTGTAGTCTTGCCTCAAGGTCAGCTGTCAGGTCATTATACACTACATCACAATAGTCGAAAAGCGGGAGGATAAGAGATTAGATAAGAGTGGTTTAATTATTCATTGGTATACATTTTTTCAGGCACTTAAGTGAGTGTGAGGCAAAAAACACTTCTTTACGTATTGGTTTACATGATTATTCCATGTTAGGTTTTAATTTATTTGTAAACCAAGGTTATTAACAACAGACACAAATGGAATGGGGCTGTCATTTAAATGTATTTGTTGCACAGATGCAAAATTTCGATGAGGATAGTGATTTTTTACTTTATAATAATATTTCTAATAATGTCCATGTTTATTTGGTAAGGAGTAGTAATAATTGTTTTAAGGTTAAATCTTCGTTTTTATTCCCTTTTCCTTATTTTATTATAATTTTTCTTCTATGATGACGACATGTTTCGGTGATTTATACCATCGCCAAGTCTTATTTGTGTAAATATGATTGCTATTACTTCATAATATTGGAAAGTTTACATACAGGTGACCGAACTGGATGTCATATCACTAGATTAATTTTCACAAACTTTCCAATATTATGAAGTAAAATCAATCATCTTTAATACTAATAAGACTTGAAGATGGTGTAAAATCACCGAAACATCTCGTCATCATAGAAGAAAAAATTATATATAAAATAAGGATAAGGGAATAAAAACGAAGATTTAAACTTATATCAACCTATAATAATGAATTGAGATTTTTAAATATTGATTTTAAGACCATTTTGTAGTAACCAATTATGTGTTGCACTTAGGTCAACATTCATCTTATCCACGGCACTATCAATATAAGAACCAGAGGATGATAAATAAAGTTGGAAATCATCGGCATATAGATGATGTTTAGAATGTTGCAAACATCTAGAGAGATCATTTATAAACATTGAGAAAAGGAGTGGGCCAAGGATCGAACCTTGTGGCACTCCAGATGTCACTGATTGTCTGTTTACTGTCACCTATTATGACACATTATTGGCGGTTGGAAGCATTTAATATCTATTTGAAGTTGACGTCAACAGGATATTTAAAAAAATATATATGCATCAATAATCTATTTTTAGTTGCCCTCTACCAGCACATTTAAAAATATTGGATGCCTCTAAAAGCTAATTGGAGTGGTCCCTGTCTGAAACATTTAAAAAAATTGACTGACTTTAAAGTTATTTGTAGTTTTAAACAAGTTTTTCAGCTTCATATACGAGAACATCAGATAGTGCATAATACATGTTGAGGAGAGCTAATTTATTCCAGGAAGGGAAATTAAAACCCCCTAAACACCCCTCCTCGTGTTTGCTGTCACTAATTTGGGGTGGTAATTCCCCGAATTTTTGAAAACTAAACTCTTTTAAAAACAAAATTTGTTTGAAATGTTGATGCTCCTAGAAGATATTTTAAAACTTCCTTACCCAGTTTTTTAAATCTAGATTTACTAAAAGCATATGAAGGGGTTTTTCTAGAACAGTTTTGAAATTTGGATTATTTTATAAGCTATTCAGATTGCTCCTAGCCCGAGCTTTTCTCAAATATTTTATGTCCCTATAATTTATTTGAAGTGGACTTTAAGTTTTAAATAATTAGTTAGCCTTTCAAAATGTATGTAATGCTCTAAACAATCAAGTTATTCTATTGTGATTTCTGCTTTTCTGGTCGAATGTTTGTCAACTGTGTCGTGTGCATCGTATGAGCACCGGAGCGCCATGTCCTTGTATGCAGTTTTGCATCACGGTCTGTGTGTCGGAAAAATGTGTTTCATGTGAAACGCTAAAGTGCATTCGCACGACATAATTCCTTAGCTCTTATGAAAGATCTAACCCAGGATAATGTACTCATCTGTTAATGTGAACATTTTAATGTTTTGACTAACTCATATCATCTTTCCACTCATTACAACCGTAGAGCTTGAATAGCCCTTTTAGCTAATCTGAATAAATTGATTCGTTTGTTATCCTCATTAGTCCAGTCAATATTCAACCTAGAGAAACCAAGCAGTTTGAAAATATTTGAAAAAAACTGTCTTTATTTTAATTGGTAATTTGGGAAGGAAGTTTTCAAAAAAATAAGTAGGGCCTAAATATACTTTGCTTTAACAAAATGTATTTATTTAAATTATACAAGTGTTTGTTGAATGTATAAAACAGACCAAATATAATACATTTTATTTGCTATTTTTTTAAATATTAGGCCTTGATAAAACCAATTTAGTTTTCAACTAGCAGCTGGCTACGGTAAGTAGCTCTAAACAGTTTTTTTTGTGTTTATATATATATACATATATGTATATATAAAATACTCGTATATGTACGTATGTATGTAGGTTGGCTTGACTAAACTTTTTGGGGCTTATATCTCTATTTTAAATTTAGTTGACACTCTTTTGACCTAACAATAACCTCTAAATTCTACCATGTTCATCTCTACTCCATTATACAGTATAACTAAATATGTAAAGCCCGGAAGGGTAGTAATATGTGAACAAATTATTTCTGTAATCTATAAAAAAATGTAAAAAAGCGAACTACTAGTATAAATACATTTAATTACATATATTTAAACAATTATAGATATAAACATAAAATATTTTAGGTAGTATTTTGCACTTGTTACCTTTTTATTTTGTCAAAATATTTTAATACATAAAAGTATGATTGCTGATATTTAATTAAGTAAAACATATTTATTTATAAAATTTAAATAATTCGACATAGTAATTCCTTAAGAACTACTGAGCAAGTATACAATTAGTGGATTGCTCAAACGGGTAGTAGAACGTGTTAAACATATATAAAGTAACGTTTAATAAAGTTTAAATCATTGTTAATAACGTATAAATATGATTCAACTCTTTAAAAATATAGGTTTCACATTCACCTAATTAAAAAAATTAAAATTAGCACAGCGTCTTACTACCCGTTAAGTTTATATGCCTATGTACCAACTACGCTAATATATTAGAGATAAGGAATTATTAATTTAGAGGAGGTTTATACGCACTTACGTGGAGGAAAAGTGAAAAAACCGTTTAGGAAAAGCTACCCTAATTATAACCTCCTGGTATTTGACCCCAATCTTCCAATCATCGACAGTCTAGTATATTGCGAGAGTAACGCCTTAGACCATCCGGCCATCAAAGCAGGTTTTAATCAGTTAATGATTGATAATTTAAAATAACAATACCTATGTGTGCCTTAAAACTGAAATAAAATAGAATAAACAATTCTATGAGATTATTAATGATGGTTTTATAAACTTAATAGTATTTCAAATTCACATTATAGAAATATTTCTATAGTATTAAACTATGTGCAAAAAGTTGATACTGTGCGCCTGTGATGATATTAAAATACTATATATCCTCCTATTTTGAGGCCAGTTCTTGCCTTTTATAGTTATTGAGTGCTTTATTAAAATAAAAACAATTCAAGGTTACTAAAAATGTTAATATTCCCTTTTAACAAGGTGAGATAAAATATTAGTTTCACTATTAGTGAGAATGGAGCTGCATCCCATCAAGAAACATCCAAAAGTTTTCACAAATTTAGGGTCTTTAAAAACCAGGTGCGTACGAAGATGTTTGGTCCAAATATATATTAGGCTACTGGGGAGTGGATAAGGTTACATAGTAATAAGTTACTACCCTTTACTAATCACCAAAAATTGTTAGGATATTTAAATTTCGTTGATTAAATTGGCATGAAATGCAACGTGGCAAACACAATGACAAGTGGCCATTGAAAGGGCCTATACACAGATGAAAGGAGACTATTAGAATGGTCATCAAAGAGATAAGGTGTAATGTAGTGGACTGGATAGAACTAGAACAAGATAGGGATGGAGTGTATTGAGGTGGACTGGATAGAACTAACTCAAGATAGGGATGGAGTGTATTGAGGTGGGCTGGGTAAAACTAGCTCAAGATAGGGATGGAGTGTATTGAGGTGGACTGGATAGAACTAACTCAAGATAGGGATGGAATGTATTGAGGTGGACTGGATAGAACTAACTCAAGATAGGGATGGAGTGTATTGAGGTGGGCTGGGTAAAACTAGCTCAAGATAGGGATGGAGTGTATTGAGGTGGACTGGATAGAACTAACTCAAGATAGGGATGGAGTGTATTGAGGTGGACTGGATAGAACTAACTCAAGATAGGGATGGAGTGTATTGAGGTGGACTGGATAGAACTAACTCAAGATAGGGATGGAGTGTATTGAGGTGGGCTGGGTAAAACTAGCTCAATATAGGGATGGAGTGTATTGAGGTGGACTGGGTAAAACTAGCTCAATATAGGGATGGAGTGTATTGAGGTGGGCTGGGTAAAACTAGCTCAAGATAGGGATGGAGTGTATTGAGGTGGGCTGGGTAAAACTAGCTCAAGATAGGGATGGAGTGTATTGAGGTGTACTGGATAGAACTAACTCAAGATAGGGATGGAGTGTATTGAGGTGGGCTGGGTAAAACTAGCTCAATATAGGGATAGGGTGTAATATGGTGAACTGGATAGAACTATCTCAATATAGGGATACATTGTAGTGAGTTTAACTGAATAAACTAACTCAAGATAGGAATATGGTGTAATGAGGGGACTGGATAGAACTATCTTAAGATATGGATAGGTGGCGTAGTTTTGTAAGTACGGCAATGAACATTGGAGTTCCTAATGCCATAGAATAAGTTTGTAACATGAACTACAATATATATATTTTTACTTTCTCTCTATCTTACAGGTAGAGAAAGTATGGTGATCGTCAAAAAAATCGAACTCGAGATTTTGATGAATCTTGACGTTTCATGACTCCCTGAAACCGAAAAAGTGGCTTTTGAATTTCCGTCTGTCTGTCTGTCTGTACCTCCAACTAGAGCCTAAAATATTTTACCGATTGAGCTGAAACTTGATATCTAGGGTTTTCATAGGGTTGCCCCGAGGGATTTTTGAAATTGGATATCTACCCATAAAATTAAGGGTAGTTTACTGAAGGGAAAAAAGAGAAAAAGTCGATTTTCTCAAAATCGGCTCTAACGATTTTGATTAAATTTCATTTATGAACATTAATAAATATTCCAAACAAAATGGCTACTCTCAATATTTCGGAAAAATGGCTTTAAGGGCTCCGGTTTGATGCGTTAATTAAATTTTTTTATAATAGCTCCGAAACTATTTGAGATATGAAATTACTTAGCATTAGAAATATGTATATATATTTATAATACAAATATTTTATACGAAACATATTTTTATAAAATCAATAATTTTCAATCTATACGCAATTATATATATTTTTAACTTTTTGGACATTAAAGCTTAAGTATTGCGATCGTAAAAAAAACTAACCTGAAATGTTGATGGATGTCAACGTCTCATGACCCCCCGAACCCTAAAAAATAGTCTTTGAAATGCCGTCTGTCTGTGTGTCTATTAAAACTTAAAATTAAGGGTAGTTTACTGAAGGGCAAAAAGAGAAGAAGTTGATTTTCTCAAAATCGGCTCTAACGATTTTGATTAAATTTCATTTATAAACATTAATAAATATTCCAAACAAAATGGCTACTCTCAATATTTCGGCAAAATGGCTTTAAGGGCTCCGGTCTTACACGTTATTTAACATTTTTTATAAAAGCTCCGAAATTATTTGAGATATGAAATTACTTAGCATTACAAATATGTTTATATATTTATAATACAAATATTTTATTCGAAACATATTTTTATAAAATCAATAACTTTCAATCTATACGCAATTATATGAATTTTTTAACTTTTTGGTCAATAAAGCTTAAGTATTGCGACCGTAAAAAAACTAACCTGAAATGTTGATGGATGTCGACGTCTCATGACCACCACAACCCTAAAAAATAGTCTTTGCAATGCCGTCTGTCTGTGTGTCTATAAAAACTTAAAATTAAGGGTAGTTTACTAAAGGGCGAAAAGAGAAAAATTTAGTTTTCTCAAAATCTGCTCAAACGATTTTGATTAAAATTCGTATCTAGGCGTTGATTAAGATTATAAATAAACTGGCTATTTTCATTTTCCTGTGAAAATGATTTTTAGGGTACTTTACAGAAGCGTTAATTTCCGTATCTCCACAACTATTTGAGAAACTAAACAACTTATTGAAAAATTGTAGGACTATTAGAAATAAAAATCTTTTATTTGACATATATTTTTATAAAAGCAACAGTTTCTGAGATATTTGCAAATATATTAATACAATTTTGTGAGCTTAAGTTGTAAACATATACTACTTAAGTCTTAACGCAATAATACTCCAATGCCATAGAGTAATTAAATATAAGTAAGTATCTAAAAAAAGTATGTTATTTTTCCTTAAAGCTTTTAGGAGAAATGTTTGCACAGCAATGATCTATCTCCATTTTAGACTAAATAGTCAATATTTACATTTTTTATTGGTCAAAATGTATAAATGAATAATTAAATATCAATACGATGACTTGAAGATCTGCAACACCTTATAAAATGTTAAAATTTTAACCAGAAATCGAAATTTTAATACGAAGTGTTGACCCTTGTGGAAGACATTAAACTGTTTGAAATGCTCTTAGGTGGACAAAGATGCGCCTCTTTTCTCATTGATTCTATATCATTGTATATTATTTTATGCGTGTTCTTGTGTGGAGTGGTGATGGTACAATGTACATTATTCCGTTCAGAAATCTTACGAGTTTATAGAAAGAGAGAGAAAGTCTGTGCGGTGCGCTGTACCATTTATTTAAATGAGTGTGCATACATTTTTTTTATTAGCTTGACTGATCAAGTAAAATACTATTATGAGCCATGTTTTATCAGTTTCAAAAACATACTCATCCTAAAATGTAGGAATTAAACAAAAGTTTAATTAATATACGCATGGGCTTTTCCCAATTTTTTTTGCATCATGTATTAAGGTGGGAGTGTAGGGGAAGCGATAAATGTTTAGTGTTTTTGCTAAACAAAAAATGTTTATGCCCAAAATAAATCAAATATTTCTTCATTATAAACATAGAATCTAAATTTCTTCACATGGTGATACCAACAGTAAGTTAACTAACTATCCATCATGAGAATAACAGCATTATATGAATTTTTTTAATGAAGAGAAAAAGTTGTCATTAAATTCCAGGACAGGATTTACATTTATTCAATAAATATTGGAGATCACCATGCTAAGAATATTAAACTCTATGTTTGTACTGGAGTATTATTTAGTGTATTTTGACCCAAAAATTTGATATAAAAACTTCATAAAAGTGCCCTTTCGACACGTTTCCCATAATATCGTATTTCATTTTCTATGTTTTTTAAATGACAATTATGGCCCAAGTATTCTACATATTAGATTTTTAATAAACTTAAACCAAGTTTAATCTTCCTACAAAAATACTACAATAATATTGTTACTGACATTGACATGAGAGGCCTTGGTTCAACCTCAAACAGTTACAATAAGTTTGATTTTTCCATCTTCTTACCAGTTAGGTGCTTGTGCAGTTTATTTCACTTTATAGCCTCACTCATTCCCACTAATGTCAACTCAACCATGTCATGACCTCTACTATCGTTAAGGGCAAAGAATACTGTCCAAACTCTTTTTCAATTTTCAGAATATGATATCTAGATGGAGTAATCCTCACTAAAAAGCATAAATAATATCGTTGGCTATTTGATTCTTTTGACATTAGTTTGAATCCTGGATGGGCTACAAACTTTTTTCTACAATTGTGTCTTACTAACCGTTTGGGTTACACGCTTATGAACTAATTACGCTATTGGTTTTAGGGTTTTGGAAGGTTACTCTTAACGGAAGTGTACACGCATTTGCAAAGAGAGAAAAAGAGAGTGTTAAATCATGTTGGAAAAAACACACTAATTACACAGGATCGAGATTCGAACGTCGATATCTCCATTATCAACAGTAGAATCTACTGCGAGAGTAGTCCGTTAGACCATATGACCAGCGAGATGGGTACTATAAACTTAGTGTGAGCTTAGAGCAAAAGCGTGTTAAATATGTGTGTTTAAGACCTCACTAATCTACCTGCTATCTCAGGTGCTAATGACCTTCACGTAACCCATGAGAGCTTCTGCAATCCGATATTTATAGGAAGGTCAATTATATAAGCAACTAGACCTCCTTTCATGTATTAATTCTTCAATTCATGTTATCTGCAGGTGTCACTTTTAATAGATAGAACCAATTATTCCTATAAAATAACACACGAAGCAAACTAGGATTGTAGTTAACTATAACATTTGGATTGAATACAAAATTATTGATTTTTTCAATTAATCTTAGAATAAGAAGTAATATTATTATTATTATTATTATTATTATTATTATTATTATTATTATTATTATTATTAGCACCGCGTCTTACTATCCGTTCGGGTTATACGCACTTACGCTAATGTGCAATGGTGATTGTGAGATGAAATGGAGGACCTACAGTTTAACGTGGAATCCGAACCACGGTAGAGGCCTGGCATTCCTCATATTCACAAGTTGTGATTAATACACAAGAAGTAATAAATCATAATAATTAGTTTTGACATAATCTAAGATATTAACTTATTTTTATTTTATTAAATGAAAACCAAACTAGAGGTATATCATTATTAATGATAATATTGAATAAATATTTCCAATTAAATATTGATGTTAAAATAACCGGCTAACTCTTTTTTTATAATTAATCTCTATTAATTATTCTACTTACATAATTTAATAAGATTTATTATTTACATCATACAAATAAAACCAGTGTTTTTTTAGGTATTATTTAAAAAAGTTAAACTTCACTTTTATATATTCAATACCAAGTTCTAAAATTAAGAAATTTAAATATGAAATATCAATTTTATAATTTTATTAAATATATCCTAGCAATGTTGACCTTAGAAAATATGTTTGTAATTTTAAAAGGCGTTTCATTGTGTAAAATTGGTCTTTGAGAACAACAACAAAGTGTTAAATATACCATCGAGTTTTATTAATGGACAGTACATTTTGTTTTATCCTGTCACATGACATCAACATTTGCTTTGCGTTTAAATTCTACGTCACGACAAGTAAAAACAGGGAAAAACCTCTTTTTACAGCGTAACAAAAATTATCTTAATAATTAGTTTGTATGCACACCCATTCTAACTAACAAACCTGATTATAAACACAGCTTGCTTGCTATTTAAATAGAGTTCACGTTCAAGGAGAGATCAGTGTTGTTTGTAATAAGTAACAGACTGAATCAACAAGATGAAGAGGACAGCTGTTTTAGGAATCGTTCTTTTGTCTCTTATTTTAATGGTGAGTTCATTTTTACCTTGATAATTCAACATTTTACTAAACAAAACAAGTAGTGATTAGAACTGTGTTGAAATGATCAAAACTACATAGAATTATTGTGACAAATAGTTTTTATTTATAAAATCAATAATTTTTTAGATATAAATATAATACGTATCATTGAAGTTTTAAAATAGACCATTTAATAAAGTATTTGCTGTGCTTTACTTACTATTGATGTTTTGCTGCGTAACTATGCCTAGTTAGTCTTGTATATAAAAGGAAATTCAACATCCATATCATTCACTAGAACTATATATATATTTTAATAGAATAGATTGAAAAAAAATTATATTTGGAGCTAGAGGAGTTTAGTTCTTTTCTGGTAAATACAATTACATTAGAGTATTGGTGAAAGTATGGATTCATATACACTCAGCCGGTATTCAAGCCCCAAATTCCTCTAGTTAATGGCAGAAAATTTCAACACTATGGTATAATGTATAGTTAAAAATTAAGTTGAATGATTTCAAAATCAATAAAGGTCCTTTAAATGCTTAAATAGTATTTCAAGGTATTTTTTAATGAATGTTTAAATATGGGTTTGTCACTAATAAAGTACCAATTTAGGGATAATGTAAGTCTATACATATTAGTGGAATGACCACTTCAGAAGTCAAATGCTTTCTAAAATATCACTACTGTGAGACTTGAATGCTGATGACCGGGAGATTGGAGTTTGAATATCAGTCAGGTGTACTTAACGTGTTTATTATCAAGTAGTTTTTCATTCTCCCTCCACTCAATGTGAGTAGGTTGCTTCAACTAAATTAAACATTCCTCATCCTTAACACATTAGCGTGATAACGTTCATAGGAGTAGTGTAATACTGCGACAAAAATAAGTTGCAGATAAAACAGATTTTGTCTGACCTAAATGGTGGATTTGTTATGATATTATCAAATCAAATGCGTTGAACGACCAAATCATTTATATTTGTTAGTAAGTCTCTGATAATATATAGAATTTAAAAAACCATTGAGACGCTCGAGCTGTTTATTGCATGGGAATTATTAAGAATTTTTTTACTTTAAAGTGGCCGTTTTTAATTTTGGTAAAGATTGTTTCACTATTTTCCACCCTAAGGGATATTAAATTTTTCCATCACCCCATCCTCTCTCTAACGTAATTTTTTACGATTTGGTAGGTCCAATACGGGTTATTTTAATCGATTTATTATTTTAATACATTATTTATAGACATAAGGGTTAGTAATAAACTGAGTGATATGGAATTTTAGAAAACTTTAATTGCAGTAGAATTAGTTGTAGCATGTAGATAAATGAAATAAAAGTGACTTTAATAATTAATATAATTTCGTCTGAATTTTTTTTGTCTGATCATAAACATAGATAAAAAAACGTTACCTTAAATGGATTCTGATCACTCCTTCTTAAAAAAAATACAGAACTCACCTTCGCCTCCTTAAAAACCTTATACGTAGCACGGCCCCTAAAGCTGGGGACACAAAATATAGGGGAGATTGGGTAGGCTTGCAATAAAATTCACTTAAATATTTTGTTTACGTTTTTAGTAAATAAATAATTCTATTTTATAAACATATTCATTAATATGTTAAAAAATAAAATAAAATTTCACGTGACAGTTTTTAAATTGATTTCATTCAATTTTAAACTTAACACGGGTGTGTTACAACGCGTTGCAACACTGAATGTAGTGAGTTACAACACATTTTTACAAACATACCTGTGATGGCGAAAAGCAACAAACGTTATAGTAGTGTACTAATTCCACTTAAAACGTGCAAATAGATCCTACAAATAACGGCCACATGTCAGAATCTCATTTATATTATATATATATATATATAAAAAGAATTATCTTTAGAAAATGCCAAATGGCCCACAATTTGTAGACAATACAATGCATCCTTTGTTTTCCATGTCCATAGAAATCATATTTACTTTTATCAATTTTATTATTTAATAAAAGAATGATTAGTTATGGACAATAATTTTTCAAAAATGTTCATGAAATACATATATAATATATATTTTTATATAAACCAATCTCAATTACAATAAGGGGAGCTCTGTGTATAATATCTGTATGCACGTTTCCTTATCTGGTTTTTCTGTTGTATATGAAAGTGCTGGATCAGTAAAAAGTAATGGTAGGTCATAATATAGGTAAGTTCATTTAGAAGTGAAGATTTTTCCTTATAACTTTAAAGTAGTGTAATTAATTAATCAATTAATTAATTAATATTTAGCAATGTGTCTTACTACCCGTTCGGTTTATACGCTTAAGTACTAATTACGCTAATGGATTAAGAAATGAGAAAGTTGAATTTAGAGGAAGTGAACTCGCATTTGCGTGGAGGGAGAATGGAAAACCATTTTAGAAAAAACCACCCCCAGTTCACCCGACCGAGATTCGAGCCTCGATCTCCCCGTCCTCGGCGGTCGAGCTCAACACGACTGGCGCGTTAGCCAACTACGCCACCAAGGCGGGTAAAATTAATGTAGATTATTAAATTTTAATAAATAAGAAGGTATTTATAAAAAATCACAATATAAAAATAAAACTAAGGCATTATTTTATCTATACAATAAAAAGTTATAATTTAATTAAAAATCTACCCTAATATTTCTATCTAATAAAACAAAAGTTTTAAGCGTTATTAACAACAATGGTTTTAATACGCCAGGATAAATTGTAACCATTGTTGAAAGACCCCGAGGTGAGCTGCAACAGTTGTTGCAATGCCTCATTAGGTTTGAAGTTACAAACATTAGAAAAATTATGTTATAATTTAACTCTAAAAGCACAAATTTAATAAAACAATAACAATAAAACAAACACAATTATTTTACTTTAGCAACATTAAAAAATATAAATAAATATTTTTCTGTAAGCTATTAAGAAAAATGACTCGGAACACGAACAATTATTTGATATTGTTTGAAACACTCGGATGATGACAAAGTACAAACGAGAATTCACAGCGTTTCTGAGAACTAGCAGGTGGTTACACTAATCAAGACCAACAAGTTAAGATCATTAACACGTCGTTTGACTTAGTTGATATTTAAATAAACTGTTTGCTGCAGCCTGTCCGTTTGCAACTCGCCCCGTTTTCCCCTACGTGCATTTCAACGTCCGTCCTAATGCCGGGATCACGATGAACTTAACGTTAATTTAACGTAACGTTCACTTAAAGTTAACTTAACGTATGTGTGATCACGATTAACATAACTTAACGTAACAACTTGAGCCAAACATCTTCATTCTCGAGCATGATCTGTGATTTGTACTAGTTGTACAGTGATGATCTGTGAATGTTTACAGTTTTCAATCGATATAATAAATATCTATTACAAAACTTTTGTGATAAATTTAGCTTTCCTATTATAGTTTAATTATTTTGTTTCAATGTCTGATCACTAGAACTTACGCTAAAGAGTAAACATTGGTCATAATACCAACAAATGAGTTACTAAATAGCTCTGTTGACGTCACTCGCATAATGATTGGCTGGCTAGATCACGTGATACTCTTCAAGTAACGTTCACTTAAAGTAAAAGACCTCCCAGGACATCTCTTACGTTAAGTTAATTGCAAGTCAACGTTAAGTTAACTGCATCGTGATTGCCTCCATTTAAACACACGAGGAGGTCCTTTACGTTAAGTTACGTTAAGTTAACTTTAAGTTAACGTTAAGTTGATCGTGATCCCGGCATCACTTTCGTCGTAGAGTCAATATATTTTATATTGTAATTGACACATTATCACCGCGGACATGTTTTAGCGCAAGTTGTAACGGGCGTACATTTTTAATCGATGCACTAAAGATAGGACACACACTAAAACGCCATGACATATACATTTTTAAATACAATCGAGAACTGTTGGGAGGGTATACCTGTGTAAAACCAACACCTGTAAAACGAGGAATCATTATTTACAAATGTACGCAAGTACGAATACATTATATGCTCGCGTATTCCCTACCTTGCTTGAAGGTCACAGTTCGACCTAGCTAGAACTAGCACAGTTCTACAAGTATTAAGGGAAATTTAAACTCTTAATTTCCTAAGAAGTAAAAGGATTATTACACCCTATAAACATGGACAACATTTACGTACTCAATTCAGTAGTAATATTTCAAATTAAACAATGATATAAACCATAACCAAATAGTAAAATTAGTCAATACGCTATTAAGAAAAATAGGACAAACGCCATGTTTTTAATTATTGTTTTATAGATAATTAGTTTTTACTATTAAAAATACACATTCCCTGTAGAAAATGTATAAAATACTTTTCCAACAATCTGGCATATTTTTAAAAATGTCAATATATTTATAAATACATTAAATTAAAACCAGTTCACTTTATTACTATTTTCTAAAACAAAGATATTTCGTTCTACTTTTGTTTGAAAGACAAGGAAATTACTGTCTAATTCTGCGCATGTACCATTACTTATACACCCTGAACCATCCTATAGCCAAATTTAGCACACATTTTTATAATAGCTAGTAGCCACAATGTTATTGCTTGTTCACATCATAATAGTTGACTTGTACTAAATTGAGTAATTAAACATCGACCGTGTGTGCGGGGGAGGGAAATGTTAGGGTCATTGAAAGTAGGTCATGTTTATAAAATTAATCCCTATCATTTATTTACCCTCGAGGAAAAAATAATTAGTTCCGGTCACACCTGTGATTGGCCTAGGCTCGGGTTTAGGCATGGCGGGTCAGTGGCATGACATGGGCTTGTCAAACATCAGATTTACAGACATATTAATAACCGATGCCTTTTTTTTCAGGTGAGATCAACAGAGGAGGAAAGCGAGAAAGGTGAGAATATTTGATTAATTAACGTTTTGGAGTAGTGCGATGTGGTCAGAAAGATACATGTTGCTACTTCTATAATTCCCATTATAGCTAATTATATTTATATCTATATTAATAAGAGAAAAACTCTTTCTTTGTCTTGTCTTTCTGTCAGTCATTAGCGTTGTGCGTTAACTACCGCAGGCAGAGATCTGAAATATAAATATTAGTAGCTCCTGTGCTCGAAAATGTGCACCTCAAAGCTTGAATTTTGAAATTTTAGCTTTAAAGTTTTTAATTAATTAAAAACCGAAAAGATGTAGAAATATTAACGCTGTGAGAAAGTTTAACAGCTAATTTAATATTGTTGTTCAATGCGGGCTTTGATACCCTTTTACAAATTTTACCCCATATTCCACCCCTTTACCTCATAACTCCCTTACCCTTTTAGTAATTTTTATCCTTTATACAACTTCTTAACCTTTTTACTCTAAAATACTTCTCCGGGAATAAACTTGTTGATGTGAAAAGTAAAATTGCCAAAAGGGAAAATATTCCAATGAAGGTAGAAATGGTAAAAAGTAAATCTAGTCAAAAAGGACAATATAACTAAAAATGCAAAAACACAAATAATGTATAGTGTTTAAAAAAGACTAAAATGTGAAATGTATAAAATTCAAAAGGCCACAACTATGCAAAAATGGTAAAATGGGTGGAGATTAATTTTTACAAATTAAAAAAGGGTATAAAGATCAAAACGGGTGAAAAGAAATAAAATGGAAAATATATTAAATGGCAACAAATAGCCAAACAGGGCAAAAAAAAGTTTAAAAAAGGGTAAAAATGCAAAATATGGCAGTAAGAATAAAAAGGAAACAAGCCCTCTTTCTAAATAATAAACACTGATACTAAAAATTAATTTTGTTAATGAACTAATGCTTTTACACTCCTGGCAAATTTAAATCTTTTGCCTCACCTTGAGGTGTTTTTTTTTACCAAAACCCTTTTCCACCTCCCTCTATTTTCTCAGTTTAAAATCTATAGTATTTTATGATTATTTAAAGTGTGTGTTCTTTATAACTTCCTGTTGCATTTAAATTTCATACGCATGGAAAAATAGTATTTTAGCACCGAGTCTAAGTAAACGTTAGGGTTATACGCCTATGTACTAATTACACTATTGGGCTAGGGATTATTAAGGTTAAGTTTTGAGTTAATACACCCACATTTACTTGGAAGGAAAGTGGCAAACCATTTAGAAAATCCACCCTCAGTACGCCTGACTGGGATTGAATCACAATTCACCCGTCATCAGCAGTCTAGTCCAACACGAGAGTTGCGTGCTAAATCACGTGGCCACCGAGGCGGGTGAAAAATAGTTGTTCTTATTAGTTTTGAAAATTATAAACTCCCCTCCCCTTTCCATTTAAAAATCAGCTACCCAAAACTAAAATCTTTAACACAAATAAGGCTGTCTGGAACCGTCCCTCTTCCTACCTGCCCATTTTAAATTTTATACCTCACGTAAGAGTGTGTTTTCTGTTAAGGCCCCCTTCCTTTATTTCCCAAAATTCCTTGTTGAAAATTTAAATTTTTGTCTTAATATTTATTTAAAGTGGTCTTTTTACCTACTGTACCAATTTCAGTTTTCCATCACAATGGGAAAGAGTGGCTTACTATTAGTTTTTAACTTTTGAATCTCCCAATCCCTTTTCTTCAACTCACTCTTTGAAATTTAAAATTCTAAGTCTCATTCTAAGTCTCAAGTCTTTCTACTTGTTCAGCAAATTTTTATCTTTTACTTCATATAGAAATAGTTTTAAAAAAATTACAGCTGCATTTTGAAATTTACCAATTTAAAATTTTTCTAGATGTATAAGGAAATCCCGCTACCTTCATGGAAAGTAATATTTAAAGTTTATAGGTAGGAGGGTAGGGAAAATAGTTGAAGAGTGAGTTAGTGAGTTGTACACTTTCTGCCCATCCCCACACTTTTAGGATATAGAGTTTGAAAAATCTTCAATGATACCTAACCCTATCTTAGATAGGAACTTTCTTTTAATTTTCAAAGCTCTTTACCTTCTGGGTCAAAAGATACATCTGTGAATTTTGAAAACATTCAACCCTTAGAATTCAAATTTTGCAAAACCCCGTCCTATCTCTTGCCTAAGAACTAAACAGAACTTTCACGTGAAACTGCAAGTTTTCAGGCCCGGGTGTTGTGAAAATACGATGATGAATGAGTTAATGAGTGAATTAGTGAGTGGGTTTTGAATTTTATAATATAGATGATAAATGGTTCTACAAAATAGCACACATTTTCTGATATCTTGTATTATAGCTTCAGATAAAAAATTCAAACATAGATTTTAGTAAATTACCCATAAAGAATACATATTCTTGTTAAACTCAATCATCACATATATAAAAGATGATATATATATACATATATTAAACCAATTTTTTCAAATATACTTTACAAAATTAAATATAAATTATCAAATATAAATTATTTGTTAATCACCAACCATAATTTTTTTATTTGTAAAAACTATAAAATATTGTTATTTATCATGAAAAATTATTCACAGATTTCCAGTCTGAATTCAATCTTTAAGGTCAATTTCCAAATAATTTAAATTTATTATATTTTGCTTTCCGTAAACTACCCTTAAAATAATTAATTTTAGATAAATAAAGATACGTTACTATTCATATGTAAAATAGTCTCCTGATATCAATTTTGAACCAAATTGCTAGAGCCATTTTTTTTTAAATATTCGAATTAATTTAATGTTAATGTGCACCACACAAACTTCCTCTCTCATTAATCTTAAAATAGACGTATTTGGTAAAAACTTGTAAGATTTATGAAACGATATAATAATATCTCATAATTTCGAGATAGATGTTAACGATCACAATACTTTCTCTTGATATAATAAAGTAATAAAGACATGTATATAATAAAATTGTTTTAGTTATAGGATCTATATCCTAGTATTTATAAATACATTCTTGTTACAGATTCGTTGACGAAGATAGAACCCAATTTTAATCCTGAAGTGATGCAAGTGGATGTAGACGTAAGTAACAAGCAAAATGTTTTTTCAAATTTCGGGGCTGAACATACTTAAAAAAAAAGTAGTTTATCAGAAAACAAAATATTGATTAAAGGAGTGCTAGATCATTACTAATATTACATTAAAAATACTAATTTAAAAAAAAATTACTGTATTTTTTTTATCTGCTGCTAAGGACATGCGGACTAATACATCAAGGTTGCCTAAGATGATGTAATCATTCTTTATATGTTCACTTACAAATAACTCTGTTTAATTTTTAAATATAATGCAAGACATGTAATATATGAATGTTTACATAATCTTATCATAACACTGTGTTTAAGCAATTTAACTCAAAAATACACAATTTTAATGTTTCAAACTTTTTAGATGTTTGTTAAAACTTCTATGATTGTATCATATTTGTCATAAGATATTTTAACTTGTAATTATTATTACCAAATTTTGTTTTCATTTATGATTCAAATTATAGTGCCAATATAATTATATTATATCATATATCTATGTTTTTTACATGTTAAATTAACCAACAATGTCAATTTTACCAAAAATTGAATTCTATTCCTATTAATTAAATATAAGAAAGAAAAACATTTATCTTATCCCGATCCCTGAGCTTAATATGTGTAAAATGAACCATTTCCCACCGTTCTTTGACTTTCTCAAATCTCAGAGATTTCAATTGAATGTTAAAATACTTTTGGAACTATAATGTATTGATAAAATAATACTGTAATAATCTTACAGAACATTTCCCATATTTATTTTACAGACAAACCAACGTCTAAAGAGATCTCCCACTAAGTGTGGAAAGAAGAGTAAGTTCGATAATTTATATAATCATTCATCTAATTTTTTTTATTTAGTTGCTATATATATATAAATTTATTGATATAAAATATACTAAAAATTGACCCAAACTAAGGAGCTTTGACTTAATCCACATAGGCAGTTCAAAATACATTCCAAATGACAGATCAACGGTTTAAGGAATAATATTTCAAGAACTTTTTCAATAGTATACTTTTAATTTATTCATATAGAAGATATTTTTTTTAATGTGCCCAAATAAAGACTCGAACCACAGACCTTTAGGTTAGCACACCAAAGAGCAAAGGATAGAATTTCTTTACTGGTACGTTTATCATAATTTTATCTTATTGAGCTTTAAAGTATGTACCAAATATACTTTTAAATATTCCTACTTCAATAACATATGATAAAGATTTAATTCGATTATCTTAACGATATAAACTATAATATTCATAAAAAAAGTTTATAAATAATATCTATCAATTAGTTTTATTTAATATAATATGTTTATTACTTATCTCAATTTAATTTTTTAGTATAATTGAAATTAAAGTTTTAAAAATTATTTCTTCTGATTGAATTCTAGAAAGATGTTTCTACAAGCTCAATGATGTTTTGTATTTCTCAATAACTTATTAACCAACACGATATTGAGAGGACTTATCAAACTGTAAATCTACCCAAGAGTATTTTAATTGAATATTTTTAAGTAATACTGTTAATAATATATTTTCCCTTTTATTTTCAGAGAAGGGGTAAACTACTCATTCGACAGCTATCATGATGAAAAGTTAAATAATTCAATGTTTATGTTTGATTAAGTGAATAAAAATAAATAAAAATATATTGTGTTTTGATTAATCCTTGGTTCCATTCTCTAATACCTATGTAGTCAACAAAAAAGTTTAGCTTTCCTTGGTTTAGAAAACTAGTAAACATGTTTAAGTTCCACAGAAGGATGTAAGCTAAATAAATAAAATAAACGCAGTCTTATAAAAGCTAAGTAAATCATAATCAAGAACATTATTTTAATAAAATAGCTAAAAAATACATTGATCAATCATTAGTTGTACAACGTTTAAAAAAAGAATGGACTCTTAATATTATACAATTCCTAATCTGTGTCATTAGGAGCTCTAAAATTCTTGGCCGCTCTTGCAGAATTACACAAACTACAATCTCGAACTCGTTCTATCCAGATTACCTCATTACACCTTATTTCCATTTTGAGTTTGTTTTATCCAGTCCATCTCATTACACCCTATCTCTTTCAGGTCCATTCTAAAGCTACTCCCATCTGAATCTAGGTTTCCCCAATGATGTCTTCTTATTGAGTTTTCCAGTCAGTACCATGAACAAGGTTTTAATTTATTCAATACTCACTGCATGTGTTGCCCACCATAATCTACGAGATTTTTTATCTTAACAATGACAATATTGGGATGACTACAAGATATGTAACTCATCATTATGTAACATCCTCCAAGATCCATTATATTCAGCCTTGCTTGGACCAAGTATTCCCATAAATAACTTTTTTTTTCCAAATACCCTCTATTTCTTTCCATTATGTAAAATAAGAGACTATGTTTCACACCCATAGAAAACAACCGGTGAAACTAATTTTTTGTACATTCAGATTTTATGTAATAATATATAGGCCTATTAAGAATAGAAAAATTATTATTATTAGCACCGCATCTTTCCACCCGTTCGGGTTATACGCACTTATACTAATGTGTAATGGTAGGGTGATTGTGAGAGGAAATGGAGGACCTAAATTTTAACGTGGAATCCGAACCACGGTGGAGGCCTGTCATTCCACACATTCACAAGTTGTGATTAATACACGTCTTGTCAGAGGTGAAGGAAGGGTTTGGCAATCAGATAAATCTGTGCCGGGACCGAGGATTGAATCCAGGACCCCCAGCACAGAAGTCTGACACCTTACCTCTAGACCACCAGGTCACCAAGGAAAAAAAGAATATATATTATCAAAAACATAAAATAGGTACGAGAAAAATAAAAAGAATAAAAACCAAACCAATAAAGTGGCACAATTCACTTTTATATTTATCATAGTGCAGGCATTTTTTTATATTCATTCATAATATAAAGTGCACCCATAAACATTATGTTAAAATATAAAACAAAATGATTGGCGATCCCAATACTTCTATCTACAAGGAGTCGAGTGAAAATAAATATTGACGATCTAGGACAGCGTTTCTCAACGTCTGCTTCCTACAACCCCAAGTCTCTGAGAATGTATAACCTTTTTGAGCCAGGATCTTCTTTAAACACTTGAACCAAATCAAACTAATTGAATACAGAAACAGGCACATAAATACAGCTGTACTATATTAAGTCATTTATTAAGTGTGTTCAAGTGGTTGAAAATATGTATTTACTAAAAATTAAATTTTAATTGATCAATTATGATAGAGTGGGGTGAAGTAACATCCCCACCGATCCCCCCCCCCACCTTCCCCCAAGACCGAATGACCCCGATGGAAGGTAATATTGTTGTCTTTTGAAGTGATTTTTCTTTAGAAGGAGGATGTTTTCGTTCCACCTTTAGATGTTTTATCACTAAGAAATGTGTACTTAGGTCCTTGTTCCTGATTAATCTGCAATAACTGAAAGTAGTGATGGCTAGCTAGCATACAGCTTTCTCTCTCTAGGTTTACTTTCTCACCCGCCTCGGTGGCGTAGTTGGCTAACGCGCTAGTCGTGTTGAGCCAGACCACCAAGGACGGGAAGATCGAGGTTCGAATCTCGGTCGGGTGAACTGTGGGTGGTTTTTCCTAAATGGTTTTCCACTCTCCCTCCACGCAAATGCGGGTTCACTTCCTTTAAATTCAACCTTCCCAATTCCTAATCCATTAGAGTAATTAGTACTTAAGCGTATAACCCGAACGGGTAGTAAGACGCGGTGCTAAATATTATTATTATTATTATTATTTAGTTTCTCCCTCTAATGCACCGATGGCTAGCTAGCATACAGCTTTCTCTCTCTAGGTTTAGTTTCTCCCTCTAATGCAACGATCCAGTTTGTTATCTGCTAGGAAGGGGGTGGGGGATGGAGTCATTTCGGTCATTCAGTGGCACTGTGATTAGGATATGCCGGACTGGTTTAAACGAATTGTTGTATTTCTGAAATTTACTCTTTATGAAAATAAAAACTAATTGAAGGCATGTTATTTTATTTCTTTCATAATATTTTTCAACTTTCTATAACGTGCACTTTATTAACTAAATAATTATCTCAGCGCATGAAATACAAACTAGATTACGCCATAAAAGTCACAACAATGAGATCTCTAGATGTCAAATCATCACTGAGAGAGGAAAATCCCAAATTTATCAATGATAATTTTATCGAACGTGAAGGGAATCGAACCAAATAGTCTTGGTTCAAAATAAGACCAACAAATACAAATATTATAAAATTATTTAAATGGTGTTATCTACTTAAGTACACATAATATAATGTTTGATAAAGACACAGAAAACTAAAATACATTTTACTTTCTTCAGTAACAGTGGGATCGAAGATCAAATATCATTCGAATTAATTGGGAAAAGTTTTAATCTTACCTATAGATTAAATCGTTAAAACGACTTTGTTTTGAATTATGACCAAATAAAATCTATCAACAAAGTATGTGTATTCCCATTGTTAATTTTGTTTTGGTTCCCCTTGGGGTATCTTTAAGAATTTAAAGGCCAAGAGCCCTCAATCTATTAAGGCATCCCCCTTTTGTAGAGACCGTGTTTTTAAAACATTTTTTTATGGACTACACAATTTTAAAATGGTTAGATTAGCTATTTAGAGGTGGTTAGTTTTGGTTATAAAGAGCTAGTTGATAAAATAAAATAGATTAACCTCGTGATTTTATAAAATGTGAGAATACATAAAAACAATACTTAATGTTTTTTTGTTTACTCTCGTAAGTAAACGTTAAGTTTAAATCTTTGTTTTTATAAACAACGGGATCTTTAAGGGTGTCGAAGATGTTAAAAAAAACTACTTCTTAAAAATTCAGTGAAAGAGATCAATTATGAATGATAAATTGTTGTAAAATAAACCCCCTTCACCCCGTAACAGATCGAATGACTCCGGTGGAAGGTAATATTGTTGGCATTCTGCTATTTTTTGTTTCAAAGCAAGGTTGTACTATCGTCGTTATAAATGAGTATCAAATTATCTATAGGAAGTTTCTCTAGTAAATATATTTTTAATATGGACTAAAACGTATTTTAAATATCTGGAAATAATATCATAGAAAACTAAAATGTACGAAAACATTATGAACTTTTTGGTGACAGTAAAGTTGAGACTCAAATTTTAATTAGAATCACTGGGTTGGCTCTAGGTTAAATTTTTAAATAGACTTTGTGTTAAAACTTATGAACTAACTTTTTCTATCAACAAACAGTATATTTTAGCCTGATCATCTATTGTCCCCCAATGGTCAGTTGAATCCTTAAAAACAACTGTCTCGACTTTTCTATTTTTATTATGACATTTAGTTTTAATTTAAATACATTTTATTGAATATAAAGTTGGCCAAGCAAAGATATATATATTTCAGTCGTCTTTATGATGATGGTTTATAGCAGCATAGAGAAAGTATATAGGCCTAATAGAATAGTGATAATTTTCTCTATGATAACACTAATCAACAAATTTTCTATAATGTTGGCCAAATTTAAATTTTATTTTGGGATTGCATTATGTGAACGTGAATATCGCATCTTTATTTCTATGATCTATATATCAAGGGTCGGGATCATGTGGCTCTGAAGCCAAAGGTGGCTCCTAGCCAGAAAAATTGCTTCTCTTTTCATGTCATGTAGTTCCTTAAGAATACAAATATGAACTGTTCTTATATAATTATAATTTCCAACATACACTTCAAGGAGACATTCGTAACAATGACTCAACATAGCTATTACTACTTTTCCAGTTCAGTGCATAGCAATGAACTCTGGTCCTTAAAAATATCCAAAACCAATATTCGATATAATAAACATACATAAGCTATACTCATTCATCCTTTTGGGATAAGAGCTAATTGCCTACCAAATTTCAGCTTGCTACAAGGCCTTATGCTTTTTGAGATATTTTTGGCTGAACAGATGATTTCATCTGACAATTATTATTATAGTAGAGATTCCTAAAATTGCCGACATATTGACCTATTTTTAATCTTACGGTTTTATTATATATACATTTCCAACCAATTGTGGCAAAAATCACGGTATGTAAAAAAATGCGCTGAAAAATATAATTGTAAAATACTATTTTAGAAAACATTCAAAACAAGTTGAAAGTAAGGAGTGGATTCGATTTAGAATTTAAGACGTAGATATTTTGCTAAAAAATATATAGAAATAATGGATTGATAAAAAAATAATAAGTTAATTGATGTAATAAAATGAAATTGCAGATAAAATGTATAATTAGGTTAACTTATGGTAGTAACATATTTCCAAATTATGAACATTATTCATCTAATAAATACTTCATCATCAATTTGGCAGTATATAAGGCGATGATAAGTCTAAAATACATTAAAACACGTTAAAAATATTATAAAACTTACAGATAACAAAATAGGTTAGACAAAACAATGTTCAAGTTCATGAAAGTTCAGAATTTAAATCATAAAATTTTTGTGTTAGAATAGGTTATGATTAAATGATTGAGTATTAATATACAACGACTTTAAGATACGCAATTTTCTAATAAATGGATCATAGTGTTATGCAAAGCCATTATAAATTAAAAATAAAATAAAAATTATTCATCTAAAAAAATAAAAATTAAATTAATACAAACATTATAAAAATTACAGCTTTTGTAACAGAGTAAAAGTGTAGCTGTTCAAAAATTGTTTGTATGATTATAATAAAATTTTGATAAGCTCAACTGTGGCAAGTTAATGAAAATTGCCAGTTTATTTATAATCTTAATCAACGCCTAGAAACAAATTTTAATCAAAATTGTTAAAGCCGATTTTGAGGAAATCGTATTTTTCTCTTTTCGCCCTTTATTAAACTACTCTTAATTTTAAGTTTAAACAGACACACAGAAAGACAGAACCGCAAAAACAACTTTTTACGGGTTCGGGAGGTCATGAGACGTTGACATTTAACAAAGTTTCACGTTAGACATTTTTTACGCCCGCAATACCTTACTTTTTGTGTTCGAAAAATTAAAATATATAGATACATATTTGCGTATAGCTTTAAAGTTATTGGTTTTATAAAAATATGCTTAAAATAAAATATTTGTATTATAAATATATATACATTTTTGTAACTATAAATAATTTCATATCTCAAATAATTCCGAAGATATGATTAAAAAAATAAGATAATTTATGCATCTGACTGGAGCCCTTAAAGTCATTTTGCCGAAATATTGAGAGCAACAATTTTGTTTGGAATATTTATAAATGTTTAAAAATGAAATTTAATCATAATTGATAGAACTTAATTTGAGAAAATCAACTTTTTCTCTTTTTGCCTTTCAGTAAACTACCCTTAATTTTATGGTTGGACATCCAATTCCAAAAAGCCCTCGGGGCAACCTTACGAAAACACTAGATTCCAAGTTTTAGCCTGATCGGTAAAATTGTTTAGGCTCTAGTTGGATGTACAGACAGACAGACAGACGGAGATTCAAAAATAACTTTTTCGGATTTGGGGAGTCATGAAACGTCGAGATTCATCAAAATCTCGAGTTCGATTTTTTTGACGATCACAATACTTTCTATATCTGTAAGATATTGAGAAAGTAAAAAGTAACAAAAGCGAACTAATAGCATAAATACATTTAATTACATATATACTTATATATTAAATTATACATATAAACTTAAAAAACGTAGATATTATGAAGCTACGAAATATTTTAGGTAGTATATTGCACTTGTTACCTTTTTATTTTGTCAAAATATTTTAACACAGAAAAGTATTATTGCTAATAGTTAATTAAGTAAAACGTATTTAATTAAAATAGTTTAATCATTCGATATAGTAATTCTTTAATAGCTACTGAGCAAGAATACAATTAGTGGATTGCTAAAACGGGTAGTAGAACGTGTTAAAAATATATAAAGTAACGTTTAATAAAGTTTAAATCATTGTTAATAACGTATAAATATGATTCAACTCCTTAAAAATATAGATTTCACCTTCTCCTAATTAAAAAAAAATTACCACAGCGTCTTACTACCCGTTAAGTTTATACGCCTATGTACTAACTACGCTAATATGTTAGAGATAAGGAATTATCAATTTAGAGGAGGTTTATACGCATTTACGTGGAGGAAAAGTGAAAACCCGTTTAGGAAAAGCTACCCTAATCACACCCTACTGGTTTTTGTCCCCAATCTTCCAATCATCGACAGTCTAGTATATTGTGAGAGTAACGCCTTAGACCAACCTTGTTAAGAATATTAAACTCTATGTTTATACTGGAGTATTATTTAATATATTCTGACCCAAAAATTTGATATAAAAACTTCAAAAAGTGTGCCCTTTTGTCACGTCTCCCATAATCTCGTCTTAAACTTTCCTGTTTTTTAATGACAATTATGGCATAAGTATTCTACACATTAGATTTTTAATAAACTTAAACCAAGTTCAATCTTCCTCCAAAAATACTACGATATTATTGTTACTTACATTGACATGAGAGGCCTTGGTTCAACCTGAACCAGCTACAAAATATTTGATTTTCCCACCTCATTACCAGTTAGGTGCCTGTGCAGTTTATTTCACTTTATAGCCTCACTCATTCCCACTAATGTCAACTCAACCATGTCATGACCTTTACTATCGTGAAGGACAAAGAATACTGTACAAACTCTTTTTACATTCGTTTGAATCCTGGATGGGCTAAAAACTTTTTTCTACCATCGTGTTTTACTACCCGTTAGGGTTACACGCTGATGTACTAATTAATAATTATGCTAGTGGTTTTAGGATTTTGGAAGGTTACACTTAAGGGAAGTGTACACGCATTTGCGTAGAGAGAAAGAGAGAGTGTTAAACCATGTTGGAAAAAACACACTAAGTACACTGGGCCGAGATTCGAACTTCTATATCTCTATCATCGGCAGTAGAATCTATTGTGAAAAGTATCGCGTTAGATCTTATGGCCACCGAAGTGGGTATTATAAACTTAGTATAACCTTAGAGTGAAAGCATGTTAAATATGTGTGTTTAAGACCTCACTAATCTACCTACAATCTCAGGTGCTAATGACCTTCACGTAACCCATGAGAGCTTCTGCAATCCGATATTTATAGGAAGGGACCCATCTGTCAATTATATAAGCAACTAGACCTCCTTTCATGTATTAATTCTTCAATTCATGTTATCTGCAGGTGTCACTTTTGATAGATAGAACCAATTATTCCTATAAAATAACACACGAAGCAAACTATGATTATAGCTAACTACTATATTTGAATTGAATACTAAAACATCGATTTTTCAATTAATCTTAGAATAAAATGTAATAAATCATAATAATTAGTTTTGACCTAATCTAAGATATTAAATTATTTTTATTTTATTAAATGAAAACAAAACTAGAGTTATATCATTATTAATGATAAAATTGAATAAATATTTCTAATTAAGGAATATTGATGTTAAAATTAGAGCTGCTAACTCTTTATTTTAATAATTAAACTCTAATTACTATTCTACTTACATAAATTATATAGGACTTAATATTTTCATCATAAAAATAAAACCATTTTTTTTTAGGTATTATTCAAAAAAGTAAAACTTCACTTTGATATATTCAATATGAAGATCTAAAATTAAGCTATTTAAATATATAATATAAATTTTTATAATTTTATTAAATATATCATATCAATTTGGACCTCAGAAAAGATGTTTGTAATTTTAAAAAGCTTCTCATTGTGTAAAATTTGTCTGTGAGAACAACAACAAAGTGTTAAATACACCACCGAGTTTTTTTAATAGACAGTACATTTTGTTTTATCCTGTCACATATTTACAACATTAGCTTTGCGTTTCAATTCTACGTCACGCCAAGTAAAAACAGGGAAAAACCTCTTTTTACAGCGTAACAAAAATTATCTTAATAATTAGTCTGTGTGCCCACCCATTATAACTATCAAACCTGTTTATAAACACAGCTTGCTTGCTATTTAAAGAGAGTTCACGTTCAAGGAGAGATCAGTGTTGTTTGAAATAAGTAACAGACTGAATCAACAAGATGAAGAGGACAGCTGTTTTAGGAATTGTTCTTTTGTCTCTTATTTTAATGGTGAGTTCATTTTTACCTTTGTAATTCACCATTTTAATAAACAAAACAAGTATTTATTATAACAGTGTTGACATGATCAAAACTACATAGAATAATTGTTACCAATAGTTATTTTATTTATCAAATAAATAATTCATTTGAAATATTTTTAACGTTCTCTTTCTGAATACTTTTCATGATTTCTACACTAACTGAATCTGGGGAACCAAACTTTTGTAAAATCCCCAATTATTTTTTACTTTTATGTAGTATTTTATTTAATAGTACGTGTACAATCCAATTTTCATATAAAAGGCATATTATAAAACACAAACATATATTTGTTGTGTTCAACTTTGATAACATTCTACTATATTATTTGTGTTTTTTATATCTATTTATACTATCTATCAAAAGTGACAACTGCAGATCACATTTCATAACGTATTAATACGCGAAAGAAAAGATAACAATTTCTCTAGCTGCCAGATAAGGCTCTTCCCACGGAAATTGGATTCTACGTTATGAGAGAATATTATCAATAGTTTGAGCTGGTTGAGACTAAGCTCTGAGAACTTTTTAAAATTCGTATCCTATGGAATAGCTGGATAAAACGAGAGTACTTTCATATTTTAAAACTTTAAAAAATTAATATTCACTTTTAAATATGTAGTGTGAACATAATTTTTAGCTATAATTAAAATACGTATCATTGGAATTTCAAAATACACCATTTAATTAAGTATTTCTGTGCTTTACTTACTATCAGTGATTTCAAAATCAATAAAGGTCCTCTAAATGCTTAAATAATATTTCAATGTATATTTTAATAAATGTGTAAACATGGGTTTGTCACTAATAGAGTGACATTTTATGGATAATGTAAGTCTATACATATTAGTGGAATAACCACTTCAGGAATCGAATGCTTTCTAAAATATCACTATTGTGATAGACTGGAATGCTGATGACGGGAGATTTGAGTTTGAATACCAGTCAGGTGTACTTAACGTGTTTATTATCAAGTAGTTTTCCATTCTCCCTCCACTCAATACGAGTAGGTTGCTTCATCTAAATTAAACAGTCCTCATACTTAACACATTAGCGTGAAAACTTCATAAGAAAACAGTTCATAGGAGTAGTGAAATACGGCGACAAAAATAAGTTGCATATAAAACTGTTTTTGTCTAAACTAAATGGTGGATTTGTTGTGATATAAATCAAATTCGTTGAGTGACAAAGTCATTTATATTTGTTAATAAGTCTCTGATAATATATACAATTTAAAAAAAAACCATTGCGACGCTCGAGCTGTTTGTTGTCTAGGAATTTTTAATTTTTTTTTTACTTCTAAGTGGCCATTTTTAATTTTCGTAAAGTAGGGGATATTAAAATTTACATCACCGCACCCTCTCTCTAACGTAATTTTTTATGATTTAGTAGGCCCAATACGGATTATTTTAATAGATGTATTAATTTAATGCATTATTTTTAGATATAAGAGTTTGTAATAAATTGAATGTTATGGAATGTGAGAATACTTTAATTGCAGTAAAATTAGGTGTAGCACGTAGGTAAATGATATATAATCGACTATAATAATTAATATATTGTATCTGACAATTTTTTTGGTCTCACCATAAACCTTGATTAAAAACACCTTACCTATAAGGATCCTGATCATCCCTTCTTAAGAAAATACAGGACTCACCTTCGCCCCCCAAAAAAATCTTAAATGTAACATGGCCCCTAAGGCTGGGGACACAAAGTATAGGGGAGAATGGGGAGGGTTGCAATAAAATCCACATAAACATTTTATATAGGTTTTTAGTAAATAGATAGTTATATTTTATAGACATATTAATTAATATGTTCAAAAATAAAATAAAATTTCACGTGGCAGAATTTAAATTGATTCCATTCGATTCTAAACTTAACATGTGTGTGTTACAACGCGTTGCAACACCGAATGTGGCGACTTGCAACACATTTTTACAATCATTCCTATGATGGCGAAAAGTAACAAACGTTTAGAAGTATACTAGTTCTATTTAAAATGTGCAGTTAGGTCCTAAAAATAACGGCCACATGTCAGAATCCCATTTTATACATATATATAAAAATAATTATCTTTAGAAAAACGCCAAATGGCTCAAAATTTGTAGACAATACAATGCATCCTTTGTTTTCCATGTCCATAGAAACCATATTTACTTTTTTCAATTTTATTATTTAATGAGAGAATGGTTAATTGTGGACATTAAGTTCTTCAACTATTTTCATGAAATACATATATAATATATATTTTTATATAAACCAATTTCAATTACAATAAGGGGAGCTCTGTGTATAATATCAGTATGCACGTTTCCTTATCTGTTTTTTTCTGTTGTATATGAAAATGCTGGATCAGTAAAAAGTAATGGTAGGTCATAATATAGGTATTAAGAGAGTTAAATTTATTTAGAGGTGAAAATATTTGTTTATAAATTTAAACTAGTGTAGATTATTATATTTTATTAAATAAGAAGGTATTTATATAAAATCACCATTATGAAAATACAACTAAGGTATTATTTTATCTATACAAAAAAAGGTTATAATTTAAGTAAAAATTTACCCTAATATTTCTATCTAAATATAACCTACAAGCGTTATTAACAACAATGGTTTTAATACGCCAGGATAAGTTGTAACCATTGTTGTAAGACCCCGAGGTGAGTTGCAAAATTTGTTGCAATGCAATGCCCCGTTAGGTTTGAAGATACAAACCTTAGAAAAATTATGTTATAATTTAACTGTAAAAGCACAAATTTAATAAAACAAACAAAATAATTTTACTTTACAACCTTAAAAAATATAAATAAATATTTTCTGTAAACTATAAAAAAACAAAAAAACTTTGAAGCACGAAAAATTATTTGATATTGCTTGAAACACTCGGATGATGACAAAGAAAAAACGATAATTCAGAGCGTTTCTGAGAACTAGCAGGTGGTTACAGTAATCAAGACCAACAAGTTAAGGTCATTAATAGGTCGTTTGACTGAGTTGATATTTAAATAAACTGTTTGATGCAACCTGCCCCGTTTGCAACTCGCTCCGTTTTGTCCTACGTTCGTTTAGACGTCCGTCCTAACTTTCGTTGTAGAGTCAACATATTTTATATTGTAATTGACACACTATCACCGCGGACATCTTTTAGCGCAAGTTGTTACGGGCGTACATTTTCTATCGATGCACTAAAGCTAGGACATACGCTAAAACGTCATGACATGTATTTTTTAAATACAATCGAGAACTGTTGGGAGGCTACACCTGTGTCAAACCAACACCTGTAAAACGAAGAATCATTATTTACAAATGTACGCATGTACAAATACATTATATGCTCTTGTATTCCCTACCTTGCTTGAAGGTCATAGTTCGACCAAGCTGGTTAGACCTAGCACAGTTCTCCAAGTATTAAGGGAGATTTAAACTCTTCATTTCCTCGCCAGTGAAAGGATTACTACACCCTATAAACATGGACAACATTTACGTACTCTATTCAGTAGTAATATTTCAAATAAAACAATGATATAAACCATAACCAAATAGTAAAATTAGCCAATACGCTATTACGAAAAATAGGACAAATGCAAGTTTTAATTATTGTTTTATAGATAATTAGTTATACTATTAAAAATAAAATTCCCTGTAAAAACTGTATAAAATATTTTTTTTTAACAATATGGCATATTTTCAGAAATGTCAATATATTTATAAACACATTCAATTAAAACCAGTTCACTTTATTACTATTTTCTAAAACAAAGATATTTCGTTCTACTTTTGTTTGAAAGACAATGAAAGTACTGTCTTGTTCTGCGCATGTACTTAAACACCATGAACCATCCTATAGCCAAATTTAGCATACATTTTTATAATAGCTAGTAGCCACAATGTTATTGCTTGTTCACATCATAATAGTTGACTTGTACTAAATTGAGTAATTAAACATCGACCGTGTGTGCGGGGGAGGGAAATGTTAGGGTCATTGCAAGTAAGTCATGTTTATAAAATTAACCCCTATCATTTATTTACCCTCGATAAAGATAATTAGTTCCGGTCACACCTGGGATTGGCCTAGGCTCGGGTTTAGGCATGGAGGGTCAGTGGCATGACATGGGCTTGTCAAACATCAGATTTACAGACATATTAATAACCGATGCCTTTTTTTTTCAGGTGAGATCAACAGAGGAGGAAAGCGAGAAAGGTGAGAATATTTGATTAATTAACGTTTTGGAGTAGAACGACGTGGTAAGAAAAATACATGTTTGTACCTCTATGATTCCATTATAGCTAATTATAATTGATATCTCTATTGATAGAAGTTTTTTATCTTTCTGTCAGTTATGAGAATTGTGCGTTATCTACCACAAGCAGAGGTCTGAAACATAAATATTAGTAGCTCATGTACATGAAAATCTGAACCTCAAAGCTTGAATTTTGAAATTTTACCTTTAAAGTTTTTAATTAATTAAAAACCGAAAAAATGAAGAAATATTAACGTTGGGAGAAAGTTTTTCATCTACACTTCATATAGTTGGGCAACGCGGGCATTGGTACCCTTTTTACAAACATTTACCCCATATTTCCCCCCATTTACCTCATAAACCCCTTACCCTTTTTTATCCTTTTAGTAGTTTTTACTCTTTATACACCTTTGTAACCTTTTTACCATAAAGTGTTTCCTCGGGAATAAACTGGGTAGTTGTTAAAAGTGCGAAAAGGGAAAATGGCCAATCAAGATAGAAATGTTGAAAAGTAAATCTAGTCAAAAAGGGCGAGATAACTAAAAATGCAAAAGTTGCAAATAATGTTTAGTGTTTAAATAGAACCAAAATGTCAAATGTATGAAATGCAAAAAGGCCACAACCAAAAAAAGTGGTAAAATGGGTGAAAAGTAAATCTTACAAAAATAAAAGGGTATAAAGGTCAAAAGAGGCGAAAAAAATTAAAAATGGTAAGTATATTAAAAGGCATCAAAAGTGCCAAAGAGGGGGGGAAAAGGTTTCAAAAAGGGTAAAAATACTAAATATGGCCGTAAGAATGTAAAGGAAATAAGCTTCCTTTCTAAATAATAAACACCGGTACTTCAAATTAATTTTGTTATTAAATTAATACTTTTATAATTCTGACAAATTTAAATTTTCTGCCTCACCTTGAAGTTTTTTTCACCAAATCCCCTTTTCCACTTCCCTCTATTTTCTCATTTTAAAATCTATAGTATTTTATGATTATTTAAAGTGAGTGTTCTTTATAACTTCCTGTTGCATTTTAATTTCATACCGCATTTAAAAATGTTTTTTAGCACCGCGTCTAAGTAACCGTTAGGGTTATACGCCTATGTACTAATTACACTAAAGTGCTAGGGATTAGTAAGGCTTAGATTAGAGTTAATACACCCACATTTGCGTGGAAGGAGAGTGTAAAACCATTTACGTAAACCACCCTCAGTATGCCTGACTGGGATTAAACCGCAATTTACCCGTGATCGGTAGTCTAGTCCAACAGAGAGTTGCGCGCTAAACCACACGGCCACCGAAGCGGCTTAAAATCGTTGTATCTACTCGTTTTGGAAATTCCCATCCACCCTTCTACTATCTAGAAACTAAGACTTTTAATACAAATAAAGAGGTCTGGAGTTGTCCTTCTTCCTACCTGTCCAGTTTAAATTTTATACCACACGTAAGAGTGTGTTTCTGTTAAGGCCTCCTTCCCCCATTTCCCAACATTCCTATTGAAAGTTTAACATTTTTAGCTCTTCATATTTATTTGAAGTGGTCTTTTTATCTACCTTCCGAATTTCAGTTTTCTATCAAATTGAGAAAGAGTGGCATACTATTAGTTTTTAACGTTTTAAAACTCCCAATCCCTTTTATTCAACTCACTCTTAAAAATTTTAAATTCTAAGTCTCATTGGGCTATATGTAGTTGTTTTTATGCTTGTCCAGCAAATTTTTATCTTTTACCTCGTATAAAAATTATTTAAAAAAAATTACAACTTCATTTTGAAATTTACCAATTTTAAATTTTTCTAGTTATTTAAGGAAATCCCGCCACCTTCATGGAAAGTAATATTTAAAGTTTATAGGTAGGAGGGTAGGGAAAATAATTGAAGAGTGAGTTAGTGAGTTGTACATTTTCTGCCTATCCCCACCCTATTAGAATATGGAGTTTGAAAAATCTTCAAGGGTACCTAACCCTATTTTAGATAGGAACCTTCTTTTAATTTTCAATACTTTATATTTTCTGGGTCAAAATATACATCTGTGAATTTTGAAAACATTCAACCCTTAGAATTCAAATTTTGCAAAACCCCGTCCCATCTCTTGCCTAAGACCTAAACAGAACTTTCACGTGAAACTGCAAGTTTTCAGGCTCGGGTGTTGTGAAAATACAATGATGAATGAGTTAATGAGTGAATTAGTGAGTGGGTTTTTAATATTATAATATAGATGATAAATAGTTCTACAAAATAGCACACATTTTCTGATATCCTGTATTATAGCTTCAGATAAAAAATTCAAACTTAGATTTTAATAAACTACCCTTAAATATATTTTACCCATAAGGAATACATCTTCTTGTTAAACTCACTCATCATATATATAAGATGATATATTTATTAAATCAAATTTCTCAAATATATTTTACAAAATTCAAATTATAAAAAAAGAATTATTTGTTAATCACCATAGTTTTTTTAATTTGTAAAAACAATAAAATATTCTTATTTATTATGAAAAACTATTCACAGATTTCCAGTCTGAATTCAATCTTTAAGGTCAATTTCAATATATATTTAAATTTTATATATTTTGCTTTCCGTAAACCACCCTTAAAATAATTAATTTTAGATAAATAAAGATACGTTACTATTCATATGTAAAATACCTAGTCTCCCGATATCAATTTTGAATCAAATTGCTAAAGCCATTTTTTTTAATATTCGAATTAATTTAATGTTAATGTGCACCACACAGACTTCTCTCATTAATCTTAAAATAGGCACATTAGGTAAAAACTTGTAAGATTTGTGAAACGATATAATAATATCTCATAATTTCGAGATAGATGTTCACGATCACAATACTTTCTCTTGATATAATAAAGTAATAAAGACATGTATATAATAAAATTGTTTTAGTTATAGGATCTATATCCTAGTATTTATAAATACATTCTTGTTACAGATTCGTTGACGAAGATAGAACCCAATTTTAATCCTGAAGTGATGCATGTGGACGTAGACGTAAGTAATAATCAATATGGTTTTTCAAATTTAGGGGCTTAACATATTTTTTTTAAATAGTAGTTTATCACAAAACATAACATTGATCAAAGGAGTGCTATATCATTACTAATATTACATTAAAAATATAATTTTTTTTAATTTACTGTATTTTATTTATATGCTGATAAGGACATGCGGACTAATACGTCAAGGTCGCCTATTGTGGTTTATTAATAACAGGGAGGTAACTAATTCGAGTCCCCGTCAGATGTAGCGAGGGTGTTTATTCACAATTGGCTATAATAATAGCATGTATATGCGTGAATATTAGTTCCAACTTCCTCTCAACTACATTATCCCTATTTCTTTAGTCATACAATTTTATTATATTTAAGGTATTTAATGTGCACATTATAAACCGACTGATTATATAACTGTACAGGACATATAAGCTAGCTCATATCTAGAACAGACATAACATCCGGGCCACAGCCGTTAATTCCTCACTATTAGAGGGGGAACACACATTTCACAGATGATACATTTTTCGGCCATGGTGTGAATTGAACCCGGGACCCTTAGCTAAGTGGAGAGATACGCAACCGATTGAACTAATGGGCCCGTTATTTTTCTTATGGTATTATTAAACGAGAATAGCCGAGTAAGAAAAGTTGAATAATTTTTTTTAAGAAATATCACACCTGGATACAAATACGTTATTGATCTAATTGTAAACAAATTGTAGTGCATAACAAAATCAAGTTTTTAATATTAGTTCTAAGTTTGTTATTTTAGAATTTGTTTATTGTTATAATATATTTATATTATTTTATACAAACATGAAGTAATAAACTGGTCAATACACGTCTTTTCTTACAAACCTAATAAATATAACGTTATCTTTCACGTTCTTGTCGTTTCTCAAAGCGGCTTTTAAATATTATTTAGTCCCTGACATTCAACAACATTCAACAACAAATAAAACATAGAGATGTGTGAATCATTTCTCCATATCATGTTTATAAATAACTATAATAAGAAAAATCACATGTGGTAAAAGATCTCCCAATTCACCAGGACGAGACTTGAACCCTGACCTACCCATCACTGGCAAATCATCATATTGTGAGGCTAACACATCACATGACTTGTAAATTCTTTCATTGCAATTTCCTATCAACCCACTTTCCTTTTAACTTTCTGTTGACTCCTCAGATAAGTTTTGTGATCGTGGAAAAAAATTGAACCTGAGTTTATGGTAAATCTCACATTGTATAGCCCCATGAAAACGGAAAATGTAGTTTTTTGTGATGTCATTTGTCTGTTTATATATCTCAGCCTTGGCCCGATTTAATTTTAAAGATTTGTCTAAAGCGTCGTTTTCATATTGATCCTGAGGTTCCCCTCAGGAATTGATGGAATTAGGCATCCAACCCTAAAATTAAGGGCATATTACTTAAGGGTACATAGAGAAACAAAATTAACCGTCTCAAAATTTGCTCAAAAGCTTTTAATTAAATTTTGGATAAAGGCACTCTTTAACATTACAAACAAATTGGCTATCCTCATTTGCCCGTGAAAATGACTTTGATGTTACCTTACATCAGTGGAAATATCAAATTTTGATTATATATCCGCAATTATTTGAAGTACTAATAAACTTAATAAAGATAATATGGTTATATATTAAACATATACATCTTTTATTAAAAAACATATTTTCTTAAGACCAATAATTTCTGTTCTATAAGTAAATATACATATTTTCAATGCGGGTGTTTGAAACATGAAATAATGATTGCTCGGCTCTTTGGTGGACAAAGATGTTACTATTTTCTCTACGTTTCTGTAACAATGTATATTATTTGTAGCCTTATTTGTTAATATATTTTAGTAGATTAATATCAAAGGCGAGATTTATTTCATTGTCCTTCGTTTTACTATATCAATTCTAAATTGCTAAATCACATTTAATCCTTCATTTGTTTAATTTAAATATATCAACTAAATTTTACAACTACAATTTATTCAGTATATTGTAGGCAGCATATAATATTATTATGGACTATTCGTAATTGACTGATTGATATGCATCAAACCATAATGTAGTGCTACAAGCTATAAACACATTTATTTATTATTAACCTACTAAATTATATAAAATAGTCTCTTAAATACTTTGATTTTGTTTGCCTTAAATATTATATTGTAACATTAAAGTTAAAATTATAAGAATCTTACAATTTAGAATATGGTAAGCTTAAAAAACAACTTAAAGTGAATCATTGATACACCACTGTAGAATATTATTGATACCTGTAAAACAGTTGGCTATAAATTCTCTTGCTAAAATTGATTCAAAGCTTTTTATCAGACACCTTTTGTCCACTATGTTTCCTCCTTGAGCAGGTCCTAGTTGAAGGTAGGAGTAAAGGTTTGTGGAGGGGGATATTGGGGTGGTTATGGGGTTTTGAAGGGGTGGCCGAGGTAATGAGGGGAGGTGGTGGGGAGGCTGAGAGACAGACGTTACGATCTATGGCTTGAGTCCAAGTCCAGGCACAAATAGATGTAGCCCTGACGTCATGTTTTCTACAGGGATGAATTTAAGGGAGATTTTTAGGCAACTAAATAGAAGACAGAGAAAAACTTCTATCCTATCCCAATCCCTGAGCCTAATATTTGTAAAATGAGCCATTTCCCACCATTCTTTGACTTTCTCAAATCTCACAGTTTCCAACTGAATGTGAAAATCCTATAGAACTATAATGTATTTATAAAATAATACTGTAAAATCTTACAAAACATTTCCAATATTTCTTTTACAGACAAATCAACGTTTGAAGAGATCTCCCGGTAAGGGGGGTGGAAAGAAGAGTAAGTTCGATACTTTAAATAATCATTAATTTAATTTTTTCATTAGTAGCTGTATATAAATATATATATATGTTTACATATATATATTAGTATAATTTATAGATATAAAATACATTCAAAATGGACCCAAACTAAGGAACTTTGTCTTAATCTGCCTATGCAGTGCGTAAATAGCCCAAATGACAGATCAACGGTTTAAAAAATAATATTTTAAGAAATTTTTCAATTATATAGTTTCAGTTTATTCATGTATAAGATATTTTGTTAAATGTGCCCAAATAAAGACTAGAACTAAAGACCTTTAGGTCAGCGCACCACAGAGAATGGATTGCATTTCTTTACTGGTACGTTTATCATAATCTTATCTTATTGAGCTTTAAAGTATGTACCAAATATACTTTTAAATATTCCTACTTCAATAACAGACGATAGAGATTTAATTCGATTATCTTAACGATATAAACTACAATATTCATAAAAAAAGTTTATAAATAATATCTATCAATTAGTTTTATTTAATATAATGTGTTTATTACTTACCTCAATTTAATTTTTTAGTATAATTGAAATTAAAGTTTTAAAAATTATTTCTTCTGATTGAATTCTTGAAAGACGTTTCTACAAGCTCAATGATGTTTTGTATTTCTTAATACCATATGAACCAACACGATATTGAGAGGACTTATCAAACTGTAAATCTACCCGAAATTATTTTAATTGAATATTTTTATATAATATTGTGAATAATATATTTTCCCTTTTATTTTCAGAGAAGGGGTAAACTACTCATTCGACGGCTATCATGATGAAAAGTTAAATAATTCATTGTTTATATTTGATTACGTGAATAAAGATAAATAAAAAATAGTGTGTTTTGGTTAATCCTTTGTTCCATTCTCTAATACCTATGTAGTCAACACAAAAGTTTGGCATTCCTTGGTATAGAAAACTAGTAAACATGTTTTAATTCCACAAAAGGATGTTGGCTAAATAGATAAAATAAACGCAGTCTTATAAAAGCTAAGTCAACTCTGATCAAGAAAATTATTTTAATAAAATACCTAAAAAATACATTTATCAATCATTAGTTGTACAACGATAAAAAAAGATTGAACTCTTAATATTATGTACTTAATATGTGTCATTAGGAACTCGAAAATTCTTTGCCGCACTTGCAAAATTACGCAAACTACAATCTCGAGCTAGTTCTATCCAGATCCCCTCATTACACCCTATTTCTATCTTGAGTTTGCTCAATCCAGACCATCTCATTACACCCTATCTCTTTCAGGTCCATTCTAAAGCTACTCCCATCTGAATCTAGGTTTCCCCAATGATGTCTTCTTATTGAGTTTTCAATTCAGTACCATGAACAAGGTTTTAGTTTATTCAATATTCACTGCATGTCCTGCCCACCATAATCTACGAGACTTTTTATCTTAACAATGACTGTATTGTGATTATTACAGGATATGTAACTCATCACTATGTAACATCCTCCAACATCCATTGTATCCATCCTTGTTTGGACCAAGTATTCCCCTTAGAATTTTTTTTTATCAAATACCCTCAATTTCTCCTCATTATGTAAAATAAGACACCACGTTTCACACCCATAGAGAACAATCGGTGAAACTAATTTTTTGTGCATTCAGATTTTATATAGTAAAATATAGTCTTATTAAGAAAAGAAAAATTATTATTATTAGCACCGCGTCTTACCACCCGTTCGGGCTATACGCACTTATGCTAATGTGTAATGGTAGGGTGATTGTGAGATGAAATGGAAGACCTATAGTTTAACGTGGAATCCGAACCACGGTGGAGGCCTGACATTCCACACATTCACAAGTTGTGATTAATACAAGTCTTGTCAAAGGTGAAGGAAGGTTTTGGCAATCAGATAAATCTGTGCCGGGACCGAGGATTGAACCCAGGACCCCCAGCACAGATATCTGACACCTTACCCCTAGACCACCAGGTCACCAAGGAAAAATATATATATATATTATCAAAAACATAAAATACGTACGAGAAAAATAAAAAGAATATAAACCATCCCAATAAAGTGAAACAATTAACTTTTATATTTATTATAGTGCAGGCAATTTCTTTATATACAATCATAATATGAAGTGCACCCATAAACAATATGTTAAAATATAAATCAAAATGATTGGCGATCCCAATATTTCTATCTCCAAAAATTCGAGTGAAAATAAATATTGTCGATCTAGGAGAGCGTTTCTCAATGGCTGCTTCTTACAACCCCGAGTCTCTGAGACTTTATTACCTTTATGAGCCAGGATCTTTTTAAACCCTTCAACCAAATCAAACTAAATGAATACAGAAACAGGCACATGAATACAGCTGTACTATATTAAGTCAGTTATTAAGTGTGTTCCAGTAGTTGAAAATATATATTTACTAAAAATTCAATTTTAAATGATCAATTATTATAGAGTGGGGTGAAGTAACTTCCTTCCGATCCCCCCCGCCCCAAGATCGAATGACCGCGATGGAAGGTAATATTGTTGTCCTTTGAAGAGAGTTTTCCTTAGAAGGAGGATGTTTTCGTTCCACCTTTAGATGTTTTATCACTTACTAAGAAATGTGTACTTAGGTCCTTGTTCCTGACTAATCTGCAATAACTGAAAGTAGTGATGGCTAGCTAGCATACAGCTTTCTCTCTCTAGGTTTAGTTTCTCCCTCTAATGCACCGATGGCTAGCTAGCATACAGCTTTCTCTCTCTAGGTTTAGTTTCTCCCTCTAATGCACCGATGGCTAGCTAGCATACAGCTTTCTCTCTCTAGGTTTAGTTTCTCCCTCTAATGCACCGATGGCTAGCTAGCATACAGCTTTCTCTCTCTAGGTTTGTTTCTCCCTCTAATGCACCGATGGCTAGCTAGCATACAGCTTTCTCTCTCTAGGTTTAGTTTCTCCCTCTAATGCACCGATGGCTAGCTAGCATACAGCTTTCTCTCTCTAGGTTTAGTTTCTCCCTCTAATGCACCGATGGCTAGCTAGCATACAGCTTTCTCTCTCTAGGTTTAGTTTCTCCCTCTAATGCACCGATGGCTAGCTAGCATACAGCTTTCTCTCTCTAGGTTTAGTTTCTCCCTCTAATGCACCGATGGCTAGCTAGCATACAGCCTTCTCTCTCTAGGTTTAGTTTCTCCCTCTAATGCTACTCTCCAGTTTGTTATCTGCTAGGAAGGGGGTGAGGGATGGAGTCATTTCGGTCATTCAGTGACACTGTGATTAGGATATGCCGGACTGGTTTAAACGAATTGTTGTATTTCTGAAATTTCCTCTTTATGAAAATAAAAACTAATTGAAGGCATGTTATTTTATTTCTTTCATAATATTTTTTAACTTTCTATAACGTGCACTTTATTAACTAAATAATTATCTCAGCGCATGAAATACAAACTAGCTTACGCCATAAAAGTCACAACAATGAGATCTCTAGATGTCAAATCATCACTGAGAGAGGAGAATCCCAAATTTATCAATGATAATTTTATCGAACGTGCAGGGAATCGAACCAAATAGTCTTGGTTCAGAATAAGATAAAATAATACAATTATTATAAAATTATTTAAATGGTGTTATCTACTTAAGTACACATAATATATTGTTTAATAAAGACATAGAAAACTAAAATACATTTTAATTTTTTCACTAACAGTGGGATCGAAGATCAAATATCATTCGAATTAATTGGGAAAAGTTTTAATCTTACCTATAGATTAAATCGTAAAAATGCCTTTGTTTTGAATTATGACCAAATAAAATCAATCAACAAAATATGTGTATTCCCACAGTTAATTTTGTTTTGGTTCCCCTTGGGGTATCTTTAAGAATTTACAGGCCATGAGCCCTCAATCTTTTAAGGAACCCCTCTTTTGTAGAGACCGTGTTTTTAAAACATTTTTGTATGGACTACACAATTTTAAAATGTTTAAATTAGCTATTTAGAGGTGGGTAGTTTTGGTTATAAAGAGCTAGTCGATAAAATAAAATAGATTAACCTCGTGATTTGATAAAATGTGAGAATACCTAAAAACAATATTTAGTGTTCTTTTGTTACTCTCGTTGTAAGTACACGTTAAGTTTAAATCATTTTTCTTATAAGCTACGGGATCTTTAAGGGTGTCGAAGAGGTTAAAAAAATTGACTTCTTTAAAATTCATTGAAAGAGATCAATTATGAATGATAAATTTTTGTAAAATAAACCCCCTACACCCCTTACCAGATCAAATGACTCCGGTGGAAGGTAATATTGTTGGCATTCTGCTATTTTTGGTTTCAAAGCAAGGTTGTACTATCGTCATTATAAATGAGTACCAAATTATCTATAGGAAGTTTCTCTAGTAAATATATTTTTAATATGGACTAAAACGTATTTTAAATATGTGGAAATAATATCATATAAAACTAAAATGTACGAAAACATTATGAACTTTTTGGTGATAGTAAGGTTGAGATTCAAATTTTATTTAGAATCACTGGTTTGGCTCTAGGTTAAATTTTTAAATAGACTTTGTGTTAAAACTCATGGACTAACTTTTTCTATCAACAATCAGTATATTTTAGCCTGATCATCTATTGTCCCCCAATGGTCAGTTGAATCCTTAAAAAACAACTGTCTCGACTTTTCTATTTTTATTATGACATTTAGTTTTAATGTAAATAAATTTTATTGAATATAAAGTTGGCCAAGCAAAGCTATATATTTCAGTCATCTTTTTGATGATGGTTTATAGAAGCATAGAAAAAAGATGTAGGTCATAATAGTGATAATTTTTTCTATGATAACAGTGATCAACAAATTTTCTATAATGTTGGCCAAATTTAAATTTTATTTTAGTTTGTATTATGTGAACGTGAATATCGCATCTTTATTTCTATGATCTATATATCAAGGGTCGGGATAATGTGGCTCTGAAGCCAAAGGTGGCTCCTAGCCAGAAAAATTGCTTCTCTTTTCATGTCATGTAGTTCCTTAAGAATACAAATATGAACTGTTCTTATATAATTATAATTTCCAACATACACTTCAAGGAGACATTCGTAACAATGACTCAACATAGCTATTACTACTTTTCCAGTTCAGTGCATAGCAATGAACTCTGGTCCTTAAAAATATCCAAAACCAATATTCGATAAAATAAACATACATAAGCTATACTCATTCATCCTTTTGGGATAAGAGCTAATTGCCTAACAAATTTCAGCTTGCTACAAGGCCTTATGCTTTTTGAGATATTTTTGGCTGAACAGATGATTTCATCTGACAATTATTATTATAGTAGAGATTCCTAAAATTGCCGACATATTGACCTATTTTTAATATTACGGTTTTATTATATATATATTTCCAACCAATTGTGGCAAAACTCAAGGTATGTAAAATAAATGGTACGGCGCACCGCACAGACTTTCTCTCTCTTTCTATAAACTCGTAAGATTTCTGAACGGAATAAGGTACATTGTATCATCACCACTCCACATAAGAACACGCATAAAATAATATACAATGATATAGAATCAATGAGAAAAGAGGCGCATCTTTGTCCACCTAAGAGCATTTCAAACAGTTTAATGTCTTCCACAAGGGTCAACACTTCGTATTAAAATTTCGATTTCTGGTTAAAATTTTAACATTTTATAAGGTGTTGCAGATCTTCAAGTCATCGCATTGATATTTAATTATTCATTTATACATTTTGACCAATAAAAAATGTAAACATTGACTATTGAGTCTAAAATGGAGATAGATCATTGCTGTACAAACATTTCTCCTAAGAGATTTAAAGAAAAATAACATACTTTTTTAGATAATTACTTATATTTAATTACTCTATGGCATTGGAGAATTATTGCGTTAAGACTTAAGTAGTATATGTTTACAACTAAAGCTCACAAAATTGTATTAATATATTTGCAAATGTCTCAAAAACTGTTGCTTTTATAAAAATATATGTCAAATAAAAGTTTTTTATTTCTAATAGTCCTACAATCTTGCAATGATAAGTTGTTTAGTTTCTCAAATAGTTGTGGAGATACGGAAATTGACGCTTCTGTACCCTAAAAATCATTTTCATAGGAAAATAAAAATAGCCAGTTTATTTATAATCTTAATCAACGCCTAGATACGAATTTTAATCAAAATCGTTTGAGCAGATTTTGAGAAAACCAATTTTTTCTCTTTGCGCCCTTAAGTAAAGTACTCTTAATTTTAAGTTTTTATAGACACACAGACAGACGGTATTGCAAAGACTATTTTTTAGGGTTTGGGGGGGGGGGGGTCATGAGACGTCGACATCCATCAGCATTTCAGGTTAGTTTTTTTTTACGGTCGCAATACTTCAACTTTATGTCCAAAAAGTTAAAAAAAATTCATATAAATGCGTATAGATTGAAAGTTATTGGTTTTATAAAAATATGTTTCGGAAAAAATATTTGTATTATAAATATATATATATACATATTTGTAGTGCTAAGTAATTTCATATCTCAAATAGTTTCGGAGCTATTATAAAAAATATTAATTAACGCATCAGACCGGAGCCCTTAAAGCCATTTTGCCGAAATATAGAGAGTAGTAATTTGTTTGGAATATTTTATTAATGTTCATAAATGAAATTTAATCAAAATCGTTAGAGCCGATTTTAATAAAATCTACTTTTTGTCTTTTTTCCCTTCAGTAAACTACCCTTAATTTTTAGGGTAGATATCCAATTCCAAAAATCCCTTTTGGCAACCCTATTAAAACCCTAGATATCAATTTTTAGATCAATCGGTAAAATAGTTTAGGCTATAGTTGGAGGTACAGACAGACAGACAGACAGACAGACGGAAATTCAAAAACCACTTTTTCGGATTCAGGGAGTCATGAAACTTCAAGATTCATCAAAATCTCGAGTTCGATTTTTTTGACGATCACCATACTTTCTCTACCTGTAATATAAAGAGAAAGTAAAAATGCGCTGAAAAATATAATTGTAAAATACTATTTTAGAAAACATTCAAAACAAGTTGAATATAAGGAGTGGATTCGATTTAGAATTTAAGACGTAGATATTTTGCTCAAAACTATATAGAAATAATGGATTGATAAAAAATATTAAGTTAATTAATGTAATAAAATGAAATTGCAGATAAAATGTATAATTAGGTTAACTTATGGTAGTAATATATTTCCAAATTATGAACATTATTCATATAATAAATACTTCATCATCAATTTGGTAGTATATAAGGTGATTATATGTCTAAAATACATTAAAACACGTTAAAAATATTATAAAACTTACAGATAACAAAATAGGTTAGACAAAACCATGTTCAAGTTCATGAAAGTACAGAATTCAAATTATAAAAATTTTGTGTTAGAATAGGTTTTGATTAAATGATTGAGTATTAATATACAACGACTTTAAGATACGCAATTTTTTAATAAATGGATCATAGTGTTATGCAAATCCATTATAAATTAAAAATAAAATAAAAATTATTCATCTAAAAAAATAAAAATTAAATTAGTACAAACATTATTAAAATTACAGCTTTATTTGTAACAGAGTAAATGTTTAGCTGTTCAAAAATTGTTTGTACGATTATAATAAAATTTTGATAAGCTCAATTGTTGCTAGTTAATGATAATAGCCAGTTTATTTATATAATCTTAATCAACGCCTAGAACAAATTTTAATCAAACTGTTAAAGTCGATTTTGAGGAAATCGTATTTTTCTCTTTTCACCCTTTATTAAAACTACTCTTAATTTTAAGTTTAAACAGACACACAGAAAGAGAGCACTGCAAAAACCACCTTTTTATGGGTTCGGGAAGTCATGAGACGTCGACATTCAACAACGTTTCACGTTAGACATTTCTTACGCCCGCAATACCTTACCTTTTGTGTTCGAAAAATTAAAATATATAGATATATATTTGCGTATAACTTTAAAGTTATTGGTTTTATAAAAATATGCTTCAAATAAAATATTTGTATTATAAATAGATATACATTTTTGTAACTATAAATAATTTCATATCTCAAATAATTTCGAAGATATAATAAAAAAATATAATTTATGCATCTGACTGGAGCCCTTAAAGTCATTTTGCAGAAAAAATTGAGAGTAACAATTTTGTTTGGAATATTATATAAATGTTTAGAAATGAAATTTAATCATAATTGCTAGAACAGAATTTGAGAAAATCGACTTTTTCTCTTTTTGTTTTTCAGTAAACTATCCTTAATTTTATGGTTGGATATCCAATTCCAAAAACCCCTCGGGGCAACCCTATGAAAACACTAGATACCAAGTTTCAGCCTGATTGGTAAAGTTGTTTAGGCTCTAGTTGGATGTACAGACAAACAGACAGACAGACAGACGGAGATTCAAAAACAACTTTTTCGGATTTGGAGAGTCATGATTCATCAAAATCTCGAGTTCAATTTTTTTGACGATCACAATACTTTCTATATCTGTAAGATATTGAGAAAGTAAAAAGTAACAAAAGCGAACTAATAGCATAAATACATTTATTTACATATATATTTATATATATTGTAATGAAAAAAATAAAATATGTGTGTATTTATTTATTTCTATATTTTGAATGAAAGAATTAATTTAATTTTAGATAATCTATAATAAATAATATAATATTGTGTTTTATTGGGCGCCAACTACCAACCCCATTTATTTTGGTGAGATAGGTAGATTTTTAATTATTAAATAAATTTATCCCCATAAACTGCTCAGCGGTAATACGAAAACCCTTTCTCTCAAGACCCCTGGACTTTACCTAAAGTTTGGACTTAAGTTGGACACTTATAACCGAAGACTTCCTGATGCAGGTTATTATTCTTGATTTGACCAATCCACTCTACTGAGCATCGCTATACATGGGATGCAAGTTCAGAAGAAAATACAATGTACATTGATGTAAATAACAATAAAACAATTAAATTTAAAGAGTAATTTTAATTATTGAAGTGAATGATATTCTTAAATGAACCCTACCTATGAAGCATGCCTCGTATATTATAATATTATTAAAAGTATTGTTAAGCAATACTTGAAATTGTTAAATTCTCACTTGAATTGTGAGTATATTTGAATATACATATTTCTTTAAGCAAATAAGATTTTAACAACAAAATTTATTCTTTATAACATGTAACAATAATAAACAAAAAAAAATATAGTTCTGAGGTGGATAAAAGTATTAATTCTAGTTTGGAAACTGAAAATTATTTGTCCTTCTTTAGTAATTTTAAGGATTATGCTTAATTATTTACATCCGTAACAGGATGTTTACAGATGGATTGGATCTCACCCGAAAATGTCCTTGCTCTGGTAAAAATGTTGAATCAAAGCTCCGTCGATATTTAACTCTCTGACCTTAAATTTCCACCAAGATCTTCTTTGAGTGCTTCCACTCAACTTTCTTCACGAGTTTATACAGCTTTTAGAAGTTTTAGATGAATAACATTACCATGAACCTTATAAAAAAGAATATAATTGAAGGATCCGCAGATCGGATCCTTCCTTACACTTTCGACGCCAATTTTAGAGAGTCACAACAATAAGTAAGACAAAACACAAACACGTTATTTTTGTTTAAAATAAACAATCACCGGCCTAGGAGAAAACATTCGCCGGGATTTGTATGCAAGAATAAAGCAAACAATCTTAATTATTTAGAGATTGGGGGTATTACTAAAAAGATAATGATACATTTTTACAAAGAAACATAATTCATCTTTAGAATTAATTTTAAACTTGGCACCAAACAAAAAAAAAACGAGAATAATAATTTCTTCCGCTAGGGCAATTAATGTTTCAAGAGACAGCCAGATGCTATAAGTGTCCAAGAACATAAAATAAACAAATCGAATAGTTCCGAAATAAACCACTCTCTGGAGCAGATAGCGTTAAAATCACCTACCAACAAAATTAATAAACATGGCGGGTTGGCAGTTTATGAATAAAAATAAAAATAAAGAAAGATGATTTAATAAAGTGAAATAAAGGTAAGTAGATTATATGTATAACATATATTTTAATTGTAAATGAATAAATAATGAATATTCAAAACTTTAGGAGTTTTGAATGAAATTTAAATCAAATAAACAGTAAAATTGACAACGATATTATATATTTGAAGAATTTAATCAACTGATTATTAGATTTCTATTGTAAGTAACTCTTTAAACCAAAAATAACATCACAGAAATGCCCCTCGATGCTACGATTTTAATCTAATTTATTATATTAAGAGCGTAGTATCTATTTAAAAGATGTTATTTTCTGATATCAAACTTAGACGCTCAGTTGATCTCCGTGGTTAATGAAAGTGGATTTGAATTTCAACATCCCGACTCAAAATGCACCCTACTCTCTCTAGTTCGGGTTACGGTTTTAAATGTGTGTTTATTTAATTAACTTAAAACTCTTCAAGTCTTCTTGGTATGGTATTTTCTTCCAGATTCTGAACGAATTACTTCAACAACTTCCCAAATATTAGAGATGCCACATGTTTGTCAGCTGTTAACATCAGCTGATCATTTCACAACATTGAACATTCAAGTTCAAGGTCACTCGGCTTGTAAGGTTAGAATTTATTAAATATATGTGATTATAATATTGTTCTTCATGTGATAATATATTTAATTTAATGCCACGGTTATGGCAAATAACCAAACTACTCACTTTAAATCAATCAGTCGAAAATACCCATTTTCTTGGAAAACTTGCTGTTTACTTTTAATTCATAACTTAATGAAAAATCAAATATTTAGAATTCACAGTTATTTTCTTAGCAGCTTAGAGACATCCTCTATTTAACAAAAGTATTCTCCATACTTAAATATATTTTTTAAAGACAAAAATAATTTAGAAGAAACATGCTTATATTGAGTTTACTCTTCTCATCCCATAAAAACTTGAGGGCCTAGAACCCTTTCCATTAAAATCCTTAAATTTCTTCATTTGATATGGCAATAGACACCCTTCTTCAAATAATGTAGAAGTCTTGAATGAAAATTACAGATATTTCTCTCTCTAAACTTTAAAACAAAAAAATAGGTGTGGAAACTCAAATTATCGCAACCTTTGTGACACTTGTAGTCATTCTCTTTAGCCACATAAAATGGCTTAAAAACCAACTATTTTAACTTCCGATGGATATGTTCATTAACTTAAGGATATTATTTAACTATATAAAGTATTTTCATTGCCAAAATTATACATTTTGTACTCTTAAATTGTAAAAAGGAAACAAATCCTTTAGTGGTTTTGGCACTTGGACACAGAAAAATGAATAGGCCTTGACCTTAAAGTCAGAATTTCTTCATTCCATTAATGAATATATCAAATACATCCTCTTCTTCAGCTTTCTTGTTAAAATAATTAAAATATATTTATAATTTCTTCCTCAAAACTTGAAAAAGCAAATGCTCTCTGAGTCATTTTCTTCACATCTTGACAGAACGTAGAGTAGGCTAACCCTTATTTCCTTGTATTTCTCAATTCTTTTAGTGAAACCAGTTATTATAAACTCTTTTCAAGGTAATGTAGAAGTATCATTTAAAGATATTAATAATAACCCTTTAAAATAGTTGAAAAGGAAATAGAATATTTGAAAATTTAGGCCCACGCCTAACTTGAGTATTATCAAATGTTTGCATACACATTTAAACTTACTCAAACTTGTCATAGGGGTACTTTCCAAAAGCCCCTCAATATTAATGTCAGTTCTCAAAAAGAAATATTTAAATTACATATCATTAAACTCAAAAATCATAGCTTTTTAAAGTGTTAAAATGGATTTAACTCTTTCTCTCTTCAATTCTTCGCAGTCAAATGCAGATTTTAGCCTTGATATTATAAACAAAACAACAAGTTGATCACTCTTCTTACAAATAACATACATATAATATAACATAACATAAATAACCTTCTTCTGTTCTAGCATTCTTCGCTACATTTCGGTCCCGCTGCGAAACAACTCTTGGCCTTCTTTATATTTGCACAAGATCAACTGCTTGACCTGTCTTCAAGATCTTGTTAGGATGAAATACACATTATGAAGGTATTTAAGGCTCTACCATAGACTTTTCTTTGATAGTATAATATCTGAGTGGCCTCATAATTTTTTAGAGGAAAAATGAGACAAATATATAGATAGTCTATAAAATTAGATGAAACTGAACTTTGGCTTTTGTTACACCATGCTGCATACAGATTCTCATTCCAGCGCTCTCCCATAACATTGTTGACCTTGCTAGTAACTGATAATCACTTAATAATAGTTACTTCTGTTGGAAAAACAGAGTAAATAGCTCCTTCACGAAAAATAATTGAGTATCTTAGTTCCCTCAATCAGACATAACTTTCTCCCATAAACCGTAGATCCTTTATGAAAAATAATTGAGTATCATAGTTCCCTCAATCAGACATAACTTTCTCCCATAAACCGTAGATCCTTTATGAAAAATAATTGAGTATCGTAGTTCCCTCAATCAGATGTAGCTCCTCCAAATAAACAAAAATCACCTCTACATTGGTACTGTCACTGTCTTGTTATCAGTGAGGACTTATAGGGCAATCAAACATATTGACAACTGTCATAAACTCCAAAACATTACTCTCCTCATCGCTTCCTCATCTTGTAGAACCTCCTATACACATAATTATCATCTTCATTGGAGCGCTGGGGTGTACTCTGGCATTTCTTTGGTGATTTTCACCAAATTATGGTCCTTGGTGACATAAATATATTTTTCCTCGACGTATAATAAGGTAGAAATAAATAGTAATTGTAATAAAAAAAAATCTTGTTTTCTTCAACACAGATTTGGCCTATATGTAAACAAATGTGTATTATTTCACCTAGACATGTGCCTCAAATGAAAGTTTTTAGGGACCTCTTTTGTTCACACTATTCCTTCTCCAATCGCATACCGAGCTTCAGGGATTCCTCGACTCCCATAACCTTCTTCTGTTCTGAAACATTCCCTCCTCCAACAGCAACCCGAGCTTCAGGGATTTCTCGACTCCCACAACCTTCTTCTGTTCTGAAACATTCCCTCCTCCAACAACAACCCGAGCTTCAGGGCTTTCTCGACTCCCACAACCTTCTTCTGTTCTGAAACATTCCCTCCTCCAACAGCAACCCGAGCTTCAGGGATTTCTCGACTCCCACAACCTTCTTCTGTTCTGAAACATTCCCTCCTCAAACAGCAACCCGAGCTTCAGGGATTTCTCGACTTCCACAACCTTCTTCTGTTCTGAAACATTCCCTCCTCCAACAGCAACCCGAGCTTCAGGGCTTTCTCGACTCCACAACCTTCTTCTGTTCTGAAACATTCCCTCCTCCAACAGCAACCCGAGCTTCAGGGCTTTCTCGACTCCCACAACCTTCTTCTGTTCTGAAACATTCCCTCCTCCAACAGCAACCCGAGCTTCAGGGATTTCTCGACTCCCACAAATCTTTGAAACTATGTCCTAAAACTTATTCCAGGATCAAAAATAGTCCTCCTACAATCCCTAGGCTGAGATTGTGGAAGAGAGGGCCTATTTCCATTTCCTCCAACTAGCCATGCGTTCCCTAGATCTGAAAGACATCCTTGTCCTTTCTTTTTACCAAGGTCTTGTTTCTTGATCCCTGGTTTGATTTTGTTGCAGGCATCATCTTGATTCGATGACTGCCATGTGACCTGGTTCCTGGTCCAATGATGCGAGGAGATATTGAATAATACATCCTGAACATCAAAATATTTAGGACATTCTTCATTGCTTCGGTGTTGATGAAGAACACTCCTCCCTATGTCAGTAGCTTCAGTTTGCACTTCCACTCTTAGAATGCTCCTTGTATCTTGGCTTATCGTCGCAGCTGACAAGACATCTCCTACAAGTTTTGTTTCTGTGGGCCCATTTGACGACACACCAAAACAACTTGACAATAACACTTCATCGTTTACCCACAAAGTGCATGATAACTTCTGTACTTCAGAAACCCTTGTTTTTACATGAAATGACTCATTCGACTCCTTAAACTGCATGACGTCATAGTCAAATTCCTTGTCAAAATTGTTCACCTGACAGTGAGACTGACCCATTATTGGAACACGTGACTGACCTATGTAGTACTCATTAGGGGTTTCACACAATTGTGAATCACATTTCTTGTAGTAGTAGGCACCTAAATATATGAAAGGGTAAATATAAGAACCATTCGTCGAAGGGTCCTTAACTGGCCTTGTTACCACTTGCTCTGGTACTTCCTCCACTGCTGCCACTAGTTTCTCCCCAGTCGTTGACAAGTCCTGTACTTGCGCCTCGACCTCTTTCCCCTTTTCCGCCAATTGGTTGTGGACTGACCTAAACTCGGTACTATAATAGTCTAATCTTGAGATAATATCATCTCTTAGTGATTTCATGTTATTCTCCATTTTTTCCTCCATCTTTTTCATGTTATTTTTAGCACTTTCCCTTAAATCTTCCTTTAGTGACTTCATGTCCCCCCTTAATACTTGCAATAGGTCAAACATAGTAAACTTCTTCACTATCTTTGGAGCTTCCTCTAACTTCTCCACAGCTGAAATACTCCTACTGGTATCCAGGGCATCTGCCCCCAATGATGTACCATCCTCCATGGGTGTAACTACTGGTCGTGCACCTGCCATAACTATTTATTCAAACGATGTGACACAACTATCATCCTATTGCTCTGTTCTGGGCTCGGCTTGAGGCATTTCAACCTCCCCTTCTGACGCCTCTGCTTCTCCACCTACAGATGGTTGCTGGGCATCCATGTTTATCTTTTTGAGCTGCTTACGTGCCTTGCTACATGTATAATACTGCCCCTCTGGCATAACCTTCTATACGACGTAAAAATGACCAAAAACCTAACTGAGGTAATCTAGCCCTGTCAATAAAACGCTCTAGTGTAAGTTGGCCGCATAAAAAACAGCAACTACTCCCTCAAGTCACAAATAACACCCTAGTGTAATCAGGCCTCAACCTATACAGTCCTAAAAAAAAAACTTTAGGTATAACAATAGCCCCACGTTAAGGCGACACTGTAATGAAAAAAATAAAATATGTGTGTATTTATTTATTTCTATATTTTGAATGAAAGAATTAATTTAATTTTAGATAATCTATAATAAATAATATAATATTGTGTTTTATTGGGCGCCAACTACCAACCCCATTTATTTTGGTGAGATAGGTAGATTTTTAATTATTAAATAAATTTATCCCCATAAACTGCTCAGCGGTAATACGAAAACCCTTTCTCTCAAGACCCCTGGACTTTACCTAAAGTTTGGACTTAAGTTGGACACTTATAACCGAAGACTTCCTGATGCAGGTTATTATTCTTGATTTGACCAATCCACTCTACTGAGCATCGCTATACATGGGATGCAAGTTCAGAAGAAAATACAATGTACATTGATGTAAATAACAATAAAACAATTAAATTTAAAGAGTAATTTTAATTATTGAAGTGAATGATATTCTTAAATGAACCCTACCTATGAAGCATGCCTCGTATATTATAATATTATATTAAAAGTATTGTTAAGCAATACTTGAAATTGTTAAATTCTCACTTGAATTGTGAGTATATTTGAATATACATATTTCTTTAAGCAAATAAGATTTTAACAACAAAATTTATTCTTTATAACATGTAACAATAATAAACAAAAAAAAATATAGTTCTGAGGTGGATAAAAGTATTAATTCTAGTTTGGAAACTGAAAATTATTTGTCCTTCTTTAGTAATTTTAAGGATTATGCTTAATTATTTACATCCGTAACAGGATGTTTACAGATGGATTGGATCTCACCCGAAAATGTCCTTGCTCTGGTAAAAATGTTGAATCAAAGCTCCGTCGATATTTAACTCTCTGACCTTAAATTTCCACCAAGATCTTCTTTGAGTGCTTCCACTCAACTTTCTTCACGAGTTTATACAGCTTTTAGAAGTTTTAGATGAATAACATTACCATGAACCTTTAAAAAAGAATATAATTGAAGGATCCGCAGATCGGATCCTTCCTTACACTTTCGACGCCAATTTTAGAGAGTCACAACAATAAGTAAGACAAAACACAAACACGTTATTTTTGTTTAAAATAAACAATCACCGGCCTAGGAGAAAACATTCGCCGGGATTTGTATGCAAGAATAAAGCAAACAATCTTAATTATTTAGAGATTGGGGGTATTACTAAAAAGATAATGATACATTTTTACAAAGAAACATAATTCATCTTTAGAATTAATTTTAAACTTGGCACCAAACAAAAAAAAAAACGAGAATAATAATTTCTTCCGCTAGGGCAATTAATGTTTCAAGAGACAGCCAGATGCTATAAGTGTCCAAGAACATAAAATAAACAAATCGAATAGTTCCGAAATAAACCACTCTCTGGAGCAGATAGCGTTAAAATCACCTACCAACAAAATTAATAAACATGGCGGGTTGGCAGTTTATGAATAAAAATAAAAATAAAGAAAGATGATTTAATAAAGTGAAATAAAGGTAAGTAGATTATATGTATAACATATATTTTAATTGTAAATGAATAAATAATGAATATTCAAAACTTTAGGAGTTTTGAATGAAATTTAAATCAAATAAACAGTAAAAATTGACAACGATATTATATATTTGAAGAATTTAATCAACTGATTATTAGATTTCTATTGTAAGTAACTCTTTTAACCAAAAATAACATCACAATATATATATAATTATAAATATAAACATAAAATACGCAGATATTATGAAGCTACGAAATATTTTAGTTAGTATTTTGCACTTGTTACCTTTTAATTTTATCAAAATATTTTAATACATAAAAGTATGATTGCTAATAGTTAATTAAGTAAAACTTATTTAATTAAAATAGATTAATCATTCGATATAGTAATTCTTTAATAGCTACTGAGCAAGAATACAATTAGTGGATTGCTCAAACGGGTAGTAGAACGTGTTAAAAATATATAAAGTAACGTTTAATAAAGTTTAAATAATTGTAAATAACATATAAATATGATTGAACTCCTTAAAAATATAGATTTCACATTCTCCTAATTAAAAAAAATATAGCACAGTGTCTTACTACCCGTTAAGTTTATACGCCTATGTACTAACTACGCTAATATGTTAGAGATAAGGAATTATTAATTTAGAGGAGGTTTATACGCACTTACGTGGAGGAAAAGTGAAAACCCGTTTAGGAAAAGCTACCCTAATCACACCCTACTGGTTTTTGTCCCCAATCTTCCAATCATCGACAGTCTTGTATATTGTGAGAGTAACGCCTTAGACCAACCTTGTTAAGAATATTAAACTCTATGTTTGTACTGGAGTATTATTTAATATATTCTGACCCAAAATTTTGATATAAAAACTTCAAAAAGGGTGCCCTTTTATCACGTCTCCCATAATCTCGTCTTAAACTTTCCTGTTTTTTAATGACAATTATGGCACAAGTATTCTACACATTAGATTTTTAATAAACTTTAACCAAGTTCAATCTTCCTCCAAAAATACTACGATATTATTGTTACTGACATGAGAGGCCTTGGTTCAACCTGAACCAGCTACAAAATATTTGATTTTCCCACCTCTTTACCAGTTAGGTGCCTGTGCAGTTTATTTCACTTTATATCCTCACTCATTCCCACTAATGACAACTCAACCATGTCATGACCTCTACTATCGTTAAGGGCAAAGAATACTGTACAAACTCTTTTTACATTCGTTTGAATCCTGGATGGGCTACAAACTTTTTTTCTCATGTCCTACTGCCCGTTTGGGCTACACGCTTATGTACTAATTACGCTAATGGTTTTAGGGTTTCGGAAGGTTACACTTAAGGGAAGTGTACACGCATTTAAGAGAGAGTGTTGGAAAAAACACACTAAGTACACTGGACCGAGATTCTAACTTCGATATCTCTATCATCGGCAGTATAGTCTACTGTGAAAAGTATCGCGTTAGATCATATGGCCACCGAAGTGGGTATTATAAACTTAGTATAACCTTAGAGTGAAAGCATGTTAAATATGTGTGTTTATGACCTCACTAATCTACCTGCAATCTCAGGTGATAATGACCTTCACGTAACCCATGAGAGCTTCTGCAATCCGATATTTATAGGAAGGGACCTATCTGTCAATTATATAAGAAACTAGACCTACTTTCATGTATTAATTCTTCAATTCATGTTATCTGCAGGTGTCACTTTAGATAGATATAACCATATATCCCTATAAAATAACACAATAAGCAATTTATGATTATAGCCAACTACAATATTTGAATTGAATACTAAAACATTGATTTTTTTCAATTAATCCTAGAATAAAAAGTAATAAATAATAATAATTAGTTTTGACCTAATCTAAGATATTTAATTATTTTTATTTTATTAAATGAAAACAAAACTAGAGTTATATCATTATTGATGATAAAATTGAATACATATTTCTAATTAAGGAATATTGATGTTAAAATTAGAGCTGCTAACTCTTTATTTTAATAGTTAAACTCTAATTACTATTCTACTTAAATAAATTATATAGGATTTAATATTTTCATCATCATAAAAATAAAACCATTGTTTTTGTAGGTATTATTCAAAAAAGTAAAACTTCACTTTGATATATTCAATATCAAGATCTAAAATAAAGCTATTTAAATAAATAATATAAATTTTTATAATTTTATTAAATATATCATATCAATTTGGACCTCAGAAAAGATGTTTGTAATTTTAACAATCTTCTCATTGTGTAAAATTTGTCTGTGAGAACAATAACAGAGTGTTAAATACACCACCAAGTTTTTTAATAGACAGTACATTTTGTTTTATCCTGTCACATTTTACAACATTAGCTTTACGTTTAAATTATACGTCACGCCAAGTAAAAACAGGGAAAAACCTCTTTTTACAGCGTAACAAAAATTATCTTAATAATTAGTCTGTGTGCCCACCCATTATAACTATCAAACCTGTTTATAAGCACAGCTGGCTTGCTATTTAAAGAGTGTTCACGTTCAAGGAGAAACCAGTGTTGTTTGAAATAAGTAACAGACTGAATCAACAAGATGAAGAGGACAGCTGTTTTAGGAATCGTTCTTTTGTCTCTTATTTTAATGGTGAGTTCATTTTTACCTTGATAATTCAATATTTTAATAAACAAAACAAGCAGTGATTAGAACTGTGTTGAAATGATCAAAACTACATAGAATAATTGTAACCAATAGTTATTTTATTTATCAAATAAATAATTCATTTGAAATATTTTTAACGTTCACTTTCTGAATACTTTTCATGACTTTTACACTAACTTAATCTGGGGAACCAAACTTTTGTAAAAACCCCAATTTTTTTACTTTTAAGTAGTATTTTATTTAATAGGATGTGTACAACCTAATTTTCATATAAAAGGTATATTATAAAACACAAACATATATTTGTTGTGTTCAACTTTGATAACATTCTACTATATTATTTGTGTTATTTTAAATGTATTTATAATATCTATCAAAAGTGACAACTGCAGATCATATTTCATAACGTTTTAATACGTGAAAGAAAAGAAAACAATTTCTCTAGCTGCCAGAAAAGGCTCTTCCTACGGAAATTGGATTCTACGTTATGAGATAATATTATCAATAGTTTGAGATGAATGAGACTGAGCTCTGAGAACTTTTTAAAATTTGTATCCTATGGAATAGCTGGATAAAACGAGAGTAATTTCATATTTTAAAACTTAAAATAATTAATATTTACTTTTAAATATATAGTATGAACTTAATTTTTAGCTATAATTATAATACGTATCATTGGAATTTCAAAACACACCATTTAATTAAGTATTTGCTGTGCTTTATTTATTATCAGTAATTTCAAAATCAATAAGGTCCTCTAAATACTTAAATAATATTTCAATGTATATTTTAATGAATGTGTAAATATGGGTTTGTCACTAATAGAGTGACATTTTATGGATAATGTAAGTCTATACATATTAGTGGATTAACTGCTTCAGGAGTCAGAATTCTTTCCTAAATATCACTATTGTGATAGACTGGAATGCTGATGACGGGAAGATATGAGTTTGAATACCAGTCAGGTGTACTTAACGTGTTTATTATCAAGTAGTTTTTCATTCTCCCTCCACTCAATGTGAGTAGGTTGCTTCATCTAAATTAAACATTCCTCATTCTTAACACATTAGCGTGAAAACGTTCATAGGAGTAGTGGAATACTGCGACAAAAATAAGTTGCAGATAAAACAGATTTTGTCTGGCCTAAATGATGGATTTGTTATGATATGAATCAAATTCGTTGAGCAACCAAATCATTTATATTTGTTAGTAAGTCTCTGATAATATATATATAAAAAAAACATTGCGACGCTCGAGCTGTTTGTTGCCTAGGAATTATTAATTATTTTTTTTTACTTCTAAGTGGCTGTTTTTAATTTTCGTAAAGATTTTTTTTCATCATTTAGGCGCCCCCTCACTCTTAAGTAGGGGATATTAAAATTTACAACACCGCACCTTCTCTCTAACGTAATTTGTTACGATTAAGTAGGCCCAAAACGGATTATTTTAATAGATTTATTATTTTAATGCATTATTTATAGACATAAGGGTTAGTAATAAAACGAGTGATATGGAATTTTAGAAAACTTTAATTGCAGTAGAATTAGTTATAGCATGTAGATAAATGAAATATAAGTGACTTTAATAGTTAATATATTTTTATCTGACTTTTTTTTTGTCTTATCATAAACATTGATAAAAAAACCTTACCTAAAATGGATTCTGATCACCCCTTCTTAAGAAAATACAGAACTCAACTCTGCCTCCTTTAAAACCTTATACGTAGCACGGCCCCTAAAGCTGGGGACACAAAATATAGGGGAGATTGGGTAGGCTTGCAATAAAATCCACATAAACATTTTGTAAAGGTATTTAGTAAATAGATAATTTTATTTTATAGACATATTAATTAATATGTTCAAAAATAAAATAAAATTTCATGTGATAGAATTTAAAGTGATTTCATTCGATTCTAAAATTAACGTGTGTGTTACAACGAGTTGCAACACTGAATGTGGCGAGTTGCAACACATTTTTACAATCATACCTATGATGGCGAAAAGCAACAAACGTTTAGAAGTGTACTAATTCTACTTAAAATGTGCAGTTAGTTCCTAAAAATAACGGCCACATGTCAGAATCCCATTTTATACATATATATATAAAAAGAATGCTTAAAAGAATTAGAAAAATGCCAAATGGCTCAAAATTTATAGATAATACAATGCATACTTTGTTTTCCATGTCTATAGAAACCATATTTACTTTTTTCAATTTTATTATTTAATGAGAGAATGATTAATTGTGGACATTAAGTTCTTCAACTATTTAATGAAATACATATATAATGTATATCTTATAGACAACAATCTCAATTATAATCAGGGGAGCTTTGTGTATAATATCTGTATGCACGTTCCCTTATCTATTTTTTCTGTTGTATATGAAAATGCTGGATCAGTAAAAAGTGGTAGGTCATAATATAGGTATTAAGAGAGTTAAGTTTATTTAGATGTGAAAATATTTGTTTATAAATTTAAACTAGTGTAGATTATTACATTTTATTAAATAAGAAGGTATTTATATAAAATCACCATTATTAAAATACAACTAAGGTAATATTTTATTTATACAAAAAAAGGTTATAATTTAAGTAAAAATTTACCCTAATATTTCTATCTAAATATAAGCTACAAGCGTTATTAACAACAATGGTTTTAATACGCCAGGATAAGTTGTAGCCATTGTTGTAAGACACCGAGGTGAGTTGCAAAATTTGTTGCAATGCAATGCCCCGTTAGGTTTGAAGATACAAACCTTAGAAAAATTATGTTATAATTTAACTGTAAAAGCACAAATTTAATAAAACAAACAAAATAATTTTACTTTAACAACCTTAAAAAATATAAATAAATATTTTCTGTAAACTATAAAAAAAACAAAAAAACTTTGAAGCACGAAAAATTATTTGATATTGCTTGAAACACTCGGATGATGACAAAGAACAAACGATAATTCAGAGCGTTTCTGAGAACTAGCAGGTGGTTACAGTAATCAAGACCAACAAGTTAAGGTCATTAATACGTCGTTTGACTGAGTTGATATTTAAATAAACTGTTTGATGCAACCTGCCCCGTTTGCAACTCGCTCCGTTTTGTCCTACGTTTGTTTAGACGTCCGTGCTAACTTTCGTTGTAGAGTCAACATATTTTATATTGTAATTGACACACTATCACCGCGGACATGTTTTAGCGCAAGTTGTAACGGGCGTACATTTTTAATCGATGCACTAAAGATAGGACACACACTAAAACGCCATGACATATACATTTTTAAATACAATCGAGAACTGTGTCAAACCAACACCTGTAAAACGAAGAATCATTATTTACAAATGTACGCGTGTACGAATACATTATACACTCGTGTATGCCCTACCTTGCTTGAAGGTCACAGTTCGACCTAGATAGACCTAGCACAGTTCTCCAAGTATTAAGGGAGATTTAAACTCTTCATTTCCTCACCAGTGAAAGGATTACTACACGCTATAAACATGGACAACATTTACATACTCAATTCAGTAGTAATATTTCAAATAAAACAATGATTTAAACCATAACTAAATAGTAAAATTAGATAATAGGCTATTACGAAAAATAGGACAAATCAATATTTTAATAATTAGTGTCTTATAGATAATTAATTATACTATTAAAAATAAAATTCCCTGTAGAAAATGTATAAAATATTTTATTTTAAGAATATGGCATATTTTCAGAAATGTCAATATATTTATAAACACATTCAATTAAAACCAGTTCACTTTATTACTATTTTCTAAAACAAAGATATTTCGTTCTACTTTTGTTTGAAAGACAAGGAAATTACTGTCTAATTCTGCGCATGTACCATTACTTATACACCCTGAACCATCCTATAGCCAAATTTAGCACACATTTTTATAATAGCTAGTAGCCACAATGTTATTGCTTGTTAACATCATAATAGTTGACTTGTACTAAATTGAGTAATTAAACATCGACCGTGTGTGCGGGGGAGGGAAATGTTAGGGTCATTGCAAGTAAGTCATGTTTATAAAATTAATCCCTATCATTTATTTACCCTCAAGGAAAGATAATTAGTTCCGGTCACACCTGTGATTGGCCTAGGCTCGGTTTTAGGCATGGAGGGTCAGTGGCATGACATGGGCTTGTCAAACACCAGGTTTACAGAAATATTAATCACCGGTGCTTTTTTTTTCAGGTGAGATCAACAGAGGAGGAAAGCGAGAAAGGTGAGAATATTTGATTAATTAACGTTTTGGAGTAGAACGACGTGGTAAGAAAAATACATGTTTGTACCTCTATGACTCCATTATAGCTAATTATATTTATATCTATATTAATAAGAGTTTTTGTGTCTTTCTGTCAGTCATTAGCGTTGTGCGTTATCTATCGCAGGCAGAGATCTGAAACATAAATATTAGTAGCTCCTGTGCACGAAAATGTGCACCTCAAAGCTTGAATTTTGAAATTTTAGCTTTAAAGTTTTTAATTAATTAAAAACAGAAAAAATGAATAAATATTAACGTTGGGAGAAAGTTTTACAGCTACATTTCATATAGTTGTGCAATGCGGGCTTTGGTACCCTTTTTACAAACATTTACCCCATATTTCCCCCCATTTACCTCATAAACCCCTTACCATTTTTATCCTTTTAGGAGTTTTTACTCTTTATACACCTTAGTAACCTTTTTACCATAAAGTATTTCCCCGGGAATAAACTGGGTAGTTGTTAAAAGTGCGAAAAGGGAAAATGGCCAATCAAGATAGAAATGTTAAAAAGTAAATCTATTCAAAAAGGGCGAGATAACTAGAAATGCAAAAATTGCAAATAATGTCTAGTGTTTAAAAAGAACCAAAATGTAAAATGTATAAAATGCAAAAAGGCCACAACAACAAAAAAGTGGTATAATGGGTGAAAAGTAAATCTTACAAAAATAAAAGGGTATAAAGGTCAAAAGGGGCGAAAAGAATTAAAAATGGTAAGTATATTAGAAGGCATCAAAAGTGCAAAAGAGGGGAAAAAAAGGTTTAAAAAAGGGTAAAAATACTAAATATGGCTGTAAGAATGTAAAGGGAATAAGCCCCCTTTCTAAATAATAAACACCGGTGCTTCAAATTAATTTTGTTATTAAATTAATAGTTTTACACTCCTGACAAATTTAAGTTTTCTGCCTCACCTTGAAGTATTTTTCACCAAAACGTTTTTCCACCTTACTCTATTTTTCAGTGAAAATCTATGGGATTTTATGATTATTTAGAGTGAGTGTTCTTTATAACATCCTGCCACATTTTAATTTCATACCGCATTTAAAAATGTTTTTGAGCACCACGTCTAAGTAAACGTTAGAGTTATACGCCTATGTACTAATTACACTAAAGTGCTAGGGATTAGTAAGGCTTAGATTAGAGTTAATACACCCACATTTGCGTGGAAGGAGAGTGTAAAACCATTTACGTAAACCACCCTCAGTACGCCTGACTAGGATGAAACCCCGATTTACCCGTGATCGGTAGTTTAGTCCAACACGAGAGTTGCGCGCTAAACCACACGGCCACCGAAGTGGCTTAAAATCGTTGTATCTACTCGTTTTGGAAATTCCCATCCCCCCCTTCCACTACCTAGAAATTAAGACTTTTAATAAAAATAAAGAGGTCTGGAGTTGTCCTTCTTCCTACCTGTCCTGTTTAAATTTTATACCACACGTAAGAGTGTGTTTCTGTTAGGGCCTCCTTCCCCCATTTCCCAACATTCCTATTGAAAGCTTATCATTTTTAGCTCTTCATATTTATTTAAAGTGGTCTTTTTATCTACCTTCCGAATTTCAGTTTTCTATCAAATTGATAAAGAGTGGCATACTATTAGTTTTTAACGTTTTAAAACTCCCAATCCCTTTTATTCAACTCACTCTTAAAAATTTAAAATTCTAAGTCTCATTGGGCTATATGTAGTTGTTTTTATACTTGTCCAGCAAATTTTTATCTTTTACCTAATATAAAAATTATTTTAAAAAAATTACAGATCCATTTTGAAATTTACCAATTTTAAATTTTTCTAGATATTTAAGGAAATCCCTCTACCTTCATGGAAAGTAATATTTAAAGTTTACAGGTACGAGGGTAGGGAAAATAGTTGAAGAGTGAGTTAGTGAGTTTCACATTTTCTGCCCATCCCCACCCTATTAGGATATGGAGTTTGAAAAATCTTCAAGGGTACCTAACCCTATTTTAGATAGGAACCTTCTTTTAATTTTCAATACTATATATTTTCTGGCTCAAAAGATACATCTGCGAATTTTGAAAACATTCAACCCTTAGAATTCAAATTTTGCAAAACCCCGTCCTATCTCTTGCCTAAGACCTAAACAGAACTTTCACGCGAAACTTCAAGTTTTCAGGCCCGGGTGTTGTGAAAATACGATGATGAATGAATTAATGAGTGAATTAGTGAGTGGGTTTTTAATATTATAATATATATGATAAATGGTTCTACAAAATAGCACACATTTTCTGATATCCTGTATTATAGCTTCAGATAAAAAATTCAAACTTAGATTTTAGTAAACTACCCTTAAATATATTTTACCCATAAGGAATACATCTTCTTGTTAGACTCACTCATCATATATATAAGATGATATATTTATTAAATCAAATTTTTCAAATATATTTTACAAAATTCAAATTATAAAAAAAATAATTATTTGTTAATCACCATAATTTTTTTAATTTGTAAAAACAATAAAATATTCTTATTTATTATGAAAAACTATTCACAGATTTCCAGTCTGAATTCAATCTTTAAGGTCAATTTCAAAATATATTTAAATTTTATATATTCTGCTTTCCGTAAACTACCCTTAAAATAATTAATTTTAGATAAATAAAGATACGTTACTATTCATATGTAAAATACCTAGTCTCCCGATATCAATTTTGAACCAAATTGCTAAAGCCATTTTTTTAAATATTCGAATTAATTTAATGTTAATGTGCACCACACAGACTTCCTCTCTCATTAATCTTAAAATAGACGTATTTGGTAAAAACTTGTAAGATTTGTGAAAAGACATAATAATATCTCATAATTTCGAGATAGATGTTCACGATCACAATACTTTCTCTTGATATAATAAAGTAATAAAGACATGTATATAATAAAATTGTTTTAGTTATAGGATCTATATCCTAGTATTTATAAATACATTCTTGTTACAGATTCGTTGACGAAGATAGAACCCAATTTTAATCCTGAAGTGATGCATGTGGACGTAGACGTAAGTAACAATCAATATGGTTTTTCAAATTTAGGGGCTTAACATATTTTTTTTAAATAGTAGTTTATCACAAAACATAACATTGATCAAAGGAGTGTTATATCATTACTAATATTACATTAAAAATATAATTTTTTTTAATTTACTGTATTTTATTTATATGCTGATAAGGACATGCGGACTAATACGTCAAGGTCGCCTATTGTGGTTTATTAATAACAGGGAGGTAACTAATTTGAGTCCCCGTCAGATGTAGCGAGGGTGTTTATTCACAATTGGCTATAATAATAGCATGTATATGCGTGAATATTTGTTCCAACTTCCTCTCAACTACATGATCCCTATTTCTTTAGTCATACAATTTTATTAAATTTAAGGTATTTAATGTGCACATTATAAACCGACTGATTATATAGTTGTACAGGACATATAAGCTAGCTCATATCTAGAACAGACATAACATCCGGGCCACAGCCGTTAATTCCTCACTATTAGAGGGGGAACCCACATTTCACAGATGATACATTTTTCGGCCATGGTGTGAATTGAACCCGGGACCCTTAGCTAAGTGGAGAGATAAGCAACCGATTGAACTAATGGGCCCGTTATTTTTCTTATGGTATTATTAAATGAGAATAGCCGCGTAAAAAAATTTGAATAATTTTTTTAAGAAATATCACACCTGGACACAAATACGTTATTGATCTAATTGTAAACAAATTGTAGTGTATAACAAAATCAAGTTTTTAATATTAGTTCTAAGTTTATTATTTTAGAATTTGTTTATTGTTATAATATATTTATATTATTTTATACAAACATGAAGTAATAAACTGGTCAATACACGTCTTTTCTTACAAACCTAATAAATATAACGTTACCTTTCACGTTCTTGTCGTTTCTCAAAGCGGCTTTTAAATATTATTTAGTCCCTGACATTCAACAACAAATAAAACATAGATATGTGTGAATCATTTCTCCATATCATATTTATAAGGCGGGGGGGGGGATATATATATATATATATATATATGGAAGCTACCCATTATAGATTAGAAAGTGAATACAATAACTATAATAAGAAAAATCACATGTGGTAAAAGATCTCCCAATGCACCAGGACGAGACTTGAACCCTGACCTCCCCATCACTGGCAAATCATCATATTGTGAGGCTAACACATCACATGACTTGTAAATTCTTTCATTGCAATTTCCTATCAACCCACTTTCCTTTTAACTTTCTGTTGACTCCTCAGATAAGTTTTGTGATCGTGGAAAAAAATTGAACCTGAGTTTATGGTAAATCTCACATTGTATAGCCCCATGAAAACGGAAAATGTAGTTTTTTGTGATGTCATTTGTCTGTTTATATATCTCAGCCTTGGCCCGATTTCATTTTAAAGATTTGTCTAAAGCGTCGTTTTCATATTGATCCTGAGGTTCCCCTCAGGAATTGATGGAATTAGACATCCAAGCCTAAAATTAAGGGCATATTACTTAAGGGAACATAGAGAAACAAAATTAACCGTCTCAAAATTTGCTCAAAAGCTTTTAATTAAATTTTGGATAAAGGCACTCTTTAACATTACAAACAAATTGGCTATCCTCATTTGCCCGTGAAAATGACTTTGATGTTACCTTACATCAGTGGAAATATCAAATTTTGATTATATATCCGCAATTATTTGAAGTACTAATAAACTTAATAAAGATAATATGTGTATATATTAAACATATAAATCTTTTATTAAAAAACATATTTTCGTAAGACCAATAATTTCTGTTCTATAAGCAAATATACATATTTTCAATGCGGGTGTTTGAAACATGAAATAATGATTTCTCGGTCTGCTCTTTGGTGGACAAAGAGGTTCCTATTTTCTCTACGTTTCTGTAACAATGTATATTATTTGTTAATATATTGTAGTAGATTAATATCAAAGGCGAGATTTATTTCATTGTCCTTCGTTTTACTGTATCAATTCTAAATTGATAATCACATTTAATCCTTCGTTTGTTTAATTTAAATATATCAACTAAATTTTACAAATACAATTTATTCAGTATATCGTACGTAGCATATAATATTATTATGGACTATTCGTAATTGACTGATTGATATGGATCAAACCATAATGTACTGCTACAAGCTATAAACACACTTATTAATTTTTTATTATCAAATTATTAAATAATATAATATAGTCTCTTAAATACTTTGATTTTGTTAACCTTAAATATTACACTATAACATTAAAGTTAAAATTATAAAAATCTTACAATTTATAATATGGTAAGCTTAAATAACAACTTAAGGTGCGGCAGAAGGGAGCGTGAGTAATTTTACAGTTTTTATAGCAATAAATTTTTTTGGCCAAAATAGATCAAATATTTCTAAAGTAGCAACATACAGTTTAGTTTTCTGCACATTCTAATGTCAAGAGATCTTGAATATCTGTTAAGGGTGTCCTGGAATTATGTCAAAACTTTTTCTCTTTATTTAAAAAGTTTTGACAGAATTCCAGGACACCCTTGACAAGTATTCAATATCTGTTGATATTAGAATGTGCAGAAAACTAAACTCTATGTTGCTACTTTAGAAATATTTGACTTATTTTGGCCAAAAAATTGTAATGCTATAAAAACTGTAAAATAACTTGAGCTCCCTTCTGCCGCACCTTAAAAGCGAATCATTGATACACCACTGTAGAATATAATTGATACCTGTATATACCTGGCTATGAATTCTCTTGCTAAAATTGATTCAAAGCTTTTTATCAGACACATTTTGTCCACTATGTCTCCTCCTTGAGCAGGTCCTAGTTGAAGGTAGGAGTAAAGGTTTGTGGAGGGGGATATTGGGGTGGTTAAGGGGTTTTGAAGGGGTGGCCGAGGTAATGAGGGGAGGTGGTGGGGAGGCTGAGAGACAGACGTTACGATCTATGGCTTGAGTCCAAGTCCAGGCACAAATAGATGTAGCCCTGACGTCATGTTTTCTACAGGGATGAATTTAAGGGAGATTTTTAGGTAATTAAATACAAGACAGAGAAACACTTCTATCCTATTCCAATCCCTAAGCCTAATATTTGTAAAATGAGCCATTTCCCACCATTCTTTGACTTTCTCAAATCTCACAGTTTCCAACTGAATGCGAAAATCTTATAGAACTATAATGTATTTATAAAATAATACTTTAATAATCTTACAGAACATTTCCAATATTTATTTTACAGACAAATCAACGTTTGAAGAGATCTCCCGGCAAGGGGGGTGGAAAGAAGAGTAAGTTCGATACTTTAAATAATCATTAATTTAATTTTTTCATTAGTAGCTGTATATATATACATATTTACAAATATATATATTAGTATAATTTATAGATATAAAATACATTCAAAGTGGACCCAAACTAAGGAGCTTTGCCTTAATCTACCTATGCAGTGCGTAAATAGCCCAAATGACAAATCAACGGTTTAAAAAATAATATTTTAAGAAATTTTTCAATTATATAGTTTCAGTTTATTCATGTATAAGATATTTTGTTAAATGTGCCCAAATAAAGACTAGAACCAAAGACCTTTGGCTTAGCGCACCACAGAGAATGGATTGAATTTCTTTACTGGTACGTTTATCATAATCTTATCTTATTGAGCTTTAAAGTATGTACCAAATATAGTTTTAAATAATCCTACTTCAACAACAGATGATAAAGATTTAATTCGATGAACTTAACGATATAAACTACAGTATTCATAGAAAAAGGTTTTATAAAATATTATCATTTAGTTTTATTTAATATATTTTTATTATTTTTACACCTCAATTTAATTTTTTAGTATAATTGAAATTAAATTTTAAAAATTTATTTCTTCTGATTGAATTCTTAAAAGTGGTTTCTACAAGCTCGATGATGTTTTGTATTTCTTAATACCATATTAACCAACACGATATTGAGAGGAATTATCAAACTGTTAATCTACCCGAAATTATTTTAATTGAATATTTTTATATAATATTGTTAATAATATATTTTCCTTTTTATTTTCAGAGAAGGGGTAAACTACTCATTCGACGGCTATCATGATGAAAAGTTAAATAATTCATTGTTTATATTTGATTACGTGAATAAAGATAAATAAAAAATAGTGTGTTTTGATTAATCCTTGGTTCCATTCTCTTAATACCTATGTAGTCAACATAAAAGTTTGGCATTCCTTGATATAGAAAACTAGTAAACAAGTTTTAGTTCCACAGAATAGTGTAAGATAGTTATATAAAATAAACGCAGTCTTATAAAAGCTAAGTCAACTCTGATCAAGAACATTATTTTAATAAAATACCTAAAAAATACATTTATCAATCATTAGTTGTACAACGATAAAAAAAGATTGAACTCTTAATATTATGTACTTAATCTGTGTCATTAGGAACTCGAAAATTCTTTGCCGCACTTGCAAAATTACGCAAACTACAATCTCGAGCTAGTTCTATCCAGATCCCCTCATTACACCCTATTTCTATCTTGAGTTTGCTCAATCCAGACCATCTCATTAAACCATATTTCTTTCAGGTCCATTCTAAAGCTATTCTCCCATCTGAATCTAGGTTTCCCCAATGATGTCTTCTTATTGAGTTTTCCAGTCAGTACCATGAACAAGGTTTTAGTTTATTCAATACTCCCTGCATGTCCTGCCCACCATAATCTACGAGATATTTTAACCTAACAATGACTGTATTGTGATGACTACAGGATATGTAACCCATCATTATGTAAAATCTTCCCAAATCCTTTATATACATCCTCGCTTGGACCAAGTATTCCCCTAAGAACCTTTTTTTATCAAATACCTTCAAATTCTGCTCATTATTTAAAATAAGACACCACGTTTCACACCCATAATGGACAACCGCTGATAATAATTTTTTGTACATTCAGTTGTTATATAATAATATATAGGCTTATTAATAGAAAAAACTGGCTACATATTGACCTATTTTTAATCTTACTGTTTTATTATTTATATATACATTTTTAATCAATTGTAGTAAAGATCACGGAATGTAAAAAATGCGCTGGAAAATATTATTGTAAAATGCCTAATCTGCAAAATTAACACCATGAAATCTAAATCAAGAAAATATTGAATTTATAGCTCATTCCAGAAATATTGCTTATTAAACTCCACCGTGGGCAATGCTCAATTTTAAGATAAAAAAATTACTCAAACAAAGAGTTTTCAGCAATAATAAATAGATAAAAGAAACCTAAATCATGATTAAAATAATAATAATAAACATTAATCACCAGAGTATAAATGTTTGTCATTTGTTTAGTAGGTCCTAAGCGTCATTAACAATATTTGTTTCGTGATTTAACTAATACGATAAATAGGCCTACATTATTAAACCAATGAATGCAAAGTAAGGTGCAAACACTAAACAATTAAAGACAAATATTTTACCAAGATACATTAAAATATATTGAAAGTGTCAAAAGCATGGCCATATTTTCCTATCGACCACACGAGGTAAACACCCCGGAAGGGGTGCGGTGTGGGAGGGAGGCAGGGACATAATCAATGGCACAAAAAATCTTATTTTTTGTTATGCAGTTGACAGTGCAGTTGAAATATGTCAAAATTATTGATATTTGACCACTGTTAAAATTATAGAGGAGGTGTGTATGTAAAAAATAATTACTTAAGCAACATGCTTATATTCTTGAACAAACAGTTTCCGAAAAGAAAATGGCAAAACAATAAAAATTCTTGAAGATAGCCGTTTGTTCCCATGGCTCTGCATTTCCACGCCAAAGGAAAAGGGCCAATCGCCTTAAGATAAAAACAACTTTGTAAGCTCGTGTTAGGTTATCATACATGGTCTAAGCTTTTACAGTCAAATGTGACCAAATAATTGACACCAAAATATAATTTATACTATTGTATTTAACAACAAATAGGCCTACGGTAGAGGCTGGATTTTTACCTGACCAGGGAAAACAAAAAATGTTATAGGTGTTTAACACTTCCTCCCAACAGTCAGGTACATAGAAGCGGTGATCTCATTCTTCATCAAGGAAGAAAACATAAACAGGAGATAAACAATGGCTTCTTCAAAACATTTGAGTGAATAGTATAAGTGATCTTATCATCAAGAAAGTCTACACAAACAGGATATAAACAATGGTTTCTTCACAACAGTCAAAGCATAGGAGTATTGATATCATACTTAATCAAAGAAGACAACACAAACAGAATATAAACAATGCGCGATCACAGACTAAATAGCTGTAATAACCTCAACCAATGGACAGAGAAGGGTGAGAGGTACGATCTTGAAGTCCCGTGCTCAATACCACGTAGGCTATTCTAGAAACTTTCACTAGAGTGGGAAGGTGGGACTGCTCACATTTTACGTGAGGCAACGGCATTACTGACATGCCAACATTAAAATATTGTGGACACACGTAACTCAAGTTGGCCCACCACATCTCCGATTTTATTTTTCAATCTTTTGTTCTTGATTTGTACTCATATGTGCTTGAACTTGAACATCAAATTTGTGCTGTTAAACTAGGCCTTTTAGAGATTATTTAATATGTTAGGCTAATATGAGCTAAAGCTGGCCCGCCAAATATTTAGAGACACCACGTAACCAAATTGTGTTTGTTCCATTTAATTTTGCTCTTTTTGTGCTAATATGCGCTTAAATATTGATATTTGTGCTATAAAATTAGGCATTGCAGAGGAAATTTAATGTGGGAGGCCAGCTTGAGTTTTCCCTATTCCGTAACCTGCAGAAAACATGACCTTAAGCCACCACATTTAAAAAAAATCAAAATAGCAAATTACCATTTACTTGAATAATTTGTGCTTTGTTTGTTCTCATATTTGCCTAAAGATGAACATTTATGCTAAATAATTAGCCATTTTATATAATATTGTGATGAGCCTACTTGAGCTCAAGCTGGATCTCCACAATTGAAAAAAAAATAATTTTACCAAATTATGCTTACATCATTTTAATCTGTTCCGTTTGTGATCATATATTCATTCGAATGATGTAAACAGAATTCGCTTATTTTATGTTTTCAATATGTTGAGGCAAGCTTAAGATCTATGAGGCCCAGGAGGATATTTCGCTGTAAAAGCCCATGTTGTTCTGCTGGGAAAATTATAAAGAAGTTTCCGCGATTCACAGGTGTCCGTTAAGGGAGATTTCACTGTAGTTATTCATTGTCAGGAACACACATATGACACCGTTGTAAGAGAGTGCAATAAATATTTGCATGTGATATGTTACATATGTCACATTTTACACTAACAATTGATAATTGTCACCGACATAGCTGGAGACACAAACTAAACGTAAAGAATGTCTAATCTGGGTTGACTTTGATGATAAGGTCACATTTTGAACCCTCGTTGGATATAGTGAGATGAATTTTATCCTAAATAATTTATAAAAAGTACTAGCAACTTCTAGATAAGCTGTAAATCTGAAATTTAATAGGCAGGTAGAGGAATTACATCATATAACGTGGAATGTATATAAATGCTCGATTTAAAAATAGGGCTTAGTAAATGATGAGTGCAGGGAGGCTATAAATAAAGATATAAATTAGTATACATTTGGTTAGGTAGAAAATGGTAATTTGACAAGCATGTATAAAGGTGTTGACGTAAATTCCGTCACAGAGATTTTATTACTCTAAGCTCCTGTGTTAATTCCGTACCACCATTTGTATTAGACACTGTAAATTCAGTCCTATCATTAGCATAAGGTGGTGTAAATTCCGTTTCAAATTAAATTTAATAATATACTAAATATATTATAAAACAAAAACAGCATAGCTATAATTTGGAGGGTTGGGGACCAACTGCAACCGATCAACTGACGAGAGGAACAAATTGCGACCCGCCTTCCTAGGGACTTTGTGCCATGTGTGACGACCAGTTTAACCTAACCTAACCTAACCTAACCTCCATATTTAATAGCTACATCTTTTTAATTGCCATGTGTTGAAATAATATATATATATAAATATAATTACAGGACGCAATTTACGAATGAGTTTTTAATGATCAGGACAGAATTTACATAAAAAAATGCAAACGGAACCAAATTTACCATAAACTTTAGAGAGACCACTGCAAATAATAATAAATGTCTAATTTTGTTTTATTTTAAAATTAAACTCTGGTAAAGAGGCGAAAGGATGGGTGGGGGGATATAAACAGAAAAAGATTTAAGAAAAGTTATACAATTTAAATTGGCTAAGAATGTTTAAGGATTACACTAAATAGATAAATAGGAACTACATATTATTTTAAACTACTAAGTGAGTGCTTGTGAAATGAGAAGTTTCAAAATCATATACTGTATAAAAAACAACTAATTATCAATGAGGCAGAGGATTTAAATTTGTGAGGTAGGTATAAAGTCCCCCCTCCACCCCTTCCCAACGGTCATAAAGAACTAGACTTTTTTAAATTTCAAAATGAAAGACTGGAAAGGGGGAAGGTTTTGGCTCCTTTAAATTTTCCATACTTATATAAAAACACTTTTTGCCATGGTAAGATATTTAAATTTGGCAAGGAGGTAGATGGGCCCCTAAACCCCATAAAAGTTGTAAACATTTGTAATTTCGAAAGGGTTGGGGGTGGTATCAAGATGGGAGTTTCGGGGGGGGGGGAAAAATGTCAAAAACTTATAAAAAATAAACTTTTTGTTTTGGTAGAAAATCTAAACCAAACATATACATGGAAGAACCTTCTTCTTTGTTAGTTCTTATAAAGGCCATACTTTTTCCCTTTTTATTTCTCTTGCGAGCACGGCTTTGTGGAGTTTTTTTTGACATTTCAAATATAAAAGTATTCATATGCTTTGGTGGGGAATGAATGATATCTTGTTTCTAAGTCAGAATGGCTAAGTTAAATAACTTATGCACCTTATAGAAATCGCTCATAAGTGACTTAGTAATAAAGGGCGTTTTCTAGAATTGGGCTGCTATATTTTTTCTAGACCGGCTGGATAACGTGATCTAAACTTACTAAATATCTATTACGGGTGGCTTAGTACTTTATATTTGCAGTACTAACAATGAAAGTATAGCACTTATCAACATTAATGAACCACAACTGAAGGGAGTTTTATAAATAACTGTTGGGTAGCTAGCTTATTTCTTAGGTCGGGTGGATAACTCCATATAAACTTATCCTCCATAATAAATCGTAGCAAGCGCCTTAAGTGTTTAAGACTAAAGATGAAAATTGAGCACTAATCACAATCATCAAATCGCCTCAAGAACCCTTCTTTCCAATATGAGCAATCAGAAAAAACTAATCCTTCTATTTTGGCTGTCACTTTCTGCTAATTACATGCTTTCACTCCAAATTTCCAACCGGTGAAAGAAAGAGATTATAGGCTGTGGAGGGGATCTTGAATGGGTGTCTAAGAGGAAATTAGAAAGTCTTAGTAAATGCATAAAAACTTCCTCAAATTGACGCCAGAGTATGCAAGTTCCTGGACAAGGTATTACATGAAATAATGGCTTAAACAAGTTAATGTACCAAAGTTGTGAACACCATGAGATGTATACTGAAATATTAAAAAAAAACTAAACTCATAAAGGCAAAAATTAAATTTCAATAGTTCCAAACTTACACACCATATATTGAAAATATACTTAAAATCTTTAAACATTAAGATAAATAGCAAATAAATAATTACAAATGGTTCTATAAAAATATCATTTTTATATGAATAGTAAATATTTAATGAAACATGCAGTCAAACATAATGCTTTTTTACATGATTATCTATAGCAATTTAACATGTTAAATACAAAATATCAGATATTTACAATTAATAGTTTTAAATATTTCTTTGAGTCAGATTCGTTTGATGAAAACGTCTATTAAAGCAAATTAAAAAATGTACAAATTAAAAAAAAAATACTTTTTGAAACTAAAACACCATCAGGATTTTTTATTTGAAGTCAAAAACTTGATTTCTCCAAAACATTCCAATAATTAGACCTCCTTAAAAAATATTTGATAATGTGTCAAATAATGCCATTCTTGTATCTGAAATTTGGGGACGTTTATATAGGGAATTAACTACCTAAATAAACATGATCACTATTTTTAAAGGAAGACTACCAAGAGTTTTGAATTTTACTAAAATATGACAATCTAGAAACAAGTTATATTTGTTTTTTCTTTTGAGCTAATCTAAATTTTTTTAAAAGATTCCGATAATGTTTACCTTTGTGTTAATGTATATTTGATTGTACACTATCAATAAAACGGAATAAGAATATAAACACAATTACAACTGTGACCATTTGAGTTTTCAGTTTTCAAGTAATGGCTTTCTTATGAAAATAATACCGTAGTTAGGACTGCTTTCCAAAATTGAGTGGCCTCGGACGTAGAATGAAATAAGGAGAAGTCTGGTTTAACTCCAGAAGATTCTTAAAAATGTGGTGGAAACATATTATATGTATTGTATGAATATATGATTTCTATTTATATTAAATTGGCCTATACATAATGTTGGGCGCCAACTACCAACCCCTTTTATTTTGTGGGGTAGGTAGATTTTTATTATGAAATAAATTTATCCCCATAAACTGCTCAGCGGTAAGACGAAAACCTTTCTCTCAAGATCCCTAAACTTTACCTAAAGATTCAACTCAAGTTGGACACTTACAGCTAAGGACTTCCTGGAGTAGATTATTATTTTTGCCATGATCATCCAATCTACTGAAAATATCTGCACATGGGATGCAATGTTCAAAAAATACAATGTACATTAATATGCTAAATAAATAAATAAATAAATTACACAATTAAATGTATAATGTGTTTGTAATTATTGTTGAAGACCAAAAAAATAAAACCTTTGAATTAACCCTACCTAATAAGGCATTTCTCCTATGTTATAAAATTAATAAAAGTATTGCTAAGCAATACTTGAAAAATGTAGGATTCTCAACTGTGATGACAAAACAATAGTTATTAATTAATAACCATAAATAGTCCTTTTGGATTAAATAACAGCAGGTTTGGAATATTCGTATAAAATGTTAAAGTAGGCCTAACTCGTTCTTCAAAAAGGTAATTTAAACTCCTGCAAGCTGATAATTCTTTAGAATAAAAATAATAAAATGGTTGAGATGTTGAAAATTTTTTTTATTAGGAAATTGAAGTTATTTATAACTGTTCTCCAGTATTCCCTCTTCTTTAAATAAATGTTCAACAATTCTAAACTTGCAAGGCTAGAGGAATGTTCTAAATTACAATAAAATAAAATTGTCTCAAAAGGAACTTATCATATTTAAAATTTTCATCATATCATTATAGGTAATAAAAAAAACCTAAAATAAGTTTGGAAAAGTAAGATATTTTCCCTTATTTAATATTTTTAGGTATTATATTCAATAATAATTGTAACACTGAACAGGATGATTATAGATGAGTTTGATCTCACCTAAAAATGTCCGATCTATTGAGAATGTTGACCTAAGATTCCGGTAGCAATTAAATTCCAGGCCTTAAATTTAAACAAAATCTTCCCTGTATACTTGCATTTGACCTTCCTCAAAGGTTAATCCTTACTTTTAGTGAAGTTTTGACTAATGAAAGTTACAATTAACAACAACGAAATATCATTAAGGGATCTCCAGATCTGGTACTTCCTTACGCTTTCATAAAAATTTTAGAGTCAACAAAACAAAAATCTCAACAAACATGTTCTTTTTGTTTTTAAATAAATAATCTCTGGCCTAGGAGAAAACTAGTTGCCGAGATTTATAACAAAACCAAACAAAATAATCTTAACTCCTTAGACAGTGAAAGTATTATTTAAAAAAATAACTTAATATTATAATTTGACAGATAAACATAAATGATCTTTAAAATTAATTTAAATTTGGCACCAAAATCCAAACGAGAATAATAATCTCTTCCGCTTCAAATGACATCCAGATGTTATAAGCGTCCAAGAACATTTAATAAATTAAGATCATAACAGTTCCGAAATAAACTACTCTCTAAAGCAGATAGGGTAAAAATCCCTATAAAAAAAAGGATGGCAGGTTGGCAGTCTATGAATCAAAATAAAGAAAGAAAATTTAGTGTGGTGAAATAAAGGGAAGTAGATTATATATATAATATATATTTTGATTGTAAATAAAAAATAATGAATATTCGAAACTTTAGGAGTTGTGATTAAAAAAAAACACAGTAAAGTTGTCAACGTAATTACATATTTGAAAAATTTAGTCAACCGACTATTAAATTTATATTATAAGTAATTCTTTAACAAAATAACATCACAAAAATAATAATGGTTTTTGTCTTGGATTCGTTCTAAATATTAGATATGGAAACTATTCATTTAGTTTTATGCGCGGTATTCTAGGAACAATATTTTGGATTTTAAAAAAAATATATCTCGCTGGCCCATACCTGTAGGCATGCAGACTAAGGCATTAATATCATCTTGTTTGATTTGTAAATTATGTTGAGGTTAAAGTTTAATTCTTTGTTAGCCTACTAGATATGATTTTCTTTAATATATTTATCTATTTGGTTTTACCATACACTCTTCACGCGAATGCGGGTGAATCTATCCAAGTTATCCTACATTAATAACATTAGCACTACACAAATTAAATTAAATTCATGTGTATATTAGTTTATTTCTATTTTAATATCTCCGTAAATGTGAAGACCTTTGTGTTTTGTATACTTTTTTCCCCATACATATTATATGCAGTTTTAATCAATTATTATATTATTAGATAGATACCTATCTCTGTGGCATAGTTATATAAATTGCTAGTTTCGTGTTGAGGGGTTTGTGGACGGGGAGATCGAGGTTATAATCTCAATCGGGTAAACTGGAGTGGTTTTTCCTAAATGGTTCTTTACTTTCCCTCTAGGCAAATGTGGGTTCACTTCCTCTTAATTAAAACTTCCCAATTCCTAGCCCATTAAGTTATTAGTACTTTAGCGTATAGCCCTAATGGGTAGTAAGACGCGATACTAAATAAATAAAGTAGATTGATAAGTGGTTAGGTGTAAGAAAAAGAACCGGTCTTAGCTTCGCTTGGTGAAAGACGATATTATTATATACCGATATATATATAAAATTTAAATAATTTATTATATTTAATAATTTTATTATATATATTATATTTAATATGTTTATATATACATGCATATATACATGCATATACATATATGCGCTTAGAAAACTCACGTTGAATAGCAAGATTTAAAAAAATGGTTCAACGGTTGCATTTACAAGTATCGGGAAACTTTCAAATTCAACTTTCTAGAATGCCCTTTTTGTGTAATTAGTTGAAAGCATTGATAAACGTTGTAAAATGAGAGGCTTGGATTACACTCGAAAATAGGATTACTGGAAGTCTCATTCGATGACTCTCGCAAACAAACTTCCAAAGCAACATATATTTACTATCATGTTTCTCTATCGGTAGTTAAAATAGGTTATTCAAATTTATCCAAATAAGAGATTTCCAAATTCCGATTTATATTAATGCACCTTTACAACTATCCCAAGCACAATCGACTGAACCCCCAAGCCCTCCCTCCCGTGACCCCCTTATTTACCCAACCACTGCGACAGTCAAGTTCTACGCTTAAGAAAGTTTTCTCATTGTCTGCGACAAAAAGAACAAGGGAGTAGAGGAAGAAACTAGCTTTAAACGGGGATGCGGGGGGTATTGGAGGGATGAAAACTCTTCTGGAAAAGTGTTTTCCGAGGGGAATCACATGCTCCATATTCTATAACGTACTTTGCCCACTTACTCAACGCGCGAGCTTTAAGGCAAACCAACATTTAAAGTTACACCAATATTTTTTTTTTTTTACGAGTTGCAAAATTACTTTAAATATGTCCAGCCTCTTTTCTCTTATTGTCCCAGATGTTGCTCCAGTTATTAGGCATAACATCAGACCCAGAAATCTGTACTTCGTATTCGTGTTTAAAGAAAAACAGAATTCTTGTGTATCATCATTTGAAAAGTCTTTTTACAAAAATGCAATTTATTATTTTATCAAATTTTAACTATTACTATAACAATATTATAGCTAAGCGTCAAGCTCGTGATGGTGACGTCAGACTTTGAATCCCATCCGAGTGCACCGAAGGTAATTTTACTAAATAGTTTCTACCGTCTATCTCCACACAAATGCGTGTGCATTTAATCCAAATTAAACCTTCCCTCCTCTACCTTATCAGTGCAATTGAATTTAATGTGGATAGTCCTAGTGAGTAGTAACTAGGTGGTGCATAATGTAACTATTGTGATATTACCTGCATAGATTATCACAAGGCCTAGGATATATTCCCCTCATAAGAATGAATGGACGATGACGTGGTGATCCAGGTATGATTAACGATCGAGGGTGGTTTATATAAGTGGTTTTATACTCTACGTCACGAAAATATGAGTACATTTGTTCTAGCTTATTTTGTTTACATACAAAGAAAGAAAGACAGATTCAAAAATAGATGTAATTTTGGAAGGATAGTAATTTTATAACATAATATAAAAATTATCTTTTAATATCAATGCTTACAATATTTAACTGTAAAATTATTATAATAAATAGCCAAGTTATTATTAATATTAATATTAAGGTTATATCCATATCTAAATATTTTCAGAATTGAATTTATATTATTTATTATGCCATTACATTTGATACGACATTAAAAAAGTGATATATACAGAATATTTGATTTGACGTGTGTATATATGGAAGTATATCTTAGTATGGGAGCATAAGTGTAGGAAAAAGGCTTCCGTAAGCCTTTCGTGAGGAATTGTTGGTAGTGTTATGAATTCAGTCAACAACATCCCTTAGCGCGAAAAGCCTTGCTGGCACCTCAACAAATACACAGAAACAAAATGGTGGCCATTTAAATCTGGCAGCCATGGTTCTATCTGAATCAGCTATATATCAGCTCCCGGTTATCAGATTTATATGTTTTTTAAATGAAAGGAAGTTTAATCTTCATCTTTTTTTATTATATACATTATTTGCATATATTCATAGCTAATTAATTAATACACGGGGAGAAAAAAAATCATCTCATTTGGTACGTATTTTTCCTTCACCATTTACCAGTGAGCCTTGAAACTTCCATATATGACTCGCATCTATTTTTCTAAGGTACCGCGCAGTGTTTTCATTTCTTGATTTAGATATTGATTAGTATCACTTACGATGTGTCCAGTGGTTTCTTTCAATGGCACTATTTCACTTTGATTTTTACGTTTTCCTGGAAATAAGTGAATATTAATAAAATAATTCTGTAATTATCTTTAACCCACCACGCTCCGTCGATAAATAACTGCTTTTCTGTTTATGCTCTTTCTATTGCCTCCCAATCACTCTACATTGTGAAATAAGATGTCATCCATAATCCACGTAGCACTTTGAGAAGGTGCAGGGGTGGGGGTAAGCTCTAATGTTTACATTGTGTTACATAGCAGAAAGGAAGGGTAAATCACAGTGCTACGTAACACATACCTTATACTTAAATTATAAATGAAAAATATATTATGATTCATGTTTTCACCGTTAGTAAACATACTGTAACGTGCGTGGACGTGACCTGGCGTTTGCGGGCCGTTCAAACGTCATCATGTGAACCACGGATTTGTTTCGGGATATTATTGATTTAAATAAATGAATGATAACCGCACTGTACATTAAAGGTTTTGAGTAATAAAATAAATAAAATAAAACAACACATATACTGATAATACTACAACTAAACATGTCAATGAATTAAATAAAAAGAGTAGTAATTAAAAGTATGTAAGTCAATAAGCGAATGAGAACACATAAATTAGAATTAAATTACTATTTATTGAATACTATAGATATTTATGCAAGTATCATAATGATTCTCTACTTGGTGGTCCAGATTGAGGAAACTTTGGTTCGATTCCGGGAGTACAGGTGAAAGTATTTATAGAGTGTACACTGTATCTTCCTATATTATCCATTTATAATAGGATACCAGTAAGAAGAAACAACTCCATGACTAAAAACTGAGGTCGAACCTTACAGACCAAACGGTCGTCACGTTTAGAAAATATAAACATATTCTTTTGTTCAACATTTTATAACATTAAAAGGGGCATTGTATAGAGATTTATCTTCCATTAAAAGTGCAGATACAAATCACATGACGTGTTATATGACTAGATGAAAGTAGTTCTATAAACTTTTGTGAGTGGTAGACACTATTCTTACTAACAAATTCCTAATATATGTGCAATTGCTGGGTATATGGATTTAAGCCTACTGCGTAACCTTTTGTAAGTCATAGAATGATACAACATACCCGTTTATAAATGCGCTATATTTCTAAATATTAACTAGAAAATGTGTGCTTTTTTTCTAACATATCTCATAGACCCTCTCTTTTTTAAGAGCTGACAATGAACTCACGAAGACCTATTTTTTAAAATGTAGGAGTTGTTAAATTTGATGCCACACATGAGGCTTGTGATAGTATTTCCTACGCCAGCTGGTGAGATACCAAATTCTCCGTCGTAGGATACCAAACGGACGCACCTGTGCTCTTGTCTTTTTGTAAATCTCGCCATTATTTCAATTTATTTACAACATAAATGTTGTTTACAGTAGTTCTTTTACTCATTGCTTTGTAAATTGTCTAACACTTTATTAAAAATAAATACGAGCATAAATTTTCCTTCACCGCATATTACTACCCATCCAGGTTTACTTACTATATGACATTAGGAACTCGAAAGTTAATTGCTCCACTTAAAAAGATAGACCACTTATCCCAATTATGAGCTAGTTCTATTCAGTACCCCTCATTACACCTTATACCTATCTTGAACTAGTTCTATCTCATCACCCTCATTCCCATCCCTATCATGAACTAGTTTTATCCAGTCCCCCCCATTACACCTTATACCTATCTTGAGCTAGTTCTATCTCATCACCCTCATTCCCATCCCTATCATGAACTAGTTTTATCCAGTCCCCCCCATTACACCTTATACCTATCTTGAGCTAGTTCTATCTCATCACCCTCATTCCCATCCCTCTCATGAACTAGTTTTATCCAGTCCCCCCCATTACACCTTATACCTATCTTGAGCTAGTTCTATCTCATCACCCTCATTCCCATCCCTATCATGAACTAGTTTTATCCAGTCCCCCCCATTACACCTTATACCTATCTTGAGCTAGTTCTATCTCATCACCCTCATTCCCATCCCTATCATGAACTAGTTTTATCCAGTCCCCCCCATTAACACCTTATACCTATCTTGAGCTAGTTCTATCTCATCACCCTCATTCCCATCCCTCTCATGAACTAGTTTTATCCAGTCCCCCCCATTACACCTTATACCTATCTTGAGCTAGTTCTATCTCATCACCCTCATTCCCATCCCTCTCATGAACTAGTTTTATCCAGTCCACCCCATTGCACCCTGTCTCTATCTTGAGCCAGCTCTATCCAGTCTCCCCCACTACATCCTGTCTCTATCTTGAGCCAGCTCTATTCAGTCCACTTCAATATATCCTATATATTCTAGGTACAGTACATTCTAATGTCCGGGCAGTTCGACTTTAATTATGTTGATAGAGGTAAGTTGAGGAAGATAGAACTCACAGGAAATAGACCCATATAATTATGAGGGAGAGGAGGAAAGAAAAGCGGGAAACCATTTGGAAAAAAACCTCAGTACACCGGGCCTAGACCTTGCCATCAATGGAAAACAAGAAAAGGCTTACGGTTAGTCCACATTACTACCGATGTTGGTGATATATTTCTACTATTATTATTTAGCACGGCGTATTAATAACTACTGATCAGGCTATACGTGTACATACAGCACTAATTACGCTAGATAAGAGTGTTACGGGTGATGAAGGTTGAATTTAGAGGAAGTGTACCAGTATTTGGGTGGAGAAATAGTGGAAAACCATTTAGTAAATACACCCCCAGTACAACCGATCGGGATTCGAGCCCTGATCTCTCTGTTACTTGCAACATATACTATTACGAAAGTGACGCCTTAAACCGTGCGGCCACCAAAGCAGGTATTAAACCTGTAGATTATGATATTGCCTACATTTGATCGTATGGTTATGTCACATTCACTTTGAGAATATCTCATCACAACAAACCATGAAATCAGATATGGCGTTTATTTTCAAGCCAGGCATCGCTTCCAAGTTTGGCTTGATGCATTTTCACCTGGAACTTAATTTTCTTTTTTTCTTTTCTTTTTTACTTATCTAATCAAAATTAAAAGGTTAAGTAAAATGGTCAGAGGGGACCAAAAGAGAAATAATTGCAAAAATAAAACCTGTATAAATATGCAAATCAAAAAAGGGCAAAGTATAAAAAGGGATAAAGGAAATAGTGCCAAAATGGTGAATTTTGTGAAAAGGTTAAAATGAACTGGATAAAAATAGGTCGAAAAGTAAAAAAGTATAAAAAGGTTAAAAAATTAAAGCGTGACAAAAGGGCGAAAAGAGAAAAAAGGGTAAAAATTTAAAAGTAATAAAAGAGAAGTTAGTGTTAAAAGGGTAAATGGGGGCAAAAAGGCAAAAATTATAAAACAGACAAAAAGGTAGAAAGGTAAAAATTAAATTTAATAAAAATTTAAAGTTTTAAAAGGGATAAAAGGAATAGATAGGGTAAAAGTGACAGAAAGTGCAGAAAGGTAGAAAGCTACAAAAAGCACGATAAGCGCAAGAAGAGTAGCAAAGACAAAAATGGTAAAGGACCAAAAAAGATAAACATAATACAAGGGGTACATATGGCAAAAAGGGTAAAAAGGACAAAAACAAACCAATGTTTAGTAAAAATAAAAGGCCAAAAGTATAAAAAGAGTAAAATAGGCAAAGAGGTGTAAAGTGCTCTAAAGGGTAAAAAAGTGTAACATGAATAAACAGAGTAAGAGATGCAAAAAGTGTAAAAGTTGCAAAAGGTGCCAAAAGAGTCAAAGGTCAAAAAGGGTGGCTATAGAAGAAAGGGTAAAAGGTTCAAAAAGCGTACAAAGTAAATCCAATACAAATGTTAAAATTCTGGCTTACTGATACAAATGTTTGTGCACAGGTGCTACCATAGGCCGCATTGCACAACTGTATTAAATACACCGCCAGGGCTAAATCTATCTCGTGGCTTTATTAAATCTTAATTTTATTTTTAATTAATTAAAAATATTATAGTCAGAATGTTTGAATTTCACTTTTAAGGTACACATGTTCGTGCAAAATGGCAACTAATTTTTAAATTTCAGATCTTTTAGTGCGGTAGATACTCCGCAGCCATCGTGGCAAAGAGTCAAACCCTTTATTTTATCAATATAGAGATATAAGCTATATAAGCACCATATATACATATTATAAAACAATGTGCAGATCTGTTTGTATGTTGTTTTTATTACCGCTGAAATCACGTAACTGATTGCGATGCAGATTTATCTTATTTCGTAGGAGCAAGCAGGTATATACTTTCTTTTTTCAAGCTATTACTTCATATAGGCTAATAGTAAAACAGAGAATCTACAAAAGTCTGATAAAACTCTACCGGTTTGAAGATGTCTGGTGAAACGTGGACGGATCCAATAATGAGGATACGACAAAATAACGGATGACAATATTTTAGATTACAAAAAAATCTATAAAAAATAGGCTCCACATAAGTTAAAAAACCTTTTCACTCCACATACCTTATGCTAAACTCATCCACAGCTATAAATATATATATATATAGTGAGCTTGAAAATTAAACTGAATAAACTACTATATATTCGACATTATTTGAATATTTTTAAAATTTGTGTGTATATATTTAGTTATTATTTTCATAATAGTTACCAATATCTTACTGTTAATTTTATTGTATCTTTAATTATAAAACATTTACCTGAATTTAACTTAATATGTATATTCATTTGGGTACATCTTAGAAATAATATTTAAATTTAGTAGACCTATTTATTATTCTGCTTGAAAATCGTACGTACCTAAACATTTTTTATTGTATACTAATTTATTCTCCTTGGTCATAATTATTGTTGCTCAAAGGCTCCTGGTCGTTTAGTAATGTTTAATTAAAGCTCGCTAGATAACCACAGATTCTGTGAATGAGAGTTATCGTAAGAGCCTCTAACTAGGGACATGATAATGAAAAGAAGACTCACCAAACATTTTCAATTAATCTACCAAGTGAAATTCTGGCAATGGAGCTCACACAAACAAATATTTATAGAAAGTAATTACTTTTATTCACTCTATCAATGAAAAAAGGTGATATCTTCCTAAAAATATTATAAATGTAAAAAGGTTCAACAAGTGAACTCGCAATATATACTGCTTCAAACCCCACTAACTAAAAATGCGTACATCATGGACTAAACTGCTGACTACGGGGAAATAGGGTTCGAATCCCAGTCGGGTTTACTGAGAGCGTATTTTCTTAAATGGCTTTCTTATCTCCCTTCACTTAAATTTGGGTATGCTTTCTCTAAGTTCTTTCTTCCTCATCCAAACCCATTAGTTTATTAAAATTTGTCAAGGATAAATTATTAAAAGTATAGGCTTGTAACTATCTACAAGTAGTCATTTTCACAAAAATTATTTGGAGGTGTTTTCTGTTCAAATTAGTGTGTGTCTATAAATTTATAGAACAAAGGGATTGTACTATAGTACTAACATAGCTTTTCTTATAATCTAAATAATATTATTTTACTCTGTATTTATTTAAATTAATTATGATATTAATTTATTAATAATTTTACTAATATTGGGAGTCAAATATTGGTTAGGTGTACTAAGGTTTTTAACTAAATGGTTTACCTACCTATCTCAACCTAAGTGAAGGAGCATTTTCTGTAAATTATTCAAAACCATTTCTACTCCAAGTGTGTAAATAATACGTGGATCGCGCGAATAAGCTCTAAAACGCTGCAAACAAAAATAAGTTACAAATTTAGCATTGATAGTTTCACATATCAGTGTACAATTTGTAGTTATACTTCTTGAGTAAATCAGAGTTCCAACTGCTTAAGTAGAGCATTATTACTTAGTTTTGCGACCCAATCGCTCTTTATACTTTCTCTCAGCTCCTTGGACAGAAAAGTATTGTAATCGTATACAAAATTGAGCTCGAGATTTTGATAAAGTTCGACGTTTCATGACCTCACGAAACCAAAAAAATTGTTTTCGCGATACCATCTGTCTATCTTTATCTTGGACCTAAGCCAAACATATTTTACCAATCGAGCTGAGACTCGGTATTTGGGATTTTCATAAGGTTCCCTAAAATTAAGGGTAGTTTACTGATGGACAAAATGAAAACTATCAAATTTCTCGTGATCCATTATAGTGACTTTGATTAAATTTGTGAGCTAGACGCTGTTTAACATTACAAATACCAATTGCAATCTTCATTTTCCAATGTAAATGACTCGAGGTTCTTTACATAAACATAAATTTAAAATTTTGATCATATTTGCGCAACTATTATAGATACGAGATAGCCTATTATTGTAAATCTGTAGTACTATTTAATATAAAAATATTTTAATTTTAAACATGACTTTATAAAACTAATGCCAATAAGCCAACACACACACACACATATATATATATGTATATTTGCTCATAGCTCAATAACTATATATGATAGGCTATTGGCTATTTCGTCTCCCAAATGTTTGCGCAGATTTGATCAAAATTCCAAAAAACCTCTTAGGAATCTTATTAAAACCCTAGATACAAAGCTTTAAGCCAATTGGTAAAATGATTTAGGCTTCAGGCCAAGATAGAGACAGACATATAGACGGCATTGCGATAACCATTGTTTCAGTTTCAAGGGGTCATGAAACGACTACATTTATAAAAAATCTCGAGGTGATTTTTTTTTTTGGAGATCACAATATTTTTATCTCCTAGGCGTCGAGAGAAAGTAAAAAAATTCAAATAAACTATGAAAAGAGTAACAATATATAAGATGCAGCCACCATTCCCCCCGTCACCCCTTCCACCTTTCTTTTTCATTCGGTTCACACTTCCACTATTTGGACCATAGCCTCACAATCATAGGTATCTTTACAATAAACCAGTTTATCTTCATAATGGGGAGCTCAAAGCTCTAATACCAACCTGCTCTACTATGAGTGATTTTATATTTTCCCTTTCTTCATTCCAATTTGGGTGGTTTTCTTTAAACGATCATTCCTTTCCCTTTCCTTAGAAATAAACTGTAAATAATTCATCCATGGAATGTGATATATCTACTTTATAATATGGATGAATAATTTCAATCGTAACCGTTTTCAATCTCGAGATTATGATGGACGTTGACGTTGTAGCTCTCTGCAAACTATAAAAATAAATGGTACGGCGCACCGCACAGACTTTCTCTCTCTTTCTATAAACTCGTAAGATTTCTGAACGGAATAATGTACATTGTATCATCACCACTCCACACAAGAACACGCATAAAATAATATACAATGATATAGAATCAATGAGAAAAGAGGCGCATCTTTGTCCACCTAAGAACATTTCAAACAGTTTTATGTCTTCCACAAGGGTCAACACTTCGTATTAAAATTTCGATTTCTGGTTAAAATTTTAACATTTTATACGGTATTGCAGATCTTCAAGTCATCGCATTGATATTTAATTATTCATTTATACATTTTGACCAATAAAAAATGTAAATATTGACTATCGAGTCTAAAATGGAGATAGATCATTGCTATGCAAACATTTCTCCTAAGAGCTTTAAGGAAAATCAACATACTTTTTTAGATACTTATATTTGATTACTATATGGCATTGGAGAATTATTGCGTTAAGACTTAAGTAGTATATGTTTACAACTAAAGCTCACAAAATTGTATTATTATATTTGCAAATATCTCAGAAACTGTTACTTTTATAAAAATATATGTCAAATAAAAGTTTTTTATTTCTAATAGTCCTACAATTTTGCAATGATAAGTTATTTAGTTTCTCAAATAGTTGTGGAGATACGGAAATTAACGCTTCTGTAAAGTACCCTAAAAATCATTTTCATAGGAAAATGAAAATAGCCAGTTTATTTATAATCTTAATCAACGCCTAGATACGAATTTAATCAAAATCGTTTGAGCAGATTTTGAGAAAACCAAATTTTTCTCTTTTCGCCCTTCAGTAAACTACCCTTAATTTTAAGTTTTTATAGACACACAGAACGACGGCATTTCAAAGACTAGTTTTTTAGGGTTTGGGGGGTCATGAGACGTCGACATCCATCAACATTTCAGGTTAGTTTTTTCTTACGGTCGCAATACTTAAACTTTAATGTCCAAAAAGTTAAAAAAGTCATATAATTGCGTATATATTGAAAGTTATTGATTTTATAAAAATATGTTTCGGATAAAATATCTGTAATATAAATATATATACATATTTGTAATGCTAAGTAATTTCATATCTCAAATAGTTTCGGAGCTATTATAAAAAATGTTAATTGACGCATCAGACCGGAGCCCTTGAAGCCATTTTGCCGGAATATTGAGGGTAGCCATTTTGTTTGGAATATTTATTAATGTTTATAAATGAAATTTAATCAAAATCGTTAGAGCCGATTTTGAGAAAATCGACTTTTTTTATTTTTGCCCTTCAGTAAACAACCCTTAATTTTAAGTTTTAATAGACACACAGACAGACGGCATTGCAAAGACTATTTTTTAGGGTTCGGGGGGTCATGAGACGTCGAAATCCATCAACATTTCAGGTTAGTTTTTTTTACGATCGCAATACTTGAGCTTTAATGTCCAAAAAGTTAAAAATATATATATAATTCCGTATAGATTGAAAATTATTGACCTGGTGGTCTAGGGGTAAGGTGTCGGACTTCTGAGCTGGCGACCGGGGTTCAATCCTCGGTCCCGGCACAGATTTATCTGATTACCAAACCCTTCCTTCACCTTTGACAAGATGTGTATTAATCACAACTTGTGAATGTGAGGAATGCCAGGCCTCCACCGTGGTTCGGATTCCACGTTAAACTGTAGGTCCTCCATTTCATCTCACAATCACCCTACCATTACACATTAGCGTAAGTGCGTATAACCCGAACGGGTAGTAAGACGCGGTGCTAATAATATAAATAATAATCTACCTGTAAGATAGAGAGAAAGTAAAAGAGTTCTACAATTTACAATATTTGAAGATGTTAGAGACGAAACGATTTGATGGATATAGTTTGTTCAAACTTGATATTTATTTGTCATATTATCACGACTAGAGGTAAAATAGTATATTGGATTCCATAATTAAAATTTAGGGTAGGCTATTTTGATAGGAATTTTGAGAATTTTATAGTTTGAATTATTTCATCAATTAATTTAAATATGTTGTGGAAATGGATATATAGTTAACACTATATATATATATATATATAATATTTTAAATAAACTAATCTTAAATTAGTTTAATAGTGACAGATTTTTGAAAAGTGAATTTTTGTAGTAGCTATGAATTTTTTATTAACTCTATATTTAATTTTCAAAAAAATATATAGATATATTTTTGAGGATAAATAGTTTAATGATATTTAACTAAGAACAAATTACTAAAAGTTTGGTTCTTAATTACAATGAGAAAGTACTCTCGATTGAATATTACAATATTATAAAGGCTAATTTTTGTGGAAGTGTTAATCATATCAGTAAATAAGCCATATTGAATGTATTTCAAGAGTAATAAATCCTGTACTTGATATGTAATGAAATCTGACACCCGAACTGACATGGCACTTGGATGGCTCGATGATTGATGAGCCATTCACTGGAGTGTAAAGGGCCTCTTGTACGAATGACGAGAGTTGGATTACACATATGTGTTTGTCTAAATATAATTTGTGAGAAAATAAAATACACACCTACACATACATGGATATTACTACCACTAATAATATACCTCATCGTAGTATCATTTAAATATTGCATTTGATTAAATATTAGTTTGAGTCGGATTTTAAAAACTAATATAACTCATCGTTATAGTTAAATAATGCAATATATCAGAAAATGTTTTTTATAAAACTGAATCAACCAAATTTTTAAAGTAAAACCTTGTTTAATGTTTTATATAACTAATTATTATAGGTAGGCTTTAAAATTTTTAACAGTTTTTAGGTCGTTAGTTTTCTTATTTAGTGTTAAATGACAATTTTCTATAGTGTTTAAGAGAACGTCAAATTATTCTTGACATTTTATTTTATTATTGGAGAAATACATTTTACTCTTGATAATAACAATTTTTGTTCTAAAATAAAAATTGCTTTAGTATCAGTTCTAGGTATCTGTATATTTTCACTAAAACAGTGGAGTCGAAACCAATGAGACTGTGAACAAAGGCATTCGTTTCATCTTGTTTGGTTTGCCGATGACGAGGAGTTTGGGGCACGAATCCCGGCCGGGTGTAGTGGGATATCTGTTCTCAAATGGTTTATCACGCTCCTCTCTCTTTCTCTATCACCAAATTATTAGGAACACTTTATGTAAATGTTATAAATCAACCTCTTTTTTCCATGAGCTTAACTATTAGTACAGTCCAGGTCGGAGTGGTAAAACACGTTGAAAAAATATATATGGCTGAGGATTTGTGAATAGTGTATTTTATAATTTTAAGTTTGTATGTAGTCATTTTATGTAGTCATTATGTTTCCTTGGTATAATTTTGGGGCCCATAATAATAATAATAAAAGTAATAATAATAATAATAATAGTGGTAATAATATCAATTAATTTCCTTGATTATAGTGCTGGCCAACAGTCACAAGATCTGTAACAGGCCAGCACTGAAAAGTACACAAGTGCTTGACATGTGTTCATAAATATGTAAGAATACATAATAAAACATCATACAGTAGCTAAGTAATGAAACACACCAATAAATAGCTACTAAAAGATAAGAAAAGTTGTTGTAATAAACTACCTTAATAAAGAGCGAGAGTGAAAATCAATAAGCATTGATTTCATTTCAAGAACAAAAAAATAAAAACACAAGAGTTATTGAGAGAAAACCACTTTGGATTTCGAGAGACCCAACAAGGGATATGAATTCCTACATGATCAAGGGACAATTTACAAGAAATTCGTTTTGATATATTTTATTGATATTATCAATAATAATAATAATAATAATAATAATAATAATAATAATAATTAAAATTTTGTTGCTTCATGTTATAATTATTACAAAGACTCTACTTTAAATTTGTTTTCCATCTAAAGCTATATCCCTCTCTAGATTTCTATTTGGGGTCTACGTGATCCTTTGTAGCCCTTTAAACAAAGGAGAGTGACCGAGTTTAGCCAAGTTTGTACAAATGTGGACTTTGACTCAAGTTTACAACGAGCTATTCATGTTCAAAAAAACTTATTTAATTTCCTGGTTTAATATGTAATCGCCAGCAAACTGCAGCATATACCCAACTATTGTAATGACCTCATCCACTCATTAGCTATATCAGGTATCTTCCATACCAGCAAATTCTAGAAAACAGGGATTTTCAAAGTTTAATTTTAGTTGGATTTTGGTAGGAAAAATCTTTAGTAAAATATGTTTTGTTTTTTTGCCGTTGGCATTGATATTATTTTACTATATTAATGATATTATTTTAGAGTTATTGGTAATATCTTGTGAAAGTGAGAGTTGAATATCACATCACAGATCTTGACATGGAAATACGTGAAAGTATATCTGGTAATTTTTATATTGCATCTTTCATATTCCTACGCAAGTTGGACTTTGCAAATTAGTTATTTAAAATGTATTAGAGAAGAAATGGGACAGTAAAACAAAACTCTGCTTTGCAAAATATGGACTTAAATAATTAGTCTCCATCTCAATTGTTTCTACTATAGTACTTACATTATTTTATATAACAAGAAATTATACATTACATTATTTAAATTGTCTAAAAATAATTAAAATAATATTGTGCTGCTTTGAAATGTGTTTTAACGTTCTGCATTTTATGTATTAACTTAAGAACAAAGCATACTAAACAATTATTCACAGGAATATAATATTTATAATGCCATTGGCTTGAATATTGTCTGTTTATTTTTGCTCCACGGTAAAGCTATATTTATTTACGATCCGCTTATTTAGTAGCTAGGATTGCAGAATTCAGAGTAGATATAGCAAAATTTATCCAAATGGTGATTGAGAAACCTTTTAGAGCTAAACACTTTTGTAAGCCCAGCCGAAATTTAAAGGCCAACTTTCCCGTGACTTTCAAATCAGATAAGTCAAAACTGACGTCTTTGGCAGTGCTATCACAGGTGATTTTTTTTTATAAAACGCCTATAATGCCTATTCATAATTCAATAGGGTAACTTTCAAACCTAGAAAGAAGTTATAACTACAAATAAAATAAAAATAAGCTGCACATACAGTAGGCAATATGTGAACTAATATTAGCTCTGATAAAAATGAACAGCAAAAAACAATGAACTTGCATCTTTGCCTTTGAAGCAAAATATATTGACATATATTTGTATATCTAATTTTGTAGGTCAACAAAACACACAAAACACCTATATACTATTTTTGAAATATGTATTTTTATTAAAATATAATAAAGTTGAATATTTAGAAAGTATTGTATTATTCTATTGAATATTGAGAGTAGAGTATTGTCCTCACTTGGGTTACCATGGATATATATTTAATTTATTTTAGTGGTTATTAATATTTGGGTATAATCTGCCACTAAAAATAACAGCTATAATGATTGGACATCTGGGCCTGGATTCACTAACGGGAGCAAATAGTTGCGCCGGCGCAAGTTTAAAAGATGTGCCCAAATCCCTATTCACTAAAAGAAGCAGGCGCAATTTGAGAGCAAAGTTGCGCCTTTTATTTATTTAAATGGCGGCATATTATCGTTATGGCTTAAAATACAATAATTAGTTAACTGTACTTCAATTAATAATAAAGGAATTAAAATAACAGACGTTTGTCAAGCACAAAATTTGTTTCAATTTAGATAGTGGTAACAAAGCAATTACTTACCTTTTATTGTTGAAATCTTACATTCAAACAACGTAATGGCATTTATTGCATTATTACAAAACAAAACGTCAAACGAAACCACGAACTGTGTAGTCTTTGTCTAGATCCAAAGAGGTTTGTATTCCTCCAAATCCAAAGACATTGCGTCACTAAATATGGTGGTTAGTATAGCTTTAAAATAAGTTTTAAAGTTTCTATAAGTGTTTTCTTAATGGAACTTAAGCTTTAAACTAATAATATTAATAAATACTAAATAATATACTAATATTGGTTTTGTAAAGCACCCACAAAGAGGCCGTTTCTAATTTTATTGCTAGTCTACAAGCAAAATATTTAGAAATCCTTGTATTTGCTGTCATTTTCATTAGAGATTTAAAATAAAGTAGCCTTGACTTTGAAAGGAAATTCTTCGCATTGATTGGTCGGAAGGAGCGCAAATGATGACGTTTGTGATGACGTCACCCTATTCTTGCCACCAGTTTGCGCCTAGTTTAGTGAATACGAAAATGGAGCAAATAAATAAGGCGCATCTTGGGGAGCATCTTGGGCGCAAAGTTGCGCCATTTCTAGACTTGCGCCGGAGCAGATTTGCTCCCGTTAGTGAATCCAGGCCCTGCTCTCAACATTTAAAAAATTTAATCTGAATGAACTCAAATTTAATTAATTTAACATCATATATGCCATTAGCATTCTTAACATAATTTAAGTTAATTTAATCTAAATATATTTTAATTTAATCATCCCCACTTAGTTTTATTCAATATTCAATATATTCTATATGTCATATTTAATTAATATTTAATAATAATACTTTACTCATGCAAACATAACTTATTTTAATCTTTCAACCAACCTGAACCAAACCAAAGCAAATAGTTGAACAGGCGTTTTAAAATGAATTCGAAGGTTTCTTATAAAATTGTTTAGGTTATTAATAATTCATCTCACTTTATGTACAAGAAAATATCGTATTTAAAATAAAAATAACCACACTTGGTCAATTAATCAATCCATTCCTGCCAAAAATTTACTGTCAATTAATGTTGACGTTATAAATAAATTAGGTATTAATCATGTTCCTCAAATAATTCTAAAAAGAAAACTATCTACATTTTAAAATAAATGTATTAATTCCTCCATAAACTAGAGTTAGTATTGCATTACAAAGTATTTACCCAAATACATCACTAAACAATATATTTACATTTGAAAATGGAAATAATTTTCACTTGCCAAAATACGCTTTTATGATAAACTTTTTTTTTAAATATAATAAAACAATTTTAAATGAAATAAGTTTTGTCTGTAATGTTTTAAATTAGGATGCAAAAGATAATTCTTAAAGTTAGTAATTTAACTAGTTAAATTACCTCTTCTTAGTAAAAACACAACATAACAAATTGTGTAGCCTAATTAAGGCTTAAAACTTGAACATTAAAAACCTGCATTTGTGGTTTAAAAGGGAAACATCTACTTTCTCAATAGTTTATAAGTTCTTTAAAGTCACGCTAATTTAATACAAACAAAGAAGGAGCGTGAAATCTAGTCGACAAACATTTCGTCTGCCACTTTATAAAACGAATTCACTTTGAATTCTCTGATCCGTAAAAAAAACAAGTTATAACATCTTTCTCCTTAAAATACTAACATGCGGCATAGAAGAAAATGAAGAAGAGGAAACTTATTGCAAATAGAGTTGACTCAAATTTTCATCCTCAAAGACCATGTCTCAAAAATGAAGCGATGAAGTAGCCAACTAAGGTTTTCAATTTAAGTTAATCTTTCATTCAAAGATGTATTAATAAAAGAGTCTCTAAAAAATACTCTTATCTTTAAACTAAACATACTGCTTGAACTTAAGTAATGGGAGGGCTAATTTATGGATGAAGGAATTATTTAATAGCTTGATGAGAGAATTTATTGAAGTCTGATGAAATTTTATATGAGCTAAGGAAATTATAGATATACCTAATGAACATACAAATTAATTTCTGAACGAAAGATGAATTATTAATTATATTACTAAACTATGTATGGAAGAATGAATTTATGGATATATAAATTAACTGTAGGGTGGTTTAATTAATTTATGAATAAGTGACTGGATTAATGGATAGGCAGAAGTCATCAACATATAATTAAAAGGGTAATTACTTTAATTCCAAATCTTACTCAGTGTGTGGGAATTTATTTTACTTGATAAATAATAATAATAATAATAATAATAATAATAATAATAGCATTGCGTCCTACTACCTGTTCAGGCTATACGCTTAAGTACTAATACTCTAATGGGTTAGGAATTGGGAAGGTTGAATTCAGAGGAAGTGAACCCACATTTGTGTGGAGGGAGAGTGGAAAACCATTAAGGAAAAAAACACCCTCAGTTCACCCGACCGAGATTCGAACCTTGATCTCCCCGTCCTCAGAAGTCTGGCTCAACAACAACCAGTGCGTTAGTCAACTACGCCACCGAGGCGGGTTGATAAATAATAACTAATCAAATATAAGTTTTGTTCTTACATAGAGCTGGTGACCTAAGGTTAAAAGTTCAGCCTAATATCTAAACTAAAATATGTATGTATCCATAACTCCGATTAATTCGCTTTTTTTTAAATCTCTTACATTGTTCTTATGTTTAAAAATGAGGTAGCCCAATGGCTAAATAATTTTATAATAATCGAAATTGATAAAACTAAAGAAAAAGGGAAAATAAACTATTAAGAGTAAATTTGATGAAGAAAGCCCACCTGGGGAAAGAGGAAAAATGTATAAAGAATCCAACGCACAAAGATGACATCTCCTTCCTTTCTTCTTTAAATTTAAATTCAAAATGGTGTAATCCAGTGTTTTTGTCAAGTCTACTCTCTCTTATTTCTTTCTTTGTGTTTGATAAAGGGAACAATTCCAAAATTTGATTCTATATGTGTTAAAATATGTGTGTGACTACTTCTACTATATTATTAATATTATTATTATTATTATTATTATTAGCACCGCGTCTTACTACCCGTTCGGGTTATACGCACTTACGCTAATGTGTAATGGTAGGGTGATTGTGAGGTGAAATGGAGGACCTACAGTTTAACGTGGAATCCGAACCACGGTGGAGGCCTGGCATTACTTCTACTATAGAAGACAGAAGAAAGGAAGAAGATGTCACCTTTGTGCATTGGATTCCTCCCACATTTCTTCTCTTTCCTCAGGTGGGCTTTCTTCATCAAATTTACTCTTTTTAGTTTATTTTCCCTTTTTCTTAAGTTTTATCAATTTCCATTATTATAAAATTACATTGTTCTTAGAAATAATTATAATGAAGACAATTTTTTTATTTTTAAACCTGTTAGCCATGAATTAAAATATGAATTTTTACACCAATTATTGACCTGTACAAGAAATTGTTTTAACTAAGTAATTGATATTTTTTTAATATTCGTAAACCTCTTTTATGTATTATTTATTAAATTTATATTTAATGTCATAAAAATGAGTTATTGAAAGAGTTTTAAGAATGTAATTACTATTTTTAGCAGGAAAAAAATAATTAAAAACTAATAATTTATTTTAATGATTATCCTAGAAAATTTGAGATCAAATTGCGAATAAGTAGAACTATATACAATGATCCACTTTGTTGGCCGCGTGGTCTAAGGCGAATCTCTCGCAATAGACTGGCTTCTGATGATGGGGAAGATCAGGATTCGAAGCTGGTCGGGTGTACTGAAGGTGGTTTACATAAAATGGGTTTCTTCTCTCCCTCCACGAAAATGCGGGTGCACTTCTTATAGGCTCAACCTTCCTATACAATCTTATCTTGGTAGTATAAAACGGCTTAAGCGATGCCAAAGTAGACCAATTTAAAATTCAAATTAGTTGCTTGCTGTTGGAAATGGATATGCTAATACTAAGCCAGATTCCATTCTGAATTAACGAAGTACCAAGAAAATAAAAATGTTCAGAATATTACTCAAATCATTACTCATTTTTCTAGCATAATCCAGCCTTCTGGAACATCATTCCAAGTTCTAACATCCAACAACTCTTAAGCAGAAATCTCCCTCAACAACTTCCCAATTTTTATCGTAGCTCTAACTTTTCACCAAAACAAGTGACACCTGTTGGTATAAATGGCAACTATGACTTCCTCACAGCTTCCACACTCCATCAAGTGACCTGGTATCGAAAGAAAATGATCGATTGCAAATGTATCGATGCGAAAATAATAAGCAGGACATTTGAGTATTTTTATGTACAGAAAAATCGACTTTTTTTTAGTTTTTTTTTTTTTTTTTTTTTTTTTTAGTTTTTACAATTTCAGTACCTATCTAGTATAAATAAATGAAACTCAAGGACTACAATTTTTTTTATATTCTGTGTATTATACCACTCATAATAATAATAATAATAATATAATAATAATAATAATAATAATAATAATAATAATAATAATGAGATCCAAATATTATAATATAGGGCCTAGCTTAATTCCAAACAAAATAGCGTGTGGGCTTAAAAAAATCAAGTTATAATTCATACACTATGTTCCTTTAGAAATAGATCTAATAATGGGGTGTAAATATTCACATTATTAAAAGTATTGAAACAAAAATATCGAGAAGGAAAGTATATCTAGGAAAATATCGATATTAATGGATGAACGGTAGCGATTTTTGTTCCACCTAATCAATCCACTTCATTAGCGGGAAAAAAAATTGTACAATTGCTCATACTTAATGTTAGGATGGAAAGGAACATAATTTTTACTCCGTAATTTTAAAGTTTTTACTGGTTTATTTTACCAAATAGATACAATATTGCTTTAGTAGAAGAGTTTAGTTTAAGATCGTGCATCATACCAGGCCCAACTCAGCTCCCGGCTCGCATCTGTGTTTGTGTGTGCAAGTGCGAGGTATGGGAGTAAAAGGGAAAATAAATACCTACATTGGGGCAGAAATGTGTGCAGTACAGTCGTATTTTAATGATTACTAGAAATTTCCCGCGGTGACGATGGGGGATAAAGCAACAATGTTTCTTGTTAATAATTACAGTATGTCCCTATTATGACAGAATTAATATTTTTAAGCAGTGGTTTTCCGTGAAGCCATTCTACAATAGTAAAAAAACAGACTTTTTTAATGCAGTTTTCATCCAATATCATTTGTGTACATTTACGATTTCTAACTGACTGTATTACAAAGTTGATTGGCATATGATGCAAACTCTTAATTTCCTACATTTAGTAATCTAGACACTCCAAGACAGTTCTTGAATATGTGTCATGAGCATATTGGCATTTGGACAGAAACTTTTTGAATAGAGATTAACAGCCCTTTCTAAATCTCGTGATTTAAAAGAAAAATATTCAATAACTGTTGTTATTACTACATGTATAAATTAAACCAAACGTATTATTCAAGAAATATTTTGTTCAATTTGACAAAAATCATTTTATTTATAAAAGCTGAAAAAATTATTTAATCTAATTCACGTTAGCATTTATCTCATAATAATTTTGTCGTTAGAGTTCCCGTTAATACATTAAATTCAAACTAAACTAAAAGTGTAATTGGTTGAATGGATGATCGTGGGACTAGGTTCAAATATAACTTCTTTCTTAAGGTCGATCATGCTGATAAAATCCCAGTTCCTCGAGCAATTTTCATCCTTGTTCATTCCACCTCATACACTTTGAACATTCTTTCAAGTTTTAATGGAGGGACACCCCACAAAAGAGGGAGAGAAAAAACTTTTTTCGCTTTCTTATCAATTCTACGCTTCCACAAACTTTGAAAATGTTGGCAGTGAAAGAAAAAATTATATATTATGAAGAATCTATAAAGGAAATTAAAACGGAAATGGGACCATTTCTGAGTATATTGAGTTTGGACGAAGATATTCGAAAATTATTATGGTTTACATTGTATAGTCAGCTTACACTGACTGTTTACACTATGTCGATACCAGAAACTGGGAAGGGTAAGCTTTTTTTACGTTGTAGACGGAGAGTACAATCTTTGAAACAAGTTTGTTAAATATACTGCTTCTTAAGCAGGGTTAATTCAATACATTAACGACATATTAATTTAGATTTAATATTTTATTTATTCATTTTCTCGCAACCCCTCAGGTAGAGAAAGTATTATGATCCTCAAAAAATCTAATTCAAGATTTTGATGAATATTGAAACAAAAAATTTAGTTTTCACGATGCCTTGTTTCTGTGTGTCTGTTTCTGGACCTGTATCCGATCATTTTATCTATTGTGCTAAAAATTGTTATCTGGAGTTTTCATAAGGTCTTCCAGAGTAGTTTTTGTAATTTTTTATCCAGCCCTAAAATTAAGGATAATTTACTGAAGGGAAAAAAGAGAAATAAATCGATTTTCTCGAAATCCGCTCTTACGATTTTGATTAAACTTTGTATTCAAGCTTTGTTTAACATTATAAACAAAATGGCGCATCATATTTTTAAAGAAAATAACACAGTACTGTACATAAGCAGAAAGCTTCAATTTTTAAAGAAAAGGACATAAAACTGTACATAGGTAGAGAGCTTCAATTTTGATAGTATCTCCTAAACTCTTTGAAACACGGAGTAGCTTATTGCAAAGTTGTAGTAATATTAAAAATTAAAGCGTTTAGTTGATTTTTTTTTTACAAAACCATTCAATACATTCTCCTATTATTATATTTTGCGAACCCGGTTTTACTACCCGTCCATAATGTTATAATATTTTTACTAATAGAGTAGGGGTGAGGTAGACAAAATGAAGAGTGTAAGAACTCTCATTACATCTGACCGGGATTCGAGTCGCAAGATCTCCATCCTCGGCAAACAGCACCAGACGTGGTTGATACCTTTGTCCGTATACCCATAGATGCTTGGGGCTACCACTTGTTTTGTGTTTTTAGCAACACATCTTACTACCCTTTCGGGTTGGACATCTATGTACTAATTACGCTAGTGGTTTTAGGTCTTATGAATGATTTATTATAGGAAATGTACCCGTTTTGCATGGAGAAAGAGTAGAAAACCATTTGGGAAAACCACCCTCCCTACACCCGACCGAGATTTGGACATCGATGTCCCCATCATCAGCAAATACGAGACTAGCGCGTTAGACCATGCAGTCACCAAAGCGGATTTTCACTTGTTAACTCTAGTAAAAAACCTTCCAAACAATCCATCATAAGGTATAGCATTTTAAAGAAAAATATAAAATATACTTATTTATAACACCAGCATGCAAATAGTTTCAATTGAATAACTTTTTTTTTCAATTTTATATATGCTATAGTTCCGTGAGAAGTTAACTAGCGTTTTTATCTAATCTAAAGATGCATGATGAGGAAGGATAATGTTAATTATGTTGATAAAGTTGACTATGTATCTGACTGGGATACGAATTTGGTATCTCTAGAGAAAACTTAGTCTGCAACTTTTAGAATTAAATAGCCAAAGCAATTATTTATGATTTTAATGAGGATTACTCCATCTAGATATCATATTTTGAAAATTGAAAAATGACATGGGAATCGAACCTGGGACCTTTGTCTTAGTACGCCAATGCTCTAACCACTGAGAGCTATCCAGGATTCGTCCCGTGCCTTGGGTCACTCTTCACTCATTTTTTAAGGCAGAGCCCATGATGGACGTGTGAAAATCGTCGGCTACAAGTGTGTGATTATATTAATATCATGAGCTATCAGATAACTCAGCCATCTTTGACTTGGTAGTTGGCTTATTGCTGCCATTTGTACAAATATGATAACTGTACGGGATGCATATCAAGAATTAAATAGCCAAAGCTATTATTTATGCTTTTAGTGAAACTTACTCCATCTAGATATCATATTCTGAAAATTGAAAATTGACACCTGGACAACTGGACTAGTTTGCCAGTCAAAGAGAGGCCGGGTTTCGAATACCTGGTGGGTGAAGTTAGGGTGGGTGGTTCTAAATTGTTTCCCACTGTTTTTCTACACAAATATGGTAACATTTCTTATAAATTATACTTGCTTCATCGTAATTAAGATATACATACGTATAGCCCTAACTGGCGATGAAGCATCGTGAATTAAGATACTGTATTTAAGTTTAAAGCCCTTTGAAATATTGGATTTCATTAGGTTTTTCCTTAACTTCTTTTTTTTTCTTTAAATAAATAAGGTTATTTTCTTTTTTATTTGTAAACACTCATTCTCTGAAACCCTTAGGATTATACAACTTTTATGTTTTATATCTTAGACTCTCTTTTTTACCTCCTTCCTCCCCCCTCCCACCTCCCAACCCCTTCCCTTACCACAAACCAAAGAGCTTTGTCTAGTTTCCAACACAATCTCTTGCTCTTTATGCGACCCCAAGATTTCCTCTTTTGTTTATTTTTCCCCGAGAAACTCTTCCAGTGCCATACATACCACTCGCCAGAGGTTTCTCTTTATGAGAATATGCTGTTGACATTAGCGCTTTTAAGAGAGCATTTATATATAGCTTAGCGAGGCAAAAAAAAAAGGATCAATACATCCAGGTGTTCAAAGATCATTTTGCCAATGGCAAACAAAAAAAAAATCCTTCATAAATGAGCCACCAAACAAAATACGTTGATAGCGTATTAAGGACAACATTCACCAACGAATTAATGTTTCAAATTCAATAAATTTGAATTGGGTGAATGGTAAACTTAGCATTGCTCAAATTATTTCCTCTTTCACAAGGGATATTGATAAAAAATTGGTTTGCTAATAGTTTTAATTTTTCAGCTAATAATATTATCTACACACCCAAACAAATATATTTGGGTTTTTTTTCAATAAAAATGTTAAACTTGGAAATTTTGGATGAACCTTTTGAGAATGTCCTTTTTGTATAGTCGAATTATAGTGTGAGGAGCCTTTAAACCAATATAACAAAATATATTGTAGAGTAATTCAAAATGTCAAGGTATTAATTTATATTACAGCTGTCAATAATGGAACTTGAAATACACATAATTTGACGAATCAATACATGGATAATTAAAAAAATATATATGGCTATTTGTTTAGTTTCAAATGTGTTTTTATTACAATTTTTATTCCTTATAATAATTTAAAAAATAATATAACGTGTTTAGTAACCGTAGACTATTCTTTAAAGGAGGTCACCAACTGGAGTATTAAAACATAGTGTTTATAGATCTCCAGTTGTCAAACGATTTGTGGTTTGTTATTTCAAAATGTGTTTTAATCCAAAAACGAGGTTAATAGAGATAAACATCTCTAAAAAAACTTACATTTAGATCTGAATAATTTTAAACATACATTTGAGATAATTAAAAAGGCTCATCTTCAACAACGCTTTACGCAAATTATTGCCACATTTCTATGACTTGGATGAATGATGTAGGACACTAGATATAGTCTTCCTCAAAATAATGCATTTTTATATTTTTATGACCACAACAGAAATTTCTTGGGTTTTGAGGATTCTTTTTGCCATTTCGAAGTTGTCAATCTAATTATATATATATTTCAGAGGGATTATTTTTCCCCTTCAAGAAAGTGGCGCTCTTAAATACATTACAAATTACGTCATCACAATATTAGTTTTTGGAAATGTAGTAAAAGGCTTCCACTATCGATTGTTGAGTTACTGTCTCCACTCATAAGTGTTAATTTTTAATATAAACCAAATGTTTATATCTTATAAAGTGTGAAATACAAAGGCAAATATACACTTACAAATGTGGTTGGTTTCAAAGAGAAAACATGTTATGGATTTTCCGAAATTACACTATATTTTTTAGAGTTGCCTTAAATCTTGAATACATACTTTTAAAATCATATAATTTACTAAAATTGATTAAAAAAATCATTTATATGTTTTTTCAAATATTGAAAAACTATCTATTTATTATTCGATATTATCACTATTATTATTATTATTATTATTATTATTATTATTATTATTATTATTATTATTATTATTATTTAGCACCACGTCTTACCACCCATTCGTGTTATACGTTTTATTATTATTATTAATTTGTAAATTTTGAAATATTAATTTTTGTCTAGTAATTATAAGAAATGTAAGAAAATTCTCAAAAAATATGTTCCTGTTTAATCTAAATATATTTTAAGTACACAAATCCTAAAACTTAAATCTTTAAATATACAATTTCCAAAGCAACGTTTTTTTATTAGGGCTGCCAAAAACAAGTTTTTCTAATTTTAAGCATTTAAAAGAGACATAAAATAAAATATATGACATGTCATAAATATCCAGGCTCAAAATATTAAGATACATTCCAAGCACTATCATGACTAAAATCATCAAATTTTTTGAAAGCTTAGTTCACTTCTGTCACTAAATTGGTGCTCAAAGAATGACGCAAAATATAAACCCAAGAAGTTGTCATATGTGTGTAGCAGAGTTAGTGCTAGTCTGTTAATTAGTTCAAAAATGTAAAAAGAGGGAAACACACAACAAGGTATTTGTACTGTACATTCTGAACGTTGGAAAGTATCGGTCTTGTTTCTATGGATCGTAAAGTATATTAAAGAGAAGGCTAGGCTACTTGCAATATAAATATAAATTGGTTGTCAGCGGAGGGATGTCCACTTTTAGACCCACAATTTGTTCGGTTCCATGGTGTCTTTGAGCGTGGGCTGGAGTATTAGTTTAGGCCCCATGGGAGGGACTCCATCTATATTTCAAACCGGAGGCTTGATTAAAACCGCTGTGGAGGTTTGCTGTTAACAGGGACATCCATTTGAACCGGCCTTAATATTGCTCTCAGCGCTGGTATATGTAAAGCAACCTTGTAATTGAGAGTCAGCGAGAGGAGAGTTTGTTTAGAAGCTCGTCCCATGGGTGTCTGGCACGTTAGATTGGTTGGTACAGTGTATGGTTACAAAGTTGAGGGGTAAAAATTTGATTACCAGTAGTTACTTTCTCTGTATACATGGGTATATTACATAGTTGTGATAGAATCAGAAATTAAAAATCAAATTATCTAATAGAATTATATTTATAAAAATCTATATCGGCTCTTGGTTAAATTACTTTATTTGGAGTGTGTCCATATAGCACTATGTACAGTCCCATTCTCAAAATGTCAGTGGCTTATCAATATAAATTCCTCGGTAAGCTGGTCAATTTTTTTAAACTAGAGTTGTATTTAAATCGTTAAACTATTTATAAAAGAATGATACAATTACTTTTTAGAGTAATTATATATGTATTTGAGGGTCATATATAAAATTCAACAAAATAAATATAGTGGGTATACTTTGTGCAACCCTCTTCGTTGATCGAATGGTCCAAACAACGATTCTTCGAATAAAGGATTTAAAATGTTGTTTGCTTATTACTGAAATCAACTATCTTATATTTTACGTTTTAGAAGAAATAATTCGATGATTGTAAGCATGTAAGTACAGTAGACTTGATTTTCCGGGGTAATGTAGATAAGGGGAAGAACATAATATAATAGACATTAAGGCTAGTACAATTAATCCCCATCTGTTTATCATTGCCATTCAAAATGTTCTGCTCTTTGTTTCTACTGATTTATGTGAACAGGTATTTTCCCACAATAGTAAATGTTAAAACGAAGCAGCGAAATCGACTACAAATAGACTCCTGCATGTGAATAGCATTAAGTAATACAATCAAAACAAGAATAAACAAATTAGTGGAAAGTGTTCAACAGCAGAGGCCCCATTAAATACATTTAAGTAAGTTAATTTCTGTTTTTTATTTGTTTGTTATTATAATCAGTAATTAAATCCATTATTTTAGAATAAATCTTAATGATTAATATGTTAGTAAAAACTAGGGGGCCGTGAAAATATTTTCGGATATTTAGGAGGCCGCAAGTAATAAAAGGTTAAGAACCACTTGTATAAACATAAAGTATCACTTATGAATTAGATTGAACTGCCGATGACAGATAGATTGGGATTCAATTCCTAGTCGAGTGTAATAATAGTGTTTTTATCCTAAATTGTTTCCCCCTTTCCCTTCACGAAAATGTGGTTTCATTTCCTATAAATTCTAACTTATTCATTCCTACCACATTTGCATAATTAATCTATGCACGTATAAACTAAACGGACACCTAGTGAGATATAAAAATATAGACCTCGTGCACTGCCTAAAATATGAATCTTCAGAAGACTTAGAATTTGCTTCCAATCACGGTTTTTAAAGAATATTTAATTCTTTTTAGGAAGGATTATTTATTCTTATGTCGAATAAAATATTTTATGGCGAATGAAGGAAAACACCTAAGTGTTGTCTCATAAGAGATTGTTTGCAAAATAAATTAATTTACTGTCAGATCTGTTTACACCTGAAAAGTTTTTGAATAATCTACTGAACGTTAAATAAATCAAATTAGTTTTTTATTTAATCATGCAAACGTTAAGAAATGATAGGCTACAAACATCTAAGTCCTTTCTTATTTTTTTGCTTCTTTGTGACTATTCACAAAAGTAGATGACCTCATTTTATTACCCGAGTATCAGGTGTGCAATTTCTCAAGTTAGGTCTATATGACGTCACAAATTAAATTAACACAATACAGCACATAAAACACTAAACATAACATCAGGAATCGCATCTTCCTGATGGATATAGAAGATTACACAATATGATATCATTATTTCAGGAGTCGTCCAAAGTATGTCTTGAGATCTTTAAGTTTACCTCTTAGCCATAGAGGCATTAAGGAATCCTTTCTAATGGACTGGGATGGCCCCAGTCCACCCTCTCCCAAGGTGTCTATCTGGCTTAGCTTTAGCTCTGCCAGAATCTCTTTAGCTGTGGTAAACCACCCATTCAGGCACGATAAACTTTAGACATGAAGTATAAACTCCATGGCATCAGCTCACAAGCGTCGTATGTTAGCGAATACAGTGCTAATATTTCCGGATAGAGGGTGTCATTTGGTCAACACAACAAACCCTTGAGCCTTTTATCTCTGTTTTCTAGATCTAAGCTGCTACTTCTTCATTCAAGTAATTCCTTAATTGTCCTCACGAGGCTGAGCTGACACCGTTCCAAGCCCACTGCTTCACATAATTTTTTTAAAGCGCCGATGATTAAACCAAGGACCTCCAGATCTGTAGTCAGGAGCTCTGACACATAGGCTTTTTCCCAAAATACATTTTTCAAAATTTCAGGATTATAAAGACCACGAAACAAAGGGTGAATAACTGACATTATTTCCTTTGGGAAGTGAAAATATTTATTATATTTGTACATTTCTTCTTTGTTCACAGATTTAAGGTAGTTACATCAATCGTTTTCACCATCTGGAAATAGATAGTTGGGTGGTTTCTCATTGGTTTATAAAAACATTGTAAAACAATTCCCAAATTGCCTTTTTAATTCCTTTAACATCATTTGTATTTCTTCTTATTGCTATTCTCTAGTGGGATTGAAGGTTGAGAACAGCATTTTCAGTCAACCGATTCTTTCCAGACATACTCTTTCCACCGGATGCCAAAGTCGTCTTACTTCTCATGATCCTAAGTCTTGTCCATAGTCTTTTCTGAATATGGCTCACACATTCCATCTTTTTGTGTATACTTCAGGCCCATATGGCTTAGCCTCTACAACTGAACTGTAGGCACTTGAGTCACCATCACCAAGATACTGAACACACTTCATATCATATTCTAGTTGGCCTCAGATCTCTGGAAAATATGTATAGAATCACAGTTGTTCATGTGCTGGTTTCCCAGTTTATCTGGGCAATGGTAGAATTTAGACATTATTTTGATATCAACCCATTTCCTTATTGACAATAATGCTGCTAACACTAATTTATTCAGGAAGGAGTTGACCTTTTTTTTTTGCCAAGAACCATCCAGATTTCTTGAGCCATCATTTTAATTTCCAGCATCCTCTACGGCTTTCTGCAATTAAATATTGTAGTTATACCATAATGCAGAGGATATAAAGGCTTCATGCTTCATATAATTGTGAACAAGGTTGGGCCAGTTCATGATGGCATACATTGCATTGTTTCCGTCACTTCCTTTCCCTTAACAATAGTCCTCATGGCGTGAACTAGCCTAAAATTCCAAGTTATAAATCTCACTATTAATGTCTTGGAAAGATTTGAAGTTTTCAAAACTTACACATTAATCACACACATAACAAAAAAAAGTCAGTTTGTAGCCTAAGCCTGATATGGGTGTCTTTTTGAAAGACCGTGGCAGAAACAAAAACCGAAACTATGATCAGGATCTCTTTGGAACTAGCAACGTTTATCATTTAATATTCAAAGTAACCTATAAATTAATTAAACCTTCTCAAAAAGTATTTCAATATTTTAATTCTTGATTATGTAGGCACAGGACACGAACACTCAGTAGGTTGTCGTGTCGATATTGTAGAACACAAAAACCACCGAGAATTTTAGTTTGCCTACATTACCACGCTTTTTATAAATTCTATTTAATTTCATTACTATGTACGTAACAATATTTCGAGCACACAAACAATAAAACTCAATAAGATGTTGATACGAACGACTTGTAACCTAAGCCAAAACAAACTAGTGTTCCACCAAAGGTTTAGTGTTGCCAACTATGCAACAAAAGATTTAATAGTAACTAAACTGTTGCCAGATCTTGTAATAAAAGATTTCCTAATAATTACAGTGTTGCCAACTTATGAAAACGAAGATTTACTAGGACAAAACAAATCAAATGTGGTTATGAAGGGGATTCAATACGGGCCTTGCGGTATCCACCCCAAGTTGTAGCTCGAATCACACGTCATGCGCGTTAAAACTATTAATTCAGGGTGACCTGGTGGTCTAGGGGTAAGGTGTCGGACTTCTGTGCTAGGGTTCCGGGGCTCAATCCTCGGTCCCGGCACAGATTTATCTGATTGCCAAACTCTGCCTTCACCTCTGACAAGACGTGTATTAATCATAGCTTGTGAATGTGTGGAATGCCAGGCCTCCACCGTGGTTCGGATCCCACGTTAAACTGTAGGTCCTCCATTTCATCTCACAATCACCCTACCATTACGCATTAGCGTAAGTGCGTATAACCCGAGCGGGTAGTAAGACGTGGTGATGATGATAATAATAATAATAATAATAAATAATAATAATAATAATAATAATAATAATAATTCAGAATATTTATATTCATCTTAACTTCATAAATTTAGTAGTATTGTAAGACAAACATTTTGACGATTATGTAGGGATAAAAAAAATGTGATTTTTTTCAATGAGTAAGCTACAATAGGAATGTATCGACTTTAAAACCACCTATCCAAGAAATGTATAGGAATTAGCCCAACTTCCTTAATATCCACGCCGCGAGTACGTGAGGAATGTAGTCAACTTTTAAACCACCCATCCAAGGGCAACAGAGGAATGAGCTCAACCTCTTTAACCTATCCTGTCACTAGAATGGCTGAAAGTCTCTTGCGTAGAAAGTTGGGAACGTTCTAACGTCAATTATTCACATTTGAAAACCTTTTCAGAGCACAGGGTGGTTGGGGGTAGGGAGGTGGGTTATACGGGGATACTATGATGATAACCGAGAAGAAACATCCAGTTTAGACGCAGATCTTCATTTTGTCTGACGTAGATTATTTCACCAAAGTCTGCGGCTGGTGTAAAGATTTCAGTGAAGCGTTGTTGGCCACGGAAGGGGCTAAGGTTCTTGTTCGCGCTAACTCTTGCGGAAAATGCGGAACTTCAACGCTAGGATCTCGTTAGGCTTTGCCACCGATGTTTCACCAGATCATATTCTGTCTTCACTTTTAGTTCCAGAAGTGACGTCACCTTGAATATAACAATAATTCTAACGTCTTTGAATACAACAAACTATTCTAACTCTAATATTATAATTCACTTTAAAGACTATATTAAAACATTTAAAACTGATATATTATATTAATTTAAATATAAATCAATGAGCTAAACCAAAAGAAAGAATGGAAAGAAAAGAAAAATAGATCTGAAAATCCAATATTATGGTTGCATCTTTTTTTTCTTTAACAAAAATATCTTAAGCCGCGTCCAGACTAGAACAGAACAACTAGCACGAACATTTCCACGAACATGTTCGTTATTCGGTTCACTGTGGCCGAGTGTCCAGACTTGAACAAAACATGTTCGTGAACATGCTAGCAACGTGTTCCCATAGTTTTTTTAATTATTTTATCTAAGGAATAAAACAGATATTAAATTAAATAACTAGAGAACAAAAACGCTCGTGAGTGTGTGTTTATTGTGATATGTATAAAGAATTTTTATATCTAAGTAGACATTGTTATAAATAAATTTAACATATTACTTTAAGTATTAGCTTTATTTATCTTAATTTCACAAACATCTACTATTTGGTAAAAAAAAAAGTTTCTGGAAATAAAAATTTGGGAACAATCAGTCTATTAAATCGTATTAGTAAAACGAGGTATGCCAACTGGGAAATTAGCAAAAGGTAAAAAAGCCGCAGCATCATTAACAGAAAATCAGGTAAAAAAGGATGCCCCTATCCACCTCGATGGCCGCAAGGTCTAAGGCGTCATTTTAAAGTTATACTAGACTGTCGAGGACGGGTAGATCAAAGTTAGCTCCCAGTCAGGTGCAGTGAAGGATTTTTCCTTAAATTGATTCCTTACGCTCGCCACGCAAATATGGGTTCACTTCCTCTAAATTACACCTATCTCCCCTAGCCCATTAATTTAATTAGTCCATAGGCATGGTTAAAAAATCATCCCCTAGTTGTCCCTAAGTACCATATTTAGGACGTATTTTGCTCACTTAGGTCAACTTAGGTTAACCTACAAAAAAGTTACATATACATATATGTAAGTATATATATATATATAAAAAATAATTTGTATATAATTTCTTAACTTTTCCTGTACCGATGGTATTTTAGTTTCATTTTTTCTTTCTAAGGGCGACTAACATACTTTCAATTTTTTTACTGCAATCGTTCCCATCCCTGTCCACCATGGCCCCAATCTCCTCCACACATACTGTTTTTTATTTTATTTTATTTTAGTGATCTAGAATCTTTAGGATTACAGATAACCTGGTGTGACTTATAGATCTCTATGAGTTTAATTTTCACTTCTTTTGACCACTACATTTTTCTACAATATGATATAATAATGAAATAATAATAATAATGATTATTATTAATTCAACACATACACTTAGAAATACACTCGCCAAAAGATATATGTAGACTTACAAAAACCAAAACACACGTGTGACTCCACTGCTGTCCGGCCATTCACTATTTTCAGGGAAATATTCGCGGAGGCGTCCAGACTAGAACAAGACCGAATACGAACATCCTTTGATGCGACGGGAAAAAAACCGACAACTGGTGGCTCGGGGCCAAACAGAACAACGAACACATGTTGTTACAATGCTCTGTTCAGAAAACCGTCCAGACTTGTCACGAACATGTTCGTGTTCGTTGTTCTGTTGGTTGTTCTGTTCAAGTCTAGACGGGGCTTTAAAGAACACTAATAGTTTGGCCTTTATAAACCTAAAATGCGTGTAATCAAGCACAAAACCACTAAACCCACTATTATCTCCACGGGAAGTGCAGAACCTATGGAAAACAAATTTCTCTTCAGTCTCTTGGTTAGCTGTTGCCAAATCGCCTCGCTTTCAGTTATGTCGGAAAGTTGTGCACTGGGGATAAGAAAGAGCTCCTGGTAACCTCGACCAACCAGCCTTGCAAAATGTGTTATTTTCGTTCGGGGTGGTTTACCACACAAAAACAAGAGAATGCCGACGGTGTTTCCCAATAGTAACCATGCAGTTCCCTCAGTGTGGCATTAATTTATCCCATTTTAAGGAGATAGTTGTGTTTTGGTTCATATGTGATAGTGTTCTATGTGTAAACGACTTTTACCTTGAAAGTTAGGATTGCTTATATTGGGTGTTTCCACTATGGCGTGACTTATTTATAGTAGAAGCGTAATGTAATTATTCATCAAGAAAAGTCTGCCAACTTTCTGGGTGAACGGAGTGTACTTTTGTTTTCCCTGTTTCTTATCGTTTATGAAAGTTACGATAAATATCTTGATATTTATATATTTTATATGAAATATTCTTCTAAATTAATTAGAAGACGTGTAAATAAGGTTAGCATTTTTATGATGAATTTTAGATTTTAGTTAGTTTAATTATTCCCTTTAGAAATTCCTTCTCTTCTTACTATGTTTATAATTTTAGTTTAGGTAACGATTTTTCTTGCTTATTTATGGTTTGGAAAATTATTTTAGCCTAAGCTCCCTTTTATTAGAAATAATAAAGTTGTTTCCTAAAATTGTATTTTAAATTATTTTACGTGATAATTCATTTAAAACGTATTGTGTTATTATTTTTGTTATTATTATTATTATTGTTATTATTATTATTATTATCATCCCCCCGTCTTACTACCCATTCGGGCTACACGCACTTACTCAATTGTGTAATGGTAGGGTGATTGTGAGATGAAATGGAGGATCTACAGTTTAACGTGGGATCCGAACCACGGTGGAGGCCTGGCATTCCACATATTTCACAAGTTGTGATTAATACACATCTTGTCAGAGGTGATGGAAGGGTTTGGCAATCAGATAAATATGTGCTGGCATCGAGGATTGAACCTCGGACCCTCATCACAGACGTATTGGCACCCACCCCTAGACAGCCAGGTCACCCAAAACGTATTGTAAAAGTAGATAATATAGTTTATAAAATTCATTTGTAAAGTATGTGTGACATATAGTTCGTTACGAATAATAGTTATAAATCAGGTCTGAATTTGACAATAAATAAAAAACAATCGCCTACTTTAAATAATCAAAAAAGGAAATAAAATATTTTTTTAATTGAAACTATTATTTTTTCAAAATTTCCATATAGTTTTTTCAAGTGTTACATTTTTATAAAGTAAATTTAAATAATACTGGCTGAATAAAATGGAAAAAACGAAGCGAAGACTAATATAAATCTAGTGTGAATATAATAAAAATAATGATAAAAAAACGCCTACTCAAATTTCCCAAAATAAGTGGAGAAGATGTGAGATAAAAAGAACCTTTGTGAGCTGGTTCGTGAGCTCCTGAGTAATCCCAGTAATGGCCTTCTCCTCTTTAGAGCTGTACCACTTCAGAGCGAGTGAAGATTGCCGTGGTGACAGGACATTGAGTGACTGGTGAACTTTCATGGAGAGGGAGGGGATGTAAAACAAGAATAACAAGAGAAGGATTGCTCGGTCTATGCCACCAAATGATGTTCTTCAGAAAGTGCTAGGTTAGCATGTTCCTTCAGTTCTTTAAAGGGTTCATTTAAATGTCTATTGAAAAATGGCATATGGGCAGAGAAATCAAAACTGATACATTTGGTTATAGTGCACCGATGTTCTACCAGCTCGTACCGTGCTCAGGATCACCTGTCATACATCATTTTAAGGCGGAGTCTGTGGTGGACGTGTGCAATTGTCAGATACTTAATATATATTAGAAACAGATCCACGGCTATAGCGGTCAACTTTTATGCTACCGGTATACAAGTTTTACTTATACTGGGGCTAGGTTTAAACAAAATATATTGAATGGTACTGAACACTGCTGATCATATAAGTTTATTCAAATATACAGGGTGCTCGGAAACGCAACGCCCAAACTGCACATATAGCTTGTTTGAACCAAAAATAATACAAAGTTCCAATACACTTATACACGGAAACTTATGTTAATACCATTAAATAGTATTCAAAGTTTCGACGTACAGCACCGGGATAGCAAAGCTGTCAAGCATGCGTGTACAGCAAGTTGCATAGGATTTAGGCGAGCGCCACTGCACATGTAATAATGGTAAGACATTTCTGTGATGTAGGATCGTAAATGATGACCCCCCAAAACATATTCCCATTTCTAGATGGACTGATGTTTTGTTAACCATTAATTGTGGTGTGTTCTGCTGCCGTGCTCGAAGATGTCGAGGTGTGCAGTGCCATGCGCCTAACTAGTATGCAACTTGTTGTACACACATGCTTGAACAGATTTGCTATCCCAGCGCTGTACGCCGACAATTTGGACACAATTTATTGATATTAGTATGGCTTTCCGGATATAATTGTATAGAAATTTTGTATTGCTTTTGGTTCAAACAAGTTGTATGTTCAGTTTCAAACACCCTGTATAATGAGAAATACCACCTTGACATGGGACTGGAACACAAGTACTTTAACCTAACTTGGTGATACTTTGGCAATGTGATATCCTGGTTGTTTTAAGAGATGTTGAAGATATACTTTTTGAAACAAAACCATAAAATTTATTTTTAATAAGCCTACATGGCTTGTGTTGCCATAAATCTATCGATACTAATTTAAATAGGAGGCTTGAAATGATTTGTGGGTTTTGACACATAAATAAATATCTCCCGTTTCAAGGAAGCTGTACGGTGGAAGTGAAGGATTGCGAGAAAAAGGAAGTGTTTTTGTAGTTTTTATATCAAAACTTCTTTTGGTCAAAATAAATAAATATTTTACAGTAGAAACATAGTTAGAGTTATTGTTTTGGTGATATAAACAGTGGTTGAATATCTATCAAGGTCGTCCTAGAATAGTGATTCCCAACCTTTCCTAGCCTGGTGCTCACTTCTAAGAATTGAGAATTGAGAATTGAGAATTGGATGTTGGCTACCGACCACTCCCCCAACCCCTCCCCTAAACACACCAAAGATAAATAAAATAATTAATAACACTAATAAGCCTTGTGAAATAAGACAAGAAAAGACATTGAAAATATAAGTACCAAGCAAAAATATAAATAAAAGTTAGAAATTAAGCCACACATTTTTATTAAAACGCCAAGTACAATTATATATATATTTTTTATCACCTGTCAAAAGTCCAAAATTTTTCAAAACTTCTGATCATTGGATGCTTGTTGCCAGATGGACAACACACCTTCGTTTGAAAATATATCACAAAATAACGGCATTTTTTTTTCATGGCATAACTTAAAATTTTTATGAATAAAACACATGTTAAAACATAACTTAAGTTAAATGTTTATAAACATAAGTAATAAACGTACTGTCAGAATTATAGAATATAAATATAAATATAAATATAATTTTAAGTACCTTCTACTAAATATTGTATTGCCTGTTATTACTAGACAAATATAAAAATTACTGTTGTAATTTCTCCAATAACTTAAATGCTCCCATGTCACCCACTTACAGTTAACCCCACCCTTCTGAAAATCAAAAACAACCCCTATGGGTCTGTACTATCCAGGTTTGGTAAAAACTGTCGTGTAATTTAATGACAACTGTTTGTATTAATTAAAAAAGTTTCTTATTAATAGCTGCAATGCTCATGACATATTTAACTGTTAATATCACCATGTGAACAAAATTAAAGTATGTTTCTACAGGAGCAATATTTTATTTATTTTGGCAAATAAAAAAAAAAGCTTTAAAAACTGCGAACACACCGACATTTCCTTGCATCCCCTACACTCCCACTTTAAACCCCTTTCAGTACCGTTTATTCTCGTTCGTGACGTCACGATCATTTTAGATGTCTCTTCGTGTAGTCCTTTCCTCTCTCCCTCTCTCTTTTCCCATTTGGGTCGGATTTTTAAACCTCCCATTCTTTGTCTCGAGGTAAAGATACTGTTGGTATAATCCTAGTAATGGTTCGACTCTCCCCCGAGCCACTATCTTCAACTCACCACGAAACCTAGGCCATTTAATACCTTAGCTCGTTCACCGTTTATTTCTTTCTACTTCACTACAAATATATTTTTTCATAACCCACTTTAGTCTCCCTTTATTCTTTAACTTTTGTTCGCAAATTAAGCTTTTAATTTTCGTAAGCAATTCAAAGATGACAGATATGCTATCATACGTTTTTAAAAAAAAGTATACTTATATCTTACCTTATGTGAATAAATTATTTTTAAATGATCTTTATTAAGAATCAAATAGCCGAAACTATTATTTATGCTTTTAGTGAGGATTAATCCCTCTATATATCATATTCTGAAAATTGAAAAATTACACCTGGTCCTGGGTTCGATTCCCATGTCCAGGTATCATTTTTCAATCTTCAGAATATGTGATCTTCATTAAGTAATTTCCTCTCTTATGAGGTATTTATACTATTTATTTCCATACAACTGATCATTTGATAAAGTTTCCAACTAAATGTTCCCTATATTTTTTGTTTCATCCATAGGCCTAATAAATAAATAACTAATAATTTATTCTTTGATTTAATATACTTGTTTTACTACATTGTTTCATTATCTACCTTCAAGATGCTTATTATTTATTGTTTCATAGTACATAGTAGATAGAACTAACAAGAAACAGTAGTTCAATCTTAAATTATATGTTTAGAAAAATATTACTCCTTGATTGATATAAATTGTTTTACAAAATGTGAAAATTAGACTGAGTAAAGAACAATGTCAAAATAAAGATATAATCTGAGCATATGTTAAAAGCTAAAGTTTATTTTGAAGACTAAGCTACAACTTCTCTGTACTCAATATTCGAATTATTGCTTGTTGGTGCTGGCAAATAGATGTTACGGTGCACCGTAAAGTATTTCACTTTTATCTTAAAATAAATAAATTTAGTAAAAACTCATAAAATTTGTAAAATGAAATAATATATACTGGTCCAGAAACACTCTACCAAATAGCATAAATTAAATAATATAGACTGTTACAAAACATTTAGAAAAGAAAACCATCTTTATTCTCCAAAGAGCATATCAATAAATTTCTCTTTTCAGACAGCTCCATAAATATATATATATATATTTGCTTATGTCTCGGAAATGATTGGTCTTATAAAAATATATACTTCAAAAAAGACTTTAATTTTTAGTAGTATTACAACTTTACAATGATAACTTAACCATTTAGTATCTCAAATATTTGCGGAAATAAGATCAAAATTGTAAATTTTTTCTTATATAAATTAACTTAAAACTTCATGGGAAAATAACAGTTAAAATTTGATTTAAAATGTCTAGATAATAAATTTAATCAAAATTGATAAAGCGGATTTTGAAAAAATCAGTTTTTTTTTTTGCCATTCAGTAAACTACTCTTAAATTTTGGATTGGATTTCAAAATCCTAGGGGTAAATAATAGGTTGTTAAGGAGACAGATTTGTCCCGCAATTAAATGCCATATTAAAATTTCTTTCACAAATAAAAGTTTTTTTTAATGGTTTGTGAAATTTTAGACCCATATTTTTTGGATCAAAATCTCGAGCTTAAAATGTTGATTATTTTATGATTATATAGGTTTTTTTTTACATTAAATCAAATATTTCAACTTTATATTACACTTAAAAGTGTTTATTTGAATTAATTTTTCAAATTCTAGCCCTTCATCGTTTTATTTTCCAAATCTTAACTATAAAATTTAAATCTTTCATACTTTTCATGTTTTTGGGGTTGTCAGTCCTCTTAACGATCCATTAATATTTCAGTTGCTTTGTGTGCTACACAATAAGAACTCTGGTTGAGAAACAGTTTTTTTATGTCTTAAGTTCAAACACCAATAAAGGTTTGCTTTCAATATCTTACACTGTTAGATTAACATTTTTTTATTTGACGTTTTAGCTTATAGATTCATTAAAACCAAAGTTTATGGTTCATAATATGCGACAATTTTAATTTAGTTTGAAATGTATGAGGATGGGGACAAATTGATTAGGTTCATCCAGAGCTGAGCAATAGTGATAATATTAAAGAAAATAATCCATAAGGGAAGCACATCCTCAGATTTATTAGGCTAAGTAGGCCTATTCCAAGCTTCATCTTGTTATTTTTCTTGATTTTGGAGATACTCGTGGAAGTAGTCAAGCAATCTTAGGTGTTAGACTAGAAATATATGTAAAAGTAAAAAAAAAAAGGGCCTGTGTCACATTCTCATGTTTCCCTGAGTACATATTCTAGGCTATTCTCTTTCTATATTTTCTGATTTTAGAGTTATCCACTTAACTCATCACGGTATTTAAGGCATCAAACTCACAAAATTATGTAATGGTAAAAATAATAAATCTGAGATGCACACCCAAATATTTTCTCTGGCACGAAAATCTATGCCAAGTGTAGGTATTATTTCTTGTATTTATTGTTAACGGAGGTAATGGTCAAGTGGTTGTAGGTGTCAGGCTCACAAAATTATATTAAATAAACGCTCAATTTTACACTCCTACTATTTATATGAGAAAGCAAAGAATACTATTTTTGTATTTTAAAATAACGTGCACCAGCAGCTAAGTGAGCCAATTCTTTAGGGTTTATATACTTGTATAGGTAGGAGAGCTAAACTTTATCACTCACTTGGAATATTATCACAGGTATCCTCATTCCTAACCTCATACATTGTGGAGATATCTACGCCAACTAATTGTCAGCCATAGCTATTTAGCCAACCAAATAATTGAGCCCTAAGGAATTAAATGGACACTTTGTGGATGTCCTGACTTAAGATGACAACGTGATTAAAATACAGATTATACATAATATTGTATCCAAATATACAAGAAAAAACAAATTTGGTTTAAGGCTTACGTCACTATATTCAGATCTTAATGCAGTCCACACACAGGCAACTTTAAATGACTTGTTTATTAATCTTGGTAGATCCACATTTATTATTAAAGAATAAAATAAAATAAAACCTAAAATTAAACCTAAAATTAACTTTTCTATTTTCCTTTATATAACCTATAAATATATTTAAACTATAAATCTGTCTGTATGTTCAATTCCGTCTGCTTTTTTTCAAATAAACTCAAATAATACTTATCAGATTAAGTGGGACTTTTTCTGTTGAACGTCTTATATTTAAGAATACAGAATAATCTGTATACCATCACTATATCTTGTTAGTGAACAAATAACTATCGAAAAAACCAATTGTTAATATGGTTACATTTTCGTTTTAAATTTGTATCAAATTCGGATATATTAACTTTTAATGTATAGAATTTCTTTGTAAGTCTCCTTGGCAATACGGGGCTTGGAAATATCAACACACCTATTATAAATTTCTCTGCCAACGTGTGTTTTAGAGGTATGTTTTCAGTTATTCAATCATTTTACGCATTCACATTAGAAGGTAAATTGTGTTTCTTTCACAAATAAAAAATACTCACAAGTAAACTATAACCTATCATTTAGACTTTGATTTATATATATATAAGGTTGGGTTTATATTAAAGTGTAGAGCTTAATTAATAGTAAACAACACATAACGTACAGTGCATGAATCATAATTAAAATACAATGATTTATAGCAAAATCTAGTAACTAAAGTATAATAGTAAATAATGCTTTTATCTTTTATTATTTATTGCAACATTATCTACACGTAAAATAGCCATTTTTAGTATGATTGGATTTTCTTCTTAAATCTAGATATTTTTCAGTGCTTTTAGGGTTTTGCCTGTAAATTAGGTTTTATTAGGTTTTTTTCTTTGATATTAAACCCAAACTATTTCTTTTGTTGATCATTGGAACATGTGTTAACGGGAGATAGCCACTGTTTACGTGCTTAAGTTTGCATTTTAAATTTAGGTATTTTTCAGAGATTTTATGGTTCCACATGAAAATTGAGTTTATTTAGTTTTTTGCTCTGATAATGGATTAAAACAGTTTTTAATGCTAATCGCAACCATTATTCCACTTTTTAAAGAAACTTTACGTCTTATTTTTTCAGCTATTTTATGGTTTTGCATGTCAATAATTATGTTTATTTATTTTTGTGTAAATAGTAAATAAAATAGATAATAATTTTACACCTTTATTTTTTTGTTCACCACAACAATATCTCCACGTAGGAGAGACGTTGCTAGCGTGCTTGTGGTTGTGTCTTGAATTTAGTAATATTTTCAGTTAATTTATGCTGTTTTTTGTTCATTAGGATTTATTTAGTTTTGTTTCCTGGTACCAAACCAACATGACAATGGTGTTTAGTGCGAGAGAAGCCGCAGGCAAATAAAAACATAATTACTTTGGTCCCTGTGGTCAAAAATTTGGGCATATAGCATATATATATATATATATTAATGAAACTCTCACATGGCCTTACTAGGTAACTCATATTTGTAAAACAAAAAAATCACGTGTTTGCATTAATAAAAAAACTTTTAAAAAAAACTTCTTCCTGCACCTCTTAAAAATCGTCTGTTCAAATTTGATTACTGTGACAATGACTTGACTGTTATTATTATTATTATTATTATTATTATTAGCACCGCGTCTTACTACCCGTTCGGGTTATACGCATTTACGCTAATGTGTAATGGTAGGGTGATTATGGGATGAAATGGTGAACCTACAGTTTAACGTGGAATCCGAACCATGGTGGAGGCCTGGCATTCCTCACATTCACAAGTTGTGATTGATACACATTTTGTCAGAGGTGAAGGAAGGGTTTGGCAATCAGATAAATCTGTGCCGGAACCGAGGACTGAACCCCGGACCCCCAGCACAGAAGTCTGACACCTTACCCCTAGACCACCACGTCACCTACGACCTGACTGTTGAACTTGTGAGTAAATTTTAAAAACTTCAAAACACGTATGTAAGATTTATCTTCGACTTGCGATCCCAAGAACATATTTCTATATATTATAACAATATTGAGTGACTACAGCTTGATGAAATATGGTATCTACATTCTCGTAATGACAAAGAAAATTCTGTTTACAGGATTCCCTCAAGACATCTCCTCAGGATCAGTCTCTATTCATGCTCATCATAATCCCGGTAACCGCTCACCAGACACGCACACACTTTACGTTCCTATTTACAAATCTAATATCTATTATCTCTCTCTTTTCCTTTTCCTGGAGCTTGTTCCTGGAATCCTTTTGATATGAATATTAGAACTGCTACTCTTAATAAATATTTTAAACATAAGCTTGCTAAACATTTGCGAGCGGAACCTTTGTCGTCAATTTGAAGGGACATGTGAGGAAACAGTATGTGTGTGTGTACACTATGATAGGTATTACTACTATTACTATTATTATTATTTTGTATAAATAATGTATTTAATAAAAAAGTTACTAAATATTATCAGCATAGTTTTCTTTTTAAATTATTTACTATCCCCACCATCTTTAAATAGGTTTATTTTACCGCCATCTTACTATCTGTTAAGGTTGGACGCATATAATGATAATTGACCCTAATGGGGTAGGGATGAGGAATGAAGCATTTTAGTGTTAATATAACCTTATTTGCGTGGAGGGATAGTAGGCATTTAGGAAACACCACACCCTCAGTAAACCCAACCGGGACTCAAACCCTGATCTGCCCATCATAAGCAAACCAGCCTATTACGAGAGTGACGCGATCACTGAGGCGGGTGATATACTTATTAAATATACAGGGTGTTCTGTAACATGTGGGACCTACTTAAGCAGTGAACAGCCGACACAGAAACAATCAAAACACTTTTCCCATTTGACCTGGTTTCTGAGTTATCGTCATGGAAACTGATTAACTTTATAGGAAGTGTTCTTTAAACTGAAAAATTACACTTGGACATGGGAATCTAACCCGGGACCTTTGGCTAAGTACGCCAATGTGCTCAACACTGAGCTATACAGTAACGTCCCCTGCCGAGGGTAATTCTTCACTCATATTTTAAGGCAGATTCTGTGATGGACGTGGAAAAATCATCAGCTACGTATTTGTGATCAATTAAGATCACGATCTATTAGATAACGCAGCCATCTTCGACTCAGGAGGGCTTTATGCTACCAATAGGACAATTGCAACTGTATGAAGCGCATATCCTGATGGATTAAATAGCAATTTAAAGATTATTGTATTTAGGTGCAGCTATAACTGTAATTATCAAATATAACATATTTGACATTTAATCCATAAAAATAGGAAGTGCTCAAAATGGCCACCTTCAACCTGAGTGCAATCCTACAGTCGTCGTGTCATAGAGTGCTGCAATCTTTAAAAAATACCAGGGGTTTGTCAGATTTATTGACAGCCTTCTTGACGAATCGTTTGAATACTGGTAATGGGTCAAGAGATATCAAGTATGGTGTACATACAGTTTAGTGGAATCATTTAGCTGTAACTAGGAAATAAGGTCAAATGGAACACAAGTTTATATTAACTTTTGTTCATAATTTTTGTGCCTCCTGTTCACTGGTGAAGTGGTTCACACATGTTATGGTACACTCTGTATAGTATATGACATGTGAATAAGTGTGGTATGATTGTGTTTTTTTTACTATATTTCTCTCTCCATTAATTCTGCTTTCTTCACTTATTTTATTTTATTATGCTCATTAATATACAATTCTCTGAAGATCCATGGTGTCAATATTTGTCTTCTTCTTATTATTATTATTACTATAATTGTTATGCCTATTACTATCATTATTTTTGTACACGTATTATGGATAAGTTTTTAACTTTAATATTAATATGTACATGTATTATTAAAAGGTTAAGTGTAGTAAAAGGTGGCCTTAACTTTGGCTAAATAAATACGATTAAATTTACAATTATTATAATTTATCATAGTTAAAAACTATTTAAAAAAAATACGCTTGTGTTGCACATCTTCAAGTATCCTTAAGCTGCTTTGCAAAGTGTCTTGATTTTGAGGTTAGATTGCTATCACACATATGTATGAAAGACACTCTTGTATACTCTCAAGCTTAAGCTGTATTTTTGTTGGGAAATTCATATATATGTCTAGATAATTATATATGTAAATAGGGTATATACATGCGTGTCTGGGCTACATCATTCTTAGCACAGTACTAATACTATACCGTTGCCCAGGGAACGCCCGAATGTACTAATCGTTCATCCTTTCCGTGGAGGCTCTTTCCATGTCCTAATAAGGCTAAGTGTTTGTGATAGTGACTATGAGGGTGTGAAACCAGGTAATGCACCCTTATTTACGTGTAGATACAAGGTGGGAAATTACTTCTTAAAAGCACCTCAGAATATTCAACTTGTATTCAAGCACTGGACTTTCCATCACCAGCAAATCAGACAATACGAGATCACCGCCTTTGTCTGCATTCCCACTAATGCATGTAATCCTTCCACAGTCCTTAACTAGGATACATCCCTTTTATTTTCTATAAGCTTGTATTGTTTATCCCTTTTTTTCAATGAATGATATTTCTCTAATGACCATGTCACTTCTTACACAACTTTCTCTAGTATTTGTTTAACTTTCATTGATGTTTTGGTCCAATTTATCTTCTCTAGTAGAGCGCGTGAGCACACAAAACACACAAACAAACACAACACCAACATTCTCATTTTATGCTTCTATGTCTACTCTTTTATATAATTCTGTATTTCGTATCGTGTTTCTTTCTTAGCTTCCCTTGCTCTAATCCCTCTTATTCTTCCTCAAGCCTTCTCTTTACTCTTCCCCGTTTTTCTCCTTTGAGCTACCACAAGATAAGCTCCAAGAGGAGAAGGAATACATTCTATTTTCTAAGAGAAGATGAAGACATATCGAGATGTATTTCAAACTAAACCAGAAGCTCGAGACAGGTCAAATGAATGTAGAGAAATGTTTTGTACGGTTACGAAAACATAAAATCAATTCTGGGGCACAGAAAAATATATTTGGTTAATAGAGAAAACTTTTTCTTGCTATTATTTTTTTAAACCAACAATAATTCTGAAATAGGCTCGATGGCGTATCACGAGTCAATTCTGCATTGGCAGCGCTCAATTATTGTAGCCTTTAAATCTTATAATTGTAAATGAAAAATCAATAAATTTATGTAAAATATAATTTCCTTTTATAATTATAATCCCAAATTAAGAAATATTCCCTTAGAAAATGTTTTGGTACCTCCTCGGCGAATAATTTTGATAAAAAAATATTATGGCAATCAATTCGGTAAAACTACTGGGAATCAATGCTGAAAAAAGTCGCTTCCCATTTTGAATATAAAGGTCATCTCTTATGGTCGACCTTGGTAGTTTTGGGGTAAATTTTTCACCTCAGGACCCAAGGTTGGTGGGTTCAAACCCAGCTAGTTTCGACTTAATTTTCTTGAGTGTTAGAAATCCGTAGCACAAATTCCTTCGGAAGAGAAGTAGAGCCGTCGGTCCCATGCAAAATGTGGCGCGTAGAGAACCCTGAAAGGTATTTGAAAATACTCTTTCCTGCAAAATTGGTCGCCCTTTCACTCTTGCTCATAGACATTTTAGTGTGTTGATATAATCAGTTGGTTGAGAAAGTATATGCTTCTATTATTATTCATATTATTTGAGGAACTTAAAGTGCACTTTCCAGACAGACTGATTATATCAGAACTCGAGTTATAAAATAGCTTGAATACAGAACCGACGCAACACTCAGCCTGCTCCCGTTAATTCATCACTGTGAAAGAGGAAACCCACATTTCATGTTTGGCCATGCTAGGAATCGAACCTGCGTGGACCCTTAGCTCAGTAGACAGACACGCTACCCACTGAGTCTAGGAGTCGAACTAAAGGTGACCGCCTCGAGAAACTACCAATCGTTGTTTATTATTATTATTATTATTATTATTATTATTATTATTATTATTATTATTATTATTATTATTATTATTATTATTATTATTATTATTATTATCATTATTATTATTATTATTATTATTATTATTATTAGTACCACGTCTTACTAACCGTTCGGGTTATACGTACTTACGCTAATGTTTAATGGTAGAGTGATTGTGAAATGAAATGGAGGACCTACAATTTAACGTGGGATCCGAACCACGGTGGAGGCCTGGCATTTCCACATTCACAAGTTGTAATATAATATAAGTTAAGACTTAGATATTGTCGTTTATAATTTACAAGGTATGAATTCAAATTAATTTAATTAATAGATTGAATATTGAGGATAAATATCGTTATGATTAATCCTTTACAAGTTGTTTATACTCAGCTCATATCTGTTTTTCTTTTAACACATTTTGATATCCAAAACATTTACCTTGACTACATTTATTATAGTTCGAGTCAAATTGCTCAAACTAACAAACATGACATAATACACAAATAATTGACAAACTAGTTTTTAATGAAAGTGAAAATAAAATATACTTAAACAACAAGTTAAAACATATCTATTCAAAAGTTGATGATTTTGCTTGAATTGTAAAATCATCAACTTTTGAATAGATATGTTTTAACTTGTTGTTTTAGTATTTTTATTTTCACTTTCATTAAAAACTAGTTTGTCAATTATTTGTGTATTATGTTATGTTTGTTAATTTGACCAATTTTGCCTATACTATAATAAATGTAGTCAAGGTAAATATTTTAAAAATAAAAGTGTGTTAGAGGAAAAACAGATATAAACAACTTGTAAAGGATTAATCATAACGGTATTTATTCTCAATATTCAATCTATTAATTAAATTAATTTGAATTCATACCTTGTAAATTATAAACGACAGTATCTAAATTATTATTATTATTATTTATTATTATTATTATCTATTCGTCTTACTACCCGTTCGGTTATATGCACTACGCTAATGTGCAATGGTAGGGTGATTGTGAGATGAAATGGAGGACCTACAGTTTAACGTGGATTCCGAACCACGGTGGAGGCCTGGCATTCCTCACATTCACAAGTTGTGATTAATACACGTCTTGTCAGAGGTGAAAGAAGGGTTTGGCAATCAGATAAATCTGTGCCAGGACCGAGGATTGAACCCCGGGCCCTCACCACAGAAGTCTGACACCTTACCCCTAGACCACCAGGTCACCCTTAGTATCTAAGTCTTAACTTATATTATAATCGTTGTCAAACCACATGGCTTTAAATACAATGCTCTATGTCCTTGTCTGTAACTACTTCTTTACTACCTTTCGCCCTTCACACACAACCACCCTGTGTCATGTTAATAAGAAAGAGCTCATCATAGGTGGCTGTGTGGTCTAACGCGCAACTCTCGCGATAGACTAGACTACTGAAGACGGGAAGATCGGTGTTCAATCCCGGGTGGGTGCACTGAGGGTGGTTTTACTGTATGGTCTGTATACGCCTAACATCATTATCTGAACTACATTACAGACCTAATTTGCTTGAAAATCCATTGTAATTGGTTGCTGTTGTGTGGTTATAAAAATTCAATATTCTAAGAAATTTTCACAAAATGAAGCTATATTATCGTAAATATAATAGAAGAATGGGATATATTGTACCGTAGATATAATGGAAAGGAAAGCAATTTTACTTAGCTGAATTATAATCCCATTTATAAAAGATTTGTATGGATGCTAACATGTCTGCGTGCAAACTTTCTGGAAAAATAAAAATAATAATAAAATAGCTTTTTTTATAGGCTACAGCAAGAAAAGACTCAAATATTGTTATGTCAGCGCATTAAACAAAGTATATATTCTAGGAAAAAAATTGTAAGAACTCTGTGAAAAGAAATAAAACCAATAAATGAAATATATTATAAAAAATAATGTAAAAATAAATTGCTTGGAAAATAAATAAGGCATCAATCTGAAATCAACCACATTCATCAGTGGAAGTTTTTTTTTTTTTTATCACCGCTTCTTATGACTGGTTCAGATTTTATATGTCTGAAGTGTTACTAAATTCTTTTTAGATCCAGCTAAAAGATTTAATTTAAAATGAATATATGAACTCATATGTCAAAATTATAATAAATACATTATTTTGTGTGTGTGTGTGTCTAATTGTATATATCGTCAATGAACCTACACTAATAGTCATGTGGACGATGCCATAAGTTTATTCTTGTCTGGCATAATAGGGAAGTAATGGTTTGAATCCTGACTGGATGGTGATGTTAATTTTCTAAATGATTTTCTACTTTCCCTCCATGCATATGCGGGAACATTTCATGCAAATCATATCTTCCCAATCCTTACTCAATTAATGTGAATATAATGGATAGCCCAGACATGGCGGTAAGCTGCGGTATAAAAATAAATTCCCTAACCACGATGGATATTCTAGCTTTAAACATGTTGCTATCACTAATTATATAATTTACTTGTGTATGTATTTTTCACATCCTCCAGAAGCCTCTTAAGTACTAATTTAGCTAATGGTTTTAAGAATTGGGAAAGTTGAATTTAGAGAAAGTGAAAACGAAATTGCGTGGGGGGAAAGTGGCAAACTATTTAGGGAAAACCACACGCAGTTAACCCGACCGAGATTCGAACCTCGATATTCCCATCCTCGGTAGTTTATATAAACACGAATCTAGCGCGTTAGCCAACCACGCCACCGAGGAGGGTGAACATACCTTGAATCCCAGAAGACCTAAGAAAACGAAATTTTTCAGGCAACTATCGCCTAGCCTAAATCTATACACACATTTAATTGGTGTCTATTCTAGGGGCATATTCCCAAAGATCACATATTAAGAAAAATTCGTATAAACGTGGGTTTGAAACAGGCATGGCTAATCTATGGCACGCGAACAAGATTTGGGGGCAGGCCAACATGAAAAAAGTAAACACTAAATAAAACTCTTACCAACGTGGTAGGCTATTAATGTTTGAAGTCAATAATATTTAGATTGCCTATATATTCACATGTCATGTCACAACGAACTTTCTAAAGTCAATAGTTAGAAGTCGTCTTTCGTTCTGTTGAAGACAACAAATGAATCGAAAATAAATATCGTAGCTAGAAAAAATACAACTGTTTTCAAACTATAATGGAAATATTATGTACTTTTTTGATTTCAAGATTTATATAAATTTATTGTATTATTTCTCCCCCCTAACCCCCCCCCCCCGAAGATGTTATTTTCAATGTTTTTACTTTAAGTTAGTGACATTAATATTGTCTATAACACTCACTTTTGCAATTAAATACATTTTAGTTTTTTTTAATTCAGTCATTATTAATATATTTACAATTTTATTTAAATTGTTAGTTACATTTCATAATATTCAAAAGGTTTTGATTTCTAAATAATTCCCATTCGGGTTATCAACGCTGCTGAGGTGAGTTAAAGTAGGGGGTTTATTCATTTAAATATATGGTACGACACAATCGCACAAACTTTCTCATCTCGTGTATAGGAGTTTCAAAGAAAATGTTAAAAAATAGGTTTTTAGTAAGCTAGCTTTAAATAATTTTTCCTCATAAAAACAAACATATTACCTTGTAATCACAATAAAAACTCTTTATTTATAAACTATAAACAAAATTATTCAAATATTTTTAACAAATTTCAAACTTTCAAAATAAATGACTCATAAACCACCCTAAAACTCTTAGTAATTTGTAAAAATAAAAACATATTCCTATATATCATGAAAAATTACAACCATATAACCATTTTAAACACAATATCTAAGGCCAATTTAAATTTTTAATAAGGATGAGCACATTATAATTTGAGAGGAAGCGAAACCACATTTGGCTGGTGGGAGAGTGGGAAATCACTTAGGTTAAAACACCCTCAACACACCCGATTGGATATCCAGTATAATATCCTACATGACATGTGGTAGTACACATATAGATACCGATTTTTAACTATGTACTTCCAAAAGTACTAGTTGTTTTTAAAGAAATTGATATTTAGAACTGATCAGCGCAAGTAACATCAACCTAGAGGGCTTTTTTAGAAATTTTATTTGCCAGTTTTATTTGCCAAAGATTATGTGGGTCTACACGTTTTATGTCAATTATTAATGTTCCTATCAACCTTGTTTGCGGGCATGGTCTAAGGCATCAGTCTCACAATAGATAAGACTGCCGATGATAGGGAGATCGGGACTAGAATCTCGGTTGGGTGTACTGAGCGGGTTTCTTTCCAAAATATTCCCCGTCCACTCTCCCTCTATGCAAATGCTAGTACATTTCTCTCTTTATTCAACCTTCCTCATTCCTAAATCATTAGCTTAATGGGTACACTTGCGTATAACTGAACAGCTAGTAAGACGCAGACGCAAAATAGCATGCTCTAATGCACCCTGAAGGGAGCACGAGAGCAAATTCCAACACGTACCGACCAATTGGTCACACCGTGTGGTTTTCGGATATTAAACTGACGGGTTGTCGCATTTCGCGAAGTTTCTGAAACAAGAAAAAAAAAACCATATTATTAATATTAGTTGTAAAAACAAAATTGTGGAGAACCGACTAAGGTATTTTTTAGAGTTACTTGAGGAGACACTACTCTATGGGGGGCTGGGTGAGAGCCTCCCAAACCACGTTTGTCACATCTCGCTTATCCGAGCAGGGCTTTGGGACGTCGGTGGAACCCTCCAGGGTCAATGACGTAGTTTCCAAGCCCCTGGATAAGAGGATTGGTGGCACCGGGAAGTCTGTCGTAGAAGGACTGCGCCAGCTTCCGTAAGTGGTCCTTGATGGTAGGCATATTCAGGTCTCGCTGCAGAGTCACATTCCGAACATACCAAGGTGCATTCAAAATGATCCTCAGACACACGCTCTGGATTGCCTGCATCCTCCTCATATACGTGTCCACCAGGTGTCCCCAAGTGGGACACGCATAGTCGAGGATAGGTCTGAGCAACTGCTTGTACAGTTTTATACCGTTCCTTGTAGACAGGGCGTTACGCTTGGTAAGCAGTGGGCCTAGGACTCCCAGCCTTTGCCTCGCCTTGTTTAGTCGCTCAGTACAGTGCAGTCGCCAGGTCAGCTTGGTGTCCAGCGTAAGTCCCAAGTACTTAGCACTGTCCGCCATCTGATCTGATCTCCGAACAGCCGGAGTGGGGCCGGCCTGTAGAACTTTCTTTTCCATGTAAAGAGCACTCCGGTGCTATTGTTACTGATCTATCCAGGTCCTTTACGTGCCCAGGTTGATTCATAGATCACTCAAACTATAACTTGTACCAATGTTAATTTCAAAATAGTGTTAGTAATAACATTTAATAATCATTAGCCTCGAAGTATTCTTAACAAGATGGGTTTTTATCCAACACACTTCGCGAGATTCCCACGATCGGGAACTTCAAATACGCCCGAGCAATTTGTGTATAAAGGATCTATAGTTAGGGTTGCCACTAATTTATTCATACAAAATCCTAGGCGTTTCCTTTGTTTTTACGGAAGGAATTACCTTTTTTACAGAAAATTTAATTAGTGGTATAGAGGAAACAAATTTTATTTTCCAAAAAAGTTATTATTAGGTACTTTATGTGTTAATAATTGATCGGTTGGTATAGCTTGCTTGCGGACTCACGCCTTTGAGTTTGTTTTATGTGTTGAGAATACATTCAAGTTCAAGTATAAAAGTAAATATCATAAAGTTATAGTATAATTAACTGTTTTTGGAACTACGTGTGTTCAAAATTAAATAAAGATTAAGTGTAAAATAATCTGTCAAAAGGTTATAAATTAGTTAACTATTTTTTGTAACCATATGTACTCAAAATACATTAAAGATTAAATATAAAATTATCTGTCTTAATAATATAAAGTAGTCAACATATTTCGAAGCTATGTGTGTTCAAAGTACATTCAAAATTAGTTAATGTTATTGGTATTAAGAATAGCATTATTTTGACTTGATCGGGTAATAAATAAATACAGTATTTAGGGAACCAAATGTTGTAGTTTAAAAGGAGGGATGAAAAATAAAATGTTTAACTAAGGTGCTTAGTTCTTCATTCAAACTTTTCTTCCATACTAAAGGCCTACTAATTAAATCTTGCATTTAAAAGTAGCACACTCACAAATCTTTCAGATATTTCTCTAGTTTTTTGTTGTTGTTGATAAATTTCCCTGTGTCTTCCCGGCTATCCAGGATCCGCAGGTGCATTGCCAACCTGTCATTGCATATGTTAAACATGAAACAAAGTGCCATGACGAATTTACGACGATATCTGACTTTAGGAAGGTTTAGTAGAGAGAAAGAAAGGGAAAAAGTAGAAGAGTACTGCAAGGCATTTTATTTGTCTTATCTATAATATAAAATGCCGTGATCTGAATATATTTTTCCCTGGAGGAAGTAAAAATTAATGTTAATTTTTTCTCCAGCTTTTAGAACTAACCGTTTGGGTTGCACCCATATATTATTATTATTATGTGGCAGGGAAAAGAAGGTAGGGTTTAAAGGAAATGTGCCTATATTTGCATGGAGGGAGAGTGGGAAGCAATTTAGGAAAAATCCCATTCAGTACATTGTGCTGGGATTCAAACCCCGAATTCCTTATACCGGCAAAAGAGATTAAATGAGCTTTACGTTTAGATCACGTGCCCACCGGCATGGTTGAAAAAAAATCCCTTTGTCTAGTAGTAGTACTACTATGAAACTTTTTTTTTTAAATCCAATAATTATTGATAATATGTTAAATTAAAATAATAATTCAACAAGGGTATATTTATTTCTACACCCCTAGATAGATTTTTTTTTTCAATAGTGAATCTAAACAGTTTTCCCACCACATCCATATAAATTCTACACTCTAAGAAAATATTCTATATTTTTAAAACTAATCTATTTTTACAATATTTACTACTCCATCCCTATAGCCGAGGGGTTAGGTAACTGTAAATAAATAAAAATACTGACTTCATCTCTACCTTAATTAAGGGGTTCCCAAACTTTTTGAGAAAGCACCTACCTTCACATGTGTTATTATCTATGTGACGCCCCTCAACCCAATATTTATAATAAAACTGCCCAAATTCAATTTAGTGGCATTAAAAAAAATTATTGTCATTTACATTACTAGCTTACATGCTTTTAAATGTATAATACAAAACTGGAACAAAATTACAGAACTGAATAAGAAGAAATTAGAGTAAACATATTTTTGTTGTACATTATCTCATTTGAAAAGTTTGTTCATAAGGGTGAAATATCTCAGCCTGTATTTTATGATTTCAGTTTTACTTTTTCACTAAGACTTTTATTATTATTATTATTATTATTATTATTATTATTATTATATTATTATTATATAGCACCGCGTCTTACTACCCGTTCGGGTTATACACACTTACGCTAATGTGTAATGGTAGGGTGATTGTGAGATGAAATGGAGGACCTACAGTTTAACGTGGAATCCGAACCACGGTGGAGGCCTGGCATTCCTCACAATCACAAGTTGTGATTAATACACATCTTGTCAGAGGTGAAGGAAGGGTTTGGTAATCAGATAAATCTGTGCCGGGACCGAGGATTGAACCCCGGTCACCAGCTCAGAAGTCCGACACCTTACCCCTAGACCACCAGGTCACCCTAAGACTTATAAATTATACATTATAGGTTTTAGTTTTTCCTTATAGCCGCGACACCCCGGACCAAGACCGGACGCCCCAGGGCGTGTCGACGTACAGTTTGAGAACCCCTGCCTTAATCCAATTAAAAATCTACCTCTCCAACGACCCATTCATTCATTCAAAATCCTCAAATAGGCTCATTTCATGTTGATCACATTCAAGGTTATGCGATGATTGCCTGTAACTCACAAAGGCAAATCAGCATAATACTCCCAGTTGGCGAGACAATGCCGTGCTGCAGGTGCGGAATAAGGCAACAGCGTAAAGGGTGGGAGAGGGGGGGAGAAGGGTGGGGTAACACGTTTTGATGTACCTAGTTGGATACACTAAGCCGCTGGAAATACTGTACTATTTTCCCCAGGGTTTATTCTACTACAAGTTATTTTGAAGTCCTTAGGTAACGGGTGTTATGTGTAGTTTTATATGTGCTTTCGTAATTAGTTAGCCAAGTCATGTTGGTAAGAAATATTTTGTTGAAATTGTAAAGGCTACGTTGATTCATTCATTAAATAACATTTATTTAATTTTTCTTTTCCTTTTTGTCAGCAATAAGCTTGTGTGGTCATAGAATAACTTTAGTAATGGAACACACTAATCTCTAGGTAGTATTTTTTCTTATATTAAGCAACAAATTTCAGTATCATACATTAAATTTAAGTCCACTCTTTTGTCAAAGTTTAGAAACTATTTACAAAATGTCGCCAACAGAGAAATAACAAACAAATTTTTCTAATATACTTTAGCGAGAGCTTAAAATTCATATAAAACTGGTTTTAGTCCTAATAAATTCCAAACAATTCAATTTCTCAATGATTTAAATTTTTATGGGTGTACTAGTGTTGTTTTGCCTGGATGTTCTTAATTACTACCTCCACGTAAGGGATGATAAATTTATTACCATTTATACCTTCCTCTTCCTTATACGATTAGTGTAAAAATACTTTTAGACCGGAAAGTTAGTAATATACGGTGTTTGGCATATGGCTATAACTATAATACTGTTTTATTTTTGTATTTATTTTCAAACACTTGAAATATACGCGAATCTGAATAAGAGAAAGTGATTGAAGACAATTAATCAATCATTCCAAACTTATTCACTAAATAAAATTGAACTAAAATGACGTGATTAAACATAACGATCCAACTAATTAAAACAATTTTTATACAGTTAACTATACAGGTCTGTCCAGATCTCCAGATAAAAGCAAATACAGGTTGTAGGGTGTGATAGGACAAGTATTTTTATGTAACAAACTGGATGTTGAAGACACCTAATGGTGGTGCTACGCGACGTCAAAGTTAACGCTGCATACACCTGGAGGGTAGTCAACACATGCACCACGTTGCGCAAATCAACACAAGAAACTATACCAAGAATCAACCGTTCCTTATTGGTACCTACTGTCAGACAATTAATTGCCTGTTATTAGTGATAGTCTACGCACCAACACTCCACTTGTTATGTGCTTAATGGTTTTCCACTATCCCTCCTATCAAATATGGGTACACTACCCCTTCAGTTTAGTCTTCCTCATTGCTAACACATTAGCGTAGTTAATATATATGTAGCTCTAACGGGAAGTAAGGTGTGGTGATATAAAAAAACCAAAAACTTAACGAACTTAGTAATCGATAAGCACTTTAGTTTCAAAAGAATGGTCAATCACTAGTTGTATAAATTCCTTGAGTGAATTCATCCTCTGCATTAAAAGTCACACATCTAGTAGTTAAAGCAGCGTGTTGGAAGCAGTTCTCTTACATGCAGTGTCGGCAAAAGGTATACAGAAAAGTATCCTGTCAGTCTTTGATCGCTACATCCGTAGTAAAACGCTTAATACCACCCGTAAGTTGGAGTGAAATGGCTGTTTGCACTCAACCTTTCGTTTACTTCCCATGCCATAGTCACAGTTGCTCTATGTGCTACCAAAATAAGAACTCTGGTAGAGAAAAAAAATTAAAATCTTAAGTTCAAACATCAATCATTATAGGATGGTTTAAAAACCGTTAAATTGCTAAACTGACCTTTTTCCTAGGATATTTTAGCTTTTGGTTTCACTAAAACCGAAGTTTATGGTATAACCCGAATTGGTGGAAGGACGTGGTGCTTAAAAACAAAAGCAAGTTAGTGGTTCATAATAAACGAGTTTTTTTAAACATAAACGCTCTATTTAAAATATTTATGTGCATTAGAACAATTAATAATTTAGGTTGATTGCAGCCGGATGTTCACTTCAACCAAGTCCATTAAGTCCAGAAATGTATAATAATAAAATACAATAACATAAAAGTGTAGCACATATTTAGATTTCTTTGAATAGGCAGGCCTTTTCCAAGCTTCAGCTTGATATTTATTTTGGTTTTGGAGATACCCGTGGCAATTTTCACGCATTATTAAGAGTAAGGCTAGAAATACATATAGATATTTTTAAAAAAATGCATGTTTCATAGTCCCAAGTTTCACTGAGTAAATATGCTTGTATTTTCCCGTTCTTTGTTTTCTGGTTTTAGAGTTAACCACATATCTCATCATTTGATTCAAGGGGGGATGGAACAACACGCGATTAAAGATAAGGTTTTTTTAAAAATTTTTTAGCATAACTTGTTTTGCCAAAATAAATAAAATAATGCTCCAATAGACACATAGAGTTTAATTTCATACACATGTTGATATCAACAGATGTTTAATATTTGTCGTGAGCATAGGGACATTGGCTTTTAAGCTTTATATAAACGAAGATATTAAAATGTGCATTAAATTTCAGTACAATGACTCATTTTCAAGAACTGTTGGTCTCATCTTGTGACTGATGTAGTGGTCAAACGGTTGAAGGTGTCAGACTCACCAAATTAATATATTATTATAAATAAAGGCTAAATTTCACTTTTCTAGGTTTTATATGGTCAGCGTGCCAATAATCAAATTTCTGGTTTGGAAAGTAACTCACACCATCAGCAGCCCAAGCGTTAGGGTCTTACTGGTTTGGTTGATAAAGACATTTTATCTGTAATATTTGAATATGTAGAGAACGACAGTTGATTTGTCTCCTTTTCCTGAGGGGAAGGGGGGTCAACAACCTGATGAAACTGAGTCAGTGGCCTAACCATCAGGAAGGGTAAACAAAAAAGCTTCGAGTACCTTCTTCACAGTTTGAATTTATCAAGTTCCCATTGGTGCAATTTCCAACAAGGTGAAGAAGGGTAGGAAGGTAATGACCAGTAAATTGCAGTCCAACCAAGGTATTAAGTAGGGTTGGACCAAGAAAACCTAGGTCTCTTGTTAAAAAATCCGGTAGGACTCGGGCGATCCTTGTGACGCTCGGGGGCAATAATTGTGGGAGGACTTCATCTATAATACAGTACCGATACTATTTATTAAACATTCAAGTTGTACTCAAATTATGGTTGCTTAATAAAATGTATTGTGTTAAATATAACATTCCTAATTCATGATATCAACAGTGTAAGGCATAATTTACGATGTATTTAATATCAATTAACTCACAACGCAATTAAAGTGTAATCCTTTAGTAACTACCCTCTACTTTAAATATTTTAACAGCTGAAAATAAGTTCTAAAAAAGGATAATAACAAGGTAAAATTAAAAAAAAAACTCCTAGCGTGCACATCTTCAGGCATCCTTTAGTTCCTCACATAGTTTATTGGTCTTGAAGTGATATTGTTATCACACAATTAATGTACAGTATACATGATTATTTGATTATTTCCTTGTCTTCTCTGTTGTTCAGGGTAACTTGTATCGGGATAATTCATCTATTGGCTAAATATTTAGTATGTAAGTGTAATATCAAATTAAATAAGTCTTTTTAACGTTACCTATGTGTAAGCTTTATTATGTTAAATAAACACAATTTGCTTACTAATATGAATACAAAATAACTAACTAAAAATATAATTTACCTTTGTATTTTAGAGTAAAATATACTCTGTAATAATCACTCCTTGGATTTGAGTTGATTTGGCGATCAAGTAGGAGAGAAAAAAGAATTAATTCTACATTCAAAAGTAGGATAAGACATTGATCACATAATTTAAGACAAAATATTTGAAAAACATCGATTTTATTGAATCTTAAAAGAAAATTTCCTATGTGATAACCGGATATTTAAGCTATCCATGCGAGATTTCAGTGGAATAAATATATTAGTTTTAAGTTAAAGAGGAACATACAGAGAGAGACCAATACATATTTATATAAAATTATTAATTTTTTAATATATTTTATATATAGTGTTTTATAGAAAGTTTGCGAGAGAAATATATTGTGTGAGAAAGTGTGTGTGAAAAATATTATGAGAGTGTGTGAGTGATAAAGTGTGTGAGAGAGAGTTTGAGAGAATGTGTCACAGAAAGTGTGTGTGTGAAAGAAAGAAAGTTTGTGAAAGAGAGAGTGTGTGGGAAAGAGAGAGAATGTGTGAAAGAGAGAGAATGTGTGAAAGAGAGAGTGTGTGGGAAAGAGTGAAAGAGAGATTTTTTCAGGGAGAGTGTGAGAAAGAAATTCTGAAAGAGTATTTTATTCACACGTATAAAACCAGTTATGAAACATGGTTTCCATGGTGATGTAAGAAAGTTATTAAAAGTTAAATATTCGATGGAAAAAAATTCTTATTTTGTTTGAAAACTTATTTTTCCTGACATCCTGCATCCCTAAGCTTTAAAATGAAAGATCGTTTGGCAAAATCTGTTCACTCACTTATTCGTAATTTATATTATCGGAATGGGGCCTATCAATATATATACATAAAATTTAATTTATATAGACATACTTACATAAGTGCATAATTATTATGTCCATCTGAAGCGTTATTATGAATTATAGAAGGACGCATTCGAATGGCTACTGATTTAAAATACAATTGCATCAGTTTAGAGGAAGGATGAAAATACAACAGTGAGAAACTCTTGGAAATCCACCCCCAATTCATCCAAAAGGAATCCAAGGTGAATCCTGACATCCATGCCCAAAATCAGAACTGTAAAATAATACACCAAATTTAACTTGCTGGCTAAATAGCTCGTTTATTACTTTTTTGCACACCGCACCTAGTTACTCCTCTGGGATTTCTGCAAATAATTAACCAAATAGGGTAGGTGTATGAAAGGTAAATATCAAGAAGAAACGTAGCCACATATTTGTGTATTTTTTCTAAGTGATATTTTCAAAGACATAGATAGGTGCCTATTTTTGCCAATCACACCATTAAGTTTATAGAGGATGTCAAATTGAACATATATATTATTAGCAAAACAAAATTGTTCCCACAATTAATCTGCGCATTTTGGTTCACGACACAAGGATTGATAGATGTTTCTTTTAAGTTTGAATAATATCGTACTTTTTCAAGTTTTCATGACGAAAACAAATTATCTTTTCAGCTTTTTATAACGAACTCAACCCGCCTCGGTGGCGTAGTTGGTTTAAACGCGCTAGTCGTGTTGAGCTCGACCGCCGAGGACGGGGAGATCGAGGTTCGAATCTCGGTCGGGTGAACTGGGGGTGGTTTTTCCTAAATGGTTTTCCACTCTCCCTCCACGCAAATGCGGGTTCACTTCCTCTAAATTCAACCTCCCAATTCCTAATCCAATAGCGTAATTAGTACTTAAGCGTATAACCCGAATGGGTAGTAAGACGCGGTGCTAAATATTATTATTATTATTATTATTATTATTATTATTATTATTATTATTAATAACGAACTCCCTTTGATTTATAGATTTTCCGGAAGCAATTACATTTTATTAGATAATTTAAAAAGTGGTATAGAAGAATTTAATTAATCTTAATAATATTTACTAGTGTGACGTATTGCCATTATTGTTTGGAGCAGGATGATTTACCTCGAGTGGGAAATGTATATAGTTGTTACACAACCTTGTGTTTCTGGTTAAAAAAAAAAGTCACGGGATGAAGGTCAGATAATGGTTTGAATAATTGTGCTTAGTTTTGCAGTGCAAATTTTCTTCCATTAAAAGGGAAGTCTATTTAAAGTTTGCAGTTAAATGCCCCAAATTTGTAGATATTCCTATAGTTTTTTCAATTCCCTGTTTTTACTAGGCTCTCCTGATTTTAAAAGTTTGTGAGAATCCTGATTTAATCAGTAATTTATGTAAAAAAAAATTGTTTCCTACTAAATTAATGAAAAAATTAATAAATACCAACTTGCTAATACAATTTGAGAAATAACCTCAATTGTGGACGAATCTAATTATAAACAATGGGTTATGCACTACTAATCTTTATTTATAAAATTATTATAATAGTATTATTGTTACAATGTTTTATTATATCATCAATAACTTTTACCAGACTTTTACAAAATCTCCCTGCTTTTCATGTGCGTATCAACTAACTATGAACACAAGTCAGCTTTATTTATTTTAAACCTGAAAGTTAATAAGTATCAAGTAAACATCTCAAATTCGGTGACAACATGGCCTTACAGTACAGTTCTATTTGATACCCATCCAACTCAAATTGTGATTTTTTTTTTTTAAATGAAAATTAAGGAAACCTTTGTGATGGCTCTAACAAATTATATAAAAAATTACATTTTATATGCTATCATAAATTTAATATCTTTTGATATAAGAATATGTTATTGTAAAATGTAGCGTAAAGATTTTAAAATTAGTGATAATTTGCACCGATGGTTCCACAAATATGATTGTGAAAAATGACTGAATTGTGCCACTTCTTGAAGAAACCAGGATTTATAAAAACAGTTTTAGTTTAAAGATGAATTGTAGTTAAAATATAATAACTAAACACCACTTATACATAGCAAATCAATCACAAATAATTATAAACAAATATTTTAAGGAATTTAATGCTAAAAAAAGTTCAATATTTTTATTGGCTATATGATGGTTTTCTTTCTAAAACACTGATATGTGTATATGTATATATATATTACATACATATATATACATACATATAATATATATATATATATATATATATATATATATATAATATATAGAGAGAGAGAGAGAGAGGGCCCTACTTAATACACTTTGTTGGGAATAAGTAACCTATTTTTAAGATAAATCGGTAACTTTTTATTAATTACCCTAAAAGGACATAAGTTCGTGGTCTGAAATAGGTAAGGTATACCTTGGTGTTCTTACAAATTGACGTTTTGAGCACTTTAAAAAAAATACAAACATATATTTTTGCTGTTAACATTAATAACATTTTACAATGATGATGGTGTTACTTTAAAGATATTGATTAGTATCTATAAACATTGATATCTTCATATCACATAACTTGATATACAAATACGGGAAAGTAGATCTAATAGCTTTTTCTAGCTGTCAGATACGTCCATTCGTAAGAAAATTGGGGTGTACATGTACTTTACGTACTACAGCTTATGTACAAATTGTGGAGTCCTGGTCTTATACAATCTCAGTCAACCTTCCAATCGCAAAAGATGAGATATAATATTGGTTTGGTTCCATTTATATTTGAAATATTATTTCTAAATCTATTGATCTCAGTGACAAAAATACGGGTTTAACTTAAGGAAACCTTGCAATTGTAGTTTGATGAAATTCAACCAACTAATCAACAAAGAATTGTAGAGAATGTCTTAAACTATAATTTAGGATAAACTGAACTTAAAATTACTATAATTTAACTTGATATTTTACTAAAAATAATTTGGTGCAAAATACTAATATGCCACAATTTAATCTTAATTTTCTGTATTCCCGTGCTGCTAATGATGATATTAAAGATTATGTACGAAGGTAAAAGAATGATTACTTGAATAAATCAGTACGATCGACCAAGAAGTATAAAGCAGATGTAAACAGACCATCATCTTCCAAGAGACAACACCCTCCCTGTTTATGTACTGATACATAAAGCTTTATTATTCCGGAGATTTTCACCTCGACGAGCAGATAGGTCGTAAATCAACGACGTCGTCAGTCGTAGTGGAAAGAGGGAGTTTTAGTAAGACGTCAAGCTAAAGTTGGCCCTTGTTTTACATGGATAGAGAAGATGATCCTTCAGTGAGACTTGAACTTTTTTAAACTGGTAGCACTTGCAGATAAGTCTTTTGGGTCAAAAACATGTCCATGTATAATAATTTATGTCAGTGGAAACTATAAGGGGTGTTAAGCCTGGGGGGTGGAACGTCAATCATAAATCTGTCACTTTGAAGTCAAGACCCTACATTCTGTTCCTGTTCCAATATATTTTTTTTTAATTTCGGGTATTTAAAATTTTATTTCTGAACCTACGATTGTATCAAAGAATGAGTTTATCCTCATAAACTGTTTCCAGTCTGTGGCCAGGTCAGTTTAGTATAATGCCTCCATCTGTCTCTGTCCATTCATCACTATCCCTCCTTTAATTTATTCCATTCTTCTCCTCTCACTTGAGCACTTTCTGTTATCTGCTCCTCCCATCTCTTTCTTGGCCTCCCCTGCGGTCTTTTTCCCACATACTACTTCATTTCAAACATTTCCTTCGGCATCCACTTTGTTCCATCCTAATTACATTCCCATCCATCTCAGTCCTGCTTTCTCTACTATCTCATGTACTCCCTGTACCCAAACTCTTTCCCGAATAACTTCATTCCTAATTTGTTTCTCTTCGTGACAGCTAACATGTTCCTCACAAACTTAATTCTCATGGCCTCCACTTTCCTAGTTCTCTTTACATTCATTGTTCATGTTTTTGCTGCATATGTGACAGTTGTTACAAAGTACGCCCTTTTCGACACTTCCTTATACTTCAAGGGGTCTTCTCTTCTCCATAGCAGGTCTCTTACGCATGTTACGAGTAAATTATAGAACAAACATAAAATTAAATCTCCTAGCCGATAAAGAAAAGTTCAGTTTCCCCAATGACAAGTAGAGCTCTTAGTTCTGTTAACTGCCGCGCTACCGACCTAGCTTAGGTATCGGAGGGGACATTCCCATGACTTTCAAGCTTTGTATTTACAAAGTTTGCCACAATATGAGCTAGTGCTTTAATCGCTAAATATCGTAATATCAAGTGAGTGAAAAGTCAGTTAATAATTGTTTTAGTTAGACAAACACCATTATAAATCGTAAGAGTAGCTTGGATAGATACATATTATAATTGCCATGAGAATGGTGCTGCTATCATAATATTCCGAATACCCGTTGGGTTGGACATCGTAGTCGTATTCGTTTAGTTACTAACTAAGCAAGTTACAATAATTAAAGCAAGTATTTGTGGTCACGTGGGATTAACGTCACGCTCGTTCAGTTTTGTGTGTCAGTGAGGAGAAGGTCAGGATTCTAAATTTTGGCTAGGTGTAACTGGTGGTGATTCTTCCTAAATAGTTCCAACTTTTCCCTTCAGGAAAATAAGGTCACATTTTTTCTAAAGTCAATAACTGTGGTTAAATTTGGATAACTGTAATGGGTGCGGTTTAAAAAAAATAAAAAATACTAGGATTTTAACCCCTGTAGACTATCAAGATAATTATCATGATGGTTTCAGAGACAAAAATTGGGCTCAAACCCTGATAAAGGTTTGGATCACTCTCCATAGATATAATTTATTTATAATAATTATTTCAACATTTAAATATAACTCGATGTGTGTAATGTCACCCCAACACTCACAGTGTACAAAGCTAATTTATGTAGAGAGATGATTAAGATATATGTATACCATTACCAAGGAGCTTTAACTGCTTTTACAATCATTAGCAAATAATATTATTGGGCCAAGTTGTTAAATTTTTACTAATTTAATTAGTGTTTGTAAGCTATTCATTATGTTTTCTGTTCGCCACCTAAAACAATAAAATGAAAGCATTTAGATATAGAAGACAGTTGAATATCATGGGCAAGTCTGTGCCAAGAGACATCTAAGATCTCATCTTAAATATCGCTCTTTCTTTATTTATTTTTCTTTCTATCTATTTATATATATTTAATTATATATTTATATACGTATATATGCAATACATTTATATGTATAATATATGTGTATGTATTTATATATATATAAATGTATATAGCTATAATTCATATCCTATACAAATATATAACTATATCTGTGCATGTAAATAATTACTTAAGAATTTAGACATATTTTAAATAACGATCATAAAAATTCCATGCGCCTCGTGAGAAAGTTAAGTATAAGAATTTAAAATTATCAGGTAAAGTTGATAATATTTATCTAACTATCTTGGTAATTAGTTTTTTTAATAAATTCTGCTAGATACTTGTGATTTATATCCAATTAAACTTGTTAGTGGCCTTTTCCTACTAACAAGAGCATTATAAAAACATATTTATCTAAACTTTGATCAACAAACCAAAGTTGAAACTAAACATTTGAAAAAGCACTTAGCCAGGGTCCCACCATCTGTTCTTTCAGCCACTGTGACTTCTTTATGTACGCCTTTTCTTTTTCTAAGCTTTCCTTGCTCCTCTTGTTGGCAAATAGTTTCTTTTTATCTCTCTCCCTTTTCACACGTTGTGATCTGATTGCGGAAGCCGTGTTCTCGCCCAAGATTTGTTTATCAGGACTCCCATGAAATAAACTAAACCCTAACCTTGGATTAGAGAGAAAAGGAGAACCCCAATCCATGTGGGCGTACTTCTTTCGAGCTCCTCAAGCGGAACTGGTCCGAACTAGGCCCTAGTGTCAGAATGAACTTTAACTTTCATGACACTTCACATTTTAATCAATAGTGGAATAATTCTAGTAGCGAGAAACTTTTATAAAATAACAACATTACATTTCTTACTGTTAATACTGATAATATTCTACCATTTTATTAGTATTACAGGTACCTACCTCGGTGGAAGAATAGTTATTCTCGTAATAGACTAGACAGCTGATTACAATACAGGTAGATTGGAGTTCAATCTCGATCGGGTGCACTGAGGGTGTTTTTTTTTCCTAAGTGGTTTTCCACTCATCCTCCACGCAAGTTCGGGTATACTTTCTCTAAATTAAATCTTACTTACCCCTAACACATTAGTGTAATTAGTATATATGTAAATATCCCGATAGGATACTTAGATGTGGAGCTGAGAAAAAATTACTGTAGTTATTAATATAATTTTTGAAAAATGAGAGCTGTTCATCCCATGGCTTGACGTATGAGCATCACAGTTTTTACTGTCAATAGTGACAATATATTTACTACATTATTATTAATATTGTTATTGATATTATCTTTAAAAAGTGACAGTTACCCATCACAATCAAACAACTTAAAATATGAACACGTTAAATTAGATCCAATAACTTTTCTGTCAGATAAGGTTCTTCCTATGAAATTTCGTGTGTACAAGCTCATGATGATCACTTAGCTTTAGTGATCGGACCAATGAACACTTCTTTTTCAACTGAAGATTTCCCTTGGGGTGGATCAAACGACGGATACGAGGCGAAAATGAGAGAGGAAGTAGACAGTGTGGTGTTTCATTGTCGAACAGAGAAGAAAACGGATCCGTTGACAAAAGGAATTCCTTCCACTTCATTTGGTTCAGGGGAACTATATAAGGGAACGCCTCGGTCGCTCTTTTGGCTCTAAGAGTAACACGGGACGGTTAGGGGAGATGGTTGAGCAGAAAAAAAAAAAAGGAGGAGGGTCTTTGGCACGAGAACTAAACTCTTGTTACTCCCAGAGATGAATTACTTTGGAAATAGGTCTGTAAAGTAATTAGTAACTGACCTGCCACTGAAAGTGAAAGGCGGATCCCCGCTCCCCTACCCCCCGGCAGTGTATTCAATCTCCAAGCGGGGACGGTCTATTATTATTATTATTATTATTAGCACCGCGTCTTACTACCCGTTCGGGTTATACGCACTTACGCTAATGTGCAATGGTAGGGTGATTGTGAGATGAAATGGAGGACCTACAGTTTAACGTGGAATCCGAACCACGGTGGAGGCCTGGCATTCCTCACATTCACAAGTTGTGATTAATACACGTCTTGTCAGAGGTGAAGGAAGGGTTTGGCAATCAGATAAATCTGTGCCGGGACCGAGGATTGAACCCCGGACCCTCAGCACAGAAGTCTGACACCTTACCCCTAGACCACCAGGTCACCTATGGTCTATTAAATCGTGGGGCCTTTAATCTTCGAACACGTTACATGAATATATCTTTCTAACTATTATTATTATTTAGCACCGCGTCTTACTACCTGTTCGGGTTATACGCTTAAGTACTAATTACACTAATGGATTAGGAATTGCGAAGGTTGAATTTAGAGGAAGTGAACCCGCATTTGCGTGAAGGGAGAGTGGAAAACAATTTAGGAAAAACCACCCCCAGTTCACCCGACCGAGAATCGAACCTCGATATCCCCGTCCTCGGTGGTCTGGCTCAACACGAGTGGCGCGTTAGCCAACTACGCCACCAAGGCGGGTATCTTTCTAACTAATTGAGCCCCAATCCACTGGGACCGTGCCTACTTTCACTTGATGGGACTATCCAGTATTTTTATTATTATTACTTATATTACTAAGTACTCCTCGTCTTACTACCCAAACATTCTAGCCACGTCATACTGTCGCATTAAGATGAACCGAAAAAACAGAAATTTATTATCATTTCATTTTAAAATACATTAAAACAGTTTTATTCTAATGTATAGAAAAATAATAAAACATTTAATCAATTCGAAGAACATATTCTGCATTCGACCAGGTATTCAAATAGTGTGCATACTTAACATCATGTCTTGCTTGCTCTTGTAATATTAATGTATTCAATGACACAGGGACATGGGTTTTCCTAGTAATTATCTTGGTACTTGTTTATGCAGTTTGAAACACGATGCCTAAATATGTAGTAAATCACACATCGCATGATTTTGGTTGGGTCACTCTCGTCTCCACTATGTCTTTATCTTTGCAGCAGCATTAAGATTAGGAACAATGTTGAGAAAGTAGCTAACTCCTTTGCAGCTAACATCGTGTTCAGACAAGGAGTGAGATGAAAATATGCTTTTATGGTTTTAATTTTTTTAATATTCGTTCTCCTCTTATTTCTATGACTACATGAACAAATTAACTAAACATTCAGAAAGTGATCTTTGCTCTGTGATTTCGTTTAAAAAATGAGTTTGACGAGACTAAATATGAATAAAATTAACGTATAATGTCACATTTTTGGTGGTCCTAAAGAATTTTGTAAACTCCTTTAACAAACAATGTAAGATGTTTTAAGATGCTATTTGTGTACACGGTAAGACTTAAAATTTAAAATATCTGGATAAGAGCCTACTTTTTGTAATATATCTTGATTTTTATTACAAAACATTGAATAAATTTGAGAAATTGCTTCCTTTCTTACTGTGTCATACAATCGCATACTGAAACTGCTTCGCACATCCCATTAAAAGTATCCAGGCCTTGTAATATATCATAAAACCAAACTAAATACTAACTACTACTATAAAGTTGATACTTTAAGTAATATATCAACCAAAGGTTTTGACATCGCTGCCTGTAAATGTGTCTACTTTTCTAAATGTCTTTGTGACAAAATATGAAAGTACCTTTTAGAGAGCAATCTTTTCTTTGCGATCAAAGATCATTCAAAAAATTTGCTTTGGAAAAAGTAACTGTATTGAAATAAATAAGCTAATTGGAAAATAAGAAAGAAAATCCTAATAGGCTAAGAAATTGGTGAAATAATACTAAATTATCTACAGAGAAGGGATGGCTGACACGTCTATCGTGGCATCATTTTTGGTTGATCCTTAACATTTCTTGAGTGAGATGTTGTGTCACTTGACTGAATAAGAGCAGAGTGATGAGTGGGTGGTAATAGACTGTCTCCCACGACTGCACCACGCTTCCCGCCCGCCAATTCTTTTATCTTAGCACCGCATCTTACTACCTAATCGGGCAATCCGCTTATGTACTGATCACGATATATGTGGTGAAGGATGAGTAAGGTTGGATTTAGGTAATGTGTACCCGCAACCGCGTGGATAGGGAATGGATTCCAAGCCTAACTGGATCACTCCCCAAAACTGTTTGCATTGCCGTGAGAGACTAAACATTCGTAAGCAGTTGTTTTTGTTATTTGAACTTTTTTGTTAATTTCGTTGTTTTTTGTGAAGTTTCATGAAAATGAATAATTAAAAAAAGACCTAGAACTTATCTTTTTACATCAAGAATAGGAACTGGAATTCTTTTTCACTGTGGTTAAATTAAAATATTGATGCTTGATTTGCAAAGTTTCCATCTCGATACTAAATAAGAGGAATCTGGAGTGAAACTTCAACGTACTGCCTAGTCCTATTTTCCACCCATCAGGGAAATAAGAAAGAAAAATTTACAGGAAATGAAATCTCTACTAAATGTGCAGATAAATTATGTTCTCAGACCAAATTATCAATGAAAAGCTACAAACATTCATCCTTTCAAGTGAATCATAACATAGCAACAATATGTAGAACGTTTTCGGATGGGGAATTTATCAAGGATATTTTCATCGAAATAGCAGATTCTCTATTTTAAAGTGTCAAGAATAAGTTGAAGAACAGGAGTAGATGGACAGGATTAAGTTGCCTTTATTTTAGCTCGTTTCAATAATAATAATAATAATAATAATAATAATAATATTTAGCACTGCGTCTTACTACCGTTCGGGTTATACGCTTAAGTACTAATTACACTAATGGATTAGGAAATGGGAGGGTTGAATTTAGAGGAAGTGAACCGCATTTGCGTGGAGGGAGAGTAGAAAACCATTTAGGAAAAACCACCCCCAGTTCACCCGACCGAGATTCGAACCTCGATCTCCCCGTCCTCGGCGGTCGAGCTCAACACGACTAGCGTGTTAGCCAACTACGCACCGAGCGGGTCGTTTCGTTTCGTTTTAATAACCACCACGGAGCAGCGGTGAGGAGGGGTAGTTTCAACGGATTCATTGCCTTGGAGGCATAAATATGGAGATTTTACAAACGTCTTAAGCTATCATTGCATCATTTATCAGCAAGTTTTAGATAGCAATAGGCTTAATATAAATTGTGTTATGGTCATTGGTTTTAAAATAGTCAATTCAATCGGATATGATTTTTTTTTAAAGGCGACTTTATAAAATGTAATTGGACGATCAGAAACCAAATTTTATTTTGCACATGGATATCAGGTCGCTAAGCCAAAGTATTTTTCTAAACATCACTCAAATTTAGTAGACCAACCACTGAATATTGTCTGAGATGGGCTTTTTTCACTTATACACCAAACATTTTAGACTTGGCGGAAGAGATGAAGCACAAAAGTTAATTATCTAACATAAACGTTATTTCCGAACTTTAAAATTTGTTTTGAGCTCCATCCAAGAAATTCAATATAGCCTATAGAATTATTCAAATTTTATAAACCATAAAATCAATTGATTCTATCTATATCAACGACATAGGTATGAATGTGAATTGAAATGTTTGGAGCTAGAAGCGTGAAATTGGAAGTATATCGTTAGAGTCGAGAGGAAAAATGTAGATTTATTTTTAATCAAGTTGGAAGCCCTGTTTTACATCAAAATTGAAATCATCTTAGCAAAAACGAAGCTAAGTGTCTGACACAACCTTCCCCTTCCAAACCTAGTGAACGATGTATTTATTGAGCTTCTCTGTGGGATGGATAGGTTTATCAGATACGTAGATCAGAAGCTATTGCTTCATCTGCTATACAACTGATTTCCAACAGTTTGAAGGATCTTAGTGAATACTGAGAGAAAAAATAAGGGTATTGAAACTATGGCCACAACACAAAACTACCATTTACTTGCCTCGTACAAGATTAATTTTAAATGAAGGAAAAAATATCAAAAATATCAAAAAAAATATTTTTCATTCTATTTTAAAGCCACACAGATTGTTTTTAAACTAGGAACATTGATAGGACGTTATTTAATTCTCTAACCTATTTTTAAAATACTATATTTATCATTAAAAAAAAGCTAAGTTGACAACAGTGCTGCTAAGGCATATTTAGAGTTCTTCCTTCATTTCGCCTTCATTACAAGTTTGTAGTTTAGGCCGTCTACCACGAGATCTGACATGTCTGCAACTGTCACTAAACTAACAAGTCAAGAATACGTCAATTAGTTCTATAAAGAGCTGTACCTATAAGTTTACATTAGTGCGCCAAACTTCGAGTTTGATTAGAAGAACTACCTACTTCATGATAGAGAAATTTTTTTAGAGCTAATATTGAAAAAAATACAAAAAAAAAATATATTTGGACCAAAATGCTTGATATACTCCAAATTTGTGAAACAAATTAATAGCTTAACGATAAATTTCATTTATTTGTGATTGAATCATCAAAGAAATTGTCAAAAGTATAGATGTAGAAAAAAGTCTAAACAATATTTTTAAATACAAATTCACCCAAAGAATACTATAAATTGGAAAAAATACCATTAGGCTAGTACACATTAAGATTACACTATAATTACTAAATTACAGAAAATATACCACATTTTCATGGAGGGAGAGAGGGAAAATATTTTGGATGAAACACCCTACATACACCTGATCGGGAGTTGAAAACATATCTCCCATTCATCAAGAATATATCCTAACACGAGCGTGGCTCTTTAGTTAGACATATGACCACCCGTGCGGGTGAGTGCAATATTCACCAGCAGTATTTCTTCGGTGGCCGCATGTTCTATGGCGTCTCTCTATCAATAGACTAGACTGCTACGACGGGGAGATGGAGTTCATTTCCATTACGTTTTACCTTAATAGTTTCCCACTTTGCATCCATGCAAATGAGGTTACACTTTATCTAAACTCAAATTTGGTAATCCCTAACACATTCGAGTACTAAGTGCATATGAGTTATTATTATTGATTATTATTATTATTTATTATTATTATATTATTATTATTATATTATTATTTATGACTTGGGTTTATAGGTGCGTCAACACAATGAGATCATTTGGCCTTAAAAATTATAAGAAGAAAGTAAAATCCCCATTAGGAAAAGAAATAAAAAATAATTCACCCACCAAAATCAAAAAATAAAACACTAAAACAAAATAACACATAAAATAATAAATTTGTACTAGAAAATTAAAAATAAATCCATGAGACAAGCCATTTAAGACACTCACAGGCGTACAACCCAAACGGGTGGTAGGACGCGATGTTAAAATAAAGTATTAGCACCAAATAAATCATTTCAAAACGAACATTTCTTACTCAAATGACTAAATATTTATGTTCTGTGTCAATGTCAACAAATGATGGGGAGAATTTCACAAATGTGGAAAAATTAAACTATTTCTCAAGACTGAAAAGTAGGTAGAAATATTTGTATCTTTATAATTATTTACAAATTTTATTCAAAATAACATATAGTATATAAGCTTGTCATAGATTTTAAAAGTAGGTTTTAAAATGTCATGTATTCACATCAAGATACAAAATTCAAATGAATTGTTTGGAAAACTGTCAATTTTTTAGGAATCACAGTTTCCTCTCTTAAGGTGGGATGGAAAGTGACGCGAGAGAATGTCGGTGGTTTCGCAGTTTTTATGGTAAAACATTTGTATAGCCAAATAAATAAAATAATTTCCCTAGTACGAACAAAAATTTAATTTTCTTCACATGGTGAGCTCAAACATTTTAAGAAAATTAAAATCTATGTTTGTACTGAAGAAATATTTTATTTATTTTAGCCAAAAAAAAAAAGTTTTGCCATAAAAACTTCAAAAACACTCTCTTTTCCTCACCTCCCCTTCCGTCCCACTTTTAACAGAATTTCCCTCTCTTAAACAGGGAAGTTGAATTCAACGCTGTATTAATTAGTTTGACGATTGCGACTGACTTGTTCATGTCAGTAGACTGCCAACATATCAGGCATGTCAGATTATTGTCCTGATCACGACTCCCTGCCACGTGAGAGATTATTAACGAATTTACTGGGTGTATATTCATGTATACCGCACTAATAATAGTAAATAGTGCATAGCACATAGTCCGTAAAATAATCGAAGCACATTAAAAAAGTTGACCTAACTAAACTTATGCGATATTCATAGACAACTATTGGTCTTTAGACGCATAAAGCCAATAATAATTCAGGAAGAGGATACACAACAATTAATGCAGACGGAAAATTATCTTATATTCATGTTTAAATGCCTTGCGGGAGCCATACTTTTTGTTGTTCGTGAATTTTCTTTGCTTTAGATTGAATGAAAACTATTGTAAGTATGATTAAAGGCAAAGGGGAGATATTTAATTTTTAATTCTGTTTTTGAGAACTAGGTCTACTTTCAATAATAAATCAGAGCCGAATAAAACTTCAGATTTAATTTAATGATAATTTGGTTAATTTTATTTTCAAATATACACTCTAATTAAGGTTATTTTCGAAATAGCTCTTACGTGGATGGAAGGGGATAAGAGAAAGAGGCCAGTGTTTTTGCAGTTTTTATGCCAAAATAAATAAAATATTGCTTCCAGTCAAACATGTAATGTAGTCTTCTCTACATGATTACCTAAACATTTCTTTAATATCTGTCAAGGTGTTTGTATTTAATGGTAACTTATTTTTCCTAATTTAAAAGGTTTTTTAGATAATGCAGCCATGCTCATGACATATATTCAGAAACTTTGATATAACATGTGAAGAAAATTAAAACTATGTTTGTACTGGAGTAATATTTATTTATCTCGTACAAAAAAAAAGTGTTGCCATAAAAACTGCGAAAACACTGACCTTTCTCATGTCTCCTTCCATTCCACCTAAAGCAAATATTTTTAAAACCTTTTCTGGTAGCTCAATGAAGTTAGGCCAGCTATGAATAGACATACAATCGATTTATGTAAGGATTTAAGGTGGGATAGAAGGGTATGCCAGCTCAGTATTTTTGCAGTTTTTATGGCAAAACTTTTTTTCTCCAAACTAAATAAAATATTACTCCTTACAAAATTAATTTAATTTTCTTCACATGATGACTTCAAAGTTTCTTGAATATCTATCAAGAGTATCATGGAATTTAATGACACTTTTTTCTTTTCATTTAAAATGTTTCTCATCTATTCCCACAATGCTTATTACGGATATTCAATAAATGTTGATATCAACATGTGAAGAAAACTAAACACTATGTTTGTACTGAAGCAATGTTTTATTTATTTTATCCAAAAGATTTCGCCATAAAAACTTCAAAAAACACTGGCCTTTTCTTACGTCCCTTCCATCCCAACCTTAATAATCGTTTCATTACAAACAATTGTGTTTTTATGATAAATTGTGCTCTGTGCGCTCTGTACTATTCACTATTAGCTATACGTTATAAATGAAACAAACCCATTTGAACCCACGTATCCCGCATTGGTGAGCCCATGGACTACACGTTCAGCTCATCTTGTTAAGATCACTCCTAACTGGAAGGTTGGGATTAAAATTCCAAATTGGTGTACTTAGTGTGTTCTTTTTTTAAAACAATTCACGCAAAATGCAAGTACATTTTCCCTAAATTTTACCTTCTCAATTTCTATTTACATTAGCTTGATTAAATGCAAATATCCCGTAAAGATAATAAGACACCGTTGGAAACCGATCAGAACACAATATAGCAAACACGTGAATGTTGCAACAGAAAATGTTACGGAAAATTTATCCCAATACAACGTTTTCGACTGGCAATGCCAACTTACTCTGACAGAGAAGTCTGAGATTTCGGTCCAAATCCTAACCATGTTAACTAGAAGTGGTCTCCTATAATTTTTATTTTAAATGTATTTGTGCTCTTCTTTCCTTCGCGTTAATGTGTAGTAGAATACGTTTACCCTTAAGGTATTATTATTATATTGATGGATTACACGATTGCCCTATCTTAGAAGTTATACCATAATGGAATATCACAAGTTAACCTTACTATCTTACAAGGTAGATGAAGTGTACATTTATTTACTTAAAATTCACCCCTTTGGACTCTTTAAAATTGTGCAGTTTGATATGTATAATATAACATTTATTTAAGGTTACTCCTTCAAATATATTATTCACAGTGAAGGATATATAGAGGCTTAATTATCTCACTTTTTCTAATCAGGGTAACAATATATATTGTGCTTTTAAAACATATACGCACAGAGCAAGACATACTTAACATTTTTTCCTACCCCAAGTGTAGTTTTTTAAGATAGTGAAATTGACTTTGACCGATTTCTTTTTAGCAAAGGAGATCGTTCAAAGAGAGTGAAATCTCTTTGTGCCGCGAGGTGGCAGAAGATCTGACGACTGCTATTGGAGCAACACTCGCGGTCAAACCATCAGCCAGAATAGAAAAGTGATAGGTTCACACCGTCAAAGAGTTGGAGGTGGAGCTTCACTTCAACTCAATTTACACCAGCAATAGTCTTTGTTTAAACTCATATAATGATCAAAGTGTTGACAATACAGGGTGTTTCTAAATGCTCTGCCCAAAATCACACCATCTTTGGGCAGAAAGTAATAGAAACCCCCAGTAAATCAATGAGACGACACTATCACGCTAAAATTATCATATTCTCAAAAATAGATATTTAGTGAATTATTTAAATATGTTTTTTTAATAAAAGCAAAGACATTATCTTGTTAACCACAGAAGTCATTATTTATAATATATACATTGTAAAATAAATTGTTAAAATATACTTGACAAAATTTAAATTTATAAAATTATATTTATTGTAAACTACATTTTAATAACTTTGTAATTTGTAAAGATAAAATTATTATTATTTATCATGAAAAACTGTTTCCTGATTCCCATTTTGAATTCAATTTTTATGTCAATCTCCAATAAACTCAAATTTTCTATATATTATCTTAAGTAAATTACCTATATACTATGGATTTATTTTAGATAAAAAAGATAAATTATTATTGATAATTTAAAATAGTCCCCCAATACCAGATTTGAAACAAATTGTTACACCCATTTTTTCAAAAATATTCAAATTATGTTCAATTTCAAACTATTTCTAGGGTTTGAAAAATAGTAATTAGTAAACTGCTCATTAGTGAGTTTTAATCCCAGAAACCAATATAGAGTGGTAATTGTGATATAAAAGCTCCCAAAATAACCATTTGGAATCAAATCGATAGTGCCTTTATTTAAATATTTAGGTTTTTGAAAAATCATTAATGAGTAAACTACCCATAATTGAGTTTTTACCCCCCAAAATAGTACTGTGTTATTTGTATTTATTACATAACTTCCAGATATAAATTTTTAACAAAATTATATAGTTATTTTTGAAATATTAAAATTTTCAAAAATCTCCCATCAGTAAACTATTTTTCAAAGAATTTTTGCCCTGAAAACAACTATACGTGTTATTTGTCATATCAATAAAATCCTATACATGCATTTTAAGCAAAATGGTTATGGCAATTTCAAAAAAATTTGTAAGTAAGAAAAAAATTACTTAATCAATATTAATCTTTAATTGGAGGAAAGGGGGAGGGATTGTTTTGTAGTATAGTCCAATAATATATAAAAGTCTTTTTTTTTAACAAAATCTATTAAACAGTTTTGGATGGCCTGAGATAGAAGACAAACATTATTTTAAAATCACTTTCTTGGGTTCGTGTTCATATAAAACGTAAATATTCATCATAATTATTGAGAGTGATTATTTTCACAATCACAATTCTTTCTCTTGATATGAGAAAGTAAAAATGCCCTTTGAAAATTCCACTTGTATTACTAAAAATTAAGTTGAAGTTAGATGCAACAACGCCTGGAGTACGCAGCTGTAGAAACGTACGTGTACAGCAAGTTGCATATCATTAGGCGGGAAGAGATGCGGAGCAACATGTACTATAATAGATTAGCGCGGGTCAAAGCAGCCGATGAACTTTGCATAGTAGCAGAGCAAGCGAGTTTTGAACACCTGTTGTAGTGTTCCTTTCTAATGATATGCAACTTATTGAGTAAGTACGTACTTAAACAGCTGCTTACTCCCGGCATGGTTTCGTCCAACTTAAAGTTACATTTAATATTACAATATTAATTTCCAAAAATTTTTAAATAGATTTTCTGTTTCTTCCTACCCACAGATGTTGTGGCTTAAGTTTGGGCAGAGAGTTAGTAATTCCCTGTATAAACCTTCATTATAAACTAATTTTATGATCTTTATCTTTAATAAAAATCATTATAACCGTTGGTAGGAACGTAAAAATATCTGACAGCCAACACAATATATGAAAATATAGCTCCGATTTGTAAACTGGCACATGAGAATCGAGGGTGATCAGGTCGTATACGAGACCGGTCAAGAACCGAAACAAGGACGTCTGGGAAGATACGACGCAAATTGTTAAACGAATTTTGTTTTAAAGATACGTCATTCCTTCAGCCAATATACGCCTTAGGGTTGCCAGACGTCCAAGTTTTTGGGATTGTCCCGTTCTTTAGATGATAGTCCCAGTGTCTCGAAAGACCACTTCGGGAACACGATTGTCTCGGTTTATAACATATTTTGTTTGGTTATCTTTTACTACAGAATTGGTGATGTTGTAAGCTTATTAACATTATTTTTGTCAGGTTAGTTGAATAAGTACAACACAAATCGGTAAAGCTCGTCTATTCTATAAGTTTAGTGATTACATTCTCCTTTAATACGTAAGTCATTGTGAGAGTTTAAGTGGAAATGCAGTGACACGTTTGTTTAGTGGTTCTGAAATTTATTTATATATTGAATTTAATTTACAGTGAATTAAAAAGTCCGAAAAATACAGTGCAAGATGAGGGAGGCAAAATCCTATCACAAATATGAGTAAACTTTTAACTTTCGCTTGTCTTTTTATCTATCAAATTATTAATGCTGCTGTTTTAGTTTTTATAATATTTAAAAGGCATTTATTTTATGTCATACAAATTGAAATAAAATTATAATAATTAATTATTTTGAACCGGTTTGCCCTAGCGAAAATATGGCAGCGCTATACGCTGTAAAAATCTAAAAGCCATTTATAGAAACCGTTCAATAGCTAAAAATCTACATCACTTCTACTAAGGCCATCTTTTATCTGTGTGACGTGAATCTCCCCCTTGAGTGACGTATGACGGACGCTAAGCCTGGGAGACTGTATTAGCAAGCAAGAGAGGGCATTAACTGACCAACTTCTCCCGTCACTTCACAAAAGGGTCTACTGACGGAGTAGCTTTAAACTACTACACAAGATGTGGTTCAAGTCCTGATCATTACTCACAGAGGCTATCAGCTGGGGAAATAACAAGCGCAAGAACATATGGAGGTCATTTATCAACATCGACTCGAATGCTTGTGAAACTCAAATAGTTCGAGGATTAAAAAAAAAAAATACAAAAACACAAACAGAAGAATATTTGGGTGTTTTAGCACGTTTCGAATCCGAAAGCTTTTGCAGCAGTGTTAAGAGTTTTATTTTTACAACTGATTGTAAGGTATTGTATATTTTTCTTTTACCCTCAGCGTTGGCCAAGTGGACTTAATTCCCACGTATCCGAGCTATATACATATTTACACTGATAGACTTGGGAAGTAAACACATTATAGAATTTAGAGGAAATTTACCAACATTTGGAGGAAGATTGGTGGAAAAGCTTTTCAGGAAAATTCACGTGGAAAGCCGTATTCTAACCAAGCCAGACCAGACCTTTGTCGGAGGGACCACCAGTGTGGGTATATTGTAAAATGTATTACACACTACTATCATTATAACATTGTTTAAAGATCTATTCGTGCCTCAATTTAAAGTTAGATTCTAAGATCTAAATTTAACCTTCAAAGAGGGTAAAATCAAGGGCGTTGAATTTGTTAGAGATTATAATTATCATTAGCACCGCATCTTACTACCCGTTCAGGTTATATGGTTATGAACTAATTACACTAATGGTTTAAGGACTAGGAAGATTATATTTAGTGGATGTGTACCAGCATTTTCGTGGAGTGAAAGTGGAAAATTATTCTGTAGAACCACCCTCAGTACACCTGACTGAGATTCGAACCTCAATCTCCCCGTCATCAGCAGCCTAGTATATTGCTAGAGTAGTGCGTTAGACTATGTGGCCATGAAAATGGGTATGTTGGAGGTAGCATATATCTTTTTATATATATTTGGGGGTATATTTTTTATATGCTAAGGGTAAAGTCATAATTTTTATAAAGTCACTATTATCCTATTAGTGTTGACATAATCAAAAATACGTGGATAATGTTATTACTATTAGAACCGTGTCTTACTACCCATTCGGGTTATTACACATGATAATGTGTAATGGTAGGATGATTGTGAGATGAAATGGAGGACCTACAGTTTAACGTGGAATCCGAACCACGGTGGAGGCCTGGCACTCCTCACAGTCACAAGTTGTGGTTAATACACGTCTTTTCAGAGGTGAAGGAAGGGTTTGGCAATCAGATAAATCTGTGACGAGACCGAGGATTGAACCCCGGACCCTCAGCATAGAAGTCTGACACCTTACCCCTAGACCACCAGGTCACCGGGGATAATGTTAAATGAGAGGTCATTGAATAATACTTTTCGAAGATTATTGGGATAGTATTGATATTATCCACCCAGGCTTGGATATTGTCAAATTCTAGGGTTAAGGTAAAGTTAGCTAGGTTAGGTCAGGCTTGGTTGGGTGCATTGCAGTTGTGCCACGAATACCTGTTATGACTTTCATTTAATAGATTTTTGTTAATTCCACATTACGGTTGGACCACGAGCTCTTTCTTGGGAACTGTAATCAAGAAGTACTGATGTACTAACTAGGCCCCGACCTTCATATACGATGGTCGTAATTTTATTTTTCCATTTGAACTAAAAACACCAAGTGATGGACAGTAAGACACAACAAAATTCTAAGTTAAGCCAAGCTAACCTAGCATAATCTAATCTAACCTAACTTAACATAACCTGGCCTAACTCTACTCATACTAGCCTATGGCACCACTCGATCTCAATCTAATCAAGCATAACCTAATAAAAGGCAAAATGGCTAGGGGAGCTAAATTTGTTCTAAGCGCATGTCAGTGAACGTGGCCCAACTAATCCATAAGCTTTTGGGACAAATGGTTCATAGCCCAACTGTATTCCACCGGATATGTGAGCTTAAGCCAGGTTAGGATAGGTTAGTTTAGTAGAAAATAAATATCCAAATCCAGCTATTCGAATTTTAGTGTCTTTCCACGATCCAATTTCTGGTCAAAGATCGAAAAACGTTCCAAAATATGATCCATATTGAAACCTACTTAGTTTTACAGATAGTATTTAACGTTATCCAAGTCTTGCTGGACATATGTCGATATTATCAGGATTTCTCCCATTACCAGTAACATATATATATATATATATATATATATATATATATTATGTGTGTGTGTGTATGTGTGTGTATAGAGAGAGAAAGGTGGGCTGGGTGCATTCTAATACGCTTGGTCTACCCAATTAAACTTGGCCATTCAACATAAAAAATAAGACCTAGACTTGGTGGATTTTAACATTCTTGATAAGAGATTACTATAATTTTCAACCAAAAAGTAATTTGTGTTTTAATGTTGAATAATATATTTAGAACCACACCCTTTTTAAATTTGTACAAGTATATGTGGAAAATCCACTTTGAGGAGTCTATCAATTCCAAAGGGGGTCCTATCAATTCTCAGAGGGGACCAGATTCCCCGAAACCCACCTTTTACAACCATCGTTATAGCTTTTTATTTCGATAATATAATGTTATTTTGAAGATCTTGGATATAATCAAGACTTCTTTGTTAGCTATAAATTCTGATGATGAACAATAGCTTATACACAATCTGGTTTGAATCCGGTTGAGATGAAATTAATATTCCTGTGAGGTGAAATCCTAAAGTTGTACGAACACCTTTCCTCTGAGTTGTTCATTAACTGTTCGTGGTTTGAGTATATATCATTTAAAGTTATTATATTTTAACTTTGCTGTATTATTTTTAATATGGTAGAATGATTTAACCCAGTCTCAATTCTTCTGTTTTCTAATAAAGATTCCAGGCTACCACAACACGATACGACGTCTGGTTACAGGTTTATTACCTTACTAAATTTTGCGTTATCTTGGAAGTGAAAATTGTTCTTAAGTTCTTGATTTGTCTTAATGGCTCTAAAGGGCATTTTTGTATAGCTGAGAAATATAACGATACTATAAAAGAAAACAAATAAAACGAGTCAAAATGTTGTTATTTAAATATTAAAAATCAGTGGGAGTCTATTTAACATGATTGTTTTCCATTATGAATGAAATACTTATATTTAAGAAGGGCAAACCTTTTAAAATTAAAATAATTTTTGAAATTTTTTAAAAGTTCTTCCCTGATTTTGCAGGCTACACATTCTAAAACAAAAACGGTTACAATATAAATGCTGACGGGAATCGTAATGCAAATGATGGTCTCCTGATTACAATATCTCTATTAGTAAAATATATTTCACTGTGAATTAAGAAAGAGAAGAGAAATAATTCCTTTGGATTAAAACAAAAAATAAGAAGTATAAAAAAAGAAGAAGAGCACTAAGTTGATCTAGTTCGGAATTCAATCCAAGTCCCCAAAGCGTTCTCTCCGTGCCAAAGGGGGAAACCGCTCGCCGAGAAGTTGGGGAAGGAACAGATGGAATAAGCCTCAGGCGACGCCGACGCTTAGAAAGAGGTTGAGTGCAGTGCTTCTCGGTACAGCGTCGGAGATAAAAACACACACTTTGGTCTACATCGGGTGGTCCAACGTTTTTCATCACAAGGGCTAGATGTGATTACAATTTGCACTGTGGGATGAATATATATTTAGTAATAGCATACATTCAATAGAGACCTACAAAATAATACGAGTACTTAATATACAGTCACTTGTAATAAATACATATACTTTTTAATTTTAGTTGGTAGGATCTTTCAAGTTTAATGCCGATAAAAAAGTTTAAAATGTACCTATTATAAAATATGTACACGGCACAACTTTCACAAAGCCACCAAAAACCTTATCTTTCGTTATCTCTTTTATTACTTTATATTATATTTTTATATATATATATAATATATTAGAAATAGCATAAGATAGCAGTAAGTAGTATTTGTGAGTTGTGAGTTGTGTGTATAAGAAAAAGATTGAAACCCTTTCTAGATGGCTAGAAAACTGAACTTGGCAAGATGGTAAAGTGAGTGACTCATGTATCCATAAAAGTCTAAAAATGAGACATTTTAAAATGGGGCACTGGCAATTTGAGGGTTTTAGGGTTTAAATATAAAAAAGGCCTATTAGGGAAGGTAAATAATTTAAATTTGGAAGGCAGATAGGGTAACACTCTAAATAACCAAACAAATCTTAAAATTGGATATTTTAAAGTTGGAGTTGGTGAAATGGGGAAGGAGTATTCAAAACTTTAAAAACTTATAGAAACAAAAACTTAAAAGCTGATATTTTGCAGAAATTAGGCTAACCAAATACCAAATCATCTCAAGCTCTATTAAGGTTTTAAAGAAAATAATTATTTGAAATATTATTGGTTCCTTAAAAAAAAATATAATGTTCTGTATGGATGAATTTTCACACCACAAATCGAAAAAATAAAAGGCTTATTTTTATGGGGGGGGTTTAATTTCAGTAGCTAAAATCCACCAATTAGAAATATGAAAAGTAAGTTGCAATTGAGTAAACCATATATGATAGTTTGAATCTATTATCTATGCAGTCCATTTTTTCCTTTATGCTGTTTGTTGAACTATGGAAGATATATTTTTTTACTTACAATGTATATTACTTTGTTTTACTTATTTTATAATCGCTTTCTAGGCAAGACAGATCATTTTTTGATTATATCCCTCTTTTGAGATTAAATTTTAGTCATCCTGCCTATTTTTCACGTTTAGTCACGTAATTTTAGCCAAAAAAATATTACTATAACCACAAATAAATAAAGTGCTGGTCTCTACGTCAATTTTATAAAATCTCTTGAAAGCATTAACTGAATGCGATGCAGTTTATTTTAAATTATGTAGATTTTTACCAGGGAGGTTTAACGCTGTTCAAACAAATTAAATAAAAAAACTTATGCTTTTAAATATTTTGTATTAAAACGCTTGATCAATTGTGAATGGCTCAAGCTATATGTAAAAGTAAAAACTACATGTATTCAAATCCCTAATCTTCCCTAATTAATGATATTAAGTTTATCTTTATATGTTTCTTTGTTTTGAAACTAGCAACACACTTGTTTCGTATTTTAAAGCGTCAAAATTTCAATATTTTATGTTTGTGTATATCTAAATATTAATATAATATATATGCAGATTAATCTTCTAAAACTATATAATATGATTAATATATATATATATATAGCCGCGAAGGTGCACAACCTTAGTTATACTTAGGTATGAGTAATCTCCAGTCATTTTTATTTGGATTTAAAGTTAAAATATCGTCTATAATTACTTTTTGGATTTCAAGTGAGATATTATAAAAAATATAATAATTTGATTGGTATTTCTGGTTCTTTCAATTAACTAAGAAAATGCCATCCCTACAGTAATCCTTAGGAGAGTATTATTGTAAGCGTTTGATAAAACTTTTGATCTATAATTTAGTATCACTAAGAAAATTATAAATTATTTCCACATCCTAGGTTAATATAAGTAACTTTCATCCAATGTTTGCAATACAATTTTTTTTGCTGGCTGTCAGATACCACCCACTACTATGGCGTATAGATTGTATGCACATTTAGTTTAATTCTCTACACATATGGATATCAAGAGCAGCTGTGAGTATTTGTCATTAACAGAGAATTTGACTAGAAACTTTTAAAATGAGCAGAAAATGTGCAGGTCAAATTAAGTTATGTCCATAACACGTATTTAATAGCATGTGAGATAGCTACGTGTGATAAATTAAACTGAATGTTTATACTGAAGCATTGTTTTTATTATTTGGGCCAAAACATGTTTTTGTAATGAAAATAAAATTTGTATACGGACACACGCACGCTTCTCTCCTCTATTTATAAATCTCTTGATTTCTGACGGAATAAGTACTGTATTTTGTTTCATCACATCAATTATAAAACTTAGTGAGCCTAAATATTTTTACCGTTACTAATTGTCTAGGGTTTTCATAGGGTTGCCCTAGGGATTTTTGGAATTGGATATCTACCCCTAAAATTAGGGGTAGTTTACTGAAGGGAAAAAAGAGAAAAAGTCGATTTTCTCAAATCGGCTCAAACGATTTTGATTAAATTTCATTTATAAACATTAATAAATATTACAAACAAATTGGCTACCCTCAATATCTCGACAAAATGGCTTTAAGGGCTCCGGTCTGATGCGTTAATTAACATTTTTTATAATAGCTCCGAAACTATTTGAGATATGAAATTACTTAACATTACAAATATGTATATATATTTAACATACAAATATTTTATCCGAAACATATTTTTATAAAATCAATAACTTTCAATCTATACGCAATTATATGAATTTTTTTAACTTTTTGGACATTAAAGTTTAAGTATTGCGACCGTAAAAAAAAAACTAACATGAAATGTTGATGGATGTCGACGTCTCATTACCCCCACAACCCTAAATAAAATGTACGGCGTACCGCACAGACTTTCTCTCTTTTTCTATAATATCGTAAGATTTCTGAACGGAATAATGTACATTGTATCATCACCACTACACATAAGAACACGCATAAAATAATATACAATGATATATAATCAATGAGAAAAGAGGCGCATCTTGGTCCACTTAAGAGCATTTCAAACAGTTTAATTTCTTCCACAAGGGTCAACACTTCGTATTAAATTTCGATTTCTGGTTAAAATTTTAACATTTTATACGGTGTTGCAGATCTTCAAGTCATCGCATTGATAGTTAATAATTCATTTATACATTTTGACCAATAAAAAATGTAAATATTGACTATTGAGTCTAAAATGGAGATAGATCATTGCTGTGCAAACATTTCTCCTAAGAGCTTTAAGGAAAAATAACATACTTTTTTTAGATACTTACTTATATTTAATTACTCTATGGAATTGGACAATTATTGCGTTAAGACTTAAGTAGTATATGTTTACAACTAAAGCTCACAAAATTGTATTAATATATTTGCAAATATCTCAGAAACTGCTGCTTTTATAAAAATATATGTCAAATAAAAGTTTTTTTTTCTAATAGTCCTACAATTTTGCAATGATAAGTTGTTTAGTTTCTCCAATAGTTGTGGAGATACGGGAATTAACACTTCTGTAAAATACCCTAAAAATCATTTTCATAGGAAAATGAAAATAGCCAGTTTATTTATAATCTTAATCAACGCCTAGATACGAATTTTAATCAAAATCGTTTGAGCAGATTTTGAGAAAACCAAATTTTTCTCTTTTCGTCCTTCAGTAAACTACCCTTAATTTTAGGTTTTTATAGACACACAGACAGAGGACATTGCAAAGACTATTTTTTAGGGTTGTGGGGGTCATGAGACGTCGACATCCATCAACATTTCAGGTTAGTTTTTTTTTACGGTCGCAATACTTTAATGTCCAAAAAGTTAAAAAATTCATATAATTGCGTATAGATTGAAAGTTATTCATTTTATAAAAATATGTTTCGAATAAAATATCTGTATTATAAATATATATACATATTTGTAATGCTAAGTAATTTCATATCTCAAATAGTTTCGGAGCTATTATAAAAAATGTTTATTTACGCATTTAACCGGAGCCCTTAAAGCCATTTTGCCGAAATATTGAGGGTAGCCATTTTGTTTGGAATATTTATTAATGCTTATAAATGAAATTTAATCCAAATTGTTAGAACCGATTTTGAGAAAATCGTTTTTTTTCTCTTTTTTCCCTTCAGTAAACTACCCTTAATTTTAGGGGTAGATATCCAATTCCAAAAACCCCTCGGGGTAACCCTATGAAAACCCTAGATATCAAGTTTCAGCTCAATCGGTAAAATTGAAAGGACCGGTGATGCACCCCACTGGATTGCAGGCTTGTCAAAATGGCAACATATTGGAGGACAATCCCTGATCTGGTGTTAGGCACTCTCTCCATGTTAGGTGCCTTGCTGTGCCTATTACTACCAGAGACTCTAAATAAGACTCTTCCAGTCACACTGGAAGATGTGGAGAGCATTTCGGGAAGAAGGAAGGCATCTGGGAATGTTCGTGCTGTCAGAAGAAAGTGAATTCGTGACTAAAATTGTCATAAATTGTTAACACACACTTTTGTTTCTTTGTTGTACAAATATTGTTATTTAATATTTAAGTATAATTTAAACATAAATATGAATATATTAAAAGGTCATATAGATTTGAAAGGTAAATTTAAATAGGCAGTAATTTGTTTAGTTAAATAATTAAGTATAGAAATAAAGGAGGAGATAGTTTTTTTTTTCATGGTTGGCGGTGGTGGATGGATTTGTTTTGTTGATTGTTGGGACTAAAAAAAAAGAAAGGGAAGAAAAATAATCAAGAGATGTAACTGATTGTTGTTTTTAATGTGTGGAAATTGTCAATTCTTGTTGTTGTGGGGAATTATAAGTGTGTTTTTAAGTGTTTGAAGTGTTTGTTTTGAGACCAATCTTTTATCTTTTTTTTTTTTTTTTACTTTATGGTGGAGGGTTGATGAACACGTAGTTTCGTTTGTCTCTCATCCATGATCTTTGTCAGTGAGGAGTCCGGGTACCCAGAAGCCCGAGATTAAGTCCTGGATGTCTCTGCACTGGCGCCAGCCGGGCAGGCATATAAATATTGTGCAGAACTGAGGGACCATTACAAAATAGTTTAGGCTCTAGTTGGAGGTACAGACAGACAGACAGACAGACGGAAATTCAAAAACCACTTTTTCGGATTCAGAGAGTCATGAAACGACAAGATTCATCAAAATCTCGAGTTCGAATTTTTAACGATCACCATACTTTCTCTACCTGTAAGATAGAGAGAAAGTAAAATAGTCTTTGCAATGCCGTCTGTCTGTGTGTCTATAAAAACTTAAAATTAAGGGTAGTTTACTGAAGGGCGAAAAGAGAAAAAATTGGCTTTCTCAAAATCTTCTCAAATGATTTTGATTAAAATTCGTATCTAGGCGTTGATTAAGATTATAAATAAACTGGCTATTTTCATTTTCCTATGAAAATGATTTTTAGGGTACTTTACAGAAGCGTTAATTCCCGTATCTCCACAACTATTTGAAAAACTAAACAACTTATCATTGAAAAATTGTAGGACTATTAGAAATAAAAAACTTTTATTTGACATATATTTTGATAAAAGCAACAGTTTCTTAGATATTTGCAAATATATTAATACAATTTTGTGAGCTTTAGTTGTAAAGATATACTACTTAAGTCTTAACGCAATAATTGTCTATTGCCATAGAGTAATTAAATATAAGTAAGTATCTAAAAAAAGTATGTTATTTTTCCTTAAGCTCTTAGGAGAAATGTTTGCATAGCAATGATCTACCTCCATTTTAGACTCAATAGTCAATATTTACATTTTTTATTGGTCAAAATGTATAAATGAATAATTAAATATCAATGCGATGACTTGAAGATCTGCAACACCTTATAAAATGTTAAAATTTTAACCAGAAATCGAAATTTTAATACGAAGTGTTGACCCTTGTGGAAGACATTAAACTGTTTGAAATGCTCTTAGGTGGACAAAGATGCGCCTATTTTCTCATTGATTATATATCATTGTATATTATTTTATGCGTGTTCTTATGTGGAGTGGTGATGATACAATGTACATTATTCTGTTCAGAAATCTTACGAGTTTATAGAAAGAGAGAGAAAGTCTTTGCGGTGTTCCGTACCATTTATTTAGAAAACTTAGTGTACGTCCCTAAAATAATATCCTTCATCTCAATTTTAGGGTTGTTTGTCATCACAGAAACAATGCACATCCTCTTCAAGATATTTTTTTTAAAAAAAGAACAGAAATAATGGAAAAACGCCCCTTTTTTTGGGACAGCGGAAAATCCTTTAATAAATGGCTCGGTAATATTTTACGTCATATTGGAGGTAGGAAAAAAAACGAGTTGCCAGTGGTCAAATAACAATGGGAGGATTATTTCCTAAATTATTTAGCTTGTTTTATACATACATGCGGTCACCACCATTCAAGATTTGAAATAACGTAAAAAAAAAAGCACCAGAAATATCGCCTCCAAATTGGAGGAGTTGACCTTCTTGTTCCATGGGTAAAGTGCTTGCCATAAACTCAATGTTCATGATTTCAAACCCAACTGAGGTCAACGAATTTTTCTTGAGAGATAACAATCTGTATCACAATTTCCTTTGAAGCCCATCGGTCCCATATTGATACTCGTATGTAAAATAACCCAGGGAAAATATGTGAAAAATCTTTCTCTGGCTAAATTGGTAGGCTCTTTAGCACTCGCTCGTAGAAATTTAGTAAGAAAGGCAACGGGGAACCACCACACTTTCTAAATTAGTCTGGAATATGGAGTGTCTACCAGATGGTGCAGGCGACACTAATCCACTGAAGGCCTGTGTGCATGCCCAGCTCCTGATGGTCAGCAACCACATCAAACAGACCTTCATGCTATAGACTAAATAATAATAATCTTATCAGGCTAGCGAAATGTTCTATTGAAAATGGTAAGGATGGTTTTAAATGTCTATAATAAAAACGTTTCATTCGTAAACAGTGTAGGCTGGAAAATGATAATACTAACGTCTAACCCACACTGGTGGGCACGTAGTCTAGATGTCAGGCTCATATAGTATGGTTTGTTGGTGACGAGGGAGGGGTACTGAGGTTGTTTTCTACTCCTACTCCACACGCTGATGCTGATATATATTCTCTAGATTATACCTCTCTAATACCTACCCTATTAGTGTAGTAAAATGCATACGTGGAGAAAAAATATTATATAAACTAAAACCGTAATTAATTAATATTACCTAATGTTTTACCAATATTGACATTGGACATCAGAGAGAGGGATCTGGGTACCACTCTCTCATCCACATCACACTTATCCCTTCCTTCCCCTCTTCTATCTGTATCTCTACTGTATCCTCCACAGTCCCTTATCCCTTCCTTCCCCTCTTGTATCTCTATCTCTACTGTATCCTCCACATCACACTTATCCCTTCCTTCCCTCTTGTATCTGTATCTCTACTGTATCCTCCACAGCACCCTTATCCCTTCCTTCCCCTCTTGTATCTCTATCTCTACTGTATCCTCCACAGCACCCTTATCCCTTCCTTCCCCTCTTGTATCTGTACCTATACTGTATCCTCCACAACACCCCTATCCCTTCCTTCCCCTCTTGTATCTCGATCTCTACTGTATCCTCCACATCACACTTATCCCTTCCTTCCCCTCTTGTATCTGTACCTCTACTGTATCCTCCACAGTCCCTTATCCCTTCCTTCCCCTCTTGTATCTCTATCTCTACTGTATCCTCCACATCACACTTATCCCTTCCTTCCCCTCTTGTATCTGTATCTCTACTGTATCCTCCACAGCACCCTTATCCCTTCCTTCCCCTCTTGTATCTCTATCTCTACTGTATCCTCCACAGCACCCTTATCCCTTCCTTCCCCTCTTGTATCTGTACCTATACTGTATCCTCCACAGTCACCCTTATCCCTTCCTTCCCTCTTGTATCTGTATTCTACTGTATCCTCCACCGTACCCTTATCCCTTCCTTCCCTCTTGTATCTGTATCTCTACTGTATCCTTCACAGCACCCTTATCCTTTCTTCCCTCTTGTATCTGTATCTCTATTTACTGTATCCTCCACAGCACCCTTATCCTTCCTTCTCCTCTCGTATCTTTACTCTACTGTATCCTCCACAGCACCTTATCCCTTTCTTCCCTCTTGTATCTGTCTCCCCACCCTCTTCTACATGAAACCCTTCTCTTCTCCTTTCTTGTATCGTCCCTCCAATCTCTCTTACCCAGTACAATTCTCCCTTATTTATCTTTTTGTATCCCTCCCACCACTCTCTCTCCTTCCTACCGCACGCTTCTCCTTCTCTTTACCTCCTACCCAATCTCCCCCTCTTTCCTCTATACAGTACCCCTCTTCTTTCTCTTGTATACCTCTCTCTTCCCCTATTTACTATCCTCAATCCTACCCTGATCCATTACTTGACAGCGCACGTCAGGTCAGCGACTACCAGCTTCAGAATAGAGGTAAAAGGTAGTATTAAAGGGCCAAAGGTCTCATAACATGTGATATGCTCTTTGTGTTCGTCTATAATTAAATTTCATCGCCGGAGTAAGAACAAAAAAGATCAAACACAACATCCATATTTCGAAGAGTTAATGGCTATACAAAAATTAATAATACCATCTCTTTTACTCTAAACATAAATTATTATTTTTAAGTATTTTGTTTTGTCTTTGATATACGTCAAAATGGGGCAACTAGATTTAACTGAACAGATTTAATCTAGTATTGTTACACACGCGTGAATAATTTCGGTAATAATATGACATTAACATGTATCAAGTCGCAGTGAATTTTAAAATAAGCCTTTTGGTCTCACTGTGTCGAGATCGCCAAAGAATAATGAGCTATAGAGTTTCCCAACCATTTTTAGATACTTCTCTGTTATAATTGTAATGTGGTCGAGGTTTCTAGGGTTGGTATGGAAATAGCGAGGTGAATCGGAAGTACGAAAACGTCAAGGAAATGAAAAGACTATTTAAAAGGGAGTTTCACGAATAAATACACCATTGCTCGCATCAAGTCAAATTTGAAGCAGATGGAACTATTCAAGACGTCCATGAGGAACGTTCTCAAAGACCACGTACATCCACCAGCCCCGAAAGAGAAGAACAATGGCTTGAAACCCTCCTCCGATCCCCGAAGCACTCTGTATGACAAGCGTCCCGTGAGATAGGAATCCAAAATCAAGCATTTGAAGCGAGTCCACTTGAAAAGTTACATTCCAACATTAACCCATGCTCTTGATGACCGGAGAGTTGAGTTTTGTAAATGGTACCTGGACAAATGTGCGGAAGATGCAGACAGCGTTTCCAAACAAAATGGTCTGGAATTAATCTCTTACATCTGTGCTCGGAAACAGTCCGATCTAACACAGCTCTATATATGAACACACTTTTTTGTGTCTATATTCAGACTTTTAGGGTTAAAGGTGAGTTTTTGAAATTTATGATTGAATTGATGCATTTTAAATATCATGTTCAATTTATTGATGTTTTGGAAATCAGAATAAATTTCGATTTATTGAAACAAATCGATAAATTATATAAAACAATATTATATTACAAAGACCAAATCAAGTGTGTTAATTTAACCATAGTAAACGATTATTATAAGTTTCAAATACAAAAATTATTATATATCTCTTGTTAAATTAATCATCCAAAGGCTAATAGTTGGGGGAGTAGGAGGGGGATGTTATGAGGGATCATAAAACCATGTAACTTATAAATAAGACATAAGTATGTTTATAAATTTTGTTGGTGATTTTAATGGGTTTGTTTTTACATGACGCATTTTCTACCCGCATTCGCTTGTGTTTCGTGTTCAAACATTTCATCCTAGGGCCGTATGGAAGAGAGGGGAGTGTTTTTGGGTTAAAATCTCCTTCAAAATTATTATTAATATACATATGTGTATCGTTCCTCATTACTCAGGTTGGTAAATTATTGGAGACTTATGAAACGCTAATACGTATGGCTCCACTATGTTAAAAAAACTTTAAATTGCTTGAAGATGTATTAATGTTTGAAAACAATCTGATTAAGCGATCAGCTTCTGCTATGGGAGATATTTTGAGCCACTGAAATTTGAACATCCCATAAAATACATTTATGAATGTCCCTTAAAATCATTCAAAGGCGAAAAATAGCTGAAGATAAAGCAATATTTTTCGATATAAAACTACAGTTTCAAGATATAACGGTACTACGTTCTTGACCTCTCTACAACAAATAAGTCACGCACAATCCTTGTTAGGTTAATGCTTAGCGCTAAAATATTGACCAACACGCGTATTATCTGGAGTATATTTTAAAACAAAATATGTGAAACGTATATCTTATAATTATTATGAGTGCTTACTTTTCCACGTACATGAAGTGTTATAATTACATTTCATTTCGACAATCCTTGCAATCTTATTTTTTCCACGTGACTCTTCTAAATTCTTATCTAAATGCAATACTATGATTTACAAGTGTAAATTTGGAGATTTATTTGTTTTGAATCCAATAATATTGGTAAGATTCCATAAAAAATAATATACTTTAAAAATTAAGAAATACAACCTACCAAGCCTATAAATTTTATTCAATACTATTTTTCTGTTATAGAAAATTAATCGATTAGTCCGATTCATCATGGGCCCTAGATCGGTAGAATCAATATTGTTCACAGATATATAGTAATTGATTGATATTGATTGATTGTAGATGATTCATCATTAGTACTGTTTTTAACACGTGAAGGGTGGTAGGATTTCAAATAACTGCTGAGTAAGTTAAGGGTATATTTTTCCTTAATTATTTCTCATTCTCCTTCAAAGTAAATGCGGATAGACTTCCAAAATTCTAACTCCCTCACCCTTAACTCATAAGCGTTGCTAAGTTGTAAGGTCAAAGTCCAATTTTTAAAGGAATCGAGCCCTATCTGAAAGCTATAAAATTTACTAGATTTTCTTTACTGTATTATTACGTCCAGTCATGTGTTCTGAGATTCAACTTTTAATAGACGTTATCAATACTATGAAATGACATTTAAAAAATGGTACGGCACATCGCACAGATTTCTCTCTCTTTCTAAACTCGTAGATTTCTGAATGGAATAATGTTATTTGTATCATCACCAATCACATAAGTAACGATTAAAATAATATACCTATGATAAAGATCATGAGAAAAGAGGCGCATCTTTGTCACCTAAGAGCATACAACATTTATGTCTTCACAAGGTCACACTTCGTATTAAAATTTCGATTTCTGGTTAGAATTTTAACATTTTATAAGGTGTTGCAGATCTTCAAGTCATCGCATTGATATTTAATTATTCATTTATACATTTTGACCAATAAAAAATGTAAATATTGACTATTGAGTCTAAAATGGAGATAGATCATTGCTATGCAAACATTTCTCCTAAGAGATTTAGGGAAAAAATAACATACTTTTTTAGATACTTATATTTAATTACTCTATGGCATTGGAGAATTATTGCGTTAAGACTTAAGTAGTATATGTTTACAACTAAAGCTCACAAAATTGTATTAATATATTTGCAAATATCTCAGAAACTGCTGCTTTTATAAAAATATATGTCAAATAAAAGTTTTTTTATTTCTGATAGTCCTACAATTTTGCAATGATAAGTTGTTTAGTTTCTCCAATAGTTGTGGAGATACGGAAATTAACGCTTCTGTAAAGTACCCTAAAAATCATTTTCATAGGAAAATGAAAATAGCCAGTTTATTTATAATCTTAATCAACGCCTAGATACGAATTTTAATCAAAATCTTTTGAGTATATTTTGAGAAAACAAAATTTTTCTCTTTTCGCCCTTCAGTAAACTACCCTTAATTTTATGTTTTTATAGACACACAGACAGACGGCATTGCAAAGACTATTTTTTAGGGTTCGGGGGGTCATGAGACGTCGACATCCATCAACATTTCAGGTTAGTTTTTTTTACGGTCGCAATACTTAAACTTTAATGTCCAAAAAGTTAAAAAAATTCATATAATTGGGTATAGATTGAAAGTTATTGATTTTATAAAAATATGTTTCGGATAAAAATATCTGTATTATAAATATATATACATATTTGTAATGCTAAGTAATTTCATATCTCAAATAGTTTCGGAGCTATTTAAAAAAAATGTTAATAGACGCATCAACCGGAGCCCTTAAAGCCATTTTGCCGAAATATTGAGGGTAAGCCATTATGTTTGGAATATTTATTAATGTTTATGAATGAAATTTAATCAAAATCGTTAGAGCCGATTTTGAGAAAATCGACTTTTTCTCTTTTTTGCCCTTCAGTAAACTACCCTTAGTTTTAAGTTTTAATAGACACACAGACGGACGGCATTGCAAAGACTATTTTTTTAGGGTTCGGGGGGTCATGAGACGTCGAAATCCATCAACATTTCAGGTTAGTTTTTTTTTACGATCGCAATACTTAAGCTTTAATGTCCAAAAAGCTAAAAAATATATATATAATTTCGTATAGATTAAAAATTATTGATTTTATAAAAATATGTTTCGAATAAAATATTTGTATTATAAATATATATACATATTTGTAATGCTAAGTAATTTCATATCTCAAATAGTTTCGGAGCTATTATAAAAAATGTTAATTTACGCATCAGACCGGATCCCTTAAAGCGATTTTGCCAAAATATTGAGAGTAGACCATTTTGTTTGGAATATTTATTAATGTTCATAAATGAAATTTAATCAAAATCGTTTGAGCCGATTTTGAGAAAATCGACTTTTTCTGTTTTTTCCCTTCAGTAAACTACCCTTAATTTTAGGGGTAGATGTCCAATTCCAAAAATCCCTCGGGGCAACCCTATGAAAACCCAAGATATCAAGTCTCAGCTCAATCGGTAAAATAGTTTAGGCTCTAGTTGGAGGTACAGACAGACAGACAGACAGACGGAAATTCAAAAACCACTTTTTCGGATTCAGGAAGTCATGAAACGTCAAAATTCATCAAAATCTCGACTTCGATTTTTTTGACGATCACCATACTTTCTCTACCTGTAAGATAGTGAGAAAGTAATAACAATGCTGTGGATGATGGTAAAAATAATTTTACTTCAAATCTTATTTATCTATGGTTTAGTAATTTTGTTTTAAATACAATCCATACATTAACGTTCCAATACAGACCTGTTTAAAGATTGGTAGCAAGAAACATTTAGAAAATAACAACTTTTATTTTTTTTCAACGTTGATAAATTTATAATATTATTTGTTTATTTCAAAGATAATGATAATAGGTTATCTAATTCAATTGACATCTTTAACTTTAAGTCTAAACAAATATGAAGTAAATCTAGTAATTTTTATCTGTCAGATGAAAATGTGACTGTATCATTATTCAGAGTTAAAGCTTTTAAAAACTTTATTAAAGTTACTAGAAATCCATTTCATTATTAATGTGTATGCACAATATATATTGCTCAAGAAGGCACAGCGTATGATAATGGGGTTGTTTCAATAATAAATACCTGGCAATCTATCTTCTTTGAGAGAAGAGCCGCAACATTACAGCCGCTGATCGTTAAATCATTCAGATGTTGCTACTGTCGCTGTACATCAATACTGGTGTCAAACTCTGATTCCGAAGAATAATTTATGATCCGCTGACAGCTCGACAGACTTCGAGATGATTTTTCCAATTGTTTAACTCTTTCTTCCACGTCAAAAATTATAATGTGTTTGTGATCGCCGTTCTGCTTCTTTATTACAAACACCAGCTGATGTGGATACATCTAGCTCAAACATAGTTGCATTATGATTATCATTATTAGTCTCTATATTCGATTTTTTTAGCAACCCGTCTTTCTACTTAATCAAATCATACTTATATGTAATAATTACGCTAGAAGAGAGATAGGTTAGATTTAAAGAAGGTCTACACGCATTTGTGTGGAGGCGAAATGGAAAACCATTTAGGTAGAAACAACCTCAATACACCCTACCAGTATAAGAGCACGGGACTCAAACCCAAAGGATTTATTGAAATTCCAAAGCTCTTTTACATTGATTATTAATAGTAACAATTTTCTAGTTTGATATTATGAAGAATCTTTATGTTTTAGATGTTTCCGAACCCAAAAAAGGAGATTCTACAAAGTTGTCTGTTACAGTCTCTTGTCTCTGTCAAAGATCTGACACGATAGGGTGGATTTTGTTTAAATTATACCTGATGATAAAGAGCAATACCTAGTTTTTTTTTACACTAGCCATCAAATTAAGGGTAGTTTACTATGAGTAACTTTTATGAATTACTAAATTTTTTAAATGCCTAACAAGCTATTTTAAATGGACATATGAACAACGCTTGACTAATCTCACTCTAGACTGGTTTTCGGGTGAAACTTGTTGAAGGGTTAGTTTATTATTAAGTGATTTTCTAAAATTTGAAATTTTTGAAAGTGGATGATTATGGTGATTTTATTTAAAATGTTTATCTGGGCAATGATTGTCATGAAAAATAAGACGTAATATTTTTGGGGTAAGGAAGAATTCACTTTAAATAGTTTACTGAATTCTGTATTTTTTAAACTTGATTATTTCAAAATCACAAGTGATTTATTCAATTTAAAGTATTATGTTAAGTTTTTACACCATAAATCATTATTTAAAGTTTGGATTTTCTTATGAAAAATTAAGCAAAAGTTTATATTTATCCAAATTGGCCTTGAAAGATTGAGATCAAAAGAGTATATAGAATAGTTTTTCATGATAAATAGACAACGTTTTTATTTTACAAATTAAAATAAATTCAAGATAGCTACCAAATAACTATTTTTTTAATTTGAAATTCTTTCAAATTTTTTGTACAATTTGTTTTAAAACTTAAAATAAAGAGTGTTATTGTGATTTAACAAGAATACACGTTTTTTTAATGAAGAAAGCTTACTTAAGGGTAGTTCTACTGAAAACGTATTTTAGAAAAAAATGTCTTCCAAGCTACTCGTCTAATATATTATAATATGAGAAAGTTTGTGCCATTTTGTCGTACCATTTATTTTATTTGCAACTCTCCCGTAATTTTATTCTTTCCTCTTCTCTTCTTATTTCAAATACACTACATTTTTAATCCTTATTTGGCTATTTTAATAATTATATTCCATTTCATTTTCCTTACTTATTTTCTTATTTCATTTGCCTCCTTCTTAAAACTTTCTTTAAAATATGATTATCTTTTATCAGGTCTTGGAAATAAAAACACTATTTTCTCCTCCCCAAAATATATACACTCACTAGTTCTGTTGATCATCCATAAAAGTGTTTTTACGTTATGCAGGTGCAGAAAATAAGTTGACCTGACCTGTCTCCCCTGGAACGCTGGAATGATTAATGTGCAACTTTTAAAAATGAGGGACGACGTAGGCTCTGAAAGGGATGACCTAAAAAAGTGTGCTTGTGAAATGGGAAAATAGAAGTTATCAGGGCGTTGTTAGTTTATCATGTAACATGAGTGTTTAACTTGATTCAGTGGCTGCATGGTATAAGGCGTCACTCACATGCTTATACTAGAGTACCTATGACAAGTGTACCGGGGTTCAAGTCCTATTGAGTGGTTTTTACAAAATGGTTTGCCACTCTCCCTACACGCAAATACAGGTACACTTCCTCTAAATTCAATCTTCTTCATCCCTAATTTATTAGTATAAATAACATATGTGTGTGTGTATAGCCTGGACAAATAGTATAACGCGATGCTAAAAAAAATAGGTTGAGATTTAGGCTCACACTGGATTTAACTTATCAGACTCCTTATTAAATAAATCAATGGGTGTCTATACCAAATTTTATAACTTCTCCAAAATCTGTGTTGAGATTAATTTGTATTGTAATACTACGATATGGACTTTTTAAAATAAACCTATGTAAATGATTTTCAGATACAAATGATAAATTAGAGCCATGTAATTTATACTAATAATTTAATTGCTCTTATGTCAGCCTAGAAATTACATACAATATTATGAGTGATGGAGGAAACCTGTTGAATTGTGGGTTCTGTGATCTTAAGTTAATAAAAGTGAAATTGGTATTGTTTTAGTAATTTTTAAATTTACAATAATTGATTTTAATATTTTAATTTGGTAAAATGGTTTCATAGGTCTTAACTATTTTGGTTTATAAAGTATATTACGGAAAACCGCACCAAGATGCCACTTATGGTTCGAGCTGTAGTTAGGTGGTGGTGATACGAGCTTATAAGCATTTGATTTTTGTTTTTGATTTAGTGATGGGATGATTAAATCCTCAAATCCATTGAATCTTTTGGTATTCGAAAGATTCTAGATTATTTAAAAACCTAAAAAATAATTGAATTTAACTATAAAAGTCCTAAACTTCATATAGCAATGTTGAGCAAACAGACAACAGACTTGTACAGTTCGAAGAGCAACAAAATCACAAAAAAATAAATGGTACGGCACACCGCACAGACTTTCTCTCTCTTTCTATAAACTCGTAAGATTTCTGAAAGGAATAATGTACATTGTATCATCACCACTCCACATAAGAACACGCATAAAATAATATACAATGATATAGAATCAATGCGGCGCATCTTTGTCCACCTAAGAACATTTCAAACAGTTTAATGTCTTCCACAAGGGTCAACACTTCGTATTAAAATTTCGATTCTGGTTAAAGTTTTAACATTTTATAAGGTGTTACAGATCTTCAAGTCATCGCATTGATATTTAATTATTCATTTATACATTTTGACCAATAAAAAATGTTAATATTGACTATTGATTCTAAAATGGAGATAGATCATTGCTATGCAAACATTTCTCCTAAGAGCTTTAAAGAAAAATAACATACTTTTTTAGATACTTATATTTAATTACTCTATGGCATTGGAGAATTATTGCGTTAAGACTTAAGTAGTATATGTTTACAACTAAAGTTCACAAAATTGTATTAATATATTTGCAAATATCTCAGAAACTGCTGCTTTTATAAAAAATTATGTCAAATAAAAGTTCTTAATTTCTAATATTCCTACAATTTTGCAATGATAAGTTGTTTAGTTTCTCCAATAGTTGTGGAGATACGGAAATTAACGCTTCTGTAAAGTACCCTAATAATAATTTTCATAGAAAAATGAAAATAGCCAGTTTATTTATAATCTTAATCAACGCCTAGATACGAATTTTAATCAAAATCGTTTGAGCAGATTTTGAGAAAACCAAATTTTTCTCTTTTCGCCCTTCAGTAAACTACCCTTAATTTTAAGTTTTTATAGGCACACAGACAGACGGCATTGCAAAGACTATTTTTTAGGGTTCGGGGGGTCATGAGACGTCGACATACATCAACATTTCAGGTTAGTATTTTTTTACGGTCGCAATATTTAAACTTTAATGTCCAAAAAGTTAAAAAATTCATATAATTGCGTATAGATTGAAAGTTATTGATTTTATAAAAATATGTTTCGAATAAAATATTTGTATTATAAATATATATACATATTTGTAATGCTAAGTAATTTCATATCTCAAATAGTTTCGGAGCTATTATAAAAAATGTTAATTTACGCATCAGACCGGAGCCCTTAAAGCGATTTTGCCGAAATATTGAGAGTAGCCATTTTGTTTGAAATATTTATTAATGTTCATAAATTAAATTTAATCAAAATCGTTAGGGCCGATTTTGAGAAAATCGACTTTTTCTCTTTTTGCCCTTCAGTAAACTACCCTTAATTTTAAGTTTTAATAGACACACAGACAGACGGCATTGTAAAGACTATTTTTTAGGGTTCGGGGGGTCATGAGACGTCGAAATCCATCAACATTTCAGGTTAGTTTTTTTTACGATCGCAATACTTAAGCTTTAATGTCCAAAAAGCTAAAAATATATATATAATTGCGTATAGAATGAAAATTATTGATTTTATAAAAATATGTTTCGAATAAAATACTTGTATTATAAATATATATACATATTTGTAATGCTAAGTAATTTCATATCTCAAATAGTTTCGGAGCTATTATAAAAAATGTTAATTTACGCATCAGACCGGAGCCCTTAAATCGATTTTGCCGAAATATTGAGAGTAGCCATTTTGTTTGTAATAATTATTAATGTTCATAAATTAAATTTAATCAAAATCGTTAGAGCGGATTTTGAGAAAGTCGACTTTTTCTCTTTTTTCCCTTCAGTAAACTACCCTTAATTTTAGGGGTAGATATCCAATTCCAAAAACCCCTCGGGTCAACCCTATGAAAACCCTAAATATCAATTTTCAGCTCAATCGGTAAAATAGTTTAGGCTCTAGTTGGAGGTACAGACAGACAGACAGACAGACAGACGGAAATTCAAAAACCACTTTTTCGGATTCAGGAAGTCATGAAACGTCAAAATTCATCAAAATCTCGAGTTCGAATTTTTTGACGATCACCATACTTTCTCTACCTGTAAGATAGAGAGAAAGTAAAAAGTGTTCTCTTTGATGTTTATGACTTAATAGACATGACAAACAAAACATAATTTGTCAGTGGTACCAAGCCTTGAATAAATTTTTTTTAAATTTAAATTTTAAATATTTCATTTTAATTAGAGCTGTTCTTTTTTAAAAAAAAAGAATAGAGCATTTGGATTTGAATTCGAGATTTGAATTTAAAAAATTAGATTCGGTTTCGAGAACTATAGGATTTGACATATAGATTGTCACTCTTCACCATGCTAAATTTCATTCGACGCTCTTTCAATTCCCCGGTAAATTCCGTTAGCTATTCCTGTACTTCCTCTTCCTTTTTCCTCCATATCATAAAGTAATCAGCTAACATCATGGATTTAAATCTTTCTTACATTAGTTTCCCTGCCACTTTATGCATTACAAATATTAGTGGTGAGAGTGCATTTTCCTGCTTCACTCCATTTTTTATTTGAAACCACTCCGTCCTCCCACTCTCCATATTAATGCAATTTATGTTATACCCAAACATGTTGTTAACTCTTGTTGCAACTCCTCTTTCTACTTCGGCCATCACCATTGCTTTCAAAACTTTATATCAATCCACGCTATAATATGTCTTCTCCACATATATAAGTACTATGTCATTACCAAGTCTTTTCAAATTTATAACATCTTCCCATCAGCTGTCGTTGTGTTAAAATCAAGAATATTGTAGACCTCTGTTCCTTAAATCAATGCTGTTCTTCTATATATATTCTTTTCATTTTATTTATTATTCTGTTTTCCAGTATCTTCTCATATATTTTTGTTCAGTGGCATATGAACGTTATCCCTCTATTATTTGTACACCTCTTCCTGTTTTCTTTCTTGAAACTAGGTATTACAACTCTCTTCTTCCAGTCTTCCGGTACCTTGTTCTCCTTCCAGATCACGTTCATCACTCTGTATAACCATTGCATACCTGCCTCCTGCACATTTATACAGGCAGTTCATCCACACCCGGTATTTTACCTTGTTTCATCCTCTTTAATTCTCCCTCCCCCTCTTTCCATGTTTGACCCCTTTCTTCCTCTTCTAATATATCTTCCTGCTCCTCTCTTTAACTCTCATCCCTTTCCTCTTCCGGATTGAACATCTTTTCAAAATATCTCCTGCATTGTTCCTTTTCATCCTCTGATGTTTTCAAGAAAATTTCAAACCAAACAGTTAAATTTAACTAGAATATATAATAGAGAAAATCCATTATTTAAATATATTTATGGTAATGAGACAACGTAGTATGACAGTAGATGATAAGTTATTATTATTATTATTATTATTATTATTATATTATTATTATTATTATTATTATTATTAGCACCACGTCTTACTACCCGTTCGGGTTATACGCACTTACGCTAATGTGCAATGGTAGGGTGATTGTGAGATGAAATGGAGGACCTACAGTTTAACGTGGGATCCGAACCACGGTGGAGGCCTGGCATTCCTCATATTCACAATATGTGATTAATACCTTTCTTGTCAGAGGTGAAGGAAGGGTTTGGTAGTCAGATAAATGTGTGCCTGAACCAAGGATTGAACCCCGGAACCCCAGCACAGAAGTCTGACACCTTAACCCTAGACCACCAGGTCCCCGACCTACAGTTTAACGTGGGATCCGAACCACGGTGGAGGCCTGGCACTCCACACATTCACAAGATGTGATTAATACACTTCTTGTCAGAGGTGAAGGAAAGGTTTGGTAGTCAGATAAATGTGTGCCTGAACCAAGGATTGAACCCTGGACCCCCAGCACAGAAGTCCGACACCTTACTCCTAGACCACTAGGTCACCTAGATGGTAAGTAAGGGCAAGACAAATTTTAACAAAAATATGATATGAGGGACAAAAATAGATAAAATAATAATTAGAGTAAAGCTTTCAAAGACCTCGGTAATTTATTCTTATTTATATGACTAGCTTATATTAATTCAAAAACATTTTATAAACAGTAAGCCTGATGTGTGATCTTATTTTTGTAAGTCTGTATTTAAATGATGTAAATTAAATAATTTATAAAATAAAGCTCATCTGATAAAAAATGGCTTTAAAAATTATTTACCTACCTTGAGAGGCTATAGTTAGTATACTGAATGGATAATATCAACATAGACAGACAGGATTTAGCATACGTGGTTAGTAATGTGATACGTACTTGAAAGCAAGCACGAATTTAGAAAACGTAAAAGGGGGAGGGGGACACACAAGATACATTAAATGGAGAAACATTTACCCTTCCATCCACGACTCGTCCATTCGCCCATGCTGAGTTCAAGTCTAGCCTGACCCCCACAAGTAGCTACCCTGTCTGTACTTACACTCCAGAAATTAATATACAACTTCATTGGTCACCGCCATTAGTCTAAAAAAAAAAATTACCTAAGGGGGGGCACGTGCCCCTTTGCACCCCCTTATATTTGCGCTTGCTTGAAAGTTATAATATTTTCAATTATTAAAAATAAATGGTACGGCGCACCGCACAGACTTTCTCTCTCTTTCTATAAACTCGAAAGATTTCTGAACGGAATAATGTACATTGTATCATCACCACTCCACATAAGAACACGCATAAAATAATACCCAATGATATATAATCAATGAGAAAAGAGGCGCATCTTTGTCCACCTAAGAGCATTTCAAACAGTTTAATGTCTTCCACAAGGGTCAACACTTCGTATTAAAATTTCGATTTCTGGTTAAAATTTTAACATTTTATATGGTGTTGCAGATCTTCAAGTCATCGCATTGATATTTAATTATTCATTTATACATTTTGACCAATAAAAAATGTAAATATTGACTATTGAGTCTAAAATGGAGATAGATCATTGCTATGCAAACATTTCTCCTAAGAGATTTAAGGAAAAATAACATACTATTTTAGATACTTATATTTAATTACTCTATGGCATTGGAGAATTATTGCGTTAAGACTTAAGTAGTATATGTTTACAACTAAAGCTCACAAAATTGTATTAATATATTAGCAAATATCTCAGAAACTGCTGCTTTTATAAAAATATATGTCAAATAAAAGTTTTTTATTTCTAATAGGCCTACAATTTTGCAATGATAAGTTGTTTAGTTTCTCCAATAGTTGTGGAGATACGGAAATTAACGCTTCTGTAATGTACCCTAAAAATCATTTTCATAGGAAAATGAAAATAGCCAGTTTATTTAGAATCTTAATCAACGCCTAGATACGAATTTTAATCAAAATCGTTTGAGCCGATTTTGAGAGAACCAAATTTTTCTCTTTTCGTCCTTCAGTAAACTACCCTTAATTTTAAGTTTTTATAGACACACAGAGAGACGGCATTGCAAAGACTATTTTTTAGGGTTCGGGGGGTCATGAGACGTCGACATCCATCAACATTTCAGGTTAGTTTCTTTTTTTTACGGTCGCAATACTTAAACTTTAATGTCCAAAAAGTTAAAAAAATTCATATAATTGCGTATATATTGAAAGTTATTGATTTTATAAAAATATGTTTCGGATAAAATATCTGTATTATAAATATATATACATATTTGTAATGCTAAGTAATTTCATATCTCAAATAGTTTCGGAGCTATTAAAAAAAATGTTAATTTACGCATCAGACCGGAGCCCTTAAAGCCATTTTGCCGAAATATTGAGGGTAGCCATTTTGTTTGGAATATTTATTAATGTTTATAAATGAAATTTAATCAAAATCGTTAGAGCCGATTTTGAGAAAATCGACTTTTTCTCTTTTTGCCATTCAGTAAACTACCCTTAATTTTAAGTTTTAATAGACACACAGACAGACGGCATTGCAAAGACTATTTTTTAGGGTTCGGGGGGTCATGAGACGTCGACATCCATCAACATTTCAGGTTAGTTTTTCTTACGGTCGCAATACTTAAGCTTTAATCCCCAAAAAGTTAAAAATATATATATAATTGCGTATATATTGAAAGTTATTGATTTTATAAAAATATGTTTCGAATAAAATATTTGTATTATAAATATATATACATATTTGTAATGCTAAGTAATTTCATATCTCAAATAGTTTCGGAGCTATTATAAAAAATGTTAATTTACGCATCAGACCGGAGCCCTTAAAACGATTTTGCCGAAATATTAAGAGTAGCCATTTTGTTTGTAATATTTATTTATGTTCATAAATGAAATTTAATCAAAATCGTTAGAGCCGATTTTGAGAAAATCAACTTTTTCTCTTTTTGCCCTTCAGTAAACTACCCTTAATTTTAAGTTTTAACAGACACACAGACAGACGGCATTGCAAAGACTATTTTTAAGGGTTCGGGGGGTTATGAGACGTCGACATCCATCAACATTTTAGGTTAGTTTTTCTTACGGTCGCAATACTTAAGCTTTAATGCCCAAAAAGTTAAAAATATATATATAATTGCGTATATATTGAAAGTTATTGATTTTATAAAAATATGTTTCGAATAAAATATTTGTATTATAAATATATATACATATTTGTAATGCTAAGTAATTTCATATCTCAAATAGTTTCGGAGCTATTATAAAAAATGTTAATTTACGCATCAGACCGGAGCCCTTAAAACGATTTTCCTGAAATATTGAGAGTAGCCATTTTGTTTGGAATATTTATTTATGTTCATAAATGAAATTTAATCAAAATCGTTAGAGCCGATTTTGAGAAAATCGACTTTTTCTCTTTTTTCCCTTCAGTAAACTACCCTTAATTTTAGGGGTAGATATCCAATTCCAAAAACCCCTCGGGGCAACCCTATGAAAACCCTAGATATCAAGTTTCAGCTCAATCGGTAAAATAGTTTAGGCTCTAGTTGGAGGTACAGACAGACAGACAGACAGACAGACAGACAGACAGACAGACAGACGGAAATTCAAAAACCACTTTTTCGGATTCAGGAAGTCATGAAACGTCAAAATTCATCAAAATCTCGAGTTCGATTTTTTTGACGATCACAATACTTTCTCTACCTGTAAGATAGAGAGAAAGTAATAAGCTTCACAACAATTTCTTAAATATATAATTATATAGGAGTAAATTGTTGAAAAAAAAATTAAAAAAATGTGAGGAGAAACTTACCTTTCTTTTTACTGCCAAACATAGCCATGACTGTAAATGATGTGGTAGGAATTAGCTGGTTTTTAATTGGTCCCCACTTGTCACGAACCGTTGTCTTTTTCGAATATGGTCATCAAAAAGTTAAAGAGCTCAGGTGATATAATTTATCATATATTGGTAAACTAAGATCAGCTCAGCCATTCACATATGTAATTTTGGTATCTACTAAATTCAGAAAAAATGTAGCAACGAAATGAGATTTAGAATAGCTAATGTTTTTAATAACACTCAAGATAAGTAGCTCAACCCAAAATTCCTTCATATAGCTATCAATAAATCGATTAGACAACTGGATCACTCGTATTTGAACATGAATATAATAAAAATCACATAGCACCCTGAATTCTAGAATAATTTGTTTTAGCCCCTTTGCAATTTTATAAATATGATAATATATTTTGTTACGGTTAAAATACTTTTCAGCTGCTAAAGAAAGACTTTTGCTGCCTTACACTTTCAATTAACATCTACTGAAAGAACGATATACTGGTGGTCACATGGTCGATGGTGCTAGACTCACAGTTGCCGTTGATAAGGAGTGAAGGATGGGATTTCATCTGGTTGTATGTATTGGGGGGGTTTTTCTAGATGTGATCTATAATTATGCTATTTAAATCTACTTTTACAAGATAGTGTGAGTGAATTTCCTCTAAACCACCTCTTATAATAAGTCGTTATCAACCTCACTGTTCAACATACTAATAATAAATCAATAAAAACGAAGTGAACACTAAATAGAATATATTACTAATGTCTACAAACAAAATAAATACAAAATTATAATAAATTAATATTAACGTAGATTTTATCCATGATATTTTGTGTCTATGGACCATTTGATGGACCAACTTACAATGCAGTCATATCCATCATATTAAAACGTTGTAGGAATACAGAATTCGGTATTTGCATTTGGAAATGGGTTATTATTTTGGGAAATCTGACAAGTGAGACTGATACACCAAATGTTTACCCCTTTCTACGCAAAGATCGTTTCACAAATCTAGTTAAATCTGTAAAACAAAAGTGTGCTGTACTTGGCTGCACCAAATGTGTAAATAGTGGTTTTCTCTAATGAAAAAAAATACCCGTGGTATCATGACTTACGTAAGCAAGTTTGTCATAAATAAATAAAGGGATTTCAACACAGGTTTTGAAACATAACAGTCACTCTTTTGCTGGAAAAAGAAGTTTCAAGTTTCTGGGAAAATGTTGAGTCACTCTTAAAATATTTTATAATATCTATTTTCTATTAATAATAATTTTAGTAATAATAATTTAAATATTCTTTATTATAGTTCTGGTCAACAGTCACAAGACCTATAACAGGTCAGCAATGGAAATTATACAAGTAGCTGACAATCATATCGTAAACATGGATCTATACTAATAAAATGAACAGTTTGTCTGTCGTGAGCGTTACACGATATCTAACTCACGTAGAGGAATGCAATTTTAAAATACGTAGCCCCTGTGCATGAATATAATGCAATATGAAGCCAGAATTTAATTTTTTTAATTAATTAAAACATGATTAGGAAGAAGTAAAGGAAGAGATTAATTTTCTGTCCATTTGAAGAAAATAAAAGCTTTGCCCGGGGTGACCACGCAATTAATTACCATGGGCAATAATAAATAATTAATCATATAAAAAAAATTAGTATTAAAAGCATACATATTGAGATAATTTAAAACCCATAGAGTAGTGAAGAAGCTGAACATGTGTTGGATAAATTGACTATAGGTAAGTTCTGTAAATAGCTCTCTTGAGTCTTTGTGATAAAGTCGAACTAGACACATATAGAATTTACGCTATGGAAACAGTTGCCAATATAACTGACCTTGTCAGAGCTATTGAGATAAAACTGATTTGGATTACGAGAGGCCAGAGAAGGGACAGGAATACCCACGTGATCAAGGACCAAAAATTTATAAGAAATGTTGCTAATAAAAATATTAAAAACAATAAATAGTAAGTAACTTCTCACGGACATTCCATTCACACTATATTGTTTAAAATTGAGATATTTAATCAAGACTCATAATATATGTGAAACAAAATAATATACAAAAGCAAACCCTGACAAAAATTGCTTTATATTTACGTAAAATATTTTTTGACTCCAGGTTTTAAATTCTATAATTTTATTTTAAAAGAACTACTGTCCTCATTTGTATATCTGGACCAATAAAAACGATCGATATTGAGTACACACGAGTCAACACTTCGTATTAGAATTTCGACTCTCAGTTAAGATTTTCGACATTTTATTTGAGGTTGCACATCTTATGGTTATCGTATGGCTATTAGATTCCTCATTTATAAATTTAGACTAACAAAAAAGTTGAGTCTAAAATTATAGAGCTAGATCATTGCTGTACAAATATTTTCCCTAAGTGATTAAGTAAAAAAGAACATCAACTTATTGAGAGACTTACTTATTTACTTGCTCTATAGCATTAGAAAAATATTACGTTAAAACTTAAATAATATCTCTGTACAACTAAAGCTCACCAAATTGTACTAATACATTTGCCAATATCTAAGAAACTATTGGTTTTAAAAAGGTATATTTCAAAAAATAGTTTTTTATTTTTAATAGTAATACAATTTTGTAATATAAGTTATTTAGTATCTCAAATTGTTGCTGAGATACAGAAATGTCTGCTTCTGTAAGATACCCTAAAAGTAGTTTTCACGGGAAAATGAGAATATCCATTTTATTTAAAATCTTAATCAACACCTTGATACGAATTTTAATCAAATTTGTTAGAGCCGATTTTGAAAAAATCGATTTTTTCTCTTTTAGCCCTTTACTTAACTATTCTTAATTTTTAGGTTGAATTGACACACAGATGGAATTTCAATAACCACTTTTTAAAGCTTGGGGTTCATGAAACATCTCGGGCTAAATTTTTTTTAAGGTCGCAATACTTTACCTTTAGTTTTCAAAAAGTTTATATATATATATATATATGCGAATGGCTTGAAAATTATTGATTTTATAAGAATATGTTTCAAATAAAAGATTTTCATTATAAATAGGCATACAGTACATATTTTCGGTGATAAGTAATTTCATACCTCAAAGAGCTCTGGAGTAATGATAAAAAATGAGAATTTACGCATCAGACCAGAGCCTTCTAGTCATTTTGATGAAAAATTGAGAGTAGCCATTTTGTTTGTAATATTTATCAACGCTTGGAAATTAAGTTTAATCAAAATTTTTAGAGCCAATTTTGGTAGGATCTTTTTTTCACCCTTAAGAAAACTACCCTTAATTTTAGGGTTAGCTATCCAATTCCAAAAACCCCTCGGGTAACTCTATGAAAACCCTAGATATCAAGTTTTAATTCAAGCTGTAAAATTGTTTAGGCTCTACTCCGATGTATAGATAAACACACAGACGGTAGGATGGAAAGACAGACTGAAAGACGGAATTGCAAAAATACCTTTTTCGAATTCGGGGGATCATGAAACGTAGAAATTCATCAAAATCTTGAATTCAATTTTTTTGACGATCGCAATACATTCTTTACCTGTATGGTAGCGATGAAGTAAAAAGAGCATCACAATAAAGTCTACACTAGAAAAGAGTTTATACCATTAAAATGTATCGAATTACGTCATAATCATAATAAATCCTGTTAAGAAAGAATTTTTCATAGCAATTAGCCATATATTTACGCTGAACGTTTTGCAACCTGAAAGAGTTAATTAAGATAATTGAATTCTAAGCAACACTAGCATATTCTATCTTAGATTTAATCAAGGCTAGTACAGGCATAAAATAGAGTCAACTTTCTTAAATGAGAATAATAGTGAAAATAGAGTTTGTTGTTCAGAATAACACCTAGATCATTACCATAAGAGGAGCTAGATAGTTATGTCATCATTTACCAATTTATAAGGGAATAAATAATATAGGCTTAGTTTTCCTAGTAAAAGATATGATTTAGTATTTGATTGATTAATAATCATTCAATTTTAGAGACCATTTTAAAATACCATTTATGCCAATTTATAAATCTATACACTCTGCTGTTGATTGATTATTTTAAATAGTTTGAAATAATTAACAAAGAGTAAATAACTAGATGAGTTTAAGTATTTACCAAAGTCATCATTAAACACATTAAAGAGAAGGGTGCATTAACTAGAACCCTGGGATGCACCACAAGATGATAAAAATGTTTGAGGCGTGTGAATATGTGTTAATAAAATTATCTATAATGCAAATACCTGCTAAACCAATTTACATATGAGTCGGATAGGCTAAAATTATTAAGCCACGAGAGAATAATATTATGATGAAATAAGTCAAAAGCTTTACTTTGGTCACATGACCGACAGTGCTAGGCTCACAGTTGCCGTTAAAGAGGAGTGAAAGGTTGGAATTTCTGCTGGTTGTAATGGGGGCTTTTTCTACATGTGATTTATAGCTGTGCTTTTAGAGCTTACTTTTACAGGATATTGTAGGTAAATTTCCTCTAAACTACTTTAAGTAGAGACTTGAGGGGCTACATCTATAATAAACTGTACTAAATTCATGACAGTAGATTTATTGTTAATAGAGTCATATTGATTGACATAGGGCTTATTTTTAGGTGGTAAAGACAATAATTTTTATGAATTCTTTAAAGAGATTAAAATGTATATAATTAACTCAATTGTTTATGCCCCTTTTTTATAAATAGGTATGACAACAAATTGTTTACATTCCAAAGGAAAAATTTAGTTTTCCAGGCTAACGTTGAATAAATAAGCTAATAATGGACTGAGAGTGTTGGCACAGGATTTAACAATAATGCTTAGAATTCCATCTGTACCAGCACATCTAAATCAGGTCAACTTTTTAATAGCATTAGCCGACATACACGAGTGTAATGTGGCATGGATACAGAGAAATATTAGTTTCGATGACAGGGGAGGGCGTGATGATTAAGGCGGAAATATACAAGTAATGTAAATAAGTCCAAAACTCATTTACGATTAATAAATGATCCGTTATAATATTGCCATTCATTTCTAGGTTTGATGGGAATAATTTAATCAAACTATTTTTATAACCAATTTCTAAAAATTCTAGGTTTTGCTTTTGAAACAATTTTCTAATGAATTCATCTAAATTATTTTATTTATAAATAAATTTTTCTTATAGAATTTACAAAAATAAGAAAAATGGAATAAAATTTACTATTATCTGTTTTTTTAACTTTTCAAAGAATAGATCTTTTCAATAATATTTAGTTCTATAAGAAAACCAATTTGGAAGTTTGGAGGAACTTTGAATAGTAATTTGAGCAATATGAATTTTAATTTTCCTTTGGACTAATATGTTGAAACAATCTGTGATGAAGCTAGCATCATTAGTTGAATAATCACAAGATCAATCAGCAGTTGCCAGATTATTGTAAAGATAAAAACTATCACCAGTTCCTTAATCAATATATGTAGTGGGGGTAGAGTTATTTTATATATTAATGAGTACAGCTGGTATTCAGTGAAGACGAATGAAATTATTAATATTTACTAGTGATTGATAGCTATGTTTTACCAAAGGGTGGTCGAAATGAGGAATAACAAGATCTAAGATGTTAATGTTGTTATTATTTTCATTAGTTCGGCTAATTTGTTCTAATCCTATTATAATATCCGATGCAAAGAAGTTGGATATCTTTTAACTTTATGTTGTAATGAAATATATTTTGAGCATTATAATATTTCTAATCAATTTTAGGGCAGTTAGAATCTACTAGAAGTATTATTTGAAAAAGGCTATTTGACCAAAGCACCTTCAAAAAATGTGAAGTAATTATAAAATGTTTCGATTATTTGTTTGAGGAGCATTATATAATTTCTCAGTTAACAGTTTTTGGTCATAAAGGACTGGTATTTCAATACAGATACTATTTGTATTATTTAATAGATCTTTGTTCTTCTAATCACACTAGAAATAGAGTCAACAAGAAATATTAGAACACCCATTGGCATCTCCCCATTGATACATTAGCTCTCTCATATAGACTATCAGATCTATAAAAGTTATAGTTAGGAGGGAAGTAGTTCTCATTTAAATAATAACTAGCGAACCAAGTTTTAGCCAAACAAATGATAAAGAATTCATTTAAACAAACATCAGTAAATAATTTATTAGCTTTAGTTTGAAAACCACGAACAATTTGATGAAATAATTCAAGTTCACTAGTAGGCCTATTCATTAGGAGTTAGATTTGGTGATATCCTCCAGACCTCCATTTACGGTCACAGATGATAATAATAATAGTAATAATAATAATAATATCAATTTTAAAATTATTACAAAAAAAATAATACGGTAAAAATCTTATATTTTGTTAAATACAGACCCATCAGTATTTTTAATTTTCAATGTGCTTCTCATGACAAAACGAGTTTGACAAATCTGTCTTGGAGTCTGATAATAATTAGGTTTCATGTAGGGGAAGGTTGGGTAGTCGAAATTGGGGTAAGTGGATTTGGAGGATTGGGAGGGAAAGGGCTGACATGTATATTATTTGTTGCTCAGATTTTTCTCATACACTCTCCAAAGTTTGAGTGTGCAATTACTATTAATAATCATCCTCATATCTACCTTAATGATTAAACCGTAAAATAAGTTAAGCATTAAAAAGTATAATCTAGAACAAATGAAGAAAAAAACTAGATAAACCTAAATAAATTCTGCACATAAAAGGTCGAGTATTTAGTGGCAATGGAACGGGACCGTTGGAAGGACCTAGACGTAGATGGGAGGATAACATTAGAATGTACCTGTAAGATGTAGTGAGGTGGACTGGATATAACTAGCTCAAGATAGAGATAGGATGTAGTGAGGTGGACTGGATAGAACTAGCTCAAGATAGAGATAGGGTGTAGTGAGGTGGACTGGATAGAACTAGCTCAAGATAGAGATAGGGTGTAGTGAGGTGGACTGGATAGAACTAGCATAAGATAGGGATAGGGTGTAATGAGGTGGACTGGATAGAACTAGCTCAAGATAGGGATAGGGTGTAATGAGGTGGAGTGGATAGAACTAGCTCAAGATAGGGGTAGGGTGTAATGAGGTGGACTGGATTGAACTAGCTCAAGATAGGGATAGGTGTAATGAGGTGGACTGGATCGAACTAGCTCAAGATAGGGATAGGGTGTAATGAGGTGGACTGGGTAGAACTAGCTCAAGATAGGGATAAGCGATAGTGAGTTAGACTGGCTAGAACAAACTCTAGATAGCTATAAGGTGTAATGATGAGTACTGTATTAAACTAACTAAAGAGAGGGATGGGGTAATTAGGTAGACTGAATAATCCTAGCTCAGTATAAGAATGGGATATAATAATGGGGACTTGATATAATTATTTAAAGAAGGAAAGATAGATTATGACAGCTATTGAAAGGTTCTTTAATCCAAACATTTACCATTGACAGTGACCAATGTCAACCTAATCGGAAATAGTAAATATTTGCTTGGTAATACTATAATATCAATAAAAATTTTAACAGACATTCCAATAAAACTTTCTCAAGGATTACTATATAGTTGGCGTGATTGTAGTTTATTGTGGCAGCAAGAGATTATAGTACATAAAATAATTAATTAAATATTATTATATTCACACTCGTATCTTACTTGACACCAACATTTAAATTCTTTTTTATAACTTAGAGATAGAATCATACAACATATTAGTTTTAAAATATAACCTTTTTTTGTTTTGCAAACGGGTTAAGAACACAACCTCCTTGAAAGTTTGAATGACGTCATCAACCACTCTTGTTTTTGCTGGTTCGTCATCATGATTTCAGAAGAGCACGGTGAATTTTAGAAACTCTTGCTGAAAAGCATTTTTTTTAAGTGAACCATAGACGTCGTTTCATTAAAAAAAGATATATCCAAACGAATATTTTCATGATTTCATGTATCAATAATGTAAAAACAATAATTATTAATTTTAAAAAATTGTTTATTTTAAGGTTCTGACTGACAAAAGTAACAACAAATTAACATATGGTATTGCAGGTCATATGGCTTGGCGAATGTATATTATGGTAACTTTACCTTGCTGTCAACAACTTTTCTTCTACTGTGGATGATCTATCTATATGTAAGTAAACTCTGCTTTAACAATTTAAGAGCTATAGTTGACGTAGTGACTACCATCACTGTCTCTATCATGAACAGGCTGGGTTTAAATCTAAGCCGGATACTTGGGATGGTAATAGAGAATTCATTATAAATGTAAATATAGCAAATATATAATGGATTAAATAACCTGGAATGACCCTGGACACGAAACGATTTCTAGAAAGCTCAGTGGTTACAGTATTGGCATAATAAGCCTAAGGTTCTGGGATCGATTCCAGTGGGTAGGTGTAATTTTTCAATTTAAAGAATAGTAAATTCAGCCCAATATTACTGTATGATTCATAAAAATATTTGTTTATTTGAACCATATCTTACAACCCGTCCGGGATAACCGCATACAACACTAATGGGAGAGGGTTGAGGAAGATAGGATTTAGAAAAAGTGTATATGAATTTGCGTTGAGATATATTAGTTTGATTATCTTTAGTTTATAGAATACACTTAGCACACCAAACTAGGATTCAAACCCCCAACCTTCCCAACACTTGAAACCAGACCTGAAAAGCGTTACACCAATTCTCAACTGAGAATAAATGTGTGACACAGTGATTAAAACAAATCTTTAACTAAATGATGTTTTTATCAACTGATTTTTCAAATTACAAGAAGTCCTGTTCTTCCAAACATGGAAATATTTTCCTTCCTCACTGATCTAAAGTTTTCTTGTTTTCGACAAAGCACTCAATCAATGCCAACAGAGAAAACTACAATGTATAAATTACTTTTATTTGATATTACAAAATAAATGTTTTCTAGCTATCAATTTTTCCATCCACATATTCAGAAGTCCCAAGTTCGATCCTTGGCACTCTAAAATTTTCTGTCAAGAAGAGGATCTGTAGCGAGTTCAACTCATCCTTGTGAGGACAAATAAGGAGCGGCTCTGGACTAGAAAACTGAGAAAAACGACTGGAGGGTTCATTGTGCTAACCACATGACACCTTATATCCACAGAAACTGATACTATCTTCCCCAAAAGCAGCGGTCACTTTTTCGGTATAGCTCGATTGCGGGATGATGTCATGGTTTATTGTAAAGGAAATATGAAGGATTTTCTCCATAAAAAGCCTGTTAAGAGGTCCATCCACTCGAATAATGGGAAACGCTGCAGACACTCATAATCCTTCATAAGATGAGAAGTGATTTTTTTTAAATAAATAGGTTTAGACCTACACTGAAATGTACGTGAAAGGCATTAATCTGTTACTTCAGTATCAAAAGGATATGTTTTATAGTTTAATAAAATGTTATATAGGTACAATTATCCAACTTTTCAAGGACATTCAAATGAAATGTTTGCAACTCTGAGAAGTTAGCGCTAATAGGTTTCTGATAAGAAGAACATTTATTACACGAATAATAAATATATATAATACTTACAATAATAGTATTTTAATGTGTTTTTTTGCATTATTTTTTTAGATATTTATAATATCAATCAAGATGAAAGTTTCAGATCAGATTAATTGACGTATGAATATATAAAAATAGTTCTATGAGCTATTATATGCTGTCATATTAGTTCATTTTATGAAATTTGGACAGTAGATATATAACTATTCTCAATCATATATTTTCATTTTAAACAAAGTGGCAATATATAAACTTAAGATAATTTAGGATGGGTCCATGATATTTTTGAAGTTTTTTTTACTAAACACATAAATATAAGGATAGGTGTCCTCTTAAGAAATTGCAGTGGGCGCTGGAAAGGAAATTATAATAAATTAAAACGATCGATGAGGAAAACGGAAGGCTATACCAAGGGAGCTGTGATGGGGAATGGAGGAGGTCTGCAGTTACTGGATCAATAAACCAATCAACGATATGGTCTTCAAGCCCGTCTGTAAGTAGTCTCCAACACGGCACTGACAAGGCAATCAATACGTCCTCACATCAGTTTCACGCATGGTATATACCCCCCTTAAGTCATCGGGTGTATCAACAAACCTACTAGTTTCGGAAACGTTTGGAGAGGCATAAACTAATAAAAGATATTGGTTTTATAACAATACTACCCACTAAGAAATTCTATCACAAATCTATTTATAGACATACATTAAAAAAGTATTATATTCATGATAAAAAGAGAAACCTGAATATCATCGCAGAAAATTAAGCTTTTTTTTTTTTACAAAGATTATCAAATATATATTATAGTTACTATCAATATCTTCACTATTATTTGGTGCATTTTACGGTTTTAGTTACTCTACAATAGCCTAATAACGTCATTGTGTCAACTGGCTTATAAACCATAATAATAATATATTTTAACCCGCTCTTACTACCCTTGTGATTAATTTGTGTTATTGTTGTTTGTTATGTGTTTAATTTGTAGTAATAATAATGGCTTAAGCATAAATATGTTTCCAGTTTTTATAACAAAAGCTCACAGCCTCGAGCCTGAAGATCATGTTATGGTATATAAACAGGAATGGATGCGTTATAGAAAACATTTAGTAAACTTATTTTCCCCAGTGTTTCCAACACATTTTTATTATGATAGTGATGTAGGGCTTAAGGTAGAATTTAGAAAAATGCACCTACATTTGTGAGGAGTCAAAGTGGTAGACCATTTATGAAATACGATCTCAGTCCAGCCGATGGAGATTCGAACCTAAACCTCTTTAACACCGGCAGACTGGACTTAATGAGATTGACATTCATATAATTTTTACATGGGCGCAGGTTTTGGATAAATATTTAAACTTTTAATTATATTACGAAATATTGTAGGCACATCTATGATTCAATTTAGGGGGTGAAACAAGTGTGTGTGTGTGGGGGGGCGAGGGGGGGATTTGAAGAAGATATATTATTTTAATATATGGTATCCAAATGTATATGTTTTGGTTCTTAAATTAACACATCACACCATGTAATTCTTGACAACATAAGCCACTAAAATATTCGACAGTAGCCAACGCACAATACCTTACCCGCCTCGGTGGCGTAATTAGCTAACGCGCTAGATTCATGTTGAGCTAAGCTAGACTGCCGAGGACGGGGAGATCGAGGTTCAAATATCACTTGGGTGAACTGAGAATTGTTTTTACTAAATGGTTTTTCATTCTTGATTTCACTTCCTCTATGTTCAACCTTCCCAATTCCTAGTCCATTAGCGTAATTAGTACTTAAGCGTATAGCCCGAACGGGTAGTAAGAGCCGGTTATAGATTGAAAAACAACAACAATTCTTTGGACAACTAATGGATTCATACAACAAATTAAGTAACATACATACAACATTTCACAGATTACGGTATATTAGGTCTATGATATCTATTAGTCATTAATATCATATCTTGGTTTACAGCGTCTTGCAAAGGTGCATTTTAATTTTAATAAGAAAAGTTTTAGTAAATATTTCGAAGTGTGAGGGAGGCAGCAACTGAGGATTAATGGCCCACTTAGAAATTTACTTTTAGAAAGAGCTATATAATGCATTATAGAGATTATTTCCGATTTTTTTTTTCCTCTCAATTTAAAATTTTATGGCCACTCTTAATATTTGTAACGATATAACTTTTGAATATCAAGTCATAAACCTGGTTTTATAATTTAGCCTTTGCACTAGATACACCATCATTGAGCTAAATTATAGTATTACATTTTATGTTTTAAGCTTTTATTAAAATTATTTGGGTTCTTGAGAAAGGGGAGAGTTCAAGTAACCCTCCCTCCCCCTCCCCAAGTAGCTCCTTCACTCTTGTCTAACTTCCTTTCCTTTGTTTTAGCAAATGTTAATAATTATAACTGATTGATTTATTGACCACAACAAATAATTCATAATGTTATTTTTAATATCGGGATATTGATGGCAGGTTATTGAATGGCAGACACAATTACGTAAATAATGGAACGTTATAGAATTAACTACAATACGAGATTTGATAAAAATCAATTTAAACTATTTAACCTTAATTCTAATTCCAGCTTTAAAAAAATTGTTTACTTAAAATCTCCAAATTTGTTTTTTTTATAATGGTGACAACTTTTACAGGTGAATATCAATAATATGTTCCGTATTTCCTTGCTGAAATATTTAGTGCTTGATAAAAGAAAATCAGAGATGTGTGTGCAACAAAAAACAATGACTTGCTTTACAAAGAAAAATGGCTGCTCTTAGCTTGCCAGTGTATGTATTATTGAAACTGGGGCATTGTGTCTGTTTGCAATGTCACCTTTAGAGGAATAAAAAAATAAAAAGAGGGAAAGGGTTTGTCTCGGTCGATAAGATCCATTAATACGTAAGGACATCACATTGTCAGTGTTGGGTGTTCAGCAGTACGTCAATTGTATGAATAAAATGTGAACAGAATAGTTTCAAAATGACATGACCTACTTGATTCACATATAGAAGGGCCTCAAGATGATATGGACCTCTTATTTTCTCCCTAGAGGTGATTCAAGATGACATGACCCTCATGTGACAAACCTAGAGGTGACTTCAAGCTTATATGATCGTCATGCTTCCCCACTATAGGTGCTAGAGATTACATTGCTCTCATGCTTCCTTTATAGAGGTGATTCAAGATGACATGACCCTAATGATTTATCCAAGAAAGGATTCAAAACGCTGTAACTTTCATGATTCCTTCTAGAGATGCTTAAGATTACACTGTCCTCATGCTTGATCTCTATATGGACATCAAGATGATAAAAACCTTATGTTCCAAAACATAAAGTGGCTTCAAGATTTTGTGATCTTATGTGAATAATGCTGCTAGAAATAGAATATTAGACCAAAGCCAGACCATTTATTAGACTTATTTGATGTCCCAGATGGAGAAGAGCTACTCCTACATTATGAATCGACTCTATGCTGCTAGTATTGTTTTAAAAAATTCTTTTGATAAAAAGCTGTTTGAAAAATTGGAAACCCTTTAAATATCCACATGGTTCACTTTAAAACTACGTAGAAATGAACAACTACGTAACAGAAACTTGAAGGTATTCCAAAACTAATTTAAGAATAGCTCCATCTAGAAATTGTATGATAAAAAGATTCCTTATTTTAAGAAAGTCCTATCCTTCCCAATAGTCACGTGAACTGATAGGACAATCTCTTCTAGTCTGGTGTAACGTTTTGCGTAGGTCAGAGTTCCAATCCTGGCTGGGTGTACTGATGGGGATTTACCTAAATGGTTTCCCACACTCACTCCATGCAATGGGGGTAATCTATTTTTAAATTCAACCAATATAGTTCCTCTCGATGGAGAGTAAGACGCAGAGCACCGAAACAAAGAAAAAGTAAACTTTTCAATAATATTACCAGACTTAGTACCAATAAATATAAAGGTTATTATCGCCGGGCCTTACAGAAAGAAAGTTGAGAGAGAGTTAAGGAACCCTTCTCTACTTCCACGAGAGTATTATTAATAATATATTAGTCCACTCCTCCTAAATACCTAGGTTAGTAAATTATTCGAGTAAAAAAAAATTCAGAATGCCAACAACCCCAAAAAATGTATAAAGCTACACATTAAATTCCATATCAAGAGTGGTTTGAATTTTTCTATTTTTTTAATACTTGTAATTTTTTTAGTAGGATAGTTATACAATTATTATTATCTCACCTCCCATTCCCCTCCACCCTCCTCTTCCCCTTAACAAAAATAATGTTGCTATGATCCTTCATAAGTTATTTGTAACATTATTCAACTCAATTTATTTAAAGGTATTTAACTTGCACTTCCTGAGCCGAGTACTTATAAGAATATGATTTATAGCTAACATAAATCTAGAAAAACACAACACCTACACCAACGACACACACGTTGATTCATAATTGTGCAAAAGGGAAAGCCACATTTCCCCAGTGATTTTTTTTCTGTTAATGCTGGTAGTCAAACCCGGGACCCTAGTACAGCAGAAGACACGCTACCAAATGAGATAATAGATGATGGACATTTTAACTTGGTTAACATCACCCGGCTGGGTCAGCGTGTTCAAGCCTGTTCACGCTGTCGCCACCGACTGACTATGAGCTGAATTTTCCATCGTAGCTTTGTTGATGTGCGAGTAAAGGCCATTTCACACTGACATCCGTGGTGTCCGTGGAATCTGTGGTTGGACGTTTTGTAGAAATCTGTCCCAGCTAATCAAATGGGGCAATTCACACCGACGTCCACGGTGTCAATGAACGACCGTGGTATCCGCGGTACGGATGTTTTCAGATCACTCTCTGAGCGTCCGCGTGTACGTTTTGATTGAGCATGCGCAATGGCGTTTGGAAGAACACGTGGGCACCTACACTATACAACAATATATCAACTCAAGTTTGTAGGCATCAAAAATGTCCCGGACGTTTGTTTACAGTGTGAATTGGCACGTCCATGGACATTTCGTTAACGTAGGACACCGCGAATGCCAGTGTGAAATGGCCCTAACTGGTGCTATTTCAACGTCAAACAAATTCCTATTAACAAGTATAAATAACAAACCACTAACCTATTATAAATATCCCACTTACATTCTTCTCCATTTCTCAATGAGGCAACTTAACGAATTTATTTTAAATAACTTTTTGTTTGTTTGAATAGGTCAACATTGAGGCATGCATGATTAACCAGGGAATTTCGCTAGTTGGCAACGTACGATGAATGATCCGCAAATCACAACTTAGCTCTGTGTTTAGTTCTAAACAAATATTTGTTCTTGCTTCAGTGGCGTCACTCTCTCATTAGATAACTGCTGATGATGGGGAGATTGGCGTAAGAATTTTGGTCGGGTGTATTGAGTGTATTTTGTTCATAAATGCTTTTCCACTCTCCCTTCATGCAAGTGCGGGTACACTTCCTCTAGCATGGTGTTAACCAAAGAACATTTAGTGACCCTTATCGGTGGATACGTGAATTAAATGTAAAACTTCTCTTGTCCTGTTTGCCACTGACAATGAGGTTGGGTTATAATCCCAATCATGGTGAGCTGAGAATTAGTTTTCCCACGCAAATGTGGATACATTTATTCTAAATCTTAAATTCTCTATTTTTACTTCATTCATTGCAGATATATAGGATGGATTATTAATACGCAGCACCAAACATATTAGTGTTACGAAACAATCGCACAAACATTCTCAATAGTGATTTGAATATTAGAAAGTAAAATAAAAAATAACATAAATGAATTATATTTGTAAAAATAAAAATAAGTATACATTATCTATTATTTATCATGAAAACTATTTCCGGATACCCACTTTAAACAAAATCGTATAGCCCCTTTCAAAAAATTTCAAATTTTCTAAATATTTTCTAAATTAAGTTTACTTTAAATTAATTTAAAAGAATCTTATTTATTATATACCTACTATAAAATAGACTCAAAATACCAATTTCAAACCAAATCGTTAGAGCTATTTTCAGAATACTTCAATTTTTTCAAAAATCTATCATCAATTAATTTATATTAAAATTAATTTTTAACTGAACATAAATATATGTAATTATTTATAATGTAAGACACTTAACAAACATCTATTTTGAGCCAAACCATTATATCCATTTCCCAAAATATTACAAATTTTTAAAAATCAGTCATCACTAAACTACCTTTAAAAGAACCCCATAAAAAAAGTTTTATTTGTCAAGTCAAACATTTCCTAGAAACACATTCTAAACACAATCATTAGACAATTCTAGAAATAGATTAAATTTTCGGAAATCATTTTTCAGTGAACTAAGCTTTAATGAATGCTTACCCAATAATAAGCTTTTTCTTTATTCAGCCTGTGGTCCGGGTCAGTTTTTTCAAGCCACATATTTTACACTACCGACTTGCTAGGCCTGTCGTAGCTTCATATGCCTTATAATTTAACTTAAGACTAGGACAGGCACAGCATCCATTCCCCAGACGTTAATTTATCACTGTGAAAGGATATACTCATATTTTCATAAATGATAAATTTTCGGCCATGCTGGGATTAAAATCTGGGACCTTGGATCAATAGACATATATGATACTGACTGAAATAATGTATCGGATACCTAGATTTTAGTATAGAGTGTTATTTGTTAATTAAAACACTGCTTAAATATCAACTTTAAACAGAACCGATAGTCATTTTTTGAAAAATTTGCAACTAAAAAAATCACTTGTGAGTTAATTCCTTCAAATTTGAGGGCTGAGATTAAAATAAAAACAGGGCCCTATATTTTATACATAGCATCTAAATATCATGTTTGAAAATAATTAATCAAACCATTTCCGATCTGTACAGAGGGACAGACAGACAAACATGGCAGAAAGACAGAATTGTATAGTCAATTTTTACTTTCTTATATCAAGAGAAAGTATTGTGATAGTGTAAAAAATTGATCGTGAATTTATGACAAGTCTTTACGTTTTATGTGAACACGAACCCAAAAGAGGGTATTTCACAATTCTGTCTGTCCCCATGTCTGTCTCCATTTATGTCTCCATATCTATTCGTCAGCTTGTCCCTGTCCACGGATCCAAAATGGTTTGGCGGATTTTGTTCAAATTTTATATTTATTTTTATCGGGCTATACCTCATAATATTTTTTCTAGCCTAGCTATCCAATTATGGGTTGTTTCATGATTAGTGATTTATTTTGATTAAATATTTCCATGAATGGCTCTAAGGATTTTGTTTAAAATGTCTATCTAGGATTTGTTTGACATGACAAATAGTAGTGTATAGTGGTTTTTTGGACGAAAATTCATTTATTCATGGGAATTTTTTGTAAAATATATCGAGAATAGCTCTAATGATTTTGTTTGTATGTATATATGTGGCATACCAAAAAATATTGTATAATTGTTTTGGGAATAAAAACTCATTTATGGGTAGTTTATTGATGACTGGATTTTCAAAAATTATAAATTTTTTGTATAGCTGTTTTAAGGTGTCAAATTTGGTTATGGGTATCTAATTGATCACTGTTTTTATTATTGAAATATTTAAAACGTGGTTTATAGCGTTTTGTTTCTAAATGGGGTATATATTAAGTTTTTTCAGTATAAAAATCTAGTATATAGATTAATTTTCCTAAATTAAATATTTAATACTTTTTACTTTATAACTGAACTTAGAAAACTTGATTTTTTTGAAAATAGGTTTCGGAGTACTATTTTACACTATCAATAACAATGTATGTTTTATTATCTAAAATAAATTAATTTAAGGGTAGTTTACTCATAGCAAACTATAGAAAAATTTAATTTTTTTGAAATTGACTTTGAATAATGCTATCAAAATGGGAATAAAGAAAAAAAAAATCATGAAATATAAGAATAAATTTTTATTTTTACAAAGAACAAATAAATCCAGGGTGGCTTACAAATAATTTATTTTTGAATATTTGATTTTTTTAGATAAATTTGAATAATTTGTTTTAAAATGTAAATATAAAGTGTGATTATTGTGATTAACAAGATGATGTGTTTGTTTTTATGAGAAAAACATACCTAAGTGTATCTTACTAAAACCTATTTTTGAAAATTATATTTGAAGCTATAATACACAATATGAGAAAACTTGTGTTTGTGTCATAACCAATTATTATTGGTTCGAAACCAAATATAACGTCAAGATTCATTATAGTTTTGAGGTTGAAAATTTTCACGATTACAATACATTTTATTCATATGAGAAAGTAAAAAAGCTATGGATAAATGCCATACACAAAGATTTAATTCAATTATTATATAAATAATAATGACACCCATGCATTAGAATTGAAGCAAAGACCTTCAGCTTAGTGCGCTGATGCTCTACCGTTGAAATGTCTGAGGTCACATGTAACTCATGCTCTTGAGTAAAAATTGGTCATTGGTATACTTCATTCACGGTAGGAATTACTCTCTGAAAGGTCTTTTTTCCTACCAAAATCCTATATATAATAGCTTTCTGGCAGGGAAAAAGGCCTTTAAGAAAACAATTCCTACACTGAACAGACTTTATGTGAGATAAGGCCAACCGCGAGCCACCGTGGCTCTGATTTTGATAACTATTAAATATCTTACACTGTTTTTAATACCACATATTTCTAACACTAAGGGCTATACGCCTATATACTAATTACACCAATGTGTTACGGATTAGGAAATAGGAGTTTAGAAAAAATGTACCCACATTTGCTAAAAGGGAGAGTGAATTCAACCTTAGTCCACCCGACCAAGATAGAAACTTGATCCCTCATCTTTGGCAGTTTAGTCTATTGTGAAATTAGCACCTTAGATTATGCGACCACCGAAGTGGTTTCTAATACGTTCATGATAAACTCTGCCTTAAGATAATTAGTGATACGCGTTCCTGTAAGCTGGAAAACCTGGGTAGCTCTGTGGTAGAGTAGTGTCTGTCATTCCAAGTCAAAGGACCCGACCTAACGGTCTCAATCTCTGTACCCAGGTGCCAATAATTTACATGGGTCTAAATCAGTTCTCTTTGTTCTCGCTTTCCCTCCCTGTGGTTCTAGTAGCTGAACAATAGTCTAACAGAAAGTACAGCCCGGAATCGATCCATAGTCCTCTAGATTTGTGGTCGACAAATTTAATCACATATTTATGAGCGCAGGTAGAAATATTAATTGAAACACTACATGCATCCTTTATTTTGGGCCTTATTCCAATTCTATATTTATACTGCTTATTTTCGGAATAAGATCTTAGTATAGCTTTGAAACTCAGTAAGCCTTTAATTTTCACCATTAACAAAGTTAGGGAGTAAAATAAACGTATGATTAAATGTTTATATATAAGCTAGCTAGTTACTCTGTTTTATAGTATCGATCCAATGTTAAAAATATGTTAGTATTTAATGTTAAGGAACTTACTAGATGATGTTAATTTTCTTCGTACAGAAAATAAACAAACAATTGTAAGATAACCAACAATTAATCCAGAAGAAGTTAAACTATAGACGTTAGCATCAATGTGCCAACATCAAACAATATATAGAAACATAATAACTAGCAAAACAATTTTTGAAATTTCCGTTTTTACTATTCGATATGTGCTCTTAGACATATTGATTGGCTTACCATCTAAAGAAACCAGTAACTTAAAATTGGTTTTTGTATTTTATAAAATAGGTTTTTAGTTATTGTTTAGTAATTTTCTTCTTTCCTTCAAGTCATCTAATATTTGAATCTTTTGAAGGAGGAGTCAGATACAGGGTGCATTGGAGGTCTAAGTTTCATTGACAGAAGGAATGGACCTGTCGTAAGACAGAACACCTAATAATAATAATATTGTGTAAATAGTTACAAAATTCTAAGTTTTTATAAAAAATATTGTAACATGATTATAAGGACCGGATTTTAGTGTCATGTATTTTTTTTTTACATCACAAGCAATGATAAGGTGTTCGTTAATTTTGTTCATGATCCCTTGATAGCGAAAAAAAAAATATCGTTCGCTTTTTGGTCATTATTTGTAATTTTTGAATTTTTAGGTCACATTTTATTGGTTTGCCTCCTTTTTAGGTAAAATATTATGAGTTTTCGAAACGGTTTTATGCATTTATGTTGAATGAGTATATTTTAGATACTATCGCTATTTTTTAAATGTGTAAATACTGAAACAAAATTTATTTCAGCTCAGAGTTTTTGGAATGAGAAGATGAATGTTGTATCCTCTTTGTTTATAAGTTTGTAAAATACACATTAACGGTGACACTGCAACTAAGCTGGATAGGGTTGCGTTGGAAGTGGGCAACTATTACTTCTGAAACACATATTTGTAGATTATTTTGTATTTAGCAGAATGCAAAAGTTTATTTATTTTACTGCCGAATCTCACTACCTGTTTAGGTTAGGCGAATATATATGATAATTACTCTAAGGGTTCGGCCAGACTGACAAGCGTGCGAGCGAGCGCGCGAGCGAGCGAGCGAGCGCGTAAGCGACTAGGTGGCCACACTGGCGAGCGAGCGAGCGAGCGCGTGATTAGTTGATACCTCTCGTTATTTGTTGACGAGGAGGCTCCGAATTTTGGCTGAGTGAGTTGAGGGTGGTTTTAACAAGTGATTTATTGTTGTGGTTTTCTCCTCCTCTCTCCACGCTAATGGTGATTCTTATTTGTAAAGGCCTACTTTGATAATATTGAAGTATTTTAACATATCAGTTTTATATAAATATATACATGGTTTATGATCTTAGCAATTAAATTAGGCCGTTAATAGCAAGTGTGCTAATAATAAGAATTGAATAGTCAAACGGTGACCTGGTGGTATAGGGGTAAGGTGTATGACCTCTTTGCTGAGGGTTCGGGGCTAAATCCTCGGTCCCGGCACAGATTTATCTGATTGCCAAACCCTTCCTTCACCTCTGAAAAGACGTGTATTAATCACAGTTTGTGGATGTGTGGAATGCCAGGCCTCCACCGTGGTTCGGATCCCACGTTAAACTGTAGGTCCTCCATTTCATCTCACAATCACCCTACCATTGCAAATTAGCGTAAGTACGTATAACCCGATCGGGTAGTAAGACGCGGTGCTAATAATAATAATAATAATAATAATAAATAGTCAAAGCTATTATTTATGCTTTTAGTGAGGATTACTCCATCTAGCTATCATATTCTGAAAATTGAAAATTGACACCTGGACACGGGAATCGAACCCGGGACCTTTGGCTTTGTACGCCAAAGCTCTAACCACTGGGCTATCCAGGTGTCATTTTTCACTTTTCAGAATATGATATCTAGATGGAGTAATCCTCACTAAAAGCATAAATAATAGCTTTGGCTATTTAATTCTTAGTATGAAATCACGTACAATTATAATAATTGTACAAATGGCAGCAATAAGCCAACTACCGAGTCGAGGATGGCTGCGTTATCTGATAGATAGCTCGTGATATTAATATAATCACATACTTGTAGCTGACGATTTCCACACTCCATCATAGGCTCTGCTTTAAAATATGAGTGAAGAATGACCCTGGGCACGGGACGAATCCTGGATAGCTCAGTATTTAGAGCATTGACGTACTAAGCCAAAGGTACCGGGTTTGATTTCCGTGTCCAGGTGTGATTTTTCAATTTCCAGAAAGTGTGCTAAACCTATCGATAGTAATAAAAAAAAATAAAAATGTCAAAATGAGAAGCTTTCCTAGCACTCGATGAACCAACACACAATAATATTGCCTAGCGCCTGTAAACTAGACTGTGCCGGGTCGAGCGTGCGCGCTTGAAAAATAGAACCAGTTCTATCTTTCAAGCGCGCGCGCTCAGTCGCTCGCTCGCTCGCTCGCTCGCGCGCTCCAGTCTGGCCACCTCTCATTACAACCCATGTATTCTATTTTATATTTTAGTCGCTCGCGCGCTCGCTCGCTCGCTCGCGCGCTCAGTCTGGCCGCCCCCTAATAGGAGAAATGAGGAACTGAATACAGCATTTTGGAGGTACTCTGCCAGCATTTGAGTGGAAGAAGTGTGGGAAACCATCTATTAAAAACCTCCCTCAGTAGACCCGACTGTGATTAAAACCACGATCTCCCCTTCATAAGTGGGCTGTTCTAACACGAGAGTGACGCCTCAGACTATTTTACCATTGGAGTGGTTAAGAGTTTAGTTGATAAATGCTTTTCATTGAATATATTTTTTAGTTTCCCGTTGTAAAGTGGGGCTTTGCTTTAGTCATCATATCATATGCATTCATTACGGGTTTTTGTTTAAATTTTTAGTTCATTTTTGTCTATTTGAAATTATTTCTTGGATAAATTTAAGTTCATTTTATATGTAACTTTTTGATAATTATTAGCTCATCAAAGTCCGGACTCTGTTTATAATATATTTTAAATATTACATGCCACGATTTTGTCCACGTGTCCACGGATAGTAGTAATATCATTTATAATTTTATTTTAAAAAGGGCTATTCCAATTGAGAATAAATTTAATCTTTCAAAAAGTACAGATTATACTTAAAAATAAATAGGACATGTGAAATTAAAAAAAATTAAATAGTTAAAATAAAGGAGGTTTCCTATTAGAATGCCTAGACGCGTTGCGAAGGTTCAGAATTCCCAAATTATTTAAGAAGTGTTTGATTATTTAAAAATATTAATCACGATTACGTAGAAGCGCAAGGTATACACATATCATCTATATTGGATCTAAGAATTTAAATAAATAAATTTAATATTTGAAAAAGTATAATTCCATCACGCTTAACGCAAAATGTAGCAGTTCTGAGATCAAAGTAAATAATCAAAAACATACACCGGTCTTCCATCAAACGAATAGAGACATTTCTTACAGTTCCAATGAAGAAAATGTTGACACCTCTGAGTATTGTTTTAGTAGCTTTGAAGCTTCGGGACTGCCTTTCTCTTAAAAATTAAGGCAGTGTGAGAATATTTCAGTTCAAATAGGTGGCACTACAAATAATACCCCTATTATTATTATTATTATTATTATTATTATTATTATTATTATTATTATTATTATTTTTTTTATTATTTTTTTTAAAGAACACCTTTATTATTAAGTCTCTACTTTTTTTAAACTCTTCACTAAATTGTTAATACTTTAAAATAATTTATCTTCTTGTGTTTTCACTTTAATACTATTTAGTTATTAAATTTGTTGCATTGTAATCCCTTGTACACTAAGATAATGTATTTATTCTTTGTAACGCCTGCGTCGTTTTGTATTTTTTCCGTGCTAGTCTGCTAGAGGTCTCGACTGTTGGTTTTCACTTTAATATAGGAAAATTAAGATGAAAATTAAATAAAATGTATCACTATACACATCACCTGTGTGTGCCTGTGTGTTCAAAACCAGTGCTATTAACGACTTAAACCAAGGGGGTATGTAAGATGAGATTAGATTGAGAGTGAATGCACCGAAATCTAAATCAACCTGGATGCTCTAGGTAAAATAACTTGGTGAATCCCCTCCCTCCTAGTACACTATGCTCTATTATTAATGACAGTATAACATTAGGACAAATCATCATGTATCTATAATCGTTATATGTTATAATAAATATGTTTCATCACTCAATTACGGCTTGTATCAATGAGTACAGATAATTATGTATTATACAAACCTAATGACACTATCTATCTATTCTGAAGTTTTAAATCACAATATAGGAATGTAACATAAAACTACGTATCGACGAAGCATTCCAAAATCCCCTTTTGATCTAAAACCGCCCAATTCATGAATGTCTCGTGGTGTTAACGACTATTAGCGAGCACTTTAATGATTGTAATCGATGCTAAATGACGCGCACGCTGCTTCATCGACGTCGGTAAATAACGACGCGCGCGGTTGCCTACCTCGGCGCCACACCGACAATGAACTGTTGCTTACTCGTAGTACACGAGGAGAGCCCCAGGAAACGCTCGAGCCGAGTGTTTACGAGCACGCACGGAAACTGACGAACTATAAGGACGTGTTTTTATCGTAGACCATTTTGTGGTTTCCTATATCTATTAATAATTAAATTTACTCATAATTCACATTTTAAGGCCAACATATTTTATTGATCCTCTGTAATACATTTATTTCACCCCGAAATTATTTAGTATTGGTTGGTGTTTGAATTGCGGCTTACTACCCAACCAGGCTAGCAGCATTTATACCTCAGTTTTATCTTCTGTGGTGCTGACTGACAGCTCACAGCTGACTTCTGACAGTCAACAGTTAGGTATATACCTAAATTTTGACTGTCAGAAGTGACAACTGCTAAAGACATGGTTTTTGCAGATCATATCGTTCGGCGTAGGGATACATAATTTGGTCTGGTAGCTTTTCAAAGCCGTCAGAAGTCAGCTGTGAGCTGTCAGTCAGCACCACAGAAGCTAAAACTGAGGTATAACTACGCTAATTAAGTGGAGATGAGTAAGGTACAATTTAGATGAAAAGTAACCGAATCTACATGAAACGGAAACCCATTTAAGAAAAATGTCTTTCGTACACCAAACCAGAATTTGAACCCAATTACTTCTTTACATGTGTATAAATATAAATATTTATCTGTATAAATAGTTATATGAATATTCATTTATACATAATATGCATACTTGTATATTTATATATACATAAGTATAAATATGTTGTGTATATATATATATATATATGTATATTTGATGTTAGTCTTAAAACATCGGCTTGGAAATTTCCACCTACAATGCAATAATTTTTATACAAAATATGTTCATGAAAGAGTCATCATGTGCCATACTCAACTTTACGGCAACTTAACTTTGCTTTTTAGCCTTTACTATTCATAAAGTTGAAAACATGGAAAATACTGAGTTAAAATATAAGAGGAAATGAAAATAGAGCCACATTTTAAATAAATTAATTTCATTAAAATTAAAAATGAAAGCAGTTTCAGTAATTATTAATGGATTAGCTATAGATATGGTTATGTTTCTGGTTTTGGTTCTACATTACTAATAATAATAATAATACTAATAATAATAATACTAATAATAATAATACTAATAATAATAATACTAATAATAATAATACTTATTACCGCAGCTTGCTACCTTTTCGGTTTTTTACGCTTAAGTACTATTTACGCTAACGGGGTAGCCATTGGGAAGGTTGAATATAGAGGAGGTGAACCTCAAATTTGCAGGAAGAGAGAGTGGAAAATCATTTCGATCAACCACCCCAAGTTCACCCTAGCAATATTCGAACCTCGATCTCCCCGTCCTCAGCAGTCTAGCTCACAAGAAACCCGCGCGTTAGCTAACTACGTCACCGAGGCGGGTTAAATTTATGAAATACGTTCCATAAAAGTTATTATTTAATTGTTTCACATGAACACTTTGAAAACCAAAAGAGAAGTCAAATGCCTTATTGTATTTAATTTGTTTTTAAACAATAGAAGTAAATTATTTTATGATTTTAACAAGCTAACTTTATTTTAATTGGACATGCATAGCAAGAAATTTTGTTTTATGATAAACAGTTGACTGACGAGTTGTATGTTCACCTAGGCAAAATATTTTTATAAGTAGTTTAAAAATTATCCCTTTGAAACAATAATGAAATAAAATAATACGTTGTTTAGAAATTATAAACTTATAAAAGCGTAAGATATGTGTGATTATTTTATATGCTACAAACATAGGCGTAGTAGATAATAGTTTAAACATTTTTTATACAGTCAAATTTTCATAAGAAACTCATTCCTTACCTGCCAACTCAAGAATACTAGAATTTTCACTTTATTTCATGTAACTTTTGATAGATAGTAACAATACCTATAAAATAACAATTTTTGGACGCTAATAGATTTGTTTTTCTAAAAGGTTCTTCCTAAGAAAATTGGACCGTCACTTAAAATTAAATTTTTTACTGTCTTACTGTCTTTCCAAGCTATCAACAACTTTCAATGTTATTTAATTGTATTTAATATAATACTTGTTTATGGAAATATTTGTAAACTGTGTCTTTAATTAAATACTATTTAAATAAAACATACATTGTTATGAGACATATATATAGAAAAATTATTTTATAAAATATTTAAATATATACAATTGATATGTGCTATACAACCAGTATAATTGTACTATACAATACATAAATAAGGTGACCTGGTGGTCTAGGGTAAGGTGTCAGACTTCTGTGCTGAGTGTCCGGGGTTCAATCCTCGGTCCTGGCACAGATTTATCTGATTGCTATAACACTTACTTCACCTCTGATAAGAGTGTATTAATCAATCTTGTGAATGTGTAGAATGCCAGGCCTCCACCGTGGTTCGGATTCCTCGTCAAACTGTAAGTCTCCATTTCATCTCACAATCACCCTACCATTGCACATTAGCGTAAGTACGTATAACCCGAACGGTTAGTAAGGCATGGTACTACTACTACTACTAATACTACTGCGCTACTACTACTACTACTACTACTACTATACTACTACTACTACTAACTACTACTACTACTCTACTACTACTACTACTCTACTACTACTATCATACTGCCACTACTATACTACTACTACACACTGGCTACTACTATACTACTACTACACTACTACTACTATACTGCTACTAACTACTAACTACTATACCACTACTATATACACTACTACTACTATAAAAAATATATAAAATAATATATAAGGAACCATACACCTCTATGAGGGTTAATCTCAGCTAATATGTTGTATTTGGTTCCAGGTTTACAAGTGAGGGGTGTGTGTTCGAACCCACGTCTTTATTTATGATATATTTAAAAAAATTAGCACCGCCTTTACTACCCGTACGTTATTATATTTACTAATTACGCTAGTGGTTTAAGGGATTAGAAATGTTATATTTAGAGGAATATACCTTAATTTGCGTGGAGGGAGAATTGAAAATTAATTTTGTGGAAAACACCCTTAGTACACCCGACCGAGATTCGAACCTTGATTTACCCGCGTTCGGCAGTCTAGTCTTACTGCGAGAGTAGTGCGTCAAGTCACACGGCCAGCGAAGAAGGTATTTATTTATTAAAATATAGTATCATTTTATTGGGATAGTTTGGTTTTATTTTTCTAATTATTTTGATTAATAATGCCAGTATAGAAATAAACTAAAAATAAAAATTATAATTTTTAATAAATTAAAACAAAAATGATAAAATTTCTCATTCTAATTATTGTGAGTTGCTATTTGTTTCACAATGATCTGCTCACCACACCACAGTCGGTGCTGCCACTGTAAACAGTGTTGTCAGAAATTATATGAAAATCTACCCTGTCGTCCAAAGAAATGGGGTTGGTGGAAGTGTTAGTTTATCCCAGCCTAAAATGAACAGTAAACGTTGTTGACAAACACCCCAAACCACCCCTTATGATTACTAGGGTGAAGTTCTCATTGAGTTGTTACACATTGACCAGTACTTCCAACAACATTCTACCAATGTTGACATCCCGCACGTGTTGTAAAGGTCTATTCATGGAAGATTTATTGCACACTGCTACCAACCAATCTACCAAATTAATTTATCGGTAAACATGTTCAATAACTTGTTGCGTCACACAATTTATTGCTACCTTAATTAAACGCGCCCTACTCAAAATCGAAACGTAAAAATTGTAATCGTGTCAACATAACACATTATTTGTGTTTTTTTTTAACAAAACAATGTGAGAGTCAATCAGATATTTTAATTTAACCTAAAAAAAAATTATGGATATAAAATTTATTTTGAAAGCTTAGTCGTAGTTATTACATACGATAATTGTTTATTCTTCAGTCGAATTTATTTATATTGGGGTGGGATACACTTTACACAAACATGCTTTACTTCTAATGCATTTACATTTATATTTACAAATGTTAATAATCCCAAATGAAACTATTTTTTTCGTTTGCCTATATGAAATTATTATTTTCTTTACTGTGTCAAGAATATTTGTTTCTAATAGCTTAGGAAATTTAAGCCACCTCCATCTCCCAATTTCTCGTATCCCTCTTTTGAAGTTAAAAAATTACATCTTTTGAGGGGTTCTGGAGTAATACCTCAATCTTCTAGCTTTTTTTTTGCCACACCAATAAGTGGCTGTCAAAACTAGTTTTGAAAATGTCCTGCCCAAACGATTTCCCGAGCGCCAATTTTAAATTTGCGTGGCCCTTGTTTATTTGGGGTTGTTCCTCTTCATTTACTAAAAATTTCATGTTTATAATCTACCGAAATGCGGTTTTTTTATTCCTGTTAGAGTTGTGAAATTATTTAGCACTCCCTCCATCCCAATTTTGTGGTCCTTCATTTTGAAATTTAAAAATATTCAGACCTCTCTTTATAAGAATTTGGGGTGGACCTTATGGAGCTGATATATTTCATTCTTCTCCACCACTGAGAAGTAATTTGTTCATTTAAGTTTTGAAATATCGAAAACCCTATCTAAAATCCCTCACTAAGAAATATTAAATATTTAACATATAATTGGTTATTTTAAGTGATTCCTCTGCAATCCCAGAAAATCTCAAATTTTTGACCTTATCTTAAAGTGTTTTTCTCATATAGTTTTTATCTCTCCCCCTCCCCCCTAATCCCCCAATTTAATCGCAATTTTAAATTTCCAGACTTTTATAACAATGTGTAGTGGTTCATTTACTTGCATGCCCAGATTCAGTATTCTACTACACAGAGTAGTTGTTTATGTTAATTTTGGAAATGTTAGACTTCTCCCTATTCCCTATCAATTTATACAACTCCTACTAAAATATTAAAAAATTTAGGACTTATTTGTTTATTTAAAATGGTCCTTCTTTTGGTTGATTGAAAAATTTAAATTTTCTATCACAACAAAATATTATTTTTGGTTATACCCTTCTATCACTCTTATTTCCTGAAGTCCCATTTTAAAATTTTCATATTTTAACTTTTATGGGTATAAGGAATGGTTCCTTAATCAATTTGCCAAATTTTAGTTTTATACCACACTGATAAATAGGCTAGTCACTATAGTTATTTTTATGAGAAAAATTCCTTTAAGCCTATTTAATAAATGAGTCCATATTTTATGGTTCGATGATTGTTGTTTACTTTTCTAGCGCCTAACGCTATTCATGCTTCACTCTCTCTTAGAGCTTTTCTTGTTATGTTGTTTTTGAATAAAATAAACTATCTTGTGATCAATCTGTCTGTTATTATTGAGTGATAACCAAGGGATGGGATTACAAGGAGGGGGAAGGATGAGCGGGGGGGCCTCGGGAGGGGAGGAGGGATGAGTGGCGTGGCCTCAGGAGGGGAGAAGAGACGAGCAGCAGGGCCTCGGGAAGGGAGGGAGTCAAGCGACGTGGCCTCAGGAGGGGAGAAGAGATGAGCGGTGGGCCTCGGGAAGGGAGGAGAGTCAAGAGACGTGGCCTCAGGAGGGAGGAGAAGAGAAGAGCGGTGGGGCCTCGGGAAGGGAGGAGAGTCAAGAGACGTGGCCTCAGGAGGGGAGAAGAGATGGGCGGTGGGGCCTCGGAAAGGTAGGGGAAGCGAGTGACATAGCCCGAGGAAAAGAGGGTAAAAAACTAACTAACATTATTCAAACATCTGGTGCTTTTGTAAATAATTTAATTTTACTAATCTCATATTTTACTATCTTTTTTATTTATCCAAGCGATTAAAAAAGCGTCTAACTTTGGGGCCTCATGTGGTTTCCTCGTTCACATAGGCTAAGAACAGGCCCTGTTTATCACTTTGTTGTGCCATACTATGTTAAAATTAGCCGCTTTGGTGGCCACATGGTCTAACGTGACTCTCACAGTATACTAGACTGCCGATGATGGGGGATCAAGGTTCAAATCTCTTTAGAGTGTACTGAGGGTGGTTTTCCCTAAATGTTTTTACATTCTCCCACCGCGCAAATGATTGTACACTTCATATAAATATGATTTTCCTAATCTCTAAAACCACTAGTGTAATTAGTGCATAGGCGTGTAACTCGAACGGTTAGTTATAAGCGGTGCAAAAAAAGTTAAATTAAAAACGTTTCTTCAAAACTTTAAATAAATATTTCATTGACACACCAAACGATTATGTTTAAAAATGTAAGATTCTTTACCTAACTATAGAGCAAATTAAATTAAAAGCTCATTTAGAAAATATATTTTTTCAACAATAGATTGAATTAGTGGAGCATTCATTATTTTCTGCATGTACAAATTACACTAAAAATAAAAATAAATGGTACGGCGCACCGCACAGACTTTCTCTCTCTTTCTATAAACTCGTAAGATTTCTGAACGGAATAATGTACATTGTATCATCACCACTCCACATAAGAACACGCATAAAATAATATACAATGATATAGAATCAATGAGAAAAGAGGCGCATCTTTGTCCACCTAAGAACATTTCAAACAGTTTAATGTCTTCCACAAGGGTCAACACTTCGTATTAAAATTTCGATTTCTGGTTAAAATTTTAACATTTTAAAAGGTGTTGCAGATCTTCAAGTCATCGCATTGATATTTAATTATTCATTTATACATTTTGACCAATAAAAAATGTAAATATTGACTATTGAGTCTAAAATGGAGATAGATCATTGCTATGCAAACATTTCTCCTAAGAGATTTAAGGAAAAATAACATACTCTTTTTTTAGATACTTACTTATATTTAATTACTCTATGGCATTGGAGTATTATTGCGTTAAGACTTAAGTAGTATATGTTTACAACTAAAGCTCACAAAATTGTATTAATATATTTGCAAATATCTCAGAAACTGCTGCTTTTATAAAAATATATGTCAAATAAAAGTTTTTTATTTCTAATAGCCCTACAATTTTGCAATGATAAGTTTTTTAGTTTCTCCAATAGTTGTGGAGATACGGAAATTAACGCTTCTGTAATGTACCCTAAAAATCATTTTCATAGGAAAATGAAAATAGCCAGTTTATTTATAATCTTAATCAACGCCTAGATACGAATTTTAATCAAAATCATTTAAGCAGATTTTGAGAAAACCAAATTTTTCTCTTTTCGTCCTTCAGTAAACTACCCTTAATTTTAAGTTTTTATAGACACACAGACAGACGGCATTGCAAAGACTATTTTTTAGGGTTCGGGGGGTCATGAGATGTTGACATCCATCAACATTTCAGGTTAGTTTTTTTTTTACGGTCGCAATACTTAAACTTTAATGTCCAAAAAGTTAAAAAAATTCATATAATTGCGTATATATTGAAAGTTATTGATTTTATAAAAATATGTTTCGGATAAAATATCTGTATTATAAATATATATACATATTTGTAATGCTAAGTAATTTCATATCTCAAATAGTTTCGGAGCTATTTAAAAAAATGTTAATTGACGCATTTGACCGGAGCCCTTAAAGCCATTTTGCCGAAATATTGAGGGTAGCCATTTTGTTTGGAATATTTATTAATGTTTATAAATGAAATTTAATCAAAATCGTTAGAGCCGATTTTGAGAAAATCGACTTTTTCTCTTTTTGCCATTAAGTAAACTACCCTTAATTTTAAGTTTTAATAGACACACAGACAGACGGCATTACAAAGACTATTTTTAAGGGTTCGGGGGGTCATGAGACGTCGACATCCATCAACATTTCAGGTTAGTTTTTCTTACGGTCGCAATACTTAAGCTTTAATGCCCAAAAAGTTAAAAATATATATATATAATTGCGTATATATTGAAAGTTATTGATTTTATAAAAATATGTTTCGAATAAAATATTTGTATTATAAATATATATACATATTTGTAATGCTAAGTAATTTCATATCTCAAATAGTTTCGGAGCTATTATAAAAAATGTTAATTTACGCATCAGACCGGAGCCCTTAAAACGATTTTGCCGAAATATTGAGAGTAGCCATTTTGTTTGGAATATTTATTTATGTTCATAAATGAAATTTAATCAAAATCGTTAGAGCCGATTTTGAGAAAATCGACTTTTTCTCTTTTTGCCCTTCAGTAAACTACCCTTAATTTTAGGGGTAGATATCCAATTCCAAAAACCCCTCGGGGCAACCCTATGAAAACCCTAGATATCAAGTTTCAGCTCAATCGGTAAAATAGTTTAGGCTCTAGTTGGAGGTACAGACAGACAGACAGACAGACAGACGGAAATTCAAAAACCACTTTTTCGGATTCAGGAAGTCATGAAACGTCAAAATTCATCAAAATCTCGAGTTCGATTTTTTTTGACGATCACAATACTTTCTCTACCTGTAAGATAGAGAGAAAGTAAAAAGAGGGAATAAATCAGATATGCAAGACATCGCATATTCCATTCTCTTGTCGTTTCCATTAAATCTTCTGCTGGCTGAAACTTTTCACCAAGAAGTAAAATAAAATTTTATTCTTTCATATTTAGAAAAGTGTGGTAAACTAATTCCTTTTCTATACACCAGCTCCATTATAATTCTCTAAAGTTATTTTACGTCTATTAAAAGTTTTTCTTTTAAAAATGCATAACTGATCCTTTTATTATTACTAGTTTTATTTTAATGAGACAGCTAAATCCTTTCTACTATGTACTTCTCTCACATAATTATAATTTTTTCTTTCATTTAGTAGACACTTCAACCAAAACGGGAAGCAGTTTTAAAATATCAAAGCAAACATTATAAATAACTTTTAGAGTAAATAAAAAGCAGATAAATTAACAAATAAAGAGTTAAATTTCTAACATGAATAAACGCTTTAGTTTTGTTCGCTCAAAACACAAAATATACCCTTATTTTGATAGGAGGAACAGTATCTGGTAGTTACCAAAGTAACTAAAACTGTTTTAATATAGTCATACATCAAGTCATGCAATCTGCAGCTTTCACTTTTGATGGATATTATTAATACCTATAAATAACACAAATATAATAATATAAAAATGTTATCAATGTTGCACACAAAAAATAAAAGTTTGAATTTCTAAATTGTTCCTTCAACCGAAATCAGATTTATATATAGCATTTATTTTCATACTTTGCTAATACCCATTTACATATTCCTACTTTATTGATTAGGGATGAGGAGGATATTATTACAGGTAAGTGTACACACATTTGTGTAGAGAGAAAATTGAAACTATTTTTTTTTTTTTAACTAAGCGCACCCCCTCCCCCAAGCAAGAAATCAAATCCCGGCATCTTTATTACCGGCAAACCAGACGAGAGGTTCACTCTAACGCTGAACACACATTCTTTATTCTGATCTCATGGAGCTAACGAGCCGGTCTGTAAGTTGTTTGGTAAGTTAGACTAGGTTAGGCTCTCAACACACATGTTGGATTAGAGTAATAGTCATACATCTTTAAAATACATATTTGTAAGTTTAGTGACGAGGATAAACGTAGATTCTCCTGAACTGGAACCGTTTTATCTGAAACAGATCTATGTGACAAGCTGGCTTTAGCCCTTCACAAGATAAGTTAAGGTGCGATGGAAGGGAATGCGAAATAAAGCCAGTGTTTTTATAATGTTTATGGCATTTTTGGCCTAAATAAATAAAATATTGCGCCATTAGAAATGTAGAATCTAATTTTCTTCACGTGACAACCTCAAAATTTCTTGAATATCTATCAAGGATGTTCTGTAATTTAATGACAACTTTTTCTCTTCATTTAAAAAGTTAGTTAGATAATGTCCCCTTGCTCATGAAATATATTCCGGAAATGTTAATATTAACATGTGAAGAAAATTAAACTTTACATTTGTAATGGAACAATTTTTTTTAATTTGGCCAAAAAAAGTTTTGCCATAAAAACTGCAAAAAAACACTGACATTTTCTCACGTCCCCTTCCATCTCACCTTAATATATAGATTCACATTCTCTCAATATCTCTCTTATAATCCACTACTGACAATATGTATCTACTTACCATGATCTCAGCTTGTGTGAATGACATTTGTTTACATGTACGAAGCTTATTTTGACTCACGTAGTCCTACAAGTTCTAGCTCGTGTGATAAGCGGAGGAAACGGCCCATTCAATTCAATACTGATGCTTCTAGTTCAGCTACTGCTCACGAGGAAAGAATGCGCGAAGGTCCCCATACTTTCTGCTTTTCAAACCATGAGGTTGAGTCGTCAAGTAATTTTCTCCTTCCACTCAACAAGAGAGGCAGCTACCTCCAGAAAGGAATAACATTACTTCTCCTTAATTTTCCCTCATTGATTTGCTTTATGATTGTATATATTCTGAAGTTAAGGCCGCAGAAGTGAACACTAAAGGTAGGATTCTCTCGGCATGACTCGCGTCTCACGTCTGCGACCGCAGACGCGGCGTAGTGAGTCGCAGACGCGGGAAATATTGTGTTTCTCTATATTCGTCTCTTTGTTCGCCAGTCCAAGGTAATTTTATGTTTAGTACAGATCGTTCCTCAGTTATCAGAGTTTTTCAATTTCTATTTAATGTTCCATGTTATTTTGGAATAGTGTTAGCCTGAACTATGACCTTAAGTCAGAGTAACCGATTACTTATTACATATTGGTCCCGGTACACTGGCGATGATATATAAAAATTGAGGGATCCTATGCCACCTATTCAATTAATTTTCCTCCTCTTTAGTGGATTAATATTGCATGGACCATTTTTAAAACTAGTCAAAACAAAGACTAAACTAAATAAAACTCTACTAAAACACATATTTGCTCGGTGATACGTCTGCGTGCACCCTGTTTTCGGATGCAATGTAGAGACGCTGGACGCGCACTCTGGTCGCCAGTCGCAGCCGCCTTGAAGGAACTGACCACTTAACAAACTATGAAGACTGATCATGTTGCTGGCCGCAGATGCTAGACGCGCACTCTGGTCGCCAGTCGCAGCCACCTCGAAGGAACTGGCCAAATTACAAACTATGAAGACTGGTCATGTTGCTGGCCGCAGACGCTAGACGCGCCGAGGGAATCCTACCTTCACTGTTCAATAACTGACCTACGAGGACCTGCTACTATAACCAAGTGCTCGTAACTGTAACCTGTAACCTGTGTAAACATTATCCGGTTATGTCAGAGAAAGTATCGATAGTCTTGCCAACCAGGTAAGGTTATATCAACAGGGTTTGATAAGTAACGGTCTAAGCTTTACTTAGGCATAGGTCGTCTTTAATAATATATTTTGTATATGTAGACAAGATATTCTGTTTAAATGAAGACACTTCGCCTATAAGTATAATTTATTCAACTTAATGATTAGGAAATCAGATATGCTTCACATTCTAGTTTGTAATTGGATGATTCCTTATGTTTCACGTATACACTTTCAACATGATAATAATTTGATAAAAACTAATATTATTATTTTAATATATTGCATAATAAACTATTTTAAATCAGTTATTAAAGCTATTGATTCAGTATACTATGCTTATTTGCTTCTAGAGAGGCCAGTATTCTAAATTGTGTCAAACAGAGCTTGTAAGTGCACTAGCTGTAATGTATAGGTTTATTCCCCATGGTTTTTAGAATAGTGCCAACTAAATTTGATTTCTGGGAGAATAGCGCTGTCGTTATTATTACTAGCTGTTTTGATCTTTGGTATGAAGGGGACTTTTGCGATGCCACTTAATTTGCTAAGATTGTTAGCTGGGCCTTCAAATGTATGGACTTGCACTTATCAGTGCTGAGATTAACTTTTTGTTTCTTGGTTAGCACAGTGTTATCTTTGCCTCTTGGTATTTGTTAGTCTATGTATGGACTATTGTAATTTATTAAAATTGAGCGTTGGACTAATGAAGTAATTATTTCCTAATTGCCACAGAGAATATAACATTATATGTATCAGCTTTGTATAGGCTAAATGTTATTGGTTCAATCCTCAGTGCGCAATATTTGCGTTTTAGGCGATTGGCCCTTTTCATTTGGCGTTGAAATGAAGAGCTATGGGAACAAACGGTTATCTTCAAGAATTTTGATTGTTTTGCAATTTTCTTTTTGGAAACGGTTTGTTCAAGAATAGAAGCATGTTGATTAAGTTATACTTTTTATAAACACATCTTATATAATTTTAACAGTGGTCAAATATCGATAAAATTGATATTTTTCAATAGAAAACTACCGCCTTCATAACAAAAAATAAAAAAATGCTACAATTAATAAACATTGATACATTATCTTAGAAGGGGTGTTGAAAATATTAACAAAAAATCTTCACTCTTTCTCGAGAAAACTGATATTTACAAACGTATGATTTTTCTGCAAGATCTGTTCAGTAGATAGCGCCATCTACAGTTTCCGTGATCCATCTGTTCTTGTTGGCGTGGAAGGATACTTTGGTCGGTTGTGAAGCCACGCCACCCCTTTCACCCTCCATCCCACCATCCCACAAAATAGGTTTTAGAATTGCACTCGACAGGATCAAAGGCCTTAATGCGAATTCATATATTCCTTTTTTTGTGGGGATTAATGAATGGCTTCAATTCCATATTGGTGGTTTGTTTGGAACCATGTTGGTGGTTCAAGTTATTTTTTTCACTTGACTATTATGTTTAAAGATATTGATTGTTTATATGGTTTATTCAAATTACTGGATTTTTTTAATGTTCTCTTATCAATTAAGTTAATGAGAATAGCTTCTGGCTAGGAAATATGTGTACATTGTTTGTTAAACTTTATTTTAAATAAAATATTTTAACTGACGTACTCTATGTGTATTTCCCTATTTGATAGTTCAGTTCCTGTGTTCTAGCATGACACTATATTGATACTGAGTAATATTAACAACTAGGGAGGTTGTGGTTGTGGTTGTGTGAGATTGTTCATTTAAGGATAACTTAGGAACATATTTCGAGGTTCTGCTTAAACAAATTTTAGTCTAAAGGTGACCGCGTGTCACGTTATCAGTTTTGTGACGAGAAGAAACATAGTTTTTCATGAGAGTGAACTTCTTTTGTTATCTTAAATAAGTTTATAGTGTTACACCGTCTCCGTGCCTTCTACTTAACGACCACAATTAAATAAAAGGGAGAAGGTATAATCGACATAAAGGAAAATATAAGCAGAATTAAAAATATAACAATAATATGGTTTATTCAGTATAAACGTAGATAAAGCAAAGTACAGTGGTCTCATTATATCATTCTGAATAATGCTGAAAATAATAACGTGAAGCGCAGAATGTAAACCTTCCATGTTTACATTTATTACAGGTCGTCTTTAAGAGACACAAAATTACGTAGATAATAACATCAAAAGAGAAGTTAAACTACCAAAAGTGAAGTGGAGTAAGATATCCACAAAATGAAACATACATTAAATATTCTTGCCTGATGGGCTCCTCAAACAATTACAAGTTACAATACGAAAATTTACAATTACATAAAACATAACGCGAGAGTTTGACTTCCAGACGCTAGTCAAAATCTCCCGGGACTAACTATATCTTAGAAAAACTAAAGAATGAAATTTAGAACAAAATTAAATTATATAAAAAAAAATAACAAGCTTAATTTTAATTCTACAGTCGCGTGAAATAGCAAAATACAAAAGTCCACACATTTTAACAATTTACATTTAAATTCACTCAATACAAAATTACCAATGGTGGATTTCAAACTAAACTAATAAACTAACCAACTAACCAACCGCGCCTAAGTGGCGGCATTCAAGTTACATTTATGCGACTGAGATAATAAAGCAAAAAGTTAAATATTAAGCAAAACACAAAATAAAGATTTTAACACGAAAATATTATAAGTTGAAAATGAATAAAGTTCTTTATAAGTAACAGCCATAGTTACGTTCCAATTTATGATGTATGAATGTTTATCCGATCATTGTCCAGGTCGACGACAATGATCCGTCCTCGTTCGTAGATTTTAGATAGTCAAAGTTTTTAGACAATGTCAGCCTGTTTTATAGTGATTTTCGTTGCACGGAAAGAGGGGAGGTAATTTCTAGCACGTAGTTGCTAGCTGTCATCGGTCACGTAGTCACTTTGTAGGGTTGTTCCATCGGAAAATTAGAACAAGTCGGCGATCATTGGATGTTTGTGTTGTTTGGGGAAGTTCATCTGACATCCGTCAGAGGGCGGGTGGATTGTTGTCTTCTAGCGTTCTCCATGTTGTCATTCTTCAGAATCAATCTGACAAGACGGAGAATGACCACGCGTTGATTGTAGACTTTCTTTAGCTCGGCCCCATTCTTCACGTTGGCTGCGCGGTGTCGTTCAGCTTTGGTGGCGGCTAGTGATAGAAGATTTCAAAGGTAAGTTCCTGAACAAATACGAGTGATATTACAGAAGATTGTACTGTATGAAATATACTGTGTCGTATTATCTTTCCGTATTAGCCTACAGGGACTACAACAGAGAAATGTACCATTGTAGGGATTCTATTTAGGTCGGAATTATTGAGCGGGTGGTATGAATTCTTGATAGTTACGTATCAACATTATAACGGGATGGATCCAATTGTAACTAACTGCAAGTTAACGTTACAATAGAAGAGGCTAAACAAGGGTTTTACTTGAGCTGGTAGCCTCTTGAAAATATTTTGTTGAATGAGTTCACCTACACAGTGTGGTAATTGTATTTAGCTATATGTTTGATTGAATAAAATGATGTTTTACTTTATATTGATAAATGTATTGAATAACTAAACTGAAGATGGTTGTTGCTGTTGCAGTAATTCATGTTAGACTGAAAATGAACCAGCACAATATCATCAGCGCAAGCCCCTGATCTTTGAGAATCTCACTTTCTTGAGATCTTGGCTCAAATAAGTTCTTACTATGTTAACTATATCTATCCATACAGCATATTGATCCATATTATATATATATATATATATATATATATATATATAAACTGTAGCTTAAATTATTTTGTGATGGCATCAGTTCGTTAAATATTTGAAGAATATTCACTACAGTTTACTTTACAAAGAAACTGATGTGATCGATATTCTTCAATGAAACCTACTACACATTATTTGTTCAGTATTCTTAAATCACGTGTGTGAGGATAGGAATGGAGGAAGGGGTTGTGGTGACGTACAAAAAAAAAGAGAAAATAGTATACATGTCTTTCTCTAGCAGAATAGAGCTGGCAGGCACGCACTCCTTAAGGCCTGTATTACAGTGTAAAAAGGAGAATGAATAAGTAAGAATACACCAACCAATGCACTATTTGATTCTTTTGGTAGTGCATAATGTCATACTTACCCCCAAATACTCGAAAATAGCACCAAATTAAGGAACCAGAATAAATAAGGGAAACTTTAAGGAAGTGAACTGGAATTACCTGGGAAATTAGCAAGACAAATCAACACCTGTGACCAACCAAGATTTGAGGTGTATGACGACCCCTCTATTCAGATCAGAGTACTTCAGTCAAACACGCCGGTAATCAGCAAACTTCCCTAGTCAAATACTTTGTTGTGAAACATCAAAGGGCCCAAATATTAAGATGGAATATAGTAAAACTGAACGGGAATTATTTTTACCTAAATCAGAAGGTGGACAAGATATAAGATGGTACTTTTTTGTTTACCTATAAAGAAGAGTTTGAGGCTGGATAACAAGGGGTTATATTGAAGATGTATTCAGCAGAGGAGCTCTATTTTCATATGTAGTCTTACTAAAAGTCAATTTAAGGACCTTGGCCCTGTCAAGGGCAAGTCTAAAAGCTATTTTGTGGGATGGTGGGCGGGAGGGTGAAAGGCGTGGCATGGATTTACAACTGACCAAAGTATCCTTCCGCGCCAACAAGAAGAGATGGATCACGGAAACTGTAGATGGTGCTAGCTACCGGACAGGTCTTGCTGAAAATCTTACGTTTGGAAATATCATTTTTCTCGAGAACGAGTGAAAATTTTATGTTAGTATTTTCAACACCTCTTCTAAGATAGTGTATCAATGTTTATTAATTGTAACATTTTCTTATTTTTTAATATAAGGCCGTCAGTTTTCTATTGAAAAATGTTAATTTTAACAATAGTTGATCACTGTTAAAATTATAGGGTGTGTGTATATAAAAAGTATAACTTAATCAAAAATGCTTATATTTTTGAACAAACCGTTTCCGAAAAGAAAATTGCAAAATAATTTGAAAAAATTGAAGTTAACCGTTTGCTCCCATGGCTCTGCATTTCCTCGCCAAATGAAAAGGGCCAATCGCCTTAAGACAGATTTTAAAATTTATTTATAATAAGAGGTTGAAATAAATCATCCCAGTTCATAAAATAAATGGATATTACTTAGAGTTGAGACCAAATATATTCAAAGTAGATTTTATTTTTAGTATAAACAATCTTTTTTTTTAATTCTATTAAAAAATAAGCCCACTTTTGACCACCAACATTGATTGATCTTCAATATAATTTTATGGTTTATAAATATGTCTTATTCAATTTATTAATCATAAAGTTCATCTAAAAATATTACCATAATACTTCATTATGGATTACTGTAGAATGTACCATTATATTAAAAATTAAACGGGATAGGAATGTAAATATAATTGGTTTTTTTTTCCCGCCATTGTTGCAATATGATTTTCCAGTTTTCAAATAATGAGCTTCATATTAAATTAGACTGCACATTTCATAGCCATGGATGGAGTTATAGTTAACACTATTCCAAACATAATGAGAAGTAGATTTTAATTATTTCAATATAAATAATAAATTATTTGAATAAACAGTTTAACAAAACAATGGCGCTGAAAGGACTAATTAATTTTTGAAATATGGTGGGGAAAAAATGGAATGTGGGGAATAAACAATACAATTTAAATCAACGCTTTCAAAGAGCACTTTATTTTTGGAAATGTTTCCTGTCTTAAAACCTCTGTATAATGAACCGGAACAGTGATCTAAATGCTGAAATTTGCATGATTGATTGCAGCGTCATCAAAGTGTAAATTTGACTGATTACCGAATACGCTAATCGAGGATCTCATTAGTAGCGAACGCAAGAAAATCTAAACCCTAAGATTGAAGGCCTATAACTAAAGATTTAGACAAAAAAATTACTCCTCATTTGTAATATTAGGCTTAGTGACGTCACACAACCCAAACTTAAATACAGAGCCCGCGTCCAAATTGTCTGCTTGTCTCCGTAACGAAGTGATCCATCGGATGAGACTGTTGCAAAGGGGAAGGGGTATTTCTCAACCAGCCCTGTCATTCAAGCAACTAGCTACGTCTAAGGGGGATATTTTAAAGAAGATGCGTACAAATACACTGGCTACATATTAAAAGCTCACAAGACGAACATGACCACCCGTTTGAATCGTTGCTTCTCCTATCACGTAGAAAAGGAAACGATAGCTGGTACATACTGTAATTAAATAAGTTATACTTGATGAAGAATAGGGAAGGAACATGCATCACAGAAATATATAAGATTAATAAATAAGTTTATTAAAAAGCAAACAATAAGATATAGAATTACATATTAGTGACAAGATTTTAACCCAATTAATTAACGATAACTGTATTCCGTTATCGAGGTAGAAAAAATTAGGTTGGACAGATAGGTATAAATACGTTGTAGATAAGGAACCGACAGAAGCTAGATAGAATATTTCATTTAGTTTAATAACTCTAGTAATAGGGATATTCGCTCTTAATCGAACGAAGAAGCGTCTACCACAACTCGGCAACAGTAAAAAGGGGAATCAAGTCTTAGGCAATATACAAAAAGACAATCTATCCAGGCTAATACCAGACTAATACCTGAGAGGTCTAATCATGAAAAATAGTGAAACAATTGAAAATAGAAACATACCATCAAACCTATATTATTAGAGCTACTAAGAAGAATATTATTTAAGTTAGCTAGCTTGTACTGACCCACATGGAGCGTTACTACTAATACAAACTATCTTTGAGCACTAAGATAAATATGGCACCTGAAGGGGCTGAAAGAAAGCATTATCCTCGCGGGCCACTACTTCAAACTAGCAGTGCTCCCACAGGTTGCGCACCGTAAATAGCTACACAGAAAGGGTGGATTCGTGACTGCAACCGGTCACTGACCTAGTAGGTCCACGAAGAAAGTGTTAGATTATCTAATTGTATCCATAAAGAGATTCTAAACGAGATCATACCGTTTAGGGTGTCATAAAAATATAACGATGTCTTAAGGACTTAGAAAAGGAAATATAATTCATGGACTCAATATACTCAATCACCTGGTCCTATACATATGTGGAGCATGTCTAATCGACATTGAAAATAAAGCAAAACATACTAATACATGAAACTATGTCTGAGGGACATAGATAGCAACGTCAGAATTTCTGACATGATACTCATAGTCTCAGAAGAGGCTTCCTCTGAGACGCGGTGGTGAGACCGACGATTGATACATCATGGCCACCAGTAGTCCTCGGTGCTGAAGTTTTATGGAGTAGTTCTTCTTCCGGTGAATAAATACAATGAAATAAAAAAAAGTGAGACAAGGGGATTCCGTTATATGTCAACAGAACTGCCTCGGGAAATAAAGCACATCAGGAGATCTAAGGGGTGAAGGGGGGGGAGGGGAAGAGTTGCGAAATAGCTCCACTTTCTCATTAGCGTTGCCAGAAGATGTGATGAGCAGAGACAACTATCTTTATTTTCTTCAACGTGTGCCCTTCGATCAAGACGTAAAAATGCTTGCGATGCCGAAATGGTTCGCTGTGGCAATGTTCCTCGACACTTGGGAGTTTCCTTACAACATCAATTCAGAATGAGTCACCACCTGTCTCTTCTTATTGGAATAGATTTAGTACTTGCTATCTTGTTTTAATAGTCTTTATGGAATTTTGATTGTCTTTATGGAATTTAGTGTCTTTATGGAATTTTAATTGCAGATGTCATATTATATAAATGACATGCTACACATTTTGTAGTAGGTATCAATGTCAGAAGCGCACAAGGTAGAGGGATCAAAAGCCCGCCATTGTTTGTAGTCTCTGAGCCCCCATATAGCAACATCGCTTGTTGGTTCTTTCACAAAAGACACATCTATATTTCAATTTGAGTTTTATTGTGTTCGCATCCTAACCAACCTAACCTAACCTAGCCCTGTAATTGTATTATTTTATTGTAGTTATTGTAAGGATTAAGAGGGCTGTTTGCAGTACATGTTTGCCATGTTGCCGCGTTATGCAGCTATTGTTTCCCTGTTAGCTTTTGATTGGCTACCTCTCACTCTAGTGCTATAATGGACGGTTTGTGATGGGGAGATTGGGGCTCGATTCTATGTCGGGTCTACTGAAGATGGTTTTACAAAATGCATTCCCACTCTAGATTCAACCTTCCCAATTCCTATCCCATTAGCGTAATTAATACTTAAGCGTATAATCCGAGCGGGTATTAAGACGTGGTGCTTAAAAAAAAGCTACATGACGTGATTTTCCAAAGCGCTACACAAGATCTCGTTGAAATTATTGTGTGTACTTCTGTAGCTGACAGAACTGTGACCACCTTGTGCTGTCGTGCGCCATCAGCCGTAAACGGCAGAGCAAAATACTGCCGGTTGTGGATCCAGTGTGACCTTAGGGTTTGATTCAGGCGTTCTGAGACTGACTTTTCCTGAATGCACGCAAATACTTATACAGATCCTTTAAATTCCACATTCCTAATACATAACACCCAGATGGGTTGTAAGACACGGTGCTAAAATGAATAAAAATAATAATTCAGAGCTGCTTATTGGTTTTATAATTTTGAAGGGACAAAAAATAAAATTAGTTTACATTTAAATTTTTTATTTATTCCTGGAAAATATGGCATTATGGTAAGAAAGTAGCCTATCAAGTATCAAGGTATTTTTATAAAAGTAAACTGTTAAGTGCTAGTAATAAAATGAACAAATTTGGTCATCCATACATTTCTCAATCTTATATTATATTTAGTGGTTGATTCGTTCAGAATGTCCTACAAGTGATTAACACTGAAACTATATGGTCTATTTGTTTACCTTAAAGAATTTCAAGAATACCTTTACGTTTTATGTGACCCAAAACTTTAAAAAAAATATTTGATTTGGTCTGTTCTCATGTCGGTCTGCAGGCTACCTGCCCAAACGGTTTAATGGATTTTGTCCAACCGTGATATTTATATGTTTAACTGTTTCACCTAGATTATTTAAATTTTATCCCTAAAATTTCTGGTGGTTTATCAAAGACTGATTTTACAAATATATTTTCCAAAAATATCCATTGCTATTTTATTAAAAATGGAAATCTGTAGGGTACTTAACATGAGGAGTTTTATGAATAAAACTTATTTATGTGTTTATTAAAACTGATTGTCGAAAATGTTGTGTCAAACTAAAATATGAAAAGTATTTACGATTATATAGTTCTATCTATTTACAAATATAGCTGGAGCATCATCAGTACAAATTGCAAAAAGCCTCAAATTGTTAAAGTTAAATTTTACAATCACATTTTATTTTTGCTCATGACAACCGTATTGTATGAAGGCAAGCACAGAGTACTAGCCCTCTTACCGTGGGCTTTTTGCTGCGCATCTTTGCTCTAGCTCTATAATCATAATATTATGGCAGTGCCATTAAAGGAAATAAACCACGTAACAATCATCACATTAATTAAGTGCAAGTCTGTCACATTAGCTAAGTCAGAAACATGTCTCTCTACTAAACTAAGGGTCCCAGGTTCAATTCCTGGCATGATTGAAAAATTTATCAAAGGGAAATGCGAGTTTCCCCCTTTCACAGTGATGAATTAACGACCGGGGGCTGGATGTTGTGTTTGTTCTTAATTTAAGTTAGTTTATAAGTCGTGTTACTGATTTGATCAGTATGTTCAGGAGGTGCACCTTAAATACCTCAAATAAATGAAAATTAAATATTAAGTTTATAAAAAATTTAACTTGTGTGATTATTACGTCAACTAACGATTCTCTAGGTCTTAGAGTGCAGATATTTCAAAAATTGGTTAATTTATCAATTCTCACATCCAAAAACTCAAGAGCTTAAGGTAACTCCAAATTGGGTAATAAACCTTAAAAGTTCAGGGGATGAAGCATAAATACATTTAATCATATATCTCGGGTTTAAATATCACACCTCAATTTTCAATATATATATTAATAGTAATGAATTAGTTAGCACTTTTTGAGCCTAATGATAGTATTTAGCGCAGAACTTAATCAAGAATATACACCCCTTGAAATTAGATATCTAAGTCAGTAGCAAACACGTTGGCACTAAGCTATATTTTCAAAAGACTATTTTTTTCTTTGTTCTATGTGTAAATTTTTAACGAATTTGTTAGAGATAGAAAATAAAATTTCAACCTTCTTTTAAAAATAACATCAAAGTAAAGTAAAATTCTGATTTATACAAATGTTGTAAAATATATATATATATATATATATATATATATACAGGGATGAAATTGTTTCAATATCTCTAACAAAAAAGATCCTGAAAGCTAATAGCATTAGCATGACTACACAAATCTGCCTCAAATTATATTCAAACATAGGTATTAAAAGAGATTCACATCGGTAGGAAAAAATCGGATCAGAGAATTGACCAATCACGTTCATGGGGACTGCAAGCTAATGCGCATAAGCCGTGCTACACGTTTTCATCGTGAATAATAATTACGAGGGGTAGTTGGGATTTTCGGAATCGATTAATGTTTATCGGAAAACCATAATATGACCAAAGGTTAGCTGAAATACTGACAAATAGATGCCAGTATTAGTATGAGGGCTAGTTACGTGTAAGAGAAGGTAGGTTGGTGCATTAAATTCATAAAGTTTCCATGATAGAGCAGATAAAAAGTGTTTTTTCACCAAACCCTAGTACCGGTTTGTTTCATACACAAACATTTTTAATACTCTAGGAGTAAACAGATGAAAAAAGTCTAATATATAGTAAATTTAGCCACATTTGTTCAGAGGGAGGCTGGGGAAAAATTAGGAAAAAACCACTTGACCAGGACTTGAACCCTGATCTTCCCGTCACTTGCATTCTAGTCCAACACGAGAGTGGAGTAATAGATCATGTAACGACCGATACAGGTAGAACAAAACACCTTTTTTGTTAATTTTTATTTACTGTTTTGTAATCTTAAGTAAAAATTGGTAATACTTACTCTGACATATTTTATTTTAGAAAAAATGTGTTACAACTCCCCCCTTTTTACATAATGAGGGTGGGTAACGGTAACAGCACATTTAGTTTATTAATGATCAAGGTTTCAATAAGTAGTATAAAAAGATTCGTTGTAATACCCTAAGCAGTTTTCATAATATTTCACACAACAGTCGTTTTTAGCTCTGTCTTTAGGGGTGTATACCGCCCCTTAATATTGAAGATGGACCCTAGGTTGCTTATGAGAATTAGGGCCAGTTTCATAGTCAGATTTAGTACGCCTCAAGTGCGGCGCCTTACTAAATACAAGACGTCACCTACCTGAAATTGAATGGAATGGGCCAGTTTCATATGCGAAATTGACCCATTCCATTTTTGTCTAGGTAGGTATCGTCCTGTATTTAGTATCGACTCGAACTTTAGGCTCACTAAGTCTGACTATGAAACTGGCCCTTATTCTAATTTCACCCAAGGAGTATCCTGCCAAAGTTTGATGCAATGTTTTAGAAACACGTTGTATTGCTGACGATTTCCTTAAATCCATTGAAGGCTCTGCCTTAAAATATGAGTGAAGAATGATCCTGGGTACGGGAAGACTCATAGATAGATAGCTCAGTGGTATGAGGAACGGCTTACCAAGCAAAAAATTTCAGGTTCTATTCACATGTCTAGCTGTCATTTTTCAATTTAAAAGAATTTAATCAATGATCGCTTGGAAATGTGTCATTAAAGTGCTCTATGATATCTTTAACATATTATCAAATCAACTAATAGTGCTCTAAATAAGTTAAAATTCCATTACTCTATTACAACCTAATTTTTAAAATACTATTTAATCTCTTGAATTATTATTATTATTATTATTATTATTATTATTATTATTATTATTATTATTAGCACCGCGTCTTACTACCCATTCGGTTTATACTCACGTACGCTAAATTGTAATGGTAGGGTGATTGTGAGATGAAATCGAGGACCTACAGCTTAGCGTGAAATCCGAACCACGGTGGAGGTCCGGCATTCCACACATTCACAAGTTGTGATTAATATACGTATTTTCAGAGGTGAAGGAAGGGTTTGGCTATCAGATAAATCTGTGCCAGAACCGAGGATTAAGCCCCGGACCCCAAGCACAGAAGTCCGACACATTGCCCCTAGACCGCTAGGTCACCAATAATTTAAAAAATATTATTTAATCTATATATGATACCTTAAAATAATATTATTTAATCAATCTATAATCATTTAGCAATACTATTTATGTAACTTTCTCTATGATCGATAATATAGAGATTAAATTTAAGTGTTAATGACATCTCAAATTTAATCAAGTTCTTTTATGTAGAACACATAGTTTGTATGTTCATCCTTTTGAAACTTATAATTGTATTTATTATTATATTTGAAAAAACTTTAGTGTTTATTTTTTATAATGGCATCTGAAGAATTCAAAGCACCAAAACCCGGTTTTCGTTGCTTACCCAGCTATCCCTTACACCCAACTTAATGTCCCACCAAGGAGTACCTACGAAACCCCTCTCTCTCTTCTACAAACCGGATGTTACATCAACTCTTAATGAACTGGGTGTAAAAGCCCATCGTTAAGGTCTTCTGTTGATGGGGCCATTGCCGCCGAACATAGAAAGAGCAAAACAACACAATAGAAGCAGTGGCGGGATTTACAGGGGCTGACAGGACGTCGGCACTCTCAAACGGAAGTTCCATATCACACTCACACAGACGCAAACTAGAATCGCTGATAGAATACAAAGAGCTTTTGATTTAATGTCCGGTTTTGATGCCCATGATTCATAGCTCAAATTATAAACTCCCTTAGCCCCTCTCGTTGTTTTAGTTCAACCTATTATCTTATATTTGTGTTGAAGGTGTTTATTTTTTGTCAGATTTTGGACCGGGGTATTTAAAGCATTGTTAATGAGAAAGGGAATGAAGGGCCATGTCTGATATCTAGAAAAACTACTAGATCTATTTTTGACGTATTCATAAATCAATTCATGTGATATGCAGTTGTTTTCATTTAGTAAATATTATAAGTTCCTATAGATTTATACCAATAATAATAATAAGCCTATATCTTCTTGGTTTTGTATTCCACTCTCCTTATTTTATACAAGCTTTAGTCTTCTATGACGACGACATGTTTCGGTGATGTTACACCCTCTTCAAGGCTTATTTGTATAAAGATGATTTATTTAATCCATACTATCGGAAAGATTATTCCAGATATCACTTCAAAAATTCACAAAATTTCCAATAGTATGGATTAAATAAACCATCTTTATTACAAATAAAACCTTAAGATGGTGTAACTTCACCGAAACATGTCGTCGTCATAGAATACAACAGAGCATATAAAATAAGTAGGGAATAAAAAATTACAATCAAGAAGATATAACCTTATCATTTATTACTCCTTACCAAATAAATATGAGCATTATTTAAATAAAATAATAATAATAGTAATAATAGTAAAATGTTATTTATTTACCTGCCAACTTATATATATATATATATATATATATATATATATATATATAAAAAGTTGGCAGGTAGTCAAATCTAAAAGACGCAATAATAAATATAATTTTTGGACCTCTTGTACAATATGGTTTAGGAAGAAATAAACTTATATATATATATATAAGTTTATTTATTATTTATATGTATATATATAAGTTTATTTCTACCTAAACCATATTGTACAAGATGTCCAAAAATTATATTTATCATTGCGTCTTTTAGATTATTACCTAGACGCTTTACGAATCAAAAATGGTGCTTTAGTAAAATACAACTTTGGGTTTTATTTGTATACAGTTCTTTGATTGGTAACTCTATGAGTGTTAGTAGATATTTCATTTAGAATCAAAATTATAAATATAGGTTTCGGATACGCTGTAAATCTTTAATCGGATACCTTAGCTCACTTAGTAGCAGGTTTGTGTTCGATACTAATAGTCCCGAGCTCAGCTCCCAGCATTGAAAAAATGTATATCAATGGTGAAATGTGGGTTTAACCTTTCACATTGATTGATTAACCGCTGGGATCTGGATGATATGTCTGTTCTAGATTTAAGTTAATCTACAATTCGTGAGCTGATATAATCAGTCGGTTCAGAAAGTGCGCGTTAAACACCTCAAAAAAATGGGAAAAATTGTATACCTCTAGTTACAATTATATTTTTTGTGGAAAATCCTAATTTCTTTTCTTTAGTATCTTTAGTATCTTTCTTTAGTATCTTATATTTTCTTTAGTATTAGTAACTATCAGTTACTAATTTAAGTTAATTATACTGATTAAAATACTTTTAAAATTAAAATTTATGTATTTTTATAAAAGTTAATTAATCTTAAACGGGTTGAATAATCAGTTTCAGTTGTATAAGCGAATTAAATTACTATTAAATCACTTGAAAAGAATATTAAAATATTTTATGCGAAAATAATTTTATATATATAGAGGAAAATACACTGTACGGAACTCCGCATGAAGGTTTCTCGCTCTATCGTTTAAAAATGGCGATATTTATTCAAAATTTGTAATATAATATACAATAGCAAACCCGAGAACAAATCGTGCTATACATACGTAAAACACTTTAAAAAATTAAAAAATAGGTTGTCTTGAATTATATGATGTACAATAGCCTAGCCCTTTTTAATCGATTGTTTGTTGTATCATAGGGGTGTTATATTGCCCATTTGGATAATACATAGATAATTGATTTCATGAATACCAACAAAGGATTAGCTTCAAGATAGGAATATACCGGTCGTGTTCGCTCAGCTATTAGACTGGTGAAGACAAATTTAGTAAAGGCCCTAGTGTAATTCCTGGTAGAGCAGAAAAAGATATTTATTTACGAACAGAGGCTTCTCTTTCTATCAAATTAATAGATATATTATAGACGCGAGCACTGAGCGTGTAGTATCTAGACTATTATCCTAGGTTGTTTGTTTGTAAATTGGTATACATGAAGAGTTCACGTCAAATACAGATAAAAAAATATACATACAGTTAAAATAGATTATTTTTATTTTTTCCTTAACATTTTAAAACTCATTTTCTTACGAATGACATTTGAAGCAACTTTTAGAAAGTAAAAAAAAATAAAATATGTTGACCCTCATCACCTCCTACAAAAAAGAACAAGAATCCTGAATCGTGCTTGTATTGCACACAAATGTTTTGGAACTTTATTAAATTTCAATTTTTATAGGCAAAAAAACATTTGTATGTCAAAAATTGATATTAGCTTATTAAATTATTATATACGTATTGATTATGTTTATTAAAAGTGACAATTGAAGATCACATGACATGATATATAAATGTATGAAAGAAGATTAGTAACGAATAACACGAACGAATAGCAAGATGCAGTACTTAAAAAAATAGATATAATATAGTAACTTTTCTAAATGTCATATAAGGCCCTTCTTACGAAAATTTATACTGTACGTAAAATTTAGAATGGATAGATTATGAATATAGAGTATGAAAATTATAATGAGTATTCTAAAGCATCTGAGACTGGGCTAGTATTTTTGTTGGAAATTGCGCGGTACGTTCTTCTTTTAATTTAAGGCGTCTGTGCTGAACAACTGAATGCAAATTCAGCGAGCGCGTTCTATGAGCAGACTGTAGAACTCGTGGGAAACATCAGAAAGCTGTTGGCGTGCACAGGGGCGTGAATAATGAATGGAAAAGACGCGATGCATGTCAACCAACAAGGGAAAGCTTTTGCTGCTGCTCGAGATATTTTAGGAAAATAGTGCATTCCGGTTTTCTACCTTTCATTAGTCAATGCCGTCTTTTTTTTGTGTTATACATAAATAAAAGTGATTTATTGAGTAGAGGGTTAAATATAAGGCTATAAATAAAGTGCGCATCCCTATGCTAATATCTTGAACTTATTTATTTTCACGTTGAACTATTTGGCTGAAATCTAGTCTTTAGGACTTTAGGACAATTCAAGGTTCGTGTATCAAGGTTGATACACGTTTCATGTTTTGAAATTCCCTGGCACTTCAAGATTTTCAATAAATAGATACAATAATTACCTTCACCTATTTTCTATTAAAATCTTGACATATAAATAATTATAAAATAAGAATAGGTCAGTGCTCTCGATAAAATCTTATGAATTGTTAAAATAATAATAGTGATCACAGAGTTACGCTCTTCTACATTAAATTATCAAAATAATTTTTAAAATATCTTAAAATTCAATTTGATTTTTAAAATTTCTTTGACTTCTCTCGGGCATATCAAACTCCTTGTTCTTTCCAAGACGTTCCTGTTTTATTTGTTTATAGCATAAAGGTATTTAAAAATAATAATATACGGTTTACCGTGTTAATGTAAGGATCTACTGGTTTAGTTTGTTAGGAACGAAGAGGATGAGGATTATAATCCCGGTGATTAGTACTGGGAGTAAACTTCCTTAATAGTTTACCAGTATCCCTCAACCGTAAATTTAGGTATATTATCTCTATATTCAAATTTCCTCACCCCTAACTCTTCATAGTATAATAATAATAATAATAATAATAATAATAATATACTTACCACCACGTCTTCTATCGTTTGGGTTATACGCTTAAGTACTAATTACGCAATGGGTTAGAATTGGAGGGTTGAATTTAGATGGAAGTGACCCTCATTTGCGTGAGGGAGAGTGGAAAACAAATTTAGGTTAAACCACCCCAGTCACCCGAGCGATATTCTAACATCAGATCTCCCCATCCTCGATAGTCTAGCTCAACACGAAATTAGCGCGTTAGCTAACTACCGAAAAAGTTGTAAAATATGTATGCTAATGAATTAAAAGTAGATTATTGAGGAATTTACCTCCATTTTCGTGGAGGGAGGGTAGGAAACAATCATGGGAAACCTCTTAAATACATCTGGCTTGGATTTAAACCCTTACCTGGTTCATCACCAGCAAACTACACTGAGGGCCAGTCGTAAGCCCGGTGATGTCGGTCAAATATTATACCAAGTCTACTTCATCTAACACTATCCATATCTTGAGATAGTTCTATCCAGTCCACCTCATTAAACACTATCTTTATCTTCGACGAGATTTGACTACCCCAAAAAGTCTGATGATTAGTACAAATTACTTAATTTATCATTATGTAACATAATCCACTCTACATTATCTTAATTTCTTTTTCTGTCAAATATTTTCTTAAACACTTTATTTTTGAACACCTTAAATCTCTTCGAATCATGTAAAGTACCTAGTTTTCGAATGCCAAATTTAAATTCTGCTACATCTTTTCATGATATTAATAAAAGTAAACAACCATCGTGTACGCCTTGTAATAAGATATGCATTTTATATTATGGTTTACTTGTTTTGGTAGGCCCATTATTTATTTTCAGGCGTTCTCCGATTCTAACTGAGGTACCAGGGCTATGTGTTTCTTGTGTTAGTTATGAGCATATGGGCCAGTTTCATATTCAGATTTAGTACGCCTAAAGACGACACCTACCTAGACAAAAATTGAATGGGCCAGTTTCATATGCAAAACTGGCCCATTCCATTCTGGTCTAGGTAGGTGTCGTCTTATATTTAGTATAGTGCCACTCTTGAGGCTGACTATAAAACTGATCCATTCCATTCTGGTTTAGGTAAGTGTCATCTTGTATTTAGCATAGCACCGCACTTGAGGTGTGATATGTCTCACTACAAAACTGATCCATTCCATTCTGGTTTAGGTAAGTGTCATCTTGTATTTAGCATAGCACCGCACTTGAGGTGTGATATGTCTCACTACAAAACTGATCCATTCCATTCTGGTCTAGGTAGGTGTCGTCTTGTATTTAGCATAGCACCGCACTTGAGGCGTGCTAAGTCTCACTATGAAATTGGACGATTCCATTCTGGTCTAGATAGGTGTCGTCTTATATTTAGTATAGTGCCACTCTTGAGGCTGACTATAAAACTGATCCATTCCATTCTGGTTTAGGTAAGTGTCGTCTTGTATTTAGCATAGCACCGCACTTGAGGTGTGCTATGTCTCACTACAAAACTGATCCATTCCATTCTGGTCTAGGTAGGTGTCGTCTTGAATTTATTATAGTTTTTAGTATAGCGTCGTACTTAGGCCGTACTAAGTCTGACCATGAAAATGGGGCTTGTTCTAGGGCCTCTACAATATGGAGTCTGACCGGAGTCAGCAAATCAGTTCACAGCCATGGTTTGTGTTAGAACAGAGTGGAAGAAGACGTAGCTATGAACCCTATTTTCAGGTTTTTATATAAAAATAATTGTTCACTAAAATAAATAAAATATTGCTTTGGTTTAATCCTATGCAAGTCTTCGAAATTTCTAATCCGAATCTTGGCAAGATTCGGAATTGATTCGAAATTTTGAATCTTAATATTGGAAGACTAGGAATTGATACGAAATTTCTAATCTCGATTAATTCTAGATTAGGATTCTATGAGCTAAGCTCAAAATTAGAATCTATAATATTCATACTTTTTAACAAATTAACATAATAATACCGGAAACTAGTTACGTGGTAGAGTGAAGAGAGAAATAAACTTGAGCGTCAGCTCGTAAAGGAATGATGTGGGAGACAATTATTGTTTGTTACAGTCAATATCTGAATTATGATTGAAAAACTGGTGTAATCTTTATTTGATTTTTCGCTTTTTGAGATTATTGCTATTCACTACATTATTTCTTAATCAACATAAATTGTGTCTACACTACATTGTTTTAAATATTTTATTAATGAATTGTATTCGTAAACTTAGCATAGTAAAATACTCAACACAGAATAGATTTGAAACATTATCAAAGTAAGCATAAAACAAATTAATAGATTCATATATAAACCTATTTTTAACGTAACATAATTGATATTTTTTATTTATTTTTTAAATATGGGATTCGACTAGGCTTTGATTCTGTGGAATAAATTTAGCAAGAGATTCGATTCGATTTCTACTCAACAATTGGTTTATGAGTGAAATTCAATTCGTAATTGACTTACATTCTTTTGTTGGCATGAGATTTGATTCGGCATCGATTCGTGCAAATTAGCCAAGATTCAGATTCGATTCGAAATTGAAAATGATGGATTAGCATAGGCTTACTCTAGTTGATGCATTTAGTGTAATTTTATATATATATTTAACTATCCAAACAGCTATTTATGTTACCATAGATATCGTGGAATTTGAATAAAACTTGAATAACTTAAATTGATTAAAATCTTCTAATTAAATGTCAATACACTCATAAGTAGAGCCCCGTAAAAATGGTGAGACGCGATAAAGAAAAAAGTGCCATACAAAGATGGAATAGAGTACCTTTGCCTTTGATAGTTTTTTGATATGATTTACAATGTTTTTGAAAAGCGAAATAAAACGAAATCGTCTTGTTACACGAAATCCTCCTATAAAACGAAATAACACCGCTTTTACAATTATTTTTTTAATAAACACGAAATTAAGAAGAAATTAAGCAGAACTTATGACCATGCTGTAATTTGATTAGTATTTTGTTGTAGTGTAAGTTAACTTTAGGCTACAAAATTGTGAAATATGCAAACAAACTCGACAAAAAAATTTAAATCAAATATATAAGGTTTCGATAGTAAATTTTAATTTGTATACATTGTCTCAATATACTTAAAAACCTCAGATAGCATGTAGTTTTGAATAAACATGAAATAACATCGAAAGGTGAGATTTGAAAAATAAAATTTAACTAAAAATAAAAACATTTTTACAGCTCTCTACTCATAAGGGATATTCAAGAAGGGTCCAGATAACTATGTATATAAAATTAAACTATACGTAGCTCCTGGAGAAATATATTTAATTCACTTTGGCCCAAATTTGCCGTAATACGTGCTGATCAACATTTTGTTACGGTTGTATTTGGGGTTGTAATAGCTTAACAACACTCTACCATCTTTGTGCGTCTCTTGGGTGTTGAGATCAAGCATCCTGTCGAGGTTATGTTAAGTTAGGTCTAGCCTATAACACGTGTGTGGGATAAATTAACATTCTGCAGCTGTTGTTTTAATAAAGATACACCTTAATTTTTATTATTCCTTGGGGAGAAAGATTCATGGTTGGAGATATACACGAATAGAGTTTTTACCTTCACAGTTACCTTATTCAGTGATTGCATGCACTAAGGCGTCACTCTCATATTATACTAGTTTGCCAATGGCAGGGAGATTGGGATTATAATCCCAGCTGAGTGTACGGAATATGGTTTTTCAGAAATGGTTTTTCAGAAATGGTTTTTTAACTCTGCCTCCACTCAAATGGGGATAACTTTCTACTATATTAAACCACCATATCCATAACTCATTATCGTAATTAGTACGTATATAGGTATAGCCTGTGTAGGTGGTAATACGTGGTGCAAAAAAAACCAACATTTATTAAATAATAGCTTAAGTACCCGGCGTAGTTCAAAAGAAAAGTATTTAGTTTAATGATTGGAATTAATTAAAAATATATAACCCAAATTTTAAAATTATGGCTTCAAGGTACACATGTTCATGAACAGGAGCAAATGTTTTTAAATTTAAAATCTCTGCATGCTGTCAATAGAAAATGTTCATGACAGACATGATATAACAGTGGAGATGAAAATTTTCTAGAAATGTTTCAGCACTGTAGGCTTTCGGTGGAGGGGTCGAATTGTAGAGGTGGGACCTAGAGCCTATTATACTTAAAAATATAGTGTTTTAAAAGACAAGGAGGTTAGGGGGGAAACAAATGTCATACCAATCTTAAAATTATTTTAATTAACTTAATTATGATAACAATATTGAAGTATAATTTATGAATATAACGGCCCTACAGTGGTTTGCATTCATTTGTTTCTTTATTACTTTTCTTAGCACCGCATCTTACTACCCGTTTGGGTTATACGCCTATGTACTAATTACGCTAGTGGGTTAGAGATAAGGTAGGTTGAATTCAGAGGAGGTGTACCAGCATTTGCATGGAGAGAGAGAGAGAGTGGAAAATTATTTCGGCAAAACCCCCCTCAGTACACCCGATCGTGATCTAACTACGATCTCCTCGTCATCGGCAGTTTAGTATATTGCGAGAGTAGTGCCTTAAATCACGTCGCTACCGAAACATTTCGGGGGAATTTACAGTATGTACTAAATATACACATTTTCCTAGATTAATCACCCCTTAAATGTTCTCGGGATTTGACACCCCTCCTATCGCCACTTCCCTGTCCAGACCACTAAAAGACAAAAGCTGCTTATAAATAGTTGATCTCGGCATGTTACTTCTTCCCTCCATTCAACTCTGCCTGTTGACTCCCTAAACGCGATAAAAGGTAGCCCATGTGAAAGGCTTCTTTATCTTTCTTTGATGTGGGGTTGTCGCTACCTTCATCAGTCGAGAAAATGAAGGGTAAGAAAGTACGAATCAGCCCAACACGCGATAAGAACTAAAGACCATTCACAGTGTTAGAGGATTCTTTTGGACAAAACGTTCGATAAACCTCTGCGCTGTAGGTATCCCAATATTACGCGAGAAATGCATATCGGTTTATTACGACACAATACGAGTGATCTTTGGGGAATTCACAGTCAGTTTAAATTCGTCATCAGTGTATATTAAATAATTATTATAAGTTTATTTTAATTAAACTCTTATGTTTATCAACATTAAACATGGATAAAAAATCAAACAAGAAGGAAAATTGATGCAGAATGTCGTATATTTAAATATCAGTGGACTGTTAACTTTTTTTGTAGATTTAAATAAAAATCAATTTGTTTGAGTTGTAGGGAAGTTGTGTTTTTTAAAGAACTTAATTTTCGACATCATTACGAATCAAGGCACAAAATGGAATACGACAAAGTATAAGGTGAACTAGGAAAATAAACAAAACAAGATTCCTTGAAAAATCAATTAATTAATCAACAAAGTGTTTACAAAAAGTTATAGAATAGAATATAGCTGTGGTTAGAGCTAGTTTCTTAGTTTATAAATTAATTTCTGAACATGATTAACCATTTACCGATGGGGAATTTATATAAAAAAATTACTTGCTGTTGTAAATAAGATGTACCCTGATAAACTTAAGACTTTACAGTACATAAGTCTGTCTGCTCGTACAGTAGTTAAAAGAATAGAAAATATTTTTAATAATTTGTGAACTAAATAACAGAAATGTTCTTCAAGATTTGATTTTTTTTTATTAGGTTTGGGTGAAAGTAATGATGCATGTGATACTGCACAATTATTTATTTTTATAAGGGTAATTAGTACAGAATTTCAAATAACAGACGAACTTGCAGCTTTTAAATGTGTCCACGGGACAACAAAAGGCTAAGATATATTTTTACTATAAATTGACACCATTAATATTTACAGTTTAGAATGGGAAAACCTTTTAAGCATTATAACAGATGTTAATCAAATTAAGATTAGATGTACTGTAGGATTAATAGGATTAGTTAATAAAACAATGGAATCATTACAATATGTTGAACTTCCGATGCAATTCCGTTGCATTTTACACCAACAATATTATTATTATTATTATTATTAGCACCGCGTCTTACTACCCGTTCGGGTTATACGCACTTACGCTAATGTGCAATGGTAGGGTGATTGTGAGATGAAATGGAGGACCTACATTTTAACGTAGGAGGCCTGGCATTCTACAAATTCACAAGTTGTGATTAATACACGTCTTGTCAGAGGTGAAGGAAGGGTTCGGCAATCAGATAAATCTGTGCCGGGACCGAGGATTGAACCCCGAACCCTCAGCACAGAAGTCTGACACCTTACCCCTAGACCACCAGGTCACCGTTATACCAACAATAATTGTGCAGTAAAATTGTGAGTGGGAAAAATGTAATGATTCGCGTTCTAACAGTTGTGAAGTCTATCCGAAAAAATTGTACGAGCCACTGCCAATTTAGAGCATTTTTAGATTAGATTGATTCGGAATATGGGGACATATATTACCATTCCAAAGCACAATGGCTCAGTGGGGGAAAATTAAAAAAAAAGTTTTTTACTTAATGAAATGAAATATAATATATTTTTGATCGAAAAAGTAAAAAAATTATCTGAATTACCATATTTTAAATGGTTTTGTGAGCTTGCTTTCATAGTTTATATAACTGAAAATTTGAACAAAATAAATATTAATATCCAAGGGAAAGGAAAATTGATTAATGCTACTAATTAATATTAAACGTTACCTGCTCAAATTAGAATTGATTGTTTTGCAAGTTGAAAAAAAATTGTTCTTTTCTCCCCATTACAAGAATTAATAAGAAGTTTTAAGAGAAAAATATGTTCAAGATTCAGTTATTGATTCTTTGAGGTAACTACAGCAACATTTTAACTAACGGTTTCAAGATTTCTCTGACAAAGAAAATTATATTAAATGATAAGAAAACCCTTTCATAATCGAAGGGTCAGAAATAACAGAATATTTACTTTTATAAGTTGCAGATTTACAGTCCAATAATATTATCAAAAAAATTTTACTCTACATAATTTGATTTCATTTTATTCAAGTCTGTCTGAAAGCATATTCCCGAATTTGAAAATTTTTGCAAGAAAAGTGATTACAATATTTGATAGTACATATGTATGCGAACAAATATTTTCCAGAATGAAATATATAAAATCAAAGCTAAGATCGCGCATGACATATGAAAGTTATTATAGTAATTTGTGAATTAGTGTAAAAATATTGACGATGATATCACGTAACTATAAAAAAAACTTCACTGGAGGTTATTACCGAAATATCAAAACAATGCCAACAACAATGTTCTCAGGTTTTTTTTATTTCACTGGAGGAGGTTTTTCTTTTGGTTGCTGCAGCTGCAGTTGAGAGATGGAGGCAACGTAGGCGGTAAGTTCAGGCTAATATACGATTATAAAGTTTGAAAAAAAAAAGTTTTGCTGCAATAAATAAAGACTGTAAAATGCTCTCGTGTAGATGCATAATGTTAAAATAGCATTGATTAGCTTTGATACGAGATAACATGGAATCTATAAACTGACAGTTTTTACTATGGTAACGTAAAAATTAATAAATCTGTAACAGGATTGTGATGTGCCAGTGTGGGGGCATCCCCATGGTATTGCAATATCCCGAAACACGTCCCATGTCACGCCTGTTCGGGGGAGCCTTTATTTAAGACAAATTAATAAAGGCTCATAGTGAACTGGGGATGGTTTTCCTTAAATGGTTTTCGACTCTCCCTCCACGCAAATGTGGGCTCACTTCTTTTAAATTTAGCCTTCCCAGTTTCTAAGCAACTAGCGTAATTGGTACATAAGCGTACAACCCGAACGGGTAGTAAGATGCTTTGATAAAAAAATAAAGGACCATATTTATGAACACATTTGTTTGCTTGATTTTTATAATACAGTTATACACAAAGTAAACAAATAAACCATTGCTTTATAAGACTATATCTAATTACTATATGAGAAATATAAAGTTAAATTTTTTTTCTCGATTATTTTTTAAACTCTACGCCCCGCCAAAATATTTTTAAAGCGATAAGAACCGCGATACCAAAAAAGTTTCCGACTCCTGGTCTAAGGCATTGAGCACGACATATTTGATTTTAAAGAATACACCTGAGGTGCACACCTTGGGGTTTCACCAAGTAAAACTGAAAAGAACCACCTTTTTAATTTTCTTGGGTCACTGTCTCTATAATATACACAAATATGACCTGGCGGTCTAGGGGGTAAGGTGTCATAATTCTGTGCTGGGGGTCCGGGGCTCAAATCACGGTCCCATTACGGATTTATGGGATTTCCAAACCCTTCCTTCATCTCTGACAAGACGTGTATTAATCACAACTTGTGAATGTGTGGAATTCCAGGCCTCCACCGTGGTTCGGATTCCACGTTAAACTGTAGGTCCTCACAATCACCCTACCATTGCACATTAGCGTAAGTGCGTATAACCCGAACGGGTAGTAAGATGCGGTGTTAATAATAATAATAATAATAATAATAATAATAATATCAATGTCACAACCCTAGGTTTTCTGTGGTGAGAATGCAAAGAATCAGATATCTAGATTTTGGAGTAACCCGCACCAGCATCTAAGCGACCCAAGACGTTAGGGTCTTACTATAGGTAAACATATAGAAAAAGATACGCTAGAAATGAACATCTTCAGGACATTCAGGCATTTTTAAGTTTCTTTGCAGAATTACATGGACTTTAGGTGACATTTTTATCACACAAATGTACACAAGATTTTATTTGATTATTTCCTTGTCTTCTCTGGTGTTAAAGCTGAATTATATTGGGACACTATTGAATAAACTTTTCAACTAGAAGCATAAATGTAATACTATATAATGCTACAAGAACATTGAGAAAAGAGCATATCTGTCCCACAAACGCGTAACAATCAATTTCATATTTCAAACTACTCCTTAATATATACATGTATGCTTATAGCTAATAAATTATTGAGAATCAAATAGCCGAAGCTGGTATTAATTTTAGAGAGGAATTCACCATCTAGATATCATATTCTGAAAACTGAAAAATGACAACTGGACACTGGAATCGAACCCGGGACCTTTGGCTTAGTACGCCAATGCTCTACCACTGAGATATCCAGGAGTCATCCAGTGCCCAGGGTCATTCTTCACTCATATTTTAAGGCAGAGTCTATGATGGGTGTGGGGAAAACGTCAGCGTTATCTGAAGGCTCGTGAATAAAGCTGATGATTTTCGCAAGCTCATCATAGACTCTGCCTTAAAATATGAGTGAAGAATGACCCTGGGCACGGGACGATTCCTGGATATCTCAGTGGTAGAGCCTTGGCGTACTAAGCCAAAGGTCCCGGGTTCGAGTCCCGTGTCCAGGTGTCATTTTTCAGTTTTCAGGATATAATAAATTATTGGTTTGGTAAAAATATATTTAAACTAAAATATTTTTTATCTTTAATTGTACTACAACCTTACAAGTATATTTTATTTTGTATCTCAAATAGTCAAAAATTATGATCAAAATTGGAAATTTATACTTCTTTAGAGTGCTTTTAAAGTCATTTTCATAGGAAAACGAGAATAGAGATTTTGTTTGTAGTGTTAAATGCCTGGTTACAAAATTTAATAAAAATCGTTAAAACAGATTTTGTTAAAAAAAATTTTTTTTTTGCCCTTCACTAAACTACCCTTAATTTTAGGCTTGGATATATAATTCCAAAAACACCGGGGGACCTTATAGCATACTTAGATACCAAGTTTAGCCTGAGTAGTAAAATGGTTTTGGCTCTACAATCTCAATTATGTTTTTAAAAACTTGAAATTAGTTTAATGAGGAAATTAATTTTTTTTTAATCTTTAACATCTACCTTGGAGGACTTTTTCTACAAGTCGACTTAGATATAACATTCACTACTTCAACCCCGTTCCCTCTTAAATACATTTCTGGGCACAGCGCTGAGGATAATTTTATGATTTTCAACCATAACAATACAACTGTTGAAGATTTGTGTAAGCTGTTAGTTCTGAAAACCAACGCTCGAAAAAAAAAGAGAGACACTTGGGCATTGTTAGAATGACCACTTTGGAGGGAAAGTGTGTGTACAATAATACAAAATCTGTAGCGTGATCCCGCAAGCGAGCTATACCGACCGAGCGGCCGCTGCTGATTTGCGGATATAGGGTGTCATGTGGTCAACACAACCAGACCTTTGGGCATTAATCTCAGTTTTCTAGACCAGATTCGCCACTTCTCTATTCAAATAGCTCCTCATTTGTCCTCACGAGGCAGAGTTTTACTCCCTTCCAGCTCACTGCTTCACAGATAAATTATGGAAGCACCGGATATCAAACCCGGGACCTCAGTATCTACAGGAGTGCAGAGTATGTTCAAAGATCCAATATTTCCCCAGAACATAGCATTTAAAAAAAAAACTCCCCGAAAACCATAGCGCTCAAAATAAAACATTGAATTTTTATAGAGGCTGAAGGGAATAAGGATTATTACCTACGATATAGTTTGGCAAATTCAAATTCAAAATTTTTTAATCATAGTTATTTTTATAGAGCTTACCTTATACAAAAAACCGTGTAATTAGGCCGCGATGTAAGAGTGACAGGATTCAAACTAAAACAAAACATCACTCACCCCTCTCTACCCTCCCCCGCCTGCCCGCCATAGCTACCAAACACCCGTGGTAGGGTAGATGGATGACTCATCATGTCATTAGCCAGGTTGGATTATAAGATTTTTCCTTTGCCCCTTATCTCAACCTAACAGCTCTTATCTAGGACTCTGACACATTATTTTAGCCCCTAGATAACACAACTCTTTATGCTTACGCCGACACTGCCTCACGATGGCACATACTGATAGTGTTGGTGTTGAGTGTCATCTGCCTTAGTTTTTCATACAAATTAAACTACCATATCAGAACTAGAATGTACCAAAAGCGTCAACAAAATTGTTGGACTTTTCCCTGCCACAAATTTCCCCAGGACTGCTTTAATTTCCCCCGAACCTCATTCGTGCGTTCGGACATGTTCTACACCCCTGTGTATCTATAGCCAAGACCATAGAATTGGTGGTTTTAAATATATAACATTATTTTTAAATTAGGTTATCTTTATAACAAACATATTATTTTGGTGACAACCTCAAATCAAAGAACCAGCGTATAAACTTAATACGTAGTAAGACGGGGAGCTAAAAATTAAATTAAAGAACCATTGCTAAACAGGTATAAAAGTATAATTAATTGTCTTATTTTGAATTTAATATTAAAAAAATACCTATATTTTTAATTTTTTGAAATCAACTCTCAAAAATCGGGGCTAATCTATATCTTTCAGACATACAATTATTTAATGATATATTGAAATACCCAATGACTTTGATGTTGATAAATATCAAAATAAAAGCCGAGACCAGTTTTTAAAAATTCAACGTTCAAAACACCTTAAAAATTATAATAAATACCTTTACTAAATATATTTTTATGATAACTAAATAGAGTTTAGGAGACTTCATTCCCCCCAAAACGCTTATCAACTAGACTGTAAAATAATAGTACAAACAAGGCGTAACTAGCCTAGGTACTTTTATAATTCATGAATCCCTGAAGTTACCTTAACCTCTCGTTTATTTTAATAACATATTTTCTAAACAAAAAATACAATCAGTGAAAGATACCTATTCTTGTCTTAAGCCTAGCTTGTTAAAACCAAATATTGTTTCAATTGAATCCCAAAACAATATTTTATTGCTTATTTAAAATTACGATAGCGAACCCAACATAACGGTATTCGTTGTAAAAATTAAATGTGGAGCAAATAATTTTCTCAATTAACTAATAAATAGGTATATTTCCTTTAGTAAGAGCGCAGGTAAAGCTGATTTTGTTTTTAAAAAAAAGTTTGTTTAAAACATACACTATTGAATACGTGAATATAAATCATGAGCTTACTCCAATAATATGGGGCCACTTCCTTATTTTACGTTTCAAAACACTGCATGAAACGATGACTAGCAGGTAAAAATATATTTTTCTGAATAGTGGTACAACTGAGTTGGTAGAAGATACATGCATCGCGTCATAGTCTAATAACACTACTTGCTAGGTTGTTATAGATACCTGTCGGAAGACAAGGAACGTGTCTAAGTGATATTGGTATTTTGGGCGATAATTTTATGGCGGACTCTTCAATAGTGAGTAGGCCTTTGGCTGACCTAACATATAAAGAACTTCAAAACATAGCCATGCTTTTGAGCTTACCTGCAAACTTGAAGGTAGGTAGCTGGGATACTGTTTGAAAAAAGTATATCTTAGGATGTGTTTTTGAATGAGGTGTCTCATATTATTATTAAAAAAGAGATTATTCATACAATCCCTTTATTGTAGGTATTGTAATAATAGCAGGCTTTGTTATTTATATCTAGTAAATATATTAGTATTGTTGTCTAATAGAATGATTACGTTGTTGGTTTTGGATAATAGTGAAATTCAGTCAAATATAACCAAGTTTATTTTGGCATAAATTTATATTTGTTTAGGTTCAAGTTGTAAGTATTTAATATTTGTAAATTATAGTTTAAAGTTTGGTAGATTGGTTGAATTACTTTCGTCAAAACCGGCTTCAAAAAATGAAAGATTCTCCCACATTTAAAATTACAAAGGTTTGAAGTTTTATAGTATATTATTACTGAGATAGCTTTGTCTGACAAGAAGGAAACAAAACATAACATTCTATATACTAAATATGCTAATAAAATGTTATATTTACTCACAAAGTACAATATAATATAAAACTAAGGTTATATTCCAATCTTTTGAGGTAACGAATTCCTTGTTATGGTACGAGGCTTATTCAAAATAGTTTAAATTTATGTAAAATCAAAATTCAAACATTTGCTGAAAATTATGATTTAAAAATATATTTTACAAGAACAATACGCTTCTATTAGAAAATTCAAAAGTGTGTTTTTTTTTTTTTTGCTTTGATTTACTAAAATATCTGAATGGATATAGTCCTAAATCTCATCTGGTTTGATGCTTTTGTTTATGAATAGAAGGTTTCTGGTAGGTAGAAACTTTTAGAAAATAAACAACTTTTTTTGCTGTCAACATTGAGAGCATTTTACTATATTATTGTTGTTTTAGAGCTACAGTATCTGTAGTGTCCATCTAAAACCAGCTTCGGTGGCCGAATATTCTAAGGTGTCACTATTGAAATCGACTGAACTGTCAATAACGGTGAGATCGGGGTTCAATTCCCGGTCGTGTATAATGAGGTTAAGATTTACTTAACGGTTCTCCACACTAATGGGTGGAACACTTCTTCCTAATTTAGCCTTCATCATCCGTATCACATTAGTTGTATTAGTACATGTGTGTATTAGCCAAATAGTCAGTAAGACGTGGCGGTATTATAAGAGACCGATTTAGAATACATGACTTGACGTAAGAACAATTGAAGTTAGATCTAGTTGGTAACTTTACAACTATCAAAACAGATGCTTCCTATTGCAAGTGTCCCGTAATTCCACGTGTGTCTGTGTCGACAGCGGTCGGTGATGAGGACTCTGATCCAGGCCCGTAAGGATGGTCGCGAGGAGTTGGTGCAGCGACTCCTGATGACTCACCGCGAGCAAAGGTGCCGTAACCGCCCCTCAGGCTCGGACAACAGGAACCACCGCCTCGCCCCCAAGGTAAACTACAAGGTGGGGTGGCCTTCATTCGAAAATACACATTTTTAGGATTATTTTATTTGTATTTTTAAAGTGCATTTAACGACTATTATAATTCAAGAGCACACACAGCAGACAGCTCCCCGAACGTTATTTGTTTAATTTCAGTGAAAGGGGGACGCCCAATTCTACCAATAATGTATTTTTCGGCCAAGCCAGGAATTGAATTCGTGTTTGTTAATAAATAAGACAAAGGTGTGTCTACGTGCCAGGCCAGCCAGCCTTTATTTTAACAAGACCACTCTTAAGGTAGGATAGAAGGGAGCGAGAGTAAAGTTCAGTATTGTAACAAATTAAACAAAACTATCACTTCAGCATATAAATTTAGAAATTTTCTATACATATTAATATTATCTGTATTTGACTATGGAAAAGGGTATCATGGAATTAGACTAGGATTTTTTCATTTCATATTAATTGTTTCTCATTAGTCAGCACCCCTTGCTACTGCTCTGGAGATAGTGGTTTGAATCACAGTGGTGCCATCGATAGTCTTGACAACGTTCTGTACCTAACTAGTATTCTAACATAGTTGAATTATCATTGTTAGTAAATTAATTTTAACTTATCAATAGAGAAATATTTTATATTATTTGGTCAAAATATCCTTATTGATATAAAAACTAAAACTCTGACTTTAACTTGCACTCCCTTCCAGTTTACATCTCACTTGAACGTCGTAATTCAAAAGGGTATAAATATAGTTTATACATAAAATGCACCAGCATTAGCGTAGTGTGGGGATGTATAGGAGAACTTCAGTGATAAACTACATTTTGAAAACCAACCAAGTGCACGTGAACTACTATTGAAGCCTCAACCACCCCAACACAGGCAACTCGGTTTGTAGGATCTGATGTCTTAGACCATGTGACCACTTGTGTTTCCTGGTTTAAGGTGTGAGTAAGTATTAGGTGTGAACCACACAGGTGGTCAAACAGCCTGGAAGTTAAACTACCATTGAAGTTGACACTGTCACAGCAGTTCGGTTGAACCTGGTTCTTGCCAGGAGGAGAAGAGGGGGAGGGGTTTCTATTCAGGTGCACCCAACATATCTCTCTATACTTACCCGTAGATAGCCACCGTGTTTAGTGCTCCTGGGTTTATTACCAGTCCGGGTTAGCTGCGTACTAGATTTCAGAGAAAGGGACTTTACACAGGTGTGTAAAGGGATAGTATATAGCCCTTGTGGAAAGATACTTCAGTGAAATGGGCCGGGGTTTGAACCCTAATGACTGCCTTGACCAAGCATATTATGTATGTTCTCTTCCTTTATCCATGTTCTCATTCTGTATCTTCTCTTGCTGGTATCTCTCTCCCCATTTTATTATTTATTTCAATGTTTTTTCACTTTCTTTCTTCATTTTCTTCTTATGTTCTCTTTCAATCTTTCTTTTCTCTATTCATTTTCTATATCTGTTTTTTCTCTTCTCAAGTTTTATTTTCTATATCTGTTTTTTCTCTTCTCAAGTTTTTTCTTTAATTTTCTCTCTTTTGGTTTTCAATCTCTTTAGTATTTTGTTGTTGTTTTTATCTCTTTTTGTTTTATTTAATTTTATCTTTTTGTTATTTTCCTCTAATTCTTTATTCTATTTTTGTTTCTCAATTTTTCTTTTTGGTCTTTTATTTAATCTTGTGGTTGATATTCTCCTTCTTATCTATTCCTCTTTTATTTTTCTATTACTCTTTTCTATTACTTTTCTTTTTCCTGTCAGACAGCTTAGTTCAGTCTGTAGCGTGTCGATCTACTGAGTTAAGGGTACCGGATTCGATTCTCGGTATGGCCAAAAAAATTGTTAGTGATTAATTAACGGCCAGGGACTGGATGTTGTCTGTTATAGATTAGTTAGTATATAAATCTTGTTCTGATATAATCAATAGGGTTAGAAAGTTCACGTTAAATATCTAAAATAAATGATAAAAGTTAAGATTAAATCTTTCTTTCATATTTCTTTCCTTTTTCCCTTTTCCTTTTTACTCCCCACTTTATTTATTGTCCTATTCCTCTCCTTTACCTTTTAACTCCCCACTTTATTTATTGTCCTATTCCTCTCCTTTACCTTCTAACTCCCCACTTTATTTATTGTCCTATTCCTCTCCTTTACCTTTTTTTCTCGTTTTTATCACTTCTTTTACGTTGTTGATTTTCTTTTTCTCATTTTGCTTTCTATTTTTCTTTTTCTTTATTTGGTATTTGTTCTCTCTTTTTTCAGATCTTATTATTTCTTGTATTCTTGTGCTTTCTGATTACCTTTCTTTTCTCTTTTTGTTATCTTCTTGTTTTCTACCATTTCTAATTTTTCTCTTGTCTTCCTTTTCTCTTTTTGTTTTGTTCTTGTCATCTTCCTTTTCTCTTTTTGATTTGTTCTTGTCATCTTCCTTTTCTCTTTTTGATTTGTTCTTGTCATCTTCCTTTTCTCTTTTTGATTTGTTCTTGTCATCTTCCTTTTCTCTTTTTGATTTGTTCTTGTCATCTTCCATTTTCTCTTTTTGATTTGTTCTTGTCATCTTCCTTTTCTCTTTTTGATTTGTTCTTGTCGTCTTCCTTTTCTCTTTTTGATTTGTTCTTGTCTTCCTTTTCTCTTTTTGAGTTGTTCTTGTCGTCTTCCTTTTCTTTTTTGATTTGTTCTTGTCGTCTTCCTTTTCTCTTTTTGATTTGTTCTTGTCGTCTTCCTTTTCTCTTTTTGTTTTGTTCTTGTCTTCCTTCTTTCTCTTTTTGTTTTGTTCTTGTCTTCCTTCTTTTCTCTTTTTGTTTTGTTCTTGTCCTTCCTTCTTTTCTCTTTTTGTTTTGTTCTTGTCCTCCTTCTTTTCTCTTTTTGTTTTGTTCTTGTCCTCCTTCTTTTCTCTTTTTGTTTTGTTCTTGTCTCCTTCTTTTCTCCTTTTTGTTTTGTTCTTGTCTTCCTTCTTTTCCCTTTTTTTGTTTTCTTTCTCTTGATTCTTTCCTCTCTTTCTACTTCTTTTTTTTCTTCTTTTCTTCTATTTTCCAATCCCTTTTTTTTTCTTTCTCTCTCATTCATTTCTGTCACTCTCTTTCCTTTTTTTTTCTTCCTTTCTTTTCTTCTTTTTTTTTATTTTTTTCTTTTTTCTATTTTCTTTCTTTCCTTTTATTTCTTCTCTTCTTCCTTTTTTATCATTCTCTTTCTTCCTTTATTTATCCTTTTTTCTTCCTTTTATTTTCTCTCTGTATCTTCTTTTCTTATTTCTTCTTTCTTCCTTTCTTTTCTCTCTCTCTTATCTTCCTTTTTTCTCTCATTCTGTTATCTTCCTTTTTTTCTCTCTCTGTTATCTTCCTTTTCTTTTCTCTCTCTGTTATCTTCCTTTTCTTTCTCTCTCTCTCTGTTATCTTCCTTTTCTTTCTCTCTCTCTGTTATCTTCCTTTTCTTTCTCTCTTCTGTTATCTTCCTTTTCTTTCTCTCTCTCTGTTATCTTCCTTTTCTTTCTCTCTCTCTGTTATTTTCTTTCTCTCTCTGTTATTTTCTTTCTTCTCCTCTCCTCTGTTATTTCCTTTTCTTTCTCTCTCTCTGTTATTTTCCTTTTCTTTCTCTCTCTCTCTGTTATTTTCCTTTCTTTCTCTCTTCTGTTATCTTTCCTTTCTCTCTCTTCTGTTATTCTTCCTTTTCTCTCTAGAATGTCTGTTATCTTCCTTTTCTCTAGAACTGTCTGTTATCTTCCTTTTCTCTAGAACTGTCTGTTATCTTCCTTTTCTCTAGAACTGTCTGTTATCTTCCTTTTCTCTAGAACTGTCTGTTATCTTCCTTTTCTCTAGAACTGTCTGTTATCTTCCTTTTCTCTAGAACTGTCTGTTATCTTCCTTTTCTAGAACTGTCTGTTATCTTCCTTTCTCTAGAACTGTCTGTTTTCTTTATATTTTCTTTATTTTCCTATTCTCTCCTTGTTCACGTCTGAAGTTGACTTATTCTAGGAGGGAGATTCAGGGACAAGTCAACTCAAGATGGAGGCTCGTCGTTGGAGACAGAAGAAGATCACGCAGCACGCTCACAGCTCTGAGGACTTCATTTCTCCGTTGAGACCCCTACTGCCCCGAGGGGAGCTACCACCAGTTAAGGTGAATATACACTTTCTCATTTAATCTATTGGTACACGAAGCAGGAATGTTTCATTATTTTAAAGGGGATGCATCTGAAAGGTCTATATATATATATATATATATATATATATATATATATATATATGTACTAAACTAGTGTTAACAATCGGTCAGTTTTATATACTTAGTATTTTGCTTATAACACACATACATACATTTACATAATACTCTTACAACTTCAGGATTACAATGGCCCTCTAGCCCTGTCTTCTCTAATCCCCCTCTTTCCTTCCCCCTATCTCTCCTATACTCTCCTTCTTAGTCCTCAATTTTCTTTCTCTACGTCACTCCACCTCTCCCTCCTCTATTTCCCCTCCCTCCTATACCCTTCATTTCCCCTATGTTATCTCTAGTCCTCATCGCTCATCTATATCTCCTTCATTCTACCTCTCCATCCTCTATTCCCCTTCCATTCCCTTTATTTCCTATATTTCCTTCATTCCTCTTTCCTTTCTTTAGTCCCTTCTATCATCTTTCTTCCTATCTTTCCTTCAGTCCCCCTCCCACTCTTCCAATCCCTCTCTCTCCTTTATTCACGCTCTAACCCTTTATTTCTTTCCTAGATTCTGCTTCTCAACCCTTTATTTCTTCTTTCTCCTTTATTTACACTCTAAATACTCTAGTATCCCTTATATGTCCTATATTTAATTTATTTCTCTGTTTAATACCCTACTATATCTCATATTTTATTCCCAATCACACTTCTTTATCCCACGACACTTCTTTAATCCCACTGACACTTCTTTAGTCCCACTGACACTTCTTTAGTCCCACTGACACTTCTTTAGTCCCACTACACTTCTTAGTCACTGACACTTCTTTAGTCCCACTGACACTTCTTTAGTCCCACTGACACTTCTTTAGTCCCACTGACACTTCTTTAGTCCCACTGACACTTCTTTAGTCCCACTGACACTTCTTTAGTCCCACTGACACTTCTTTAGTCCCACTGACACTTCTTTAGTCCCACTGACACTTCTTTAGTCCCAATCACACTTCTTTAGTCCCACACACTTCTTTAGTCCCAAATCACACTTCTTTAGTCCCACATCACACTTATTTATTCCCACTCACACTTATTTATTCCCACTCACACTTATTTATTCCCACTACACTTATTTATTCCCACTCACACTTATTTATTCCCACTCACACTTATTTATTCCCACTCACACTTATTTATTCCCACTCACACTTATTTATCCCACTCACACTTATTTATTCCCACTCACACTTATTTATCCCACTCACACTTATTTATTCCCACTCACACTTATTTATTCCCACTCACACTTATTATTTTCCCACTCACACTTATTTATTCCCACTCACACTTATTTATTCCCACTACACTTCTTTATTCCCACTCACACTTCTTTATTCCCACTCACACTTCTTTATTCCCACTCACTTCTTTATCCCACTCACACTTCTTTATTCCCACACACTCTTATCCACTACACTTCTTTATTCCCACTCACACTTTTCATTCCATAATTCTACCTCCCCTCAATCCCTTATTACTCCTCTCAATCTGCTCTATTCCTCCATAGCTATGCTCTAATCATACTTCTTTCTTCTCTCTTTCCACTTTATTCTCCCTCTCTACACTTTAATACCCCCTCTACACTTTAATCCTCTCTTCTCCCATTATTCCTCTCTGTACCCACTTATTCCCTTTCTTCCTCGAATCCCCTTATCTTCTTTATTCCCTCTATCTCTTTATCCCCTCTATCTCCTTTATTCCCCTCTATCTCCTTTATTCCCTCTATCTCCTTTATTCCCTCTATTTTCTATTACCCACTATCTCCTTTGTCCCTTCTTTATAGGCTATTCTCCTCTATTTCCTCTCCTAATCTATTCTCTACTTATCTCCTCTATTTCGTTCTATATCTTTTATAATCTCTTCCCCTATATGTTCCTCCCATATCCTCTGCTTTTCATTCTTTCCTATTTCCTCTTCTTTATTTCATCCATCTCCTCCTGTTTTCTTACTCTTTGCTCCAATTATATTTCTCTCTCCTTCCTACCCTAGCCTGTATCTTGCCCTACTTTTATTCTTCCTCTCACCCACATTTTACCATTCCTAGTTCCCACACTCTCTTCCCTTTATCTTCCTTTCTTTTCCTCAATATTTAGCCCATCACTATTCCTGCCCGCACCCCCAATTTACTTACCCTATTATTAAGGTTACTACCCCCCACTCTTCTTCCCCTATCATTTTTATCTTATTCCCTTTACCAACAATTTCCCTCCATCTATCAATCTATTTCCCAACTTTCTTCCCCTTCCATTTTCGCTTACTCTGTTTGCCCTCTTCATCCTCATAAACTTCGGTTCCATTTCTCTCCCTTTTCTCTTCTCCTTATCTCTCACTCCTTACTTGTGTATATCAAGCACTTGCTAAAATCATAAATGAAACATTTAAAAATTACTATCCATTCATGCAAAATATTATCAGTTTCTGATCCCGTTTGATCTCTTGATATCTGACTGTTGGTAACCTAGTTTTTTGTGGTAACAAGGCCGGATTAAGAGTAGAAGTTCATTTATCTGCTTTCCCGATCATTTAATATGTAACCAATAGACCAAAACATTGACCAACCATATTAGAGGAAATGTAGTCAGTGCGACCACCCACCTTACCACATTTAACAAGACAGTCTGGCGCGACGGTACTATCAAAAGGAGTGAATATAGTATTGAGATGGGTCAACAAGCAGTTTTTTTCAGGCGCAGCTTCATCCAGGGTTGCCATAATAAAAGATTATCGCCACTTCGAATAGCGTTTCATGTGCTACTATGACATAACTGTTGTTCTAGTGACCAGCTATAGATCTTAATTGGAACAGGAATGAAATAATAGTGACTAGAAGATAATTTTTATCTCAAGTCTTACTTCCCTCTTCAAGTATGTATAAATCTACCCCAAAGTTAGCCCCACCGGTATTTGAACCCTGACCTCCCCGTCATCAGCAGGCCAGTTTAACACTAAAGTAACACTTAGTCATAGCCCATTCGGCCACTGAAGCGGGTAGCTGGCAGTTACACAATCTATTAAAACAATTATCATATATTTTAAAAGTCGGTCATGTGCTATCAGTTATCATTTTCGATTTATGTTATTTGGCATCAATACCTATAAAATAATATTAATAAATATATTTAAAATGTGGAGTGATTCCTTCTAAAATAACATTCCGGAACTCTTACAAAACCAATTTTCATCACGTGCCCAAAAAATAAAAATAAATGTTCTAAAGGAAGTTGCAATTTCAGAAAACACTAATTTATTTTGGCCTTAATTTATCGAATTCTATGAACCCCATTTTAATTTATCTTTTTAGGTAAATACATTGACAGAAATTTAAATAAAATTTAAAATTATAAAAGCTACAATTTATGTAAAATGTTTGGTCGATGAATGTTAAGAATGGTTCTCGATAAAATAAAGTAGTTGAGATCTAAATAATTAGATCCTAAGCTGTAGACTTTACACCATTTCTGAGTTTTTACTGGGATTTACTGCAGACCCTGCGATTTGGACAACAAGAAAGTTGACTCTTCACCAAATTATGATTGAAATATTTATGGTAAAATGTAACCAAAGTTGACCGCAAAACAAAGGGTACGTTGCACTATACATAATTGATTTTTTACTTAAAATAGAGGAGTTTTTTTTACAAAATAGGTGAAACCAAATAAAATATTAGTTATAGAAACACTTCATAAAAACATAATGGAATAATTAACACTGTTAGCAGAAGTACTGAAAAAGAGGATTATCTCTGTCCACCAAAGAGAATGACAATAATTTCACATTTCATAGACCTGAATAAATAATATTATTACTTTGATTAAAGATCAGTAACTATTGGTTTTATACAAATATATTTAATGTTAATGGTTTTTATATTTAGTAGTACTACATCTTTACAATGATAAGTTATTTAGTATTTTAAATAGTTTGCGGAGATATGATCAAATTGTGAAATTTCCTCTTATATAAAGTACAATTAAAGTCATTGTCATGGAAATATGAGAGTTGACATTTTTTTTTAACGTTAAACAGTGCCTAAAAACATTAATAAAAATAATTTAATGGATTTTGATAAGATCGATTCTTCTATTTTTTCCCTTATGTAAACTGCCTTCATCATATGGTTAATGTATAGTTAAAATGAATTCGGGGAAACGACACACAGGCAGGAAGACACGATAGTCAAGAAAATCTCTTTATCGATTTCAGTGGTCACGAATCGTCGATTTTTATCAAAATTTTGAGCTCAATTTTTAACGACCACAACACTACTCTCTTCGAGGGATCAATAAAGTGAAAGGGTTATCTCTTGAATTTTCTTTCTACATTGACAACCAATCGATGACCATTTAGAATTACCAAAATTTAATATTAAAAGCATTTTTTCTTAGCAAAGTCTTAAAACTAAGGCCGGAAAAACTAATGAAACAATATCAATAGAGTAGTGCCAAGCTTCAAAATGTTGAAGGTCAACGTCAAAGACCAAATTTACGTCTCTTTGAAAACCAAAATAACCTTTTAATATTCAAACATTTTGAAAGAAGAAGAAACTCTCAATTTAATTATGAATTGATTTGTAATATTCAGCTAAATCACATATTACAAAAGAAATCATGTTTTGAACATTAAACAATAGTCTCTTTTAATAATGACAGGTGCTAAATTGACATATAATAGTGATAATAATAATTATTATTATAGTTATATAACGTAAATAATAATTATTATTTATAGTTATATAAAGTAAATAATAATTATATTATTATTAGTTATATAACGTAAATAATAATAATTATTATAGTTATATAACGTAAATAATAATAATTATTATAGTTATATAACGTAAATAATAATTATTATTATAGTTATATAACGTAAATAATAATTATTATTATAGTTATATAAAGTAAATAATAATTATTATTATAGTTATATAAAGTAAATAATAATAATTGTTATAGTTATATAAAGTAAATAATTATTATTATAGTTATATAAAGTAAATATAAATAAATGTATATATGCCATCGTAAAATAATATAGTGTACTTTGATAAAACAAAGTCCTGCTCTTTATCTACACACACATAATGGATTATTTCACTTTAAAAGGGTATCTTGTAACGTCCCTAACTATCAATAATGTATTTATCTTGAAAATTTAGTTTAAGAGGAAATCTAAAAAAATTAATTGGTCTGAATTTATTTAGTTAGTAATCTTCATGTGAATTCTGGGGCACATGATTAAATATATGTTTGAATATCAGTATCATCTACTCTTGATACTAAGGTCTACACCTAGTAAACAAGTTACGTTCTCAGTCAATCAAAACGTTTAAACTTGAGTTTGTTAATCTTTGGCTAACATCGGTGTTATGGGTTATTGGTTTTTTTTTTTTTTTTTTTTACCTTTTATGGTATTTGAAAAATGGTTCCACCAAGCGGCGTTTTAACAATCAGTTAAGGCAGTCGAACTATCCAAATGAAAACATTGTAATGGCTGCCTCAAATAACTTAATCCCAAGAAAGGTTGTCACAGTAAGATTCAGGTAGGAAGAACCTTTTTGAAAGTTGAAAAAATATTCTTTTTCCCTAAATATTAATAACAGATATGGTAAAGTCTTATTTTAAGTATTATTTTTATTTAGGCTTATACTATCTTTCTAAGCTGATAGCTGAAGGCCAAATGACTTGACTTATGAGTTTATAAACACTGTTTTAATAACTTTTGCGAAAAAAATATTATTTCTATCATAATTAGACTGTAGTGGTCAGTCATAATTCTTTTAGCGTAAGATCGTGGAGAACGTTCCAATAAATTATGGATCAATTCTTATCTAATTCGACAGAATAGATAAATATCCGTCTGAGTACCTTTTCGGTATTTGTCCGAATGTCTTTCGCAACAATAAACGAGTAACAGGAACAATGATTGGCAACGCGAACTAAACGTCAAGCTCGTTTAATTTAGTTTGCAAGTGACAGAAGGAACTAGTTCTCAATTCCGGTTGGGAGTCACATAAGGTGGTATTGTTATTATTTATACTAATTTAATTCAATATTTTAATGGATGTCAACGTTTCATGACTCCCTGAGCACGAAAAAATGGTTTTGGTAAGTTATCCCTCTGTGTGTTTGTTAATCAGTCTACGGTGAAACCATTTGATCGATTGGGCTAATACTTTGTGTTCAGGGTTTTCATATGTTTCTTAACATATAATTAAGGATTGTAGATTTTCTCGAAATTGCCAGAAGGGATTTTGATTAAATTTCGTATCAATCCACATTCTAACACTACAAACAAAATGGCTTATTTAATCTGTCCGAGGAAATTATTAACTCTTCCAGGGTACTTACTTTGCATTAGGAAATGTGTGAAATCGGGAGTTGAAAGTTCACAAAGATCACTCTAGATAATCATAATAGTATTTAAATTAGAAACTCCAGAATGGCAGCATACTTACACAATTAGTGAAACTAATGAAAAGAATAAATACTTCTTGATTAAATCAGAAAATCTCAATTTTGTATCGAAGAATAAAAAAACTTTGAAACGATTTGACACCAAAACCAAATGTTATCGAAGAATGGGTGAACTAGTTTATCAATATTACTGTATTAAAAATTGAGAGCAATCCTAGTGCCTGACTATTATCGACAAAACAATTAAAATAAACATTTCTTTACATACTGTGCAGGAAAACCAGAGGCTCCTTATTTTACTTCCTCGTTTCAATATGTTTCTCTAAATGTATATTATTTAATTTATGCTCGATATTATGAAGCTCTTGTCTGTCAATAATGTTTCTGTAACAAAGTATATTACTTAATTTCAAAATCTTTTAAGTTTTAAGTAAACGTTTCCTTGATTAGTGAAAGTCTGATCCATACACCGTTACATTTATTTGAAATATTTTAATAATTTTTCTCTACGCAAATGTAGGTACATTTTACATATATTCTACCATCCTTATCGCTACTTATTTAGCATAAAATGTTTCACATTAGTGGACATGCAGACTAAATGGCAGGCTCATGTCTGATCTGCCGGTGAAATGGAAGTGGGAACATCACATGTCAGCCGGGTATATTGATGATGGGTTTTTATTAAGTGCTATTCTCATTCTCTCAGAACACATGCGCATACATTTTATCTAAATAGAGCCTTCCTCATCCCTATTCTATTAGTATATTTAAATGCGAATGCCCCATATTAGTAGCCGCATGATATAAGTTGCTACTCTACTATTACACTAGGTAGACTACCAATGATTGGGAGATGAAGGTTCGAATCCCGGTTGAATGTACTGATGGTAGTTTTTCCTAAGTGGTTTTACAATGACTTCCACGTAAATGCGGGTACACCTCTAAATAATACCTTCCTAGTAACTAAACCTAAACGTAATTATTACATAAGCATATAGCCCGAACGATTAATAAGACGCGTTGCTAAAAGTAAGAATGTGATTGGCTGGTAAGTCGTATTGGAGAAAATAAATAGCACAGTTTAATTATCGACTGGCGACCAACACTCAATTTGAGAAAACATGGAACTAGTCAAAGAGGACTGTCTACAAACAAGGATGAAACGGACAGTTTGATACCGGCAGCTAAAGATGTAACAAGGTTTAGACCTGTTTACTCCTCAGTGATTCGTTACACTCCGCATTGCAGTGTGTTCATTCAAAGATGGTGGAGGGCGAGTGTGACGCCGAGGACACGATCAGTTCTGTGATTGGACAAGCTTTTAGGACGCTTCTCCACGTGACAGGAAAAGTCAGGGTGGCCAAGGCCAGTGAGGTAATCTTGTTTTATATAAATGCATACGTTTTGTTCTTGACCGTTCACGATAAATAATAGCCCTAGATAAGAATAAGGAACAGTTTTGCTAAATCTACTTTCACGTATTCATACGTCAAGTCATGTGGTTTGCTGCTTTCACTTTTGATAGATATTATAAATACCAATAAAATTACACAACTATGGTGAAATGTAGTTAAAAAAATATTAAACTGTATTTTCTTAGAACCTAATTTATAAAAATTGAACTGTACCTTTCAACATTATGTTGCACATATTAAAATGATTTCTTTATTGACGTTTGTTTGCCTGTAAATCATATAAATCAAAGGATTACTAGCGTCATATTTTAGATTAATTCATAACTAAAAAATTATCAAACCCAACAAATTAAACTTCCCTCACAACGAAGTTAAACTAACCCAAGGTTATATTTATTTTTGGCACCGCATCTTATTATCCGTTCGGATTAATCGCTAATGTACTAAGTGCGCTAGTGGTTTTAGGGATTAGGAAGGATATATTTAGAGTAAGCGTACCCACATTTGCGTAGAGAGAGAGAGTGGAAAAACATTTTTGGGAAACCACCCTCAGTACACCCGACAAAGATTCGAACCTCGATCTCCCCGTCAATGGCAGTCTAGTCTACTGCGAGAGTAACGCGTTTGATCACTGGGCCATCGGAGCGGGTTATATTTAGACAACCATAAAGATTATATTTCGGGAACGATATATAAATAGGTAGACATTCTATCGGCAGAGCAACGGTATCGAATTGATTTTAGTTTCTAAACTGCGATTGTTCTACGCGATCTTTTCGGAGAAACTGAACTACAAACTAACTTTAACCAAAGGAACCACACATAGCTTGAATCAGAGATTGTAGAGTAGATTCAACCTTTTCAGAGATAATGTAGTACAATTTGGGTGCCTATAGTCTATACTTAACTTACTGCTTTTTTTAAAAATTGTGATGCAGAACAGGAGGAATCACACTAATGGGTACTGTTATTTAACCACGTACGTCCAAAAGTACTTCTTAAACTAGAGAAAGATATGTCAAACTGAACAAAGTTAGCCCAAGGAACTTCCTTCTTGAATTTTATTTTTTCCAGGCGTGTTATTTACAAGTTATATTTATCAAAAACATAATTTTAATAGAAAAAAGACCTTTTTATAAAGGACCTCCTACAAATATCAGTGTAAATATAAGTTTTTCTGTTTTATCACATACGTCTATCAAAGATGTTTCTTAATATTACCTTTAATTGTTCCTAGATGTTTTATTTTAAGGTTACGCATTATTAGAATTTTTGTACGAACGTATAATTGGAAAATATTTGCAGACAACCATCTAGATCAATCTATAATCAATGATGAAAGAAAAAATTAAGCTATATGTCTGAACAAATTTTCTCTTGACATTAATATATGTTTCTTAAAATTGGCGATTCAACTAATTTTCATTTAGGTATTTGACTTGATTTAAATCAATGATCCTTTGAATTACCAATTTAAGGGGGATAAAAAATAATGTTTCAAATGTTTTTTCTCTCTATATTCAATATTTTTCTTCAATTTACTCTATTTCTTCTTATTTTGTGTGTAATAAATGCATGGCATGTTTGATAAATTTCTTGTCCTGCTTTTTATAAAAGAAAATACGGTCACCATAAGTATAGTGTAATTGACGTCAAAGATACTTTGTGTTTTAACTGCACCGCATCTTATTAACGTTCTTCCTGTCTAGATACTAGGGAGGTGTAAGGTACAATTTAATTCAAGTGACCGCCTTTTGCAGAGAGAGAGAGAAGAGAGTAATAGTAGTCTATTTAATAAATAAAGAACATCTCAATACAGCAAACTGAGATTCAAAACCCGACCTCTTTTGTCAACGTAAGACTAGATAAGACGAGATTGATGCCTTTGACTACATATATTTGTGTTCAGAGAACACCTTGTCATTATAAAAATATTATTTCTTTGTGAACAGTAAGTTGTTAATAAATCTTGAAGCTCTTAAATGTGGAATTTATTTTTTTTGTCAGTAAAGGGATGGCCTTCAAAGGTGAGAATGTCAAGCTCCTTTTAACCTGGTTTGAAAGGACGTGGATCAAATACCGGCTGTATGTACGTTTTTTAAATGGTTTATCATCCTCTTTAATCAAATGCTGGTACATTTAATCTAGATTCTAGCTTTATCATTCCTTTAATAATCGAGTAGTATATTATATGTAATATATATGTGTATTGGCAGAGTGGTTAGTGAAATGCGAGGTCAAATTACAGGGATGAACTTATTTACATTGTAAATAGGTGTCATATCAACTAACGTCGCTGGACTTGGAACAAAATACGACGTATTTCTGGAACATGACTATCAGGGTGTTAAAACATACTACATTTGCAGATACAGGCTAAACGTAAAGTTCGCTAGAACTATAAAGGTACGTACTGATTTGAGCGCCTTTACCTACACGAAATATGTGCATGTATGAAAGACGAGAGTCAACATAGTTTTATTCGTACGCGAAAACGTTTTGTTTGGTTTAATTTTTTACGTGACAATTTGGTTCTAGTATTTTTAGATTAATATTGTAAAGAAGACGTAATATAAAATTGAATTCACGGCGTTCATTTTTTAATAAATAAATATTTGTCTCTTCCTTTTTCCAGACTTATTTTTAACATTATTTTGGTATATATTCAAAGCATCTACATACTTATTACTAAAAAATACAAGGAAGGTTTGGAATTCTCATATAATAGGGGATGTTTAAGGTTTATTGGTTAGTTTGAGAGCTGATTGAAACAATCGGCTGATCGTGCTTGTGCGTGTGCTTATATTTTTTCAACCTGTACTCATTTGATCATTTTTACCCGCAAGCCGTTCGTGCGCGTTAAAATGGTCAAATGGTAATACAAGAAGATAACGATTTTATGTGTTGAAACTAGTCTTCATAAAATTGTGCAGCGAACTTATCAATTGGACTAAAAAAACAAAAGATATCAAATAAGATAAAATAAATTTTTAACACATCTCTTTCCAACATTTTTATAAAATAAACTGTTTAGCATCTTTTAAAGCCATAAGACTAGGTTACTTTTTTTTTTAATTTTACGCTTATAACTTCAAATTGTTTTATTGTACAACACTAATTTTCCCAGGTTTAATTTTTTCAACTTTTTACTTTCTCTTTATCTTACAGGTAGAAAAAGTATTGTGATCGTCAACAAAATCAAACTCTAGATTTTTTATAAATTTGACGTTTCATGACACCCCTTCCCCCCCGCCGAATCAGAAAAATTAATTTTTGAATTTCCATCTGTCAGTCTGTACCTCGGACTAGAACTTAACTATTTTACCGATCAGGCTAAAGCTTGGTATCTAGGATTTTCATAGGGTTGACAGAGGGATTTTTGGAATTGGATATCCAACTCTAAACTTAAGGGTAGTTTACTTAGGGCAAAAAAAAGAAAAAAATCGATTTTCTCAAAATCTGCGCTAATGATTTTGATTAAATTTAATTTCTAAGAATTGATCTTTCCATTTCTAAGAATTGAACTTTCCATTTCTAAGAATTGATCAATATTATAAACCAGATAGCTACTCTCATTTTCTTATCATATCTCCGAAACTATTTGAGATATAGAGTACTTATCATTGCAAATATGTAGGTTATTTATAATATAAATATTTTATTTGAAGTATATTTTTATAATACCAATATTTTTTAATCCAAACTTGTGTGTATATATATACATGTATATACATACATATATATACATACATATATATACATACATATATATACATACATATATATACATACATATACATACATATACATATATATATACATATATATACACATATATATACACATACATATATATAATTATATATACATATATAGGCCTACATATATACACTACACTAAAGGTCAAGTATTGCGACAGTAAAATAAATGGTACGGCACACCGCACAGACTTTCTCTCTCTTTCTATAAACTCGTAAGATTTCTGAACGGAATAATGTACATTGTATCATCACCACTCCACATAAGAACACGCATAAAAAAATATACAATGATATAGAATCAATGAGAAAAGAGGCGCATCTTTGTCCACCTAAGAGCATTTCAAACAGTTTAATGTCTTCCACAAGGGTCAACACTTCGTATTAAAATTTCGATTTCTGGTTAAAATTTTAACATTTTATAAGGTGTTGCAGATCTTCAAGTCATCGCATTGATATTTAATTATTCATTTATACATTTTGACCAATAAAAAATGTAAATATTGACTATTGAGTCTAAAATGGAGATAGATCATTGCTATGCAAACATTTCTCCTAAGAGATTTAAGGAAAAATAACATACTTTTTTAGATACTTATATTTAATTACTCTATGGCATTGGAGAATTATTGCGTTAAGACTTAAGTAGTATATGTTTACAACTAAAGCTCACAAAATTGTATTAATATATTTGCAAATATCTCAGAAACTGCTCCTTTTATAAAAATATATGTCAAATAAATTTTTTTTATTTCTGATAGTCCTACAATTTTGCAATGATAAGTTGTTTAGTTTCTCCAATAGTTGTGGAGATACGGAAATTAACGCTTCTGTAAAGTACCCTAAAAATCATTTTCATAGGAAAATGAAAATAGCCAGTTTATATATAATCTTAATCAACGCCTAGATACGAATTTTAATCAAAATCGTTTGAGTAGATTTTGAGAAAACCAAATTTTTCTCTTTTCGCCCTTCAGTAAACTACCCTTAATTTTAAGTTTTTATAGACACACAGACAGACATCATTGCAAAGACTATTTTTTAGGGTTCGGGGGGTCATGAGACGTCGACATCCATCAACATTTCAGGTTAGTTTTTTTTTACGGTCGCAATACTTAAACTTTAATGTCCAAAAAGTTAAAAAAAATCATATAATTGCGTATAGATTGAAAGTTATTGATTTTATAAAAATATGTTTCGGATAAAATATCTGTATTATAAATATATATACATATTTGTAATGCTAAGTAATTTCATATCTCAAATAGTTTCGGAGCTATTTAAAAAAATGTTAATTGACGCATCAGACCGGAGCCCTTAAAGGCATTTTGCCGAAATATTGAGGGTAGCCATTTTGTTTGGAATATTTATTAATGTTCATAAATGAAATTTAATCAAAATCGTTGGAGCCGATTTTGAGAAAATCGACTTTTTCTCTTTTTGCCCTTCAGTAAACTACCCTTAATTTTAAGTTTTAATAGACACACAGACAGACGGCATTGCAAAGACTATTTTTTAGGGTTCGGGGGGTCATGAGAAGTCGAAATCCATCAACATTTCAGGTTAGTTTTTTTTACGATCGCAATACTTAAGCTTTAATGTCCAAAAAGCTAAAAATATATATATAATTGCGTATAGATTAAAAATTATTGATTTTATAAAAATATGTTTCGAATAAAATATTTGTATTATAAATATATATACATATTTGTAATGCTAAGTAATTTCATATCTCAAATAGTTTCGGAGCTATTATAAAAAATGTTAATTTACGCATCAGACCGGAGCCCTTAAAGCGATTTTGCTGAAATATTGAGGGTAGCCATTTTGTTTGGAATATTTATTAATGTCCATAAATGAAATTTAATCAAAATCGTTAGAGCCGATTTTGAGAAAATCGACTTTTTCTGTTTTTTCCCTTCAGTAAACTACCCTTAATTTTAGGGGTAGATGTCCAATTCCAAAAACCCCTCGGGGCAACCCTATGAAAACCCAAGATATCAAGTTTCAGCTCAATCGGTAAAATAGTTTAGGCTCTAGTTGGAGGTACAGACAGACAGACAGACAGACAGACAGACAGACAGACAGACAGACAGACAGACAGACAGACAGACAGACAGACGGAAATTCAAAAACCACTTTTTCGGATTCAGGAAGTCATGAAACGTCAAAATTCATCAAAATCTCGACTTCGATTTTTTTGACGATCACAATACTTTCTCTACCTGTAAGATAGAGAGAAAGTAAAAATCTAACCCGAGATGTTGATGGATGTTGACGTTTCATGATCCCACGGATATTAAGTGTTTTTTGCAATGCTAAAATAAAGAGTAATTTAATAAATGGCGAAGAGAGAACAAATTGATTTCCTGAAAATCTGCTCTAATGATTTTGATTAAAATTCCTCTCTAGGCGTTGATTAAGATTAAACAGAATGGCTATTCTCATTTTCCTATGAATATTGCTTTTAAGGTACTTTACAGAAGTGGAAATTTATTTTTCTCCGTAAATATTTAAGATAACAAATAATTAATAATGGCAAAATTGTTGTACTGTACTAGTAAAAATAAAAAACTTTTATTTGGAATATATCTTAATTAAACCAATAGTTTCCGAGATTTTGGAAAATATATTAATACAATTTGGTCAGCTTTACTTGTACAGAGATAGGTGCTAAAGTTTTAAAACACTAGTGCTCTAATTCCATAAAGTAAGTCGATAAGTCTCTCAAAAATATATGTTATTTTTCTTTCAACCTCTTAGGGGAAATGTTTATACAGCAATGATCTCTCTCTAATATTTTAGACTAAATAGTCAATATATACCTTTTTTATTGGTCTAAGTTTATAAATGAGGAATTTAATAAAAATTCGATAGCCATAAGATGTGAAATCCCTTATAAAATGTTGAGAATTTAACCAATAAATTTTTTTTGGTCCAACAAACTAGTGAGAACTTTAATTCTTTAAAAAGAAAATCATAAAATTTAAATTCTTGAGTCAAAAAATGGTTAACATATATATAACACAATTTTCCCTCGGGTTTGCTAGTGTATATTATTTAGTTTCACATATATTACGAGCTTTGAATAAACATATCAAATTTTAAACAATAGACTGAGAAAGTCTGTGTGGAGTTCCGTACCATCTATTTATAATGTAGGCCTACTTACTTTATAAAAAACTTCTGTTGAATATATGTATTTTTTGAAGGTCTAATACTCATATATACTCGTACATTTGTTAAAATCTCTTATAACAACATTGTAAATAACTCACTTGACTTACTTTTATTTAATGAGTGCTTATTGGCCATACATCATCTTATAATAAGCTTTTTTCATTCTGTTTCTTTATTTGTGTGTACTAATGATTTCTATCATTTTATTACTATCAAGTGACTTATTTTTATAGGTTTGTACAGGGATGAAATCAAATACAAATATAAATGTTTTATTTATCCAATCACAAATTTAATCTTATGTTCCCTCCCTCAACATCTTAATGCCCCTCCGGGCTATACAAATTTTGATTACGCCAATGAGTAATGTATAACTTATATGAAATGTACCTCTATTTTGGTGGAAGGCGAACGAAACTTGAACCACAAAATTCTCGCCATCAGCAAGCGAGATTAGATAACTAAACATATGGAGATTTGAAATAATAGATTAATACCTTCTTCGGTGGCCACGTGGTCTAACTCTCTATTCTCACAGTAGACTAGACTGCGATGAGGGGGAATTTAGGTTCGAGTCTCGGTAGGGTGTACCGAAGGTGATTTTTCCAAAATAGTTTTCCACTCTCCCTCCACTATAATGTGGACACACTTGCTCATATATATATATATAAAGCTTCCTAATTCATAAAACCATTAACGTAATTATTACACAAGATTGTAACCCAAATGAATAGTTAGACCCGTTGTTAAAAAGAAGCATCTTATTCTTTAAATTTTAAACATAAATAAAGATTACACCAAACATATTATGCATGTAATGAACAATATAAAAGTTTTAATAATAAAGCTACAGTTTGTCTGATGACTTATTAAATGTGTTGAACGTTGCAGAAGATGTGATCACAAATATTTTCACCTTGTTAATATTGTTATTTTTGTGTATTTTTCACTTGATAGAATTGTATTCAGCCATCGGACTTGCCTTGTATTGTGATACATGTATAAATTTGCTATACAGTTTAATAAAAATTTGCATAACCTCACTCTAACAGAAACCTTTCAAATGAAAAGAAGATGCCCTTTACAAATGCCCTTAAGTCCAATATTTAGGAAATGTCTAGATGAAACTGAAATTATATTTAATTTACCACCGCCTACATGATATGCTATTTATGTAGCCTAGAGACGGTTAGTCCAAATTCTCAACAATCTTTAGCATTTTATCTTGTGACCCTATTAAAACTGAGTCTGTTTCATCTTTAGTTCTCACAACTTAACTCATCAAAATTGTGACATTTTGAGAAAAGTGTGGGTGAAATTAAATTTATATTACCATTTTATTTTATTTTAAAATAATTCTAATAATTTTATTATAAAATTTTAATGTTTCTAGACATGTTATTGGTTTAATTTTTCTTTTTTGAATGATCCTTCGTTTAAAAAACCAAGAACTTCTTAACTAACGTGATATTTCCTAACGTAATCAATTCATCTCAACGCTTTGGTAGAAAGTAGTTGTTGAGGCATTTTCTGAATATTCACACCCCTCATATAAATCCATCACATATACACGGGCCAAAACTTGATTATACTCTCACAGGGTGCCATGCTGCCATAGGAATAAGACTCACTGTAAACTGTGTGGCCATTGATAGGGAGGTCAAGGTTCAATTTCCTGCTGGGTGCTTAGAGAAATAGGGTTTTCACATAGAGTTTATCATCTAGGTTTTTACAGCCCCTGTTCACTCTAATTTCACTTTATTTTGCACTTTATTTGGCAAGTAATCTTTCTCTTGCACTTACTTTCCCACTCCCTCTTCCATTTCCTTTAAAATTATATTTGTGTTCCTATTCTATTTTTGAAACTATCGTGTTTAACATAGATTTTATTACTGTTTAATTCTAAGTTTCAAAGATGTAGAATTTCGAGTTCAACATCTCCATTATCGTCAAAGGAACAATTACAAACCCACTTCAGTGGCTTATAGATCTAAGGTCTCTCTTTCTATCACTCTCTCTCTCTCTTCTCTCTCTCTCTTCGTTGGACTGGACTGCTAATGACGAGTAAAATAGGGCTCAAATAAGGGTCGAACCTACTATTGTTGTTTTTCCAAAATGGGGCCTCACTCTACTTCGATTGAAATGCGGGTAGATTACCTCTAAAATACTTCCTTCCTCATAACCAACCCATTATAGTAATTATCATATATACGTGACCTGAACAAGTATCAATACGCGGTGATAAAATAAGTACATTTCAAGATTGATCCTAGACCACGCTATCATCAGTGTTGGTATACATGGCTTAAGGAGCTTTATTAAACCTGGATTAAAAATGTATAAAGGCCTGTGCAGACCAACGCAGGGACGCGGCTGTGGTAACGGGAGCGGGAGTCGTGTGAAATAACAAATCATTGTTGGGGTATAGGAGAGCACTAACAGGAGCGAATATTTCCCGTGTATTTGTTGGAGAACGCGGGACTTAGGCGTCGTCCCGCGAGGTTCGCTGCATGCGCTGTTTTCCCGCGTCCCGCTAGTAGTTTTGGTTGCAATCGATGGTGCTGTATATGATAATTATGTCCATCACAGAGAAGTTGCTAGAAATTGTGCACACTTACTCCATACTTTACTATTCAAGTCATAAAGACTACAAGAATATCAAGAAGAAGAAGAACCTGATATGGAAAGAGTTCGAAAAGATCTTAAAAGTATTTCATGAATGAATATTATACGTGTAGCAGTCTTCGTTATTAATATCATGCACCTATTGCTTGGTTCATTTATCATCTTCAGCTACAGCAAGTAACAGCAATATTTCTTTTTCTGATGGAGTACACTAGCTACAAACTTAGTCTACACTTAATTAATAATGTAGTGAACATGTAGGCCTACACTAATACCAACTCAAGAGACAGAGACCTCTATACACTGGTAGACTTCTTTCAACTATTGCGATTCACTTCGCGTTGATATGGTCACTCTCAATCCCGCCAAAATTTTCCCCGACACAAATTCCCGCGTTTGTTCCCACATCACATCCTCGATCCCTCGTTGGTGTGCGCAGGCCTTTAGTTAAAGAAGTCACTAATTAACTAAAATTTATTCACAAAGTTTTCATCTTTCCTAGCAGTTGGTAGAAGCATCTTCAACCTCCAAAGAGTCTTCTGGCACCCAGTCGGTTGATTTGCACGCCAAACCGTATTTAGAGGAACTTCAGCTTCAGAGCCCATCAAATACTTTGCTGAGGTCCCTCCTGCTTCCTGGTCCACAGCAACTTCAACAGCTCTCTCCCATTACACCTGTCTTGTCCAAGCATGTTCCACACACAATCGACAAGTTGCTAGGATCCTCCACCGTCAGCAGCACCAGTTCGCCGGTAGGTCTAATTAGCACCTCCCAAGAGTATTTGGTCATGTGATCTCTTGTATAGCTCTCTAGTGAGGTATTTTGTGATGTGATATCTTAAAAAGCTAGCTAGTGAGGTATTTTGTGATGTGATATCTTAAAAAGCTAGCTAGTGAGGTATTCTAAAAATAATAGTGATATCAATTTATATCTAAGCTTAATAGTGAGGTATTGATTAATGTGATATCTTATATAGCTTACTAGTGAGGTATTTTGTGATGTGCTATCTTATATAGGTTATTAGTAGGTATTCAGTTATGTGATATATTATAGCAATGATTTAAGTATATTACTGTGGTTTTCCATATATATTTTGTCACTACCATTTTATGAAAATGCTAATTCGCTCCAGAATTCATCTTCCCCATCCCTATTCCATTATTACAAATTATTTTTAAGAGATTCTTTCAAAACATGGGATAAAATGTTTTTCATTATTATATCTTTGAACCAATTCAGGATATAGACTACTAATTTATATTACACTTTTGTATTATAGAAGAGAAGGTAAACATTTTATAGTAATATTCATCTGCGTTTAAGGGAGGGAAGAGTGTAAAATCATTTAAGAAAGGACAACTGGGTAAACGCATCCTAGATATGTACCCCGTACTCTCCATCACTAGCAAACCAGAGTTAAATGAGCTTAATATGTAGAACGGGTGAGTACCGATGAGTGTCTTTTCATTGGTAATTCCGACTCTATGAATAAATAATGATCTGATTAACGTTAAAAAAAATTAAAGGAAGCAATTCTATTCAAATTAGTATGCATGAAATGCGAAACTTGGGGGAGGAATAATTATAATTACCGAAATCAGCCGTAATTGAGTCATACTTGAAAAAAAAACACCTAAACACAGGAATCGAACCCGGGTCTTTTGGTTTAGTGCTTGATTGAACCACCAATTAGCTTTCTAGGGATCGTTCCATGCTCAGGGAATGGCCAAGCCCATCAATGATCTATAACGGGGCTATCCATTAATCGTCCTGTGCAAAAGGTACTAACCCTGAGACATTCCCTGAATACCTCACTGGTAGAGCATTCGTGGGCTAAGACAACGATCCTGGGTTTGAGTTTCATGCCCAGGTGTCATGTTTCAATTAATGTTCTTTCAAATGTAAAAGAAAATGTTTTCTGTATTTTCTAAACAGCCAGATGATCAGCAGCACAAAACAACAAGAGGGATTGTACCACCTGCCAGGTGCTGTGGAGCAACACTGCTCGTCGCAGCCTGAACCGAAGGACGAGGATTGTCCGTTGTCTGTGACCAGTGCCAGAATGAAGCTTGCCAAGGAACTCTACGAGATAGCACTTTCACGATCAAAGGTATGATCACTTGAAAAGATTCAGAGGCGTTATTGAAAAAATAATATAAATATATTTAGTTAAAACGATATTCTTACAAATGCATTATTATATATTTTATTGTTATTATTATTATTATTATTATTATTATTATTATTATTATATGACTTTCATAGGAGAGGGGGGCAATTGAATATAGTAAAAAGATTCAAGTATCTGGGCAGTATTTTGGAGGAGAGTGTAAAGAATAGGATAGAAAAAATGTGAGAGAGGAAGTCAGTCAGATATTTTTGAGAAGTTTGAGAAGCCTGATGTTGCAGACAAGTGTAAGGGAATAATCTACAATACCTATTACCTAACAATATTTACGTGCGCTGCAGTAACGTGGGTAATGAAGGAACAGGATGAAGAGCAGAATGCAGTAGAGTAAAATAAGGTTTCTGGAAAGCAGGATCGGTGTGGCAAAATTTGACAGGATGAGAAATGAGAGAGAGACACAAATAGTAAAGGAAGAGCCAGGAGAGGACCGGATAGAGAAGAGAGAAGGTGGGGCCATGTGAGAATAATGGAGAGGGAAAGTATGCCCAGGAGGATGTTGGGTGTGGAGGGGGGGGGGGGGTAGGAGGCTGAGAGTAAGACCAAGGGACAGATGGCTGAAGGGAGTAGGGATGAGTGTGGAGGAAATAGAGGACTGGGCCAAGGGGGAGGGAGAAAGGTGTTGAGAGGAAAGAAGGCAGTGGAGAGGCTTATGTTCCAAACAGATCCAGCCAGTTGCTGGAAGCCGTTCATGATGATGATGATATGTATTTAAACACCAGCAATGTTCTACTATCAGTAGTAAGTACGTCTTGAAGCATTGGCAGTAGGCACAATGGGCAGTTGCCCAGGGGCTCCACGATTCTGTGGGGGGGGGGGGGGGAAATTTATGACCAACTGATTAATGTTGGTTATTAGTTTGAATTCACCTATAAATATTTAATGAAGAGACTAAAGTTAAACCATGGAAAAGAGCCTTCAATATATTATTAAAATCATTCAATAAATGTTCTTACATATTATGACATATTATTTTTTTACAAATGAAGGGAACAATTAAAAGTTGGGAAGTCACATGGCACAGGACAGCTTGTGTGAGTGATTGAAGAAACACGAATTTCATTTGAAACCCGACATTTTTCCCTTCCTTAATAACTCCTAAAATAATTACTGGCCATTTATGTGGAGGACGACATTTATAGGGATATTAATTTCATAAGATTGTCTTTAAGACACTAACTATAATATTAATTTCACAAATAATAGGTAAAATTAATGTTACTCGAAATACGTATATGAAGCTAAGCCTATACCTAATATTAATTGGTTATAAAATGACACCTCTACGATGCCTTTTATTATTTCAATATTATTTTAATGGTGTATAAATTAATTCACTAATATTTCAACTGTTAAATCAATTAAACAAAACTAAGAAAGGATCATGGTTTTGAAATATTTGGACTGAATATTGATTTGTGAACTATAATTTTAATTGACGGTTTTATGTGTAGTTTATTTAATATGAACGAAATTATCTAGGAATATATAATAATTCCATTTAATATCATTATATTCCAGAAATGCAGTCCTTCATTGGAGAATCAGGATGTTATCAATACCGTGATAGTGACTTCTGCATCCCTACAGACCAATACCAGCCATCGCAACAGATTCAGAGCCAAATATTACCTATAGAAAACAATCAACAGATTGGTTTCAACCACGAACCTTCGTCTTATATCCAAGAGTACGTGCCCATGACGTTCTCAACCAACCAGGTACAGGGTCCAATCAGATCTTACCCCTACATGAGCTGGTCGGCTCCTTCGTTCGCTCCAACGCAATCTCACTCACCCTTCATGGCCCGCTACGAAGATGCATTGGTTGACCAGGAGCTTATACTTTCAACAGGCGAGAAGAAATTGTTTAAAACAGTTAGAGAACCAGACATCTCTGATGCATACTAAACTACATCAGCCGATCGGAATGGGTTTGCATAAAACCAGCCAATTTAATAACAACGACTCATTACAAAGTGATTCGCAGCCATTGATGGTGAACTCATACAAAGGTCCAGGAATATTAATACCGATATGGTGAAATGTTTTTGACCCAAATCGGCGATCGATTTACACATGAACCGTAAAGAAGTTGATAACGTTCATGATTGAACCATCGGTCGATCTTCCGCGATGGTGTTCCCCATGCAGCGAGAAGCTGTAAACACCCCACCAAGGGCGTTGACGGGAGTGGGACCAAGAATAGAGAGCATGGAATGCTTTAATCGAGCTATGTCCCACCCCATTCCGCCAAAAGATAATATACAGAGTTTGAATTCATCATTGGATTTTATAGTGAATTTGAAAGCGGTTTCTCTGACAGGACCTGCTCCTGTGTTCCCAGGCCTTCGCCCAGCGACCACATCAATATTTGAGTGTTACAAGAGTCCGATATGCAGCGCTGTCGTAAGTATTTGCGTAGACATATTGTTTAAATTGAGTTGTTAGAAGGAATGATAAAATTGTCATTTATTCAAGTTCTACTAATACAAATTAATAATGGTTTTAACAATGTTTCAAGTTAAATTCCTGTAATTTATATGTTACCATGAGAGAAGGAAACATGACTATTTCTGGCAATCGTCACGTTTCCAGCTCTCATGGTAATATATATATATATATATATATATTTATATATGATAAATCTATTCTGATTAAGGTTATGTATAACATTTATTTTATAGAACATTTTAATACATTTGTGCAAGATACATTTTTAACCCGTAAGATAAATGAGTAAGGAAAGTTTGATATGAAATAAATACTATAATAAATATTAATAATATTAATCAAACTCTAAATATTCAGATAAAATTGAAAATTTCCACTACTCACATTTTTTTCTACTTTTGTGATCTTTTTGTTAGTCCAGTTAGAAATCATATTAAAACTAGCCTTGACTTGAAATTCTTTGAGATCTCGATACCTCTAAAGTTTATGCACAGTAGGTTTAATTTTTATACTAACTCGTGTCAAGCTTTAAACCTATTATTTAGAAGGTGGTGTTTTGAAGGCGTTTCCTCGAGAACATTCTCATTTGCAAGTACGATGATAAGGTAAGGATGAGGAAAGTAGAATTTAGAGGAAACGCACCGGGGCTAGCCTAAAATAAGTATTCGAAACAATTTGGGATAACCCAACTTTTATACACCTCAAATGGATTAGAAAAACTGAACTCACTTTCACATGCAAAGACATTCTTCCGCATCAGCACCGATAAGGGTTTTTTTAGTTGATTGCAAGATTCACTAAAATAAAGCAAATGGGACTGTTAGGGATTTCTCCAAGATATGAAACTTTGTTCATTAATTTAAATATGCAATTCTGTAATAATTAAAAATTTATTAAATTGATTTAATTAAAATTTTAAGTTTCCCACAAGGAGAGTAGGATGTGCAAATGTATAAAAAATTGTATTTTATAGTTTTTGACTTGTCCAAAGGATCCATTCACTATCAATTTGGTCAGTTTATTCTGTTTTGCTAAGATATAGAGCTTGTATGGGTAGGCTTGATGTGTGTTCCACCAAAGTTTTAATTTATAACTGCAACGTGCACAAAAGTTGTTTCTGTGTATAGGTCTGATTTAGTGCCGTTGCTAATAGTGTTCATTTGAGGTTCAGCTTTCATGGATGCATATTGTTAATTTTGCTTTATGAAAGCGTCAACATCAAGTAAATAATACTGTGGAAATTTTATATAGGTGTATCCCGATCTTTTATTATTTTGGAAGTGAAAATTGAAGTGTGTATCGACTATAATAATTGGAAATATGTGAGCCTCTAACGTACTTATTGAAAAACCAGACATTTCAAATTATAGCTTCTGCCATTTTAATTTTCATTTAAACACGTGTAATAACGAAGTAAAAAGTGCCTGCTTATGATTTTTTGGATCTCTGCAAATCAACTGACTTATGTTTGCACAATCCTGCTGCGCAGTGTTTCGTATCATATGTTGTGTAGCGCGCACCAGTTGTTTGCAAGATTTGTTTTATTGTGTGTGGGCCTGCTTTAGGAACAACTGGTCTCAACGCAATAACTCATGGTAGATTCCACTCCTCACGAGAGAAAAGGTGCGTATTTTTTCAATTTTTATAGCAAAAAATTTATTTCGACAAAATAAATCAAATATAAATTCCAGTATTAACAAAGTGTTTAATGTTTACACATAATTACCTCAACCATTCTTGAATATTTGTCATTATCATTTGATGGGAAACTTTATGAAGGAAAAAATCTTTAGTCAAATTCTATGACATCTTTGATAGCGTTTAAAGAACTGTTATCACCATTTGGAAAAAATTGGAACTCTTTGTTTCACTGGTAAAACATTTTATTTGTTTTACACAAAACAATTTCGCTATAAAAACTTTAATAATACTGCCCTTAACTCGCAATCCCTACCATCCCTTTCTACAATCCCACTTTTCAAAAAATTCAAAACTTAACTGGATTTATTCAAAATCACTTTCCCAGATACGTTCGGTTCAGACCTATACATATTTATATTTTACGGCAGTTACTGAGGCAGACGCCTCATATAGCCTCAAAACAGTTTTTGAACCAAGCCTCAGCTAATAAGTTGAGGAAATGCTCGTGTAATTGTGTCTACAGATGCATCCCAGACGCAGATCCACTCCAACCTACAGGAGGGGACCTAACGTGTCTTATCGGGGAGCAGGGATGGAACCAGGGACAGGATCTCTTCCTGCAGTTCCAACACAACAATCAGCTGTCCTTTCCACTCATCTACAATTACCTTGCCTCCACCGAGGACCAGGTATGACCACTTCACGTTTCGGGCCGCAATGGAAGGAGACAATATACTGCAACGTACCTAGCTGTAGCAATAGATTCTAACTAGTTTCTCATATTAACCCAAGTTTTCATACGAATGGGCATATTTGATATCAAGATAATATTACTAAATATTATATTTTCACGCATGCTCATATCTATTGATAAATGTTATCAATACAGATACCTATAAAAAACTAATTACAAATTTATTCAATGTCTCCGCATAAAAGATGTTTGTAGTTTCTTAAAAACTCTCCACGCGTCAATTAATAAGAAAATCTAACCATTATTAGCTATCATCGTCTCGATACATGTGACGAAAGTTGAAACTCCAGACTATTTAATATAATTGATGGTACTCTGTGTCAATATTCACCAGGATAGATAGTGTTTTTAAACAGAGTTATGTTTTGCTGACGGACGTTAGAGTTAAATGTTTCTCCGTCACCAGTCCCAAGTCAACAAGTGACCTTGAAAGAATTGATTAGTATGTATTATAATGTGAACACCCTCTCCATCCACCTCTCCTCATAAATTACAATATACAATATATTGCAATTGAATATATATAATAGGATATTCATTAAAATATTACTAATTCTTTATAGTGGTGATATATGTATCTTATTTATAAATTTCAAATTTCAATTAGGATATTTTATCCATATATTAGCGTCTTCATTCCAATGTTGGTATTTGTGTTTCGAACAAGGATGATCCTCCAAACTTAGCTACGCTGTGCCATTTATCTCCCTTTAAGTCATTTTTCTCTTACGCAATTTTTTTCCAGTTTGTACTATTTCTTCCTTGTACCATTTTTAAACAGATAATTCGTTTTTGACAATTATCATTACCATTTTATATTTGCACCTTTATCTTCATTGAAACTTATCTCGGTTTCTGAGTTGTCTTCTATTTTTTTTCCTCGATTACATCTCATTTTTTGTCTTCCTTTCACTATTTATCAATATTTATGTCTTTCTTACCTTGGTCTGATCTTTCTTTTACTTCCTTTCTCCAGTTTGATCTTTCTTTTACTTCCTTTCTCCAGTTTGATCTTTCTTTTACTTCCTTTCTCCAGTTTGATCTTTCTTTTACTTCCTTTCTCCAGTTTGATCTTTCTTTTACTTCCTTTCTCCAGTTTGATCTTTCTTTTACTTCCTTTTTCCAGTTTGATCTTTCTTTTACTTCCTTTCTACTGTTTTATCTTTCTTCTACTTTTTCCATTTTGTTCTTTCTTTAACTTCCTTTCTATAATTTGATCTTTCTTCTACTTCCTTCCTCCGGTTTTATCTTTTTTTTTACTTCTCCGGTTTTATCATTTTTTTACTTCCCTGGTTTTATCATTTTTTTACTTCCCTTCTCCAGTTTTATCTTTTTTTACTTCCCTTCTCCGGTTTTATCTTTTTTTTACTTCCCTTCTCTGGTTTTATCTTTTTTTTACTTCCCTTCTCCGGTTTTATCTTTTTTTTACTTCCCTTCTCCGGTTTTATCTTTTTTTTACTTCCCTTCTCTGGTTTTATCTTTTTTTTACTTCCCTTCTCCGGTTTTAACTTTTTTTTACTTCCCTTCTCAGGTTTTATCTTTCTTTTACTTCCCTTCTCAGGTTTTATCTTTCTTTTACTTCCCTTCTCAGGTTTTATCTTTCTTTTACTTCCCTTCTCAGGTTTTATCTTTCTTTTACTTCCCTTCTCAGGTTTTATCTTTCTTTTACTTCCCTTCTCAGGTTTTATCTTTCTTTTACTTCCCTTCTCCAGTTTTATCTTTCTTTTACTTCCCTTCTCCGCTTTTATCTTTCTTTTACTTCCCTTCTCCGCTTTTATCTTTCTTTTACTTCCCTTCTCTGGTTTTATCTTTCTTTTACTTCCCTTATCTGGTTTTATTTTTCTTTTACTTCCCTTCTCTGGTTTTATTTTTCTTTTACTTCCCTTTTCTGGTTTTATTTTTCTTTTACTTCCCTTCTCAGGTTTTATCTTTCTTTTACTTCCCTTCTCTGGTTTTATCTTTCTTTTACTTCCCTTCTCTGGTTTTATCTTTCTTTTACTTCCCTTCTCAGGTTTTATCTTTCTTTTACTTCCCTTCTCAGGTTTTATCTTTCTTTTACTTCCCTTCTCAGGTTTTATCTTTCTTTTACTTCCCTTCTCCAGTTTTATCTTTCTTTTACTTCCCTTCTCCGCTTTTATCTTTCTTTTACTTCCTTTCTACGATTTTATCTTTCTTTTACTTCCTTTTTACGATTTTATATTTCTTTTACTTCCTTTCTACGATTTTATCTTTCTTTTACTTCCTTTTACTTCCTTTTACTTCCTTTTACTTCCTTTTACTTCCTTTTACTTCCTTTTACTTCCTTTTACTTCCTTTTACTTCCTTTTACTTCCTTTTACTTCCTTTTACTTCCTTTTACTTCCTTTTACTTCCTTTTACTTCCTTTTACTTCCTTTTACTTCCTTTTACTTTTACTTCCTTTTACTTCCTTTTACTTCCTTTTACTTCCTTTTACTTCCTTTTACTTCCTTTTACTTCTTTTGTACGATTTGTTTTTTCTCTTTTTACTTTCTCTCTATCTTACAGGTAGAGAAAGTATTGTGATCGTCAAAAAAATCGAACTCGAGATTTTGATGAATTTGGACGTTTCATGACTTCCTGAATCCGAAAAAGTGGTTTTTGAATTTCCGTCTGTCTGTCTGTCTGTTGTCTGTCTGTCTGTCTGTCTGTACCTCCAACTAGAGCCTAAACTATTTTACCGATTGAGCTGAAACTTGATATCTAGGGTTTTCATAGAGGTGCCCCGAGGGTTTTTTGGAATTGGATACCTACCCCTAAAATTAAGGGTAGTTTACTGAAGGGCAAAAAGAGAAAAAGTCGATTTTCTCAAAATCGGCTCTAACGATTTTGATTAAATTTCATTTATGAACATAAATAAATATTCCAAACAAAATGGCTACTCTCAATATTTCGGCAAAATCGTTTTAAGGGCTCCGGTCTGATGCGTAAATTAACATTTTTTATAATAGCTCCGAAACTATTTGAGATATGAAATTACTTAGCATTACAAATATATATATATATATATTTATAATACAAATATTTTATTCGAAACATATTTTTATAAAATCAATAACTTTCAATATATACGCAATTAATATATATATTTTTAACTTTTTGGGCATTAAAGCTTAAGTATTGCGACCGTAAGAAAAACTAACCTGAAATGTTGATGGATGTCGACGTCTCATGACCCCCCGAACCCTTAAAAATAGTCTTTGCAATGCCGTCTGTCTGTGTGTCAATTAAAACTTAAAATTAAGGGTAGTTTACTGAAGGGCAAAAAGAGAAAAAGTCGATTTTCTCAAAATCGGCTCTAACGATTTTGATTAAATTTCATTTATAAACATTAATAAATATTCCAAACAAAATGGCTACCCTCAATATTTCGGCAAAATGGCTTTAAGGGCTCCGGTCTGATGCGTAAATTAACATTTTTTTAAATAGCTCCGAAACTATTTGAGATATGAAATTACTTAGCATTACAAATATGTATATATATTTATAATACAGATATTTTATCCAAATCATATTTTTATAAAATAAATAACTTTCAATATATACGCAATTATATGAATTTTTTTAACTTTTTGGACATTAAAGTTTAAGTATTGCGACCGTAAAAAAAAAAACTAACCTGAAATGTTGATGGATGTCGACGTCTCATGACCCCCCGAACCCTAAAAAATAGTCTTTGCAATGCCGTCTGTCTGTGTGTCTATAAAAACTTAAAATTAAGGGTAGTTTACTGAAGGACGAAAAGAGAAAAATTTGGTTTTCTCAAAATCTGCTCAAACGATTTTGATTAAAATTCGTATCTAGGCGTTGATTAAGATTATAAATAAACTGGCTATTTTCATTTTCCTATGAAAATGATTTTTAGGGTACATTACAGAAGCGTTAATTTCCGTATCTCCACAACTATTGGAGAAACTAAACAACTTATCATTGCAAAATTGTAGGACTATTAGAAATAAAAAACTTTTATTTGACATATATTTTTATAAAAACAGCAGTTTCTGAGATATTTGCAAATATATTAATACAATTTTGTGAGCTTTAGTTGTAAACATATACTACTTAAGTCTTAACGCAATAATACTCCAATGCCATAGAGTAATTAAATATAAGTATCTAAAAAAAGTATGTTATTTTTCCTTAAATCTCTTAGGAGAAATGTTTGCATAGCAATGATCTATCTCCATTTTAGACTCAATAGTCAATATTTACATTTTTTATTGGTCAAAATGTATAAATGAATAATTAAATATCAATGCGATGACTTGAAGATCTGCAACACCTTATAAAATGTTAAAATTTTAACCAGAAATCGAAATTTTAATTCGAAGTGTTGACCCTTGTGGAAGACATTAAACTGTTTGAAATGTTCTTAGGTGGACAAAGATGCGCCTCTTTTCTAATTGATTCTATATCATTGTATATTATTTTATGCGTGTTCTTATGTGGAGTGGTGATGATACAATGTACATTATTCCGTTCAGAAATCTTACGAGTTTATAGAAAGAGAGAAAGTCTGTGCGGTGCGCCGTACCATTTATTTACTTAATTTTTATTTCTCTTTTTTAAATTCATTCTTAATTTTTATTTCTCTTTTTACTTTCTTTCTCCATTTTGATTTCTCTCTTTACTTTCTTTCTTCATTTTGATTTCTCTCTTTTACTTTCTTTCTTCATTTTGATTTCTCTCTTTTACTTTCTTTCTTCATTTTGATTTCTCTCTTTTACTTTCTTTATACATTTTGATTTCTCTCTTTTACTTTCTTCCTTCTTTTTTAATTATATCTTTTCATCATTTTCTAAATAATTTCCCTCGCTTTCAAACTATATATATTTGAATTTTATTTATAAATAACTTTCTAATTTTTACCTCGCTTTCTATATTCCTTTATTCTTTTTGATACATATCTTTCGCTAATTTCATTTATCCATTTTAATGTTTCTCTTTTTCCCATTTTAAATTTGGTTCTCTCACTTTTTCCAAATATTCATTTTTATCTCTCTCCCCATTCTTCATTTTTATCTCTCTCCTTCCCTCTCTTCCCCATTCTCCATTTTTATCTCTCTCCTTCCCTCTCTTCCTCATTCTCCATTTTGATTTCTATTTTTCTTTCCCATGATCCATTTTTATCTCTCTCGTTGTCATGTTCACTTTTTATCTCACCCTTTCTCTCCAACACCTTTTCTATTTATTTTCCCTTATCTCACTACATTCAGTTTTTTCTTAGCATTCAGTTTTTTTCCTATCATTAATTTTACTGTCTCCACTTTATTTGACCTATTTTTTTCACACCCACATGTATTTTTATATTTCCTTCTATTCTCTATACCCTCCCCTCTAATCTCTGTCCCCCTCAGTTGTTTCAGCAGTTGGAGGAGAGATTACCTCTGAGGACACCCATGCCCATCGCCGATGAATTGCCTGACATGAGGTCACCGATCTCCATCCACGGACCTCTGGCCACCAGCTCGCCCTTAGAACGCTCGGATATGGTGGAGGCAGAGGATATACCCCAGCTGGATGAATCGACGCTCGCCATCATGTGTGATCCCAAGGTGAGTAAGAGCAACTCTCGATCTTGGGCTAGTGAAGGTAAAACCAGAGCTTGACAACTCTTCATGCAAATGTTAGTGCATTTCCTACAAGATATGCTATTAACCCTTAACAATTATATTGGTTTTTAATAACCTTTTTATTGTACCTACAAAATAAAATAAATTGTTTGATATAATCTAATAAATCCATTCATATTGTGTATTATGATTGAAGAAAATAATTTAAAAAAAAAGTTTTGAGTAAACAACACTCAAGTAAGTTTTCCACTTAAAAAGAAATACATCTTGTAAACAAAATAAATCACTCTTTATAGATGCGTTTTAAACCAAACTATTCAATAATGGTATTTAACAAATTTGTTCTCTAAAATAAATTATTTGTAAACTCCCCTAAAATTTTTGTTATTTGAAAAAATAAAAACGTATTTTTATTTACCATGAAAAACTATTTCCAGATTTTCTATTTGAATTCAACTTTAAAGATCCAATTTCCAAAAATTTAAGAATTTATATAAGCTATATTTGAATTAAACTAACCATAAATTAATTTTTATTAGAAAATGAAATACATTATTATTGATAATGTCAAATAGTCCTTCTATAGTATTATAAATCATATCTCAAAAGCCCTTTTTTAAAATATTCTTATTAAAAAAAAGTCATCAGTAAGCCCCCTTTTTTAAATATTCTCATTAAAAAAGTCATCAGTAAGCCCCTTTTTTTAATATTCTTATTAAAAAATCATCAGTAAGCCCTTTTTTAAAAAAAAATTCTTACCAACATAAACCAAATATCTCCCCACCTGTCCCCTCAACACCTAAAACAAGAATACAGCTCTCATGTCCATGTTAAACACTCCCAAGATAAATCACAACAGTCATTTTCAAAGTAACTAGAATTTAAAAAAATCATTGATAAACAAACGATCCTTTATCGAACTTTTACTCGAAAATAAGTAAACAGTGTTATTGGTCATGTCAAACACTATCAAGATAACATTTTGAACTAAATAGTTATAGCCCTTTGTTAAATTTTAGTTACATGTTTCTGAAAAATTAGATATTTGGGAAATACCCATAAATGATTGATAAACCCAAAAAAAAGTAAAACTGGTTTTTTTGGTCAAAATATCCTGACATACCGACCAAATCGTTCGAGCCTTTTATAAATTATTTAATATTTTTGAGAAATCGTTGCTCAGGATTTAAAAAAATATTCATGAGTAAACTACCTTTAATTAAAGGGCTAGGGTAGAAGAAATTTTGGTACATCCCATAAAAATATAAATATAAAGTTAGAACACGATCAATCAAACCGTTTTGGATCCATGGTCAGGGACGAACAGATTGACGGAATTGTAATATCCACTTTTTGTTTTTCGTTTTCTCATAAAACATAGAATCGTCATCTCGATATAAATGTTTTTATGATCATAAATATTTCTCTTGATATGAGAAAGTAAAAACAACTATTTCATGAGGATGGCTTTAGACCTATTTAGATTCTAAGAAACCTTTATGACTACTATAGAAGATATTAAGATTATTTTAATATGGTTATACGTAATGTCATGTCAGCTAGAAATATGTTAGTATTTTCTAAATTTTTCCTTTCCACCCAAATTCTAATATAAGTAGAAATGCAGTAGATAAGGCAAATTAGAAATTATGAAACATATTTTTGCGGACCAATATTGATAACATTTTACTATTTAATTAAAGTTATTTAATAGCTATTGATGATAATTTTATCTATTAAGTGACAGTTCCACATTAGATGAGAGCATACAGAGGTTGTTCATGTTCATTTGACCATAAATATTTCATTTCACAATATTAACAAATGTGTTATAAGCTATAATTAGTGATTCAATGATTTCAAATAATTTGCAGTTTACCAAAAATAAGGGGTCATACTTGCCATTTAATGATTTTCACGTTGTTAAGGTAATGTAGTAGATGAAGGTCTCAGGTTTGATTCTAGGCATGGCCGAAAAATTTATCATTGGGGAAATGAATGTACCCCCTTTCACAGTGACTAATTAACGACCGGGGACTGGATGTTGTGTTGGTTCTAGATTTAAGTTAGTTTATAAGTCGTGTGCATATATAATCACTCTTCAGAAAGTGCACTTTAAATATTTCAATTAAATGGAAACAATATCATAAATATTTCAATGAAATATTGGTTTTAATACTAAGTACATATTATTATAAATATAACTTACCATCAGTTAAATGTATATTAATAATATTGATGAAAGTACCGGAGGTGGTCTATCAAAATTCATAGTGCTCAGAAACACCCTGACCTACCTTTTTCATTATGTTGTGTCTAATCTTCCCTCCCACCACATATTATATTTAAACTTGCCACGTTTTTGTTTGCGCGCGCAGCCCCATAAGGATTCTTGTCGCTACCAGCCTCAAGGGTGCCTCAAGAGCCTCCGAGCTGAACTGATGGCGGAACACGAGCCATCATGCGAGTACCAGCCCGCCTCCTGCCCCCTCGCAAACCACCCCAAGTGTCCATGGGGTGGTAAGTTGAGGGACTTGGATCGTCACCTGCGTGAGGTTAGATTCCAAAGACAAAACACAGGGTGGGGGGGGAGGGAATTAAATGGATTATTATTATTATTGTTATTATTAGATACACGAATTAATAAAATTAAAAGTGAACTACGCTTCTTTGAATTGGCATTTCAAAAATTGTGTCAAATTGTTAAAATAAAAAGCTTAAGTAACTAGATATACCTTTTTAAAATCCTTGATTTCACAATTAATAAAATACACGTGAAGACATTTTACTGAATTGAACGCTTTTCGTTCCAACCTTAAAACACATTTTGTTTCTTAAAGTAACCATAAAATAAGATTTTCCTGCCAAGTATAATCCCAAACGTTGAAGAAAGTTTATAGTTACTTTCCTGTAAAAGGCCACATATAGCTAATTAGTTTTTTTTTACTTATCTGCCATTAGTTGGTACCTGCTGGCAATATTAAAGAAACTAGTTTTCAAACTTTATGGGCATATATATATATATATATATATAACTGACATCTGGTGCAATATTCAAACATTTGTTACGTTGCTATGTTTCCAAACTTTATGGGTATATATATATATATATACATACATATATATACATATATATATATATATATACATACATACATATATATACATATATATATATATACCTGACATCTGGTGCAATATTCAAACATTTGTTACATTGCTATGTTTTCTCATGGCCAGGCCCACAATGACGTGATCGTCCTCGGAGCAGAGCGCTGCCACTTGGTCGAGATGCACAAGGTGCGGGCCAATCAGAGCGTATGTTTCCTGCAGGAGACTCAAGAAAGGCTGTATGTGATATCCGTGCACTGTATGGGACACCAGTTGCTGTGCACCATCCAGGTGAGTTGACGGGCCTCCTGAGGTTCTAAACTAGGTTTTCTGGCAGTTTATTGAGGGTGTTATTTTGTTAGTTAATCTAACAGGATGGTGGGTATAATGTATTATTAGTTCATCTAGCAGGTAAGAGGAGATGTAATCTTGTTATTTCAACTTGCATGTTAGTTGGTTTGGTGCGTTTTTATAGCTCCCACTGAGCTAATTCTAATTACAATAATGAGATAAGGATTTGGAAGGTTGGATTTAGAAAGGAGGACCCACATTTTCGTGTAGGGAGTGTGTAACATATTCAGGAAAATTCACACTCAGTGCACCTGATTGATACTCGAACCCCCATCTTCCCATCATCGGCAGTCAAGTTAATGTGAGATAGTCAAGTATGGTTCATTCGGTCACCCAAGTGGCTAGTTTGTCATCTTGTTTTTTCATCTATCGCAATAGTGGAACTGCTATCTTGTAAATTTATATTCTACCAGTTGTTTGTGAGTGCATTTTATTTCCTATCAATTAATTGATATTTCACTTTAAATGTTTGTATGTTATTGACATTTAAACTTGGATATACCTCATAAATAGCGATACAGTTTTTTATGAAAACTGGTTGGCCTGGGCCAGTGGTCGGCAAACTTATTTGCCAAAGAGCCAAATATGAACATTACAACAATTAAAAAAAAATTGGGAGCCAAATCTGCTTGTTTAGTAAACTTTTATTACACTAAATAAAACTAAATTTCATACTTAATAAATATTTATTAATGCGAACAATGTGCTTGCATCTCCTTGGAAAGTTTGAGTAAGTCAGGTTTGTACGTTGTTGTTTTTAATTTTAGGCATGATTCCAAGTTTTCATCAATAAGACGACTTCTCAGTTTACTCTTGATAATGTTCATGCTTGAAAAAGATTGTTCACATATATATGTAGAACCGAAAAAGGAAAGAACAGCAAACGCAAGCTTTTTCAGCTGATCGTAAGAGTCAGGAATACTATTCCAAGCGTTGAAAATGATCATGTCTTCCTTCTCCAGGTCATTCAAAGCAGACCACTTGTGCTGTGAACTAAGATCACATTTTTTCTTCTCCAATATTTCCAATTCAACACAAAGACGTTCGAATTTAGAGCACCATATCTCCTTGTTTTTTAAATCCAGCAATTGTATTTCAAAGCTACCAATGTCAATTTCAAAAGGTGAAAATTTCAACTCGGTTATCGTAGCATTAAAAGGATTTTTGACAAATGCTAAAGTTGCTCTGCTGTTTTTAAATTCCTGAAACCTGCTGTGAAATGCTTCCCTCATATTTAAAATTATTGTTTTAAAATGGTGTTTATCAATAGAGGAATTATTTTCGCCAAGATACTTCAGCAGGCTCGGAAAGTGAAACAATGTTTCCCTTTCCAAATCCTGAGCAAAAATGGATAATTTGTTTTCGGATGCTATTACTTCTTCTAACATCGAAAAAATTAAGTTTCCTTCCCTTGTAGTTTACGATTAAGCTGATTTAGATGAGACGTAACGTCTACCATGAAATAAAAGTTTTGGATCCACTGATCGTCTGTTAGTTCTGGACATGGTTTGTGTTTACGTTTACGAAAACTAATAAAATTAAACTCGATGTTCGTTACGTAATTTTACAACAATATAAAATTTTAATTACCTATCTATCTTTTAGCATAAACAAAAAATTATACATGTTCTCGATTTATAGAAGAATTTTAATTTATCAAAATGAGATGTAATTTTTCTTTTAACTAGTTTTTTTAAATGAAAATATTATTGCGCCTTCCGTGGATATTTGTGTCAGAGCCGCACTTAAGGTGTCAAAGAGCCACATGCGGCTCTGGAGCCGCACTTTTCCGACCACTGGCCTGGGTCATTGACACCTGTGCTGGTAATCACCTTTAAGAGTTTAAAATGTGATGACAATTTGTGAGAAATTGATCATACGACCTTTATCGCTGAGTAAAAGTTTGTTATGTCGATTGAATTAGTATTCAAAGAGTCATATTAATTATAACTTAGACCAATTTGGTCCCAGCAAGGTTTTAAAACCTGTTCCCTTAGATATATGCACAGCTTTTTTTTTTTTATCTTTCTCCAGTAGTTTAGCTGACAAAGCAATAGCACAGTAAGCCAAAAATGTGTTTGACTACCTTTACGAGCACGTTGTTTAATATGTAATCGACTATCTTTTCCTGTGTTGCAGGTGGTCCCGACGAAGCTGTCTGAGCGTGTGGGGAGTTTGAGGGGCGCACTGGAGGTGGTGGGGGTGGACGGGAAGCCCCACGGATGGATGGGGAAGATCCGGTCCGCACACGACCCAGTGGAACCGCTCTGGGAAAAGGGGCAGTGTCTCCGGGTGGACCCTAACGTCATCGGCGCGAGCGCGAGGACTACCATCCGACTTCACGCGTTGGTCATGGCGCAGACTCCCTCCAGCCGCGGTAAGAAGAGGAGCAAGGCGGCAAGGCCCTTGGCCAAGAGGCGTATCGCGTCGAGGACCTGATTCTATAATCCTTATAAAGCCTGGACGGTTTATTTGTCTTTGGATGTCTCAATCAGTCGTACTAGTCCAAGACTTGACACATCTTGAAATATGGTGACGTTTTCTGATACTTGGCTCTCTCATAGGAAATTGAGTGGATACCTACTTTTGTTTATCACCTATTGCCACATTTAATTATTCTTTGTTCAAATTTTCTCCGTTTAACTCCTCCCCATTCTTTAATATCACTTTCTTACCCTCGTTAACTTTAACTTTATACATTTATTCAATATTTCACCTTCCTCCCCTCTTCATCATTTCACCTTCCTCTCATGTTCTCTACTTTACCTTCCTCCCTTCTTCCCAACTCTACATTCCTTTCCTTGCTCCTCTCCAAGTTTATATATTTAAATATTTCTTTATAATGACTACCTCAAACCATTTGGTTTTAATTGTACTTACAATTTTAGAAATGAATATTTGACTTATGTTGTGTGTTTGTTGTTTTTTTCCTTTAGTTGGTAAATCTAGAATTTTGAACAAATTTACCGCACTATAAAATGACTATAAAATAAGGAGTGTGTATATATTTAATAGTGACACGTGCGATTTGAAATAAAATAATCCAGAAGGTATTCTTTGGTACAAACAAAAAATATTATGAAATATAAGCTTAGTTACAAGATGGCACATGAAATAACTTTGTGTTCAAAATAGTTTTCTTTCTTTCTTCTGTCTTAAAGTGATATTCTTTTGAATGGTTTTTTGTGTTAAAACATATATTTGAAAATGTACTTGTGTATTTATGTTTTGTTTTCTTAAGTGTATTAGTAACGGTTGTTACTATAAGCTATACCTATCTTCCTAATAGTTAACAATGTTCCTAATTGTTCTACAAATGTTCCTATATTAGACCTATGTTTCCTTAGAAACAAATTTCGAGATTCTTAAAAGTCGCCACAACATTATTTATTGAAATATTAATTTTTTATTTATTTGTTTATTTTCTGAAAGTGTTTCCTTTATCTTGTTATATTTAAATTCATAAATAATGGATCAAATGGTAGAGGAACATTCTAAAAATGTTGTTGGAAATATGTCAAGTGGTTTTGTTTTCAAAGTGTGTGATGACAAACATTTGTATGATTTTTTTAGCTATGCAAGTATGTAGGAGCAATTAGAATTACTCGTTATTATAGTTTCTTGTTATTTTCAGTATTAATATATTTATTTGATTTATCTAGTTTACACACTCAGATTATCTATGATCATAAATTATTAAAGTAATGATCAAAAAGTATTGGTTTCATTTTGTAACTAAAGATTATTGTAAAAGAGGTAGGTGTCAATGTTTTGAATAATAGTATGCCTTAATTATGTTTAAAAATATTTAAAAATTACAAAATAGCCTAATTAATTTTAGTAAAAATGAGAGACCTATTTTTTTTTAGTCTAATGTATATGGGAAATTAGTTTCTTGTGCTTATAACATAATGATTATTATGAAGCAAATTATTTAAAAAAATTTACATGGCTTGATATAGCATAGCGAGCAGATTTGACCTCCGTTTTATGTAAATACACTACCACAATGCAAATATTCAACGGTTTAAGTTACAAGCCAAGTGCCAAATTATTTGTTAAGAATTAAAGCAAAAAAGCACAAAAACTCGAAAATATTTCGGTTCTAAACAAAATAAAAAATATATTTTTGATAATGAAGCATCAAAGTTACTATATAATTTATCAATATTGGAGGAATTTTGGAAATGAGACAAAATTATTTATTGACGTTCATTATCCGCGTTTAACTAGAATTTGTTTTTTTTATAAAAACCTGTGAATTAGCTTGAAATATTTTGATAAAATTATTCAAATAATATATATTATTATTGTTGTTACTGTTACTAGAAGTGATAATAAATTATGTATCCTTTTTGGTATTTTAGTTTTTTAGGGGGTGTGATCTTTCAAATTAAATTTTAAAGTAATTTTTCTTTGTCACTGTGGGATGCAGGTAACGAGAGAAGTAATTTTTTTTTGCATTTTTTACATCAAAACTTTTTTTTTTGTCAAAATAAATCAAATATTGCTTCAGTACAAAAATAGTGTAGTTTTCTTCACATGGTGTTATCAATTCTTGAATATCTTTCAAGGTTGTTCAGGAATATGATGACGACCTTTGAAACCTTTGCCATATCTCTATTTATCAAATCCAAGATTAGATAATATCAAGGAATGCTACATAACATAGACAACAGGTTGAATGAAAGAGGGTTACATGTTAACTATGTATTGCAACCTCAAACTTTGTTATTTTCAAATTATACTAGTTTCATCTGTCACATTAAAGTAGATTCAAGTGGTAACTGTCCCCTTAGTAGGACTTGAGTATTAAAGACAACAATGAGATCTAAGTTGATATTTATAGAGTCAAGTTGTAGCCTTATATCAAGTTACTCAACTAGTCAAATGATAGACAATTACAACACAAATAGTTCTAGACAACATAACTTATACAATAAATTAAGGCGATTACCACAAAATATATAATGGCCACCTTTCAAAGAGGCAATTGAGGTGCCCAATATTAATTAGGAAGGCCTTATATAAGATTCCACTTAACATGGAACAAATCCCGCATAGTGACGCATATATCAATATACTGGAGCACAGGAAAATTTCCGTGCTACATATTACAACTGTCGCCGTTATAAAGTCAGAAGGGCGCAACACACTCGTGCGATTGACACGATGTTCAGCCAGAGTAATAGGGGGATATCTCATAGTAGTAATAATTAAAGAGGCAGTGCTAGTGGAAACAAGAATAGGAAAATAAAGCCATTAGTAGTTTTCAAAATATCTAATCTGTCACTTTGAACAGCCTTAAATCTCATATTACTCTTTAGCACATACAGAGCCATTTTACTTTTCAGTGAGTAAATTACGTTATCCCAAGCTGAGCTCTAGCATGAGTCTAGCTATTTCCCGCCTGACAGAGCTATTAAGATGCAATACTAGTTTAATACACAGGTAGAAACCTACACACAATATTTTAAAAGGAGAAATAAATGCATCCTACATCCTAACAAAATAATTGAAGTAAATAGAATTACATATCAAAAGTAAACATAATTAAATCATGCCAAAACCCATACATGAGGGCTGTGAAAGATAAATAATAACGTCTAATTAAAAGCCGCAACCAATATACGCCGTGGCTGTGAGACCAACCATACCATCATTACAGTTGGACTAGTAGAGGAGTCTCTAGTGTAATGAATTCTTTATACAGATGAGGTGAGTACAAAGAAAGGTGGTTGTAGCATCCTAAGCTATCCAATCAAACTTGCAGTAAAGGGGAGGGGCGGGCAAGGGAAAATCTTCCTTCCCCGTATATTTGTTGTAGTGAACTTCCAAGGAAGGGGAAGGTCTCGTTGCAGAAACGAAGTGTATAGCTCAAGCGCAAGTTCTTTCGTTTGGTCATTGTAGATAAAAAGTTCAATCTAGTCAGCTCAATACACTAGTGCTGTTGTAATTGGAGGTGTTAACTAGTTTGTGGAACGGCATTCAAACATTAGGGTGGTCAAAAAAAAATTCACGTTGGAGACTGGAGACTTGAAAATGACTATAACGATTTTATGTAAAAATAATTAAAATTACATTCCAATGTTTTAAGTCTACAAAATTTGTTTGGCATAATTTGTTATTTATAACTTTTACGGTGGTTGCACCTACATTGTACCCCTTTAGCGCAGATAATTTACTCCTACTTTACTATTCTTTTCTTTCAACTTATAATCTATGTCATTTTTAATTTTTATATTATTATATTTAAATTCAATTAATTTTAATTATTTTTTACATATAATTTCTATTCCTCTATCTTTTACATGTGTTTCACAATGTATTTTAATGCCATAATATATTAACTGGTAATTATTCATCTAGTCATCTTGGTATTATTTTATAGTTGATAAACTTTTTATTGAGGTTTAGTGGAATTGACTTTCATAGGATTACTATGTTTATTCTTTATCATAATTGACGGATCCTAGACCAATTCATATAATAATTTAACTCTTGAATTATTTTACCAGAATCTTGGACTATTTTAATCCTCCTAAATATAACTATTTTGATCTATACCTTTTTAATAATTAGTATCATTAAGGAGTGGTTGTATATATAATTTATCATACATGACATAAGATTTTAACTTTAATAATTTCTAATATTTCTTTAGTTATATTTATCTAATATTTTTTATCAAAATTTTTTTTCTTTTTCAATCTTCTACAATAAACTTATCGCTTACCTCACTTTTGAGGTTTTATTAACTTAGTGTAAAAACCATTAATCTGTTTTTATAAAGTACGTTCCTTACAAAAATGTTCAATATATAAGTATGAGTTTTGGGGTTCATTATTTTTTCAAATAATGGGTTTTGATGTTAATTTTATTAAAATAGTGGGTTTTGATGTTCATTTTAGCCATTAATAGTAACACTTTACAAATACCTAAGTTGGGCTACATTTTCATTTTACCGCTTAGTTTTAAGGATATGATATTTAAAAGTAATGTTTTGTGTACTTCATCTATCGTTTCACATTCTTACAAATACAGTAAGTTCAGTTATGTTTCCATGGGGATATTTAATTTTGAGGAAATCATATTTCAAAGTACAGTAATGTTGAGTACCAAATCTATATTTTCACATTCTCTCTCTCTGTCAGATTCTCTCACACTCTCTACCCTCACATACACTCTTTATCGCACAAACTTTCTCACATTACCTTTATTATACTTTTTCTTAAGCTCTGTTTCCCTCTTGAACGTTTTATCTCTTGAACGCTCTCTCACAATGGCCTCTCTATATCAAACTGCCTCTTTCTATCTCACTCTCTCTATCCCAAACTGCCTCTTTCTATCTCACTCTCTCTATCCCAAACTCACTCTTTCTATCTACTCTCTCTATCCCAAACTCACTCTTTCTATCTCACTCTCTCTATCCCAAACACACTTTCTATCTCACTCTCTCTATCCCAAACTCACTCTAACTCACTCTCTCTCTATCCCAAACTCACTCTTTCTCTCAAACCCTCTCTCTCTCAAACTAGCTTTATTAATTTCTCTCTCTAACTCTTTCTCTAATTCTCTCTCAATCTTATATTCTCTCTAAGCTAGCCTCTCCCTCTCTAACTTTCTCTCCCAAACGTCCTCACATTTTCTCTCTCTTTCACACAATATCTCTCCCAAAATTTTATAATCTCCTTTCTCACAGATACACTCTCACACACTTTATTGCGCCTTATTCCTTACATATTCTCTTTCTCTCTCTCAAACACACTTTCTCACTTTCTTTCACACACTCTTTCTCTCACACACACTCTCTCTCCTTCTACATACACTCTTTTTCTCTTCTCCGAGTATTTATCTCTCTAACACATAAACATACTCTCACTATCACTTGCTCACACTCACTCGATCTCTCTCAATTGCTCATTATCAGTCTCTTTCTCACACTCACACACTTACACAATCTCACACTCAAACACACTTTCTTTTTCACTATCACATTTTATCACTCCCTCTATCATATATATTAATATCTATTATTTGATAAGCCCGTTTCCAGTAGTAGAAAATACGAGAAAATGACTGAACTTATTTTGACAAAAGAACACTCATTTTAAAAACTAGGGAATCAGGATGCCGGTAAAAGTAGTGGACTAAAACTAAAACCCAATTTTCATAGCGAATTTTCCATCATTTCGTTCTGTGTGGGCAGTGGTTCATCTCTACAACCATTATTTGTTTACATCACCGTGGAAACCATGATTTGTGTATTGCTGTTTATTACAGGTAAATAAAATATTTGTCTTGTTTAAAAATAGTTTCAACTTAATAGTTACTTAGCTGGTTTGGTGCAACTAATAGATAAAGATCTGGGAGAGGGGTCATTTTAATGTTCTCATCGGGGCGTGAAGGGGGAAATATACGTTTTTATCCTAATTACACACCTAAAACTATATATTTAAGTAAAGTTGATAGGCTTTTATGAGTAAACCTTTAAACTAAAAAGTGAGTGAGGGCTTATTATATGGATCCTTTCCCAATAAAATGTTTAAAATACAGTTTAGTACAATAATCTGCAGCCATTGCAGCAACGACACAATAGTTATATATAATGTTATTGAAATTATTGGTTTTGTAATAATATGTTTCAAACTAATATCTTAATATATATAATTCTTCTGTACGTGTGTATGTCACTGAACTCCTCCTAAACGGCTAGACCGAGTTTGATGAATTTTTTTGTGTGTGTTTGAGTGGGTCCGTGGATGGTTTAAATTCACAATTGGACCGGGTAGATGGCGCTGCAATCGGGTTTTAGGATTTATTTTTGATTTTTTAGGGATTTTTTGGGGGATTATTTTTTTTTAGGTTTTTTGCGTATCAGAACATGTAACCTCAAAATATCACCCCTCCAACCCCACCACCACCACCACCCCACAATATTTATAATAATGAATATAATATTAATATTTGACCGTTAAAAAAATCATAAGTTCATCAATAATTGACCGCGAACTGGCAAAAATGAAAAGATGTTTTATTTTTTATGTTGTCTTGACAAACACTGAATTTGTAATATTTGTGTAACTCACTAATTGGAGTTCATTGTGAATTTGTAATTGTGATGATCACATAGTATTTGTTTTATAATCGAAATCAATTATGCCACCCAAATGAAAAGTCAACGTTCGGGCAGGACAACGTCTGTCGGGTCCGCTAGTATATATATATATATATATATATATAAATAATACAACTTTAAAATGATAATTTTTTTCATATCTCAAATAGTTGGGGATATAATATCAAAATTAGAAATTTCCACATCTCTAAGGTGATTTAAATCTATTTTCATGGAAAAACAAGACACACCAATCTGTTTGTAATGTTAAATAATGCCTGGATACAAAGTTTAATCAAAATCGTTAAAATGGATCTTGAGAAAATCAATTTCTTCTATCTTTTCGCACTTCAGTAAACTAAACTTATATATAAAGTTGGATATCTAATTCCATAAGTTTCTCGAAAGGACTTTATGAAAACCTTAGATACCAAGTTTTAACCCGATCGGTAACACAGTTAGGGCTCTAGCCTTAGTTACAAACCTACGGCATTGCAAAAAACAACTTTTAGGGCGTCATTAAAAGTTGGCATTTATAAAAATCTCAAGTTGGAATTTTTTGATGATCACAATATCCACCTCGCTCTTAGAGGGGTTGAGAGAAATTTAATATGGTGGCCATCGTGTAGTAGCTAAATTTTTAAATATTGTATATTTTTTTGAATAATATTAAGGAAGGTTAAACTAACTATACATATAGATAAAAAAACGCTCATCAAATCATTAACAAGAAGATTTTTGTGTGTTGAATCCTTTCCCCTAAACTCATAATTATATCACTAATATTATTTTATATTTTCCCTAAAAGCCTAAGGTAGTCTTACAAACTGTAGATCATCTACAATCTCAATCATGTTTTTAAAAACTTAAAATTAGTTTATGAGGAGATTAATTTTTAAAAATCTTTAACATCTACCGTTGGAGGACTTTTGCTACAAGTCGACTTAGATATAACATTCACTACTTCAACCCCGTTCCCTCTTAAATATATTTCTGGGCACAGCGCTGAGGATAATTTTATGATTTTCAACCATAACAATACAACTGTTGAAGATTTGTATAGGCTGTTCGTTCTGAAAACCAATGTTAAAAAAAAAAAGAGACTTGGGCATTGTTATAATGACCATTTTGGAGGGAAAGTGTGTGTACAATAATACAAAATCTGTAGCGTGATCCCGCAAGCGAGCTATACCGACCGAGCGGCCGCTGCTGATTTGCGGATTTAGGATGTCATATGGCCAACACAACCAGCCCTTTGGTCATTCATCTCAGTTTTCTAGACCAGAGTCATCACTTCTTTATTCAAGTAGCTCCTCATTCATCCTCACGAGGCAGAGTTTTACTCCCTTCCAGCTCACTGCTTCACAGATAAATTATGGAAGCACCTGATATCAAACCGGGACCTCTGTTTCTACAGCCAAGACGATAGAGGTGGTAGTTTTAAATATATAAAATTATTTTTAAATTAGGTTATCTTTATAACAATTATATTATTTTGGTGACAAACTAAAATAATAGAAACGGAGTAGGGTATAAACTTAAACGGTTGGTAGTAAGACGGGATGCTAAAAAAAACTAAATTATAGAACCGTTTCTAGACAGGTATAAAATTTATAAGTTCTTGCTTAATTTTAGATTTAATATAACAAATCAACCTAATTACTAATTTCTTGAAATAAATTATTAAAAATTGGAGCTAAGATTTATTTTTCAAGTTGATAAAATTATTTAGTGAAATATTGAAATTACCAACTACTATGATATTGATAAATGTCAAAATAAAAGCCTAGACCGGTTTTTAAATATGCAAATGTCAAAACATCCTAAAAATTGTAGTAAACACCTAAACTAAATCTCTTTTTATGACAACTAAATTTAGATCAGGGGACTTAATCCCGCTTCCCCCCCAAAAATTCTTAGCAACGCTGCAGTAAAAGTATAGTCCAAATCAAGGCTTAAATAGCCTAGATACTTTTACGATTCGTGAATTAGTGGTAAAACCTTTAATTCTCGTATGAAATAATAATATAGGTATCAAAAATTTAAACAAATATATTTTCCTAGCAAAAATTACAATCAGTGAAAGCTCCCTGTTCTTGTCTTGAGAATAGCTTAATAAAACCAAATATTGTTTCAATTGAATTCCAAAACTATCCTCTATAACCTGGTGACCATAGGAACTATTCCCCAGGTACCATTCAGGAATTGAACCTGTGGGTGAGCAGCCAGGAGCTCTGACCACTTACCACGAGGTCAGTCACTTGGTAAAAACAGCACAAAAATAATAGCTTCAATACATTTAACATTGTAAACAGTATACCATTTCCTACTAATGCCAAGCCGGTGCAAAAATTAAAACATTATATTTAACAGTTACATCATCAAATAATGTTTAACTGTGCATAAAAATTATCACAATAAATATTCACAATAATTAACCAAATAACCTAGTAAGACTCTCCGATATCAGCACTTAAAATCATATAGATTCCGTATAAAGTATAAGCATAAATAATTCTTACTTGAGGAACAAAATATTATGTAAAAACACTAGACCTATTTATATTTTAATTATATTTATTGACCCGCCTCGGTGGCGTAGTTAGCTAACGCGCTAGTCGTGTTGAGCTCGACTGCCAAGGACGGTGATATCGAGGTTCAAATCTCGGTCGGATTAACTGGGGGGGGGGGGTTCCTAAATGGTTTTTCACTCTCCCTCCACGCAAATGCGGGTTCACTTCCCCTATATTCAACCTTCCCAATTCCTAACCCATTAGCGTAATTAGTACTTAAGCGAATAACCTGAACGGGTAGTAAGACGCGATGCTAAAATAATTATATTTTTCTACTGAATGAATTTAAAAATACGTCATTGCTTTCAATTTTGTTTTTGAGCTCTTCACAAGAGTACACTAAACCACATCTTGTTAAAATCATTGCTTTTAGGGTTCCGACGCTCAGTTGTGTTTTTTTCTGCCCCTCACAAATTTTTAACTATGGAAAAAATCCTTTCTGTAGCTGCATTTGTCTCTGAAAGGAACAAAACTAAGTCAAAAATGTTATTTAATGTTTCAAAAAGGAACGTTGTTTCTTGAAAGATGCTTGAAAATTTCAATCCAAATGTCGTCTATTTCAGTGCTTTTATCGTTCAATTCTAAAAGTTTGTCATCAATGACATAGGACTTAAAATACGAAGTCTCATCGAAAGGATCATTTTATACTGATGGCTCGTTTGAATTGAATTATTTCATCGCATGTTCCATTCTTTTTTCAACGTCGTTCCAATTAACTTTAATTTTCAAACCAAGCCATTTAAAATGTTTAGTTTCATCAAACTGTTTTCCCCACAGTTCCAGATAGGAAGCGTAATTTTAATAAAATCCCATAATGTAATCAAGAAACCATTCTATTTTTTCCCACCCTTTGTAACAAGATCGTCAACATTGAGTCTAAAATGGGAAGAACAAAGTGACTAGAAATGCTTTCTCTATATTTAATAATCAAGTCATCAATTTCTTCAGAAATTTCCGTAACTGCTTGAATTTCGAACAGGGGCGTGAATCGAACGCGCTACCTTGACATTTATTTTGACTGTGCAGGGTTGTGGCAACATCCATCATCAAAGAGAGAACAATAAACTTTTCACAAGGGCGTTATCTGCCGCTTCTTGCCTCTGTCTTTGTTCATTGGTTGAACTAAACCAGACGAATCTCTGCTTCTTTTTTTTTTATTGTCTCCTGACTCCTGATGTCTAATTTAGTGTATCAAAATGCGTGATAGACTTTACACGAGTTGACCAAACAATTCAATAAAATAAAATCTTGTCTATTCAAAACAGGACAGTTCTCAAAATCTGGGACGCTTTCCTGTGTTAGCGGGAAATATTAGTCCAGGATATTATTAGTCTGGATGCAAGAAGGACTCTAGTGCAGTATCGGCACGCACTCAAAAGAACGGCATCTCTTTGACACTCAACAGAGATCTAATAATCTCAATGTTGACTAGGAAATTCGTGCTAAAAGATATTAGTGCTATAACCTGAATTTGGTTGGAAGAACAGTAGAGAAAAGCAAAACATTTCTTTGCGGCCAACATTGAGATAATATTTTCTTATATTATTTGTGTTATTTGATATGTATTGATAATATCTATCAAAAGTAACATCTGCAGATGACACGAATTTATGTATGAATATATTAACATTGTTTTAATAACTTTAGTAACTAACTTTTACTGTTCTTCCTACCAAAATCAAACTAAACTTTATTCAACCTCTCGCACCTTAGTTATTTACCAAAGCCTTCACCGCATCAATACCAATATTTATTTTCCTCCACCTTGGTTCAGATTCCACGTTAAACTGTAGGTCCTCCATTTCATCTCACAATCACCCTACCATCACACATTAGCGTCAGTGCGTACAGCCCGAACGAGTAGTAAGACGTGGTGCTAATAACAATAACAATTTTTTAATCCTATCTTAAAAAGGAAGAAAGAAAAACAATTAATTAGCATATTATTATGTCAAAAGCCTTTGAATACTTAGATGGGTCTATATTTAATATTGGTTTGAGCAGTGGAATACCTGAATATTTGACACCTAATCTAACCTAGCCTAATCCAGCCTAACCTAATCTAATGTATTATTAATACTATTATTGTATTTATTTACATGACGGAATTAAGGCATAAGCCTTCTCTTACATTTAATCATGTCTTAGGTTAACATTACACTGCATTAAAATATATATGCAATCAAATTAATAAACCTCCAAAAAGATACACTAACAAATGAGTTATGGTTTGTTCTGAGGTCTGACTTTTGTCTTCCCACCCTTCCCCCCCACCCCACACACACACAATCCCTAAGGGCGGCATTAACAATGAACTATTACCTAAAAAATTCCTAGTCTAAAGATGTCCTAAGAATTAAATAGCGGCGTTGACAAAGAGATTAAAAAAACAAAAAGGACGGTATTGACACGCGGCATTGACAGAGAACCACTACCTAAAAATTTCCTAGTCTACATATATCCTACCACACCAGGACATTTGCAAATGCGGGACAATGTACTAAAATACGGGACGAATGGTTACCCTATTATATAACCAACTTAAAATGACAACTAAACCTTCATAAAGGTGTTCGTTGTGAAAAATAAATATGGTATAAATAATATATCAATGAACTAATAAATAACAATATTTACTTTAACAATAGCACAGGTAAAACTGAGATTTGTTTAAAACAATCACTATTGAATAGGTGAAAATGATATCACGTGTTTACGCTAATAATATGGGGCCACTTCCTTATTTAACGTTTCTATACATTGCACGCGACGACGAATAGCAGGTAAAAAAATATTTTTCTAAAGAGTGGTAAAACTGGGATGGTAGTAAGTACTAGCTTTGCGTCATAGTCTCAAAACACTACTTGCTAGGTTGTTGTTATACCTGTTGGAAGACAACGAACCGATTAAGTGATATTGAGTATTTTGGGCTACAATTTTATGGCGGACTCTTCAATAGTGAGTAGGCCTTTAGCTGACCTGACCTATAAAGAACTTAAAAACATAGCCATGCTTTTGAGGTTACCTGCAAACTTAAAGGTAGGTAACTGTAATAATATTTGAAAACAATATCTAAAGATGTGTTTTATAGTGTTTGCCTAGTGAGGTTTCTCATATTATTATTATTAAAAGTAGATTATTAATATAATCCTTTTATTGTAGGTATTTTAATCATAGCAGGATTTGTGAGTTTAGTCAAGTTATTAATATATAATGGTACTGTTGTCAATTAGAATGATAACTTTGGTGGTATCGGATATTACTAAAATTCAGTCAAATCTAACCATATTATTTCTGCATTGTTTTATATTTGTTTATGTTTAGTTTTAAGTATTTAATATTTGTATGCTATAGTTTCAAATATGTTGTTAGCTAGCTTGAATAATTTCGTCAAAACTGGCTTCCAAAAATGAATGGTTTTCCCACATTTAAACTACTTAGGCTCTGATGTTTTATAGTATTTTTAATAGGGTCTGACGAGAAGGAACCATAAAAAAACATGATATTTACTCAATAAACTAACAGACTAGAGATCTATTTACTCACAAAATAAAATACAATATAATATAAACATAAGTTTACATTCAACTCTTTTGTATTAACTAATTCTTTGTTTTGTTTATGCCAGGCTGGTCCAAATAGGTTTAATTAATTTTAAATACTTACAAAATTCAAACATTTGCTGAAAACTATTATCTAAAAATATCTTGTTCACAAATAATACTCTTTTATTAGAGCATTTTAAAGTGTTTTTTTCCTTTTATTCACTAAACTAACTTGCTGTGGCTTTAGTCGTACATCTCATCTGTTTCGTTGCTTTTGTTTTATAAATAGAAGATTCTGGTAGGAAAAAACATTTAGAAAATACTAAGATTTTTCGCGGTCAAAATTGATAGCATTTTACAATATTATTGTTATTTTATAGCCATAGTATCTATAGTATGCATCAAAAACCAGCTTCGTAGGCCCATATTCTAAGGTGTTTCTTGTTAAATCGACTGGACTGCCGATGGTGATATCGGGGTTCAATTCCCGGTCGTGTATACTTAGGTTAATATGTACTTAATGCCTATACATTCTCTCTACACATTAATGGGTGGAACACTTCCTCCTAATTTAACCTTCATCATCAGAAGCACATTAATTTTATTAGTACATGTGCGTATTAGCCAAATAGTCAGTAAGACGTGGTGGTATTATAAGAGTCCGATTTAGAATACATGACTTGACGTAAGAACAATTGAGGTTAGATCTAGTTTGTAACTTTACAATTATCAAAACAGATTCTTCCTATTTCAAGCGTCGGTGACCTGGTGGTCTAGGGGTAAGGTGTCAGATTTCTGTGCTGAAGGTCTGGGGTTCAATCCTCGGTCCCGGCACAGATTTATCTGACTGCCAAACCCTTCCTTCACCTCTGACAAGACGTGTATTAATCACAACTTGTGAATGTGTGGAATGCCAGGCCTCCACCGTGGTTCGGATTCCACGTTAAACTGTAGGTCCTCCATTTATCTCACAATCACCCTACCATTGCACATTAGCGTAAGTGCGTATAACCCGAACGGGTAGTAAGACGTGGTGATAATAATAATAATAATAATAATAATAATAATAATAATAATAATAATATTTCAAGCGTCCCGTAATTTCACGTGTATCTGTGTCGACAGCGGTCGGTGATGAGGACTCTGATCCAGGCCCGTAAGGATGGTCGCGAGGAGTTGGTGCAGAGACTCCTGATGACTCACCGCGAGCAAAGGTGCCGTAACCGCCCCTCAGGCTCGGACAACAGGAACCACCGCCTCGCGCCCCAAGGTAAACTACAAGGTGGGGTGGCCTTCATTCGAAAATACACATTTTTAGGATTACTTTATTTGGGATTTTTAAAGTGCATTTAACAACTATTATAATTCAAGAGCACACACAGCAGTTGGCTCCTCAAACTTTATTTAATTTCAGTTAAAGAGGAACGCCTAATTCTACCAATAATGTATTTTTCGGCCATGTCAGGAATTGAATTCGGGTTTTATAATTAATCAGGCAGACGCATCTCACTATGCTAAAGTGCTGGGCCAACCAGCCTTTATTTTAACACGATTACCCTTAAGATGGGATGGAAGGGAGAATAAAGGTCAGTATTTTTGGTCAAAATAAATAAAATTATCACTTCTGTAGATAAATTTAGGAATTTTTTTTACACATATTTATATTAACTATATTTGATTATGGAAAAGGGTATCGTGAAATTTTAATAGGTTTTTTAATTTTGTTTAAAATATTTCTCATTTGTCTGCACTCCTGGCTACCGCTCTGGAGATATTGTGGGTTTGATTCCCAGTAGTACCATAGATATTTTCCTGAAAGGGGAACTGTTCTTATAGTCAACATGGTCTTGTTACAAGGCTTGAGTTAATTTTTAGATTTCCATTAGCTCCACACCTTAATATTTACTATCATCACATCATCTCATATTGGAGATAACCCCCATAACTTACTCTTGGCAACGTTCTGTTCCTGACTGGTATTCAAAAACATTTGTAGCAGATTGATTTAAACGTATCTACTAGAGCAATATCTGATATAATTTGGTCAGAAACTCTTTTAAGCTATAAAAACTATAAATCTGACTTTAACTTGCGACCCCTTCCATTTTCCATCCCATTTGAACATCTTAATTCATAAAGGAAGTATAATAGTTGATCTATAAAATGAACCAGCATTATCATAGTGTGGGGATGGTATAGGAGAACATCAGTGATAAGCTACATTTTGAAAACCAACCCAAATGCACGTGAACTACAATTGAATCTCAACCACCCCAACACAAGCAACTCGGTCTGTAGCAATTCTGATGTCTTAGACCATGTGACCACTTGTGTTTCCTGGTGTTAGGTGTGAAGCACACTCGTGGTCAAACAGCCTGGAAGTTAAACTACCATTGAAGTTGATCACTGTCAACAGGCAGTTCGGGGTTTGAACTCTGGTTTCTTTGTTGCCTGGAAAAAAGGGGTTCCATTCAGGTGCACCCAACATATCTCTCTATCTCTCTATACTTACCCGTAGATAGCCACCGTGTTTAGTGCTCCTGGGTTTATTACCAGTTTGGGTTAGCCGCGTACTAGATTTCAGAGAAAGGGACTTTCCACAGGTGTGTGAAGGGATAGTATATAGCCCTTGTGGAAAGATACCTCAGTGCAATGGGCCTGGGTTTGAACTCTAATGTTTGCCTTGACCAAGCATATTATGTTATATTCCTTTATTCGTGTTGCTCTCATTCTGTATTTCCTCTTAGTATTATCTCTCTGCCTTTCTATATTTATTTTAAATTTTTTGTTCACTTTCTTTTCTCTATTTATCTTTTTACTTTTTACTCTATTTTTTATTTTGGTTCTCTTTCACACTTTATTTTCGATTACCATGATTATTTTATCCTTATGTTCTTTTTCTCTCTTTTTTCTAGGTTTTCTTTATCTTTGTTCTTTCTCTTTTTATCTTATTTTTTATATGTTTGTTTTATTTCTCTTTATTTATTTTCCTAATTAAGGTGTTGGACAGGACAGAAAGAGAGACAAAGTAAATAAATAGAAAAATAGAAAATAGAGAGAGAAAAAGAATAAATGGATGAAATAAAAGCCAAAAGTAAAACAAAAGACAGAAAGAAAGAAAGAAAAGAAATATAAAAATATATGTATTTTTTATATTCCTCTTCTTATTTATATATATTTTTTATTTCTATTCCTCACTTTATTTCTATTCTTCTAGTTTTATTCTCTTCTTTTTCTCATGTGTTTTTTCTAAAAAAAAATTATGTTTGTTCTCTTTATTATATCAAGATAAAGTATTGGGATCGTGAAAAACATCGAACTGGAGATAATACTTGTTTACGTTTTTATAAACAAGAACCTAAAAAAAGGGTATTTTACAATTATCTCTGTTTGTACTTGGCCATGGATCTGTAACGGTTGATTGGGTTTTGTTCAAACCTGATATCCAAGTGTTATATATCAATATCCCAAAACTTTTTTTTTTTCACTCTAGCCCTTCAACTAAAGGTAGTTTACTGATAAGTATTTTTTAATTTTTTAATTTTTGAGAATGGCTATATGTATTTTAATTAAAATGTATATCTATGATTTGATTGACATAACATAATATAGCATAATGCCCTACATTTAAGGTTTCGCCAAAAATTCATTAAGGAATTAATAATGACATTTTTTCCAAAAACTTCAAATATTTTACAAATGGCTTTAACGATTTGGTTCTAAAAGGGTATCAAGATAGTATTTGACATGTCAAATAACTCTTAAGTTTTATTGTTTTTGGAGTATATACTCATTTATGTGTAGTTTACAAATGATTGATTTTTAAAAACTTGAACTATTTAAAACATCGCCCTAACGATTTGGTTCTAAATGGGTATTTTGGGAATGTTTGACATGAAAATTAATATTGAATATTTATTTTTGGGGTAAAAACACATTTAGGAATAGTTTACTTATGACTGATTTTTAAATAAACTGGAAATATTAATTAAAATTGCCTGAAAAATCCGATTTTAAATGGGTATCTTGTGAGTTTTTAATATGAAAAATGACAGTTAATACTTGCTTTAGGGTAAAAGCTCATTAATGGGTAGTTTACTGATAAAAGATTTTCAAAAACTTTAAAAAAAATAAAAATAGCTATTGATTTAGTTACAAAGGGGTGCTTTGTAAGTATTTGACATAAAAATATCCCTGTATACTATGTTTTGTGTAAACATTCAATAAAGGTTAGTTTACTAAAGAGTGATTTTTGAAAATTCAAATAACAATGTAAATGCTTTAACGATTTTGCTTAAAATGTACAAATTGAGGAGTGTTTTACAACATCACAAATAAGCGTGTATACTATTTGTTTTTGAGGATATATTTCGACTAGGGGTAATTTACTGATTGCGGTTATTTTGAATTGAATATTTAGAAAAATTGGTTTTATTTGGTTCAAAATTGTATATCTGTTAAGTAATTTGTATTACTTACAAACAGTTGATATGGATTTAAAAGAATATTTTTAAATAATAAAAATATATATAAAAAAATCGTGTTTAAATAATGGATGATTTTTGTAAAATTTGATTGTTTGGAAAATAGCTCTTATGATTTGGATAAAAATTAGTATCGGTGGACTATTATACATCTTAAAATAATAATGTATCTTTATTGTTATTATAAAATAACTTAATTAAAGGCTGGTTTACTTGGAACAAATTATAGAAAATTGAATTTTTTTAGAAATTGACTTTCAAAAGTGAATTCCAAATGAGAAACTGTGAGTAGTTTTTCATGATAAATAATAATACGTTTAGATCTTTACAAATAAATAATATTAGATTAGCTTAAAAATAATGTATTTTTGAAAATTCGAATTTTGTTAAAAATTAATAGCCAATTTGGGTTAAATTTAATATATAAAGTGTTATTATTGTAATTAGATGTTTGTATTATAAAAAACACATTTTGGGTACTTTCGTCAAAGCCTATTTTCGAACATTTTCTTTGAATTCAAATTCACAATATGACAGAGAGTTTGTAAGAATGTTCCATAAACTTTATTTTCTTTTTTGTTCTACTTTAAACCTTTTTTACTTTCGCGTTCTTTTTTCTATTCTTGTTTCATCTTGTACTATTCTTGTTATTTCTTGTTTTCTTCCTTTTCTCTTTTTGTTATCTTCTTTGGTTAGATTTTATAAATTTTTTTCTGTTTTTCTCTTCCTTTTCTTTTTAATGCTCTTCTTGTTCACTTTTTATTAATATTTTTCCGTTCTATTTTCCGTTGTTCTCTTTCTTTTCCTTTTTCTTTCTCTTCTCACTTTGTTATATTCCTTTTTCTTTCTCTTATCACTTTGTTCTTTCCCTTTTTTCTTAATTTTTATTTTTTTTTTTTTATTTATTTTCTTTCTCTCTTTCCATAATTATTTTATCTTTTCGCTTCTCTTCTCTTCCGTCATTGGAGACAGAAGAAGATCACGCAGCACCCTTATAGTTCTGAGGGCGTCATTTCTCCGTTGAGACCCCTACTGCCTCGAGGGGAGCTACCACCAGTTAAGGTGAATATAAACTTTCTCATTTAATCTATTGGTACACGAAGCAGGAATGTTTCATTATTTTAAAGGGTATGCATTTGAAAGGTCTCTAGATATATGTACTAAAGTAGTGTTAACAATCAGTCAGTTTTATATACTTAGTATTTTGTTTGTAACACATATACATACATTTACATAATACTCTTACAACTTCAGGATTACAATGGCCCTCTAGCCCTGTCTTCTCTAATACCCCTCTCCCTATTAGCACTCTCTCCTCTATTCCCCTTCTCCCTTCAATATTTCCTATATCTCATTCATTCCCCTCTTTCTCCTCTATTTTATATCTCCCTCATATATTCCCACTTAATCTTTTATCTCCCCCTCCCTCTTATATTTCCAATCTTTTAGTCCCCGTCACTTTACTATTTTATATCTTTCCTTCACTCCCTTTTCCCTCCTAGAGTCCCCTTCTTTCTGGTATTTAACCTCAAATCCTTATTTTTTATCTCTCCCCTCTTCAGCTTTTCAACTCTCTATTTCTTTTCTCTCATTTATTCCCACTCTAAATTCTCTCATTATTATTTCCTCTCGCTTTTTTTATTACCTCTCTCTATCTTATTTCATATCTTCATCACCTATTTCTCTCTATCTCTATCTCATATCTCATCTATCTCTCTCTATCATCTATTCATCTCATTCATCATTATTTCCTCTCTCTATCATCTATTTCATCTCTATTTTATATTTCAACTCTCTCTCTCTATTTGATCTCTCTATCCTTTATCACCCTCTGAATCCTTTATTACCTCTCTCACTTCTTTACTCCCCCTCTCAATCCATATATTCCTCTTTTACTTTGATATATTTCACCCATCACTCTGCTATACACACCCCTCTCCATCCCATTTATTATCACACTCTCTTTATTCTACCTTTCTTATTTTATTCCCTTCCCTTTTGCTACTACCCACCTATCTCTTTCCTTCTACCTCTCTTTCCTCTTTTGCCCTAACTTTCCTTTGATCTCCTATATCTTCCTTATTTTTCTCATATCTACTTCCTTCTCTCTCTCTCTCTCTTATCCCTCTCTCATCCTTCTCTTATCCCTCCTATCCCTCTCTCTTCCTCTCTATCCCCTTCTCTCTATCCCTTCTCTCTATCCCCCTCCCTCTCCTTCCCTCCTTTACTCCCATTTTTATGCATCACTACCTTCTCTATACTTTATAACCCTCTACATCAGTGGTTCTCAAACTCGGGTAAGCGTACCCCGATGGGTACGCAGGCAAACTTTAAGTGGGTACGTGACCATCTCCCAAGGAATAGTTGGCAAGATGACAAGGGACTTATGGAAAGACCTAATTAGTTGGCTTTTACCTTTATCTAATTATTTCCATCCATCTTTTTCCCTATTTTTTCTCGGCTGGAGACCAATTTTTGAGAATTTTCAACCCTCTACTTGACACCTTCTACGTTAGCAGTTATCTTACTTATATTTAGAGTAATTGAGCAGATTTCCTGAACAGTCATGATTTGGTGACATACTCTTTCTCTCGCAACGATAGTACTCAAACTCGAACGCAGTTATATAGATATAGGGTGATGTTTATATATATTAATTAGTTCCAATCTATTTGTGTTTATGTATTATGTATCGGCATTTCATAGCAATGTTACTAAAATATATAATTCGTGTTAAGGTGGCTTTCTAAACGAAATTATATTGCTCGTTTGTATGAAATGAGACAATAAGTTAGAATTTTCCTCACTGACAGCAAGTATATTGACAAATTTACAAATGAGCAATGGCAGTGCAGGCTAGCTTTTGTGGCTGACGTATTTCAGCAACTGAATGAGCTGAATAAAGGTCTACAGGATAAACACACAACACCCTTCATGGTTCATGACAAAATTAAAGCTTAGAAAAATAAACTTCAATTTGCAACAAAAGGAGTTGTGAAGAGACAACTGTGATTATTTCCGTCCTTGGAACATCTCGTAGAAGAAAATGAACTTGAGTTTCATGATTCTATTGTCAACTACATTGGAGATTGTCTTGGTTTTTTGATTGAAGACTTCGACAAATATTTTTCTGAGAATTTAGGGAGTGAGTTCTGGATGTGAGACCCTTTTTCTAATGGAAAACTCCAGTCTACCAAATTTATTTTCAATGAAAGAAATTATTGAACTGTCCTGTGATGAAACCCTCAAATCCAGTCTCAAGAAAATTTCTTTGGCAGATTTTTGGTTGCAAAGGCTGAACGAGTTTTCTCATATCGCTGACCATGCCATGATGACTTTCTCAACAACATATCTTTGTGAGAGTGGTTTTTCATCCATGGTGTACATAAAAATAAGTACCGCAATAGGCTAAATCTGGAGCCGGACCTCCACTTGAAAAATTCAATTGGATAACCAGACATAAAAAATAATTGCCAAGCCATGCAGCCACATCTTTCTCACTGAAAAACTTTGGAATTCATAATATATCAGTTCCAGAATAAAAATAAAAATTTTTGATTAAAAATATTGTGTTTAGGTTTACTTTTTTTCTTTATTTTTGAAGGAATTTGTGAAGAAAATGTATGTCTTTTCTAAAGACTTTTTACAGTAAAATTATGATTTTTTAAACTTATCATTACGATCATTAATAAGAGATCATGTTAAGGCTATAAAAGTAGCATTATTTTTAAATAACTTTGTCACATTTGAAATATTTTTTCCCAATAGATTAAATAGATCAATATTTTTTAAACTTGTAATTTGTATTTTTTTAATCTGGGGGGGGGGGGGGGGTAAATTAAACTTTTAGTCATGGCCAAGAGGTATAATCTAAATAAAGTTTGAGAACCACTGCTCTTCTTCTTCTCTCCTTTAATATATATATATATATATACTCTCCTTTCATCCAAATCATCTCTCTCTTTTAATCTTGGCTCCAATCCTATCTCTATTTTCCACCCTATAGTCTATAATTAAACCTTCTTTAACTCATTCTCTCGTCCATATTTTACCATTCGTATTTACCCACACGCTCTCCTCTTTTATCCTTCCTCTCCTCTGTTCTATATTTAGGACATTATCATTCCCCCTCACACCCAGTTTCTTCACCCTACTATTACGATTCCTTCCTCCCTCACTATCCTTCACCTACCGGCCTTTGTATATTTTTCCCTTTACAAACATTTTCGTTTGCTTACCCTTTCATTTTCCCACACTCTCTTCCCCCCACCTTACCACCGTTAAACCTCTGCTCCTTCTTTCTCCCCTTGCCTGACTCCTTATCTCTCGCACCTTTATTGTGTGTTTCAAGAATCTCTTTGAATCATAAATGAAAAGTTGAAAAAATTATTTTACATCAATGCAATATATTATTTGTTGCTGATCCCTGTTTTATCTCCAAATATCTGACAGTTGGTAGCTCATAGTTTTGTGGTAACAAGGCCGGATGAAGAGTAGTATTTCTTTGGCTGCTTTCCCGGTCAGTTCATTTCCAACCAATAGATCAGACATTGACTAACTATCAGAGGGAGCGCAATAAATGCTACATGGTGGCCTGGCGGTCTAGGGGTAAGGTGTCTGACTTCTGTGCTGAGGGTCCGGGGTTCAACCCTCAGTCCCGGCACAAATTTATCTGAAAGCCAAACCCTTCCTTCACCTCTGACAAGACGTGTATTAATCACAACTTGTGAATGTGTGGAATGCCAGGCCTCCACCGTGGTTCGGATTCCACTTTAAACTGTAGGTCCTCCATTTCATCTTACAATCACCCTACCATTGCACATTAGCGTAAGTGCGTATAACCCGAACGGGTAGTAAGACGCGGTGCTAATAATAATAATAATAATAATAATAATTATTATTATTATTATTATTATTATTAATATTATAATAAATGCTACCACCCCCCTCCCCTTTACTAACCGTACTGGGATATCCACATTTTCACATTAGTTTAATAAGAATAAGAAAAGTAGAATTTAATGAAAATGTAGCCAAATAAGTGCTGTGGGGGGTGTTAAACCACCCAGAAGAAATAATCTTGGTTTTATTTTTATTGTCATTAGCATCTTCATATTCCACGACAAAATTAGGGTCTAAAGACGTGTAAATGCAAAAGCGATCATTAGTGGCATGAACCCACCTCGGTGGCGTAGTTAGCTAACGTGATAATTTCGTGTTGGGCTAGACTGCCAAGGACGGGAGATCAAAGTTCAAATCTCGTTCGTGTGAACTCGGGGATTGTTTTTCCTAAATGGCTTTCAACTCTTCCTCCACGCAAATGCTGGTTCACATAATCTAAGTTCAATCTTACCAATTCCTAACCCATTAGCATAATTTGAACTTAAGCGTATAAACCAAACGGATAGTAAGACGCGGTGCTAAACATATACTAGTGGCATGAACACAAATTCAAATTGAAAAGTGATAAAAAAAAAGACTAAAATAACAAAAGTTGTGATATTGCTGCGTGAGAATGAAGTATAAATGATAAAATGGGGAATAGAATGTTTAAAAATGAAATCCAAAAAATAGTCTACGTTCAGATAACTACAACTCTGTCGCGTCCCGCCGACGCAGGGCCAATTATACATATGTCAACAAGTATATGAAGTTTCTTTCGGGAGAACTATTTTAATTAATTTTGCAAATTAAGGAAAACAAACATAAAAAATTAAAATCCACATTTGTGGAACGTGCTCCAAAAATCTAACTCATATGGTCTGGCTTTGCTGGTGACAGGAGGCCAGGGTTTGAATTCCGGCTGGGTGTATTGGAGGGTGTTTATTTTCCTCAATTGTTTTACATTCTAGTTCCACATGATTACGGATACATTTTCCTCTAGTTCCATCTTCCCTATCCCTATATTATATATATATATATTATATATACGAGTAGTAAGTCTTTTGGTATATATCTAGTAAACATGTTACCTTCGGAGATGGTCAAACATCCAAAATTGAGTTTGTAAACTTTGGCTAATATCGTTGTTATGGGTGAGCGTTTATTCAACCTTTGATAGTATCCAAAAAAATGATTCCACCAAACATTTTGACAATCAGTTAAAGCAGTCGAACTATCCAAATGAAGACAATGGATGGCTGCTTCGTATAACTTGATCGCAACGGACATCACAATAGAAAGCTAGTCATAGTAAGTTTTTTGGTGGGAAAAAACTATTCGAAAATATAATTTTTTAAAATGAGTATTAATAACATCATGGTGTATTAAAAGTATTATTTTGTATCTCTCTAAGCTGAGAGCTGAAGACCACACATTTATAAACATTGTTCTAGTAACTTTTGCGGTAAAAAGGTATATTTCTATCATAATTGGACTGTAGTGGTCAGTCAGAATTCTTTTAGCGTAAGATCGTAGTGATGCGTTCCAATAATTATGGATCAATTCCTATCTAATTCGACAGAATAGATAAATATGCGTCTGACCACCTTTCCGGTATCTGTTCGAATGTCTTCGCAACAATAAAAATACGCGAACTAAACGTTTAAGTTCGTTTAATGTAGTTTGCCAGTGACAAAGAAACTAGGTCTCAATCCCAGTTGGGTGTAACTACTTCTACAACTCCTAAAATAGAGAAAGTATTGTGTGATTATTAAAAAATCTGATTCACAATTCTAATGGATGTCAACGTTTCATTACCTCTAGATCATGAAAAATTTGTTTGTAATCCATCCCTCTGTTTGTTTGTTAATCAGTCTTAGGCGAAACCATTTGATCGATTGGGCCAAAACTTTGTATTCAGGATTTTCATAAGGATCTTATCATATATTATTATTATTTAGCACCGCGTCTTACTACCCGTTCGGGTTATACGCTTAAGTACTAATTACGCTAATGGATTAGGAATTGGGAAGGTTGAATAGAGGAAGTGAACCCGCATTTGCGTGGAGGGAGAGTGGAAAACATTTAGGAAAAAACCACCCCCAGTTCACCCGACCGAGATTCGAACTCGATCTCCCCGTCCTCGGCAGTCGGGCTCAACCCGGACTAGCCGCGTTAGCCAATACGCCACCGAGGCAGGGTTTCATAATTTAGATAGAGGCTGTCCACAAAAGAAAGACTTAATTTTCTTAAATTGGCTGGAATTATTTTAATTAAATTTATTACCTATCCACACTTTAACACTACAAATTAATTGGCATATTTAATTTTTCCTAGTAATTATCTAGCTCTTATAGGTATAGGTGTATACCTCCATTTGAATGTATCTCCGTAATTATTTTGATACAAGATACTTAACATTGAGAATTTGTTGGGATATTAATATATTACGAGCTATGATACAAACATGATTTTATAAAACTATTGATTTTCAAGCAAAAAGTAAATATATATATATATCGTTTAAATAAATATGAAAAATAAATAGGGTGTTAAAAATTTACAAGACTAAATAACTAAAGATAATCATTTAAGTATTTAAATTAGAAATTCCAAAATGGGGACAAGCTCTCAAAATTTATAAACTAATGAAAGAATTCCCAAATTTCTTAATTATTGACGAGATCAGAAAATTTTCAATTTTGTATAGGTGATTATAAAGAGCCTACGAATCAATAAACACCCAAACAAATATTATTTAAAAAATGGGTGAATTGGTGAAAAAATTACATTATTAAAAATTGAGAGCAAAGCAAACCGCATATAATTAGTGTCGACAAAACAATTAAAATAAACATCTGCGTGCAACAGACGTGGTGAACAATGATGTTCCTTATTTTACTTCCTCGTTTCAATTTGTTTTTGTAAATGTATATATTTCATTTATTCTGTACAATGATTATTAATTAAGTTACTTAGAAGTTTAGAAAGTTCCATAATAGGGAAAGTTGACATGCACCGTTACATTATATTTTAAATAGTTTTATAATTTACCTCGACGCAAATGTATATACTTTTTATCTATATTTACCATCCTCAATCCCTACATATATAGTGTAAAATTTTCTAATTAGTGGACATGCGGACCAAATGGCAGGCTTATGTCTGATTTGCCACTGAAGACCGAGGTGGGAGCATCGCAATAGCCGGGTATATTGCTGATGGGATTTTAAAGTGCTATTCTCACGCTCTCGGAACACGTGCGGTTACATTCCTATAAATTTGACCCTCCTCATCCCTAATCTATTTATTTAAATGCGAATGACCCATTTTGGTAGCCGCATGATATAAGGCTCTACTCTTCAGTAAATAAAGTTAGACTACCAATGAGTGGGAGATAAAAGTTCTATTCTTGATGGGGTGTGAGGAGGTTTAAAAAAAATAGGTTTCCACTTTCCTATGCAAATGTGGCTACAATTTCTCTAAATAGAACCTTCCTATTGACTGAAGCTAAACGTAATTAGTACATAAGCCTATAAACCGAATGGGTGATAAGATCCGTTGCTAAAAATAAAATAATGTCAATGACTCTTAAGTCGTAATGTGGAAAATAAAGAGAAGAGTTGAATTATTGGCTGATAAGTCGTATTGGGAAAAATAAATAGCACAGTTTAGTTATCGACTGGTAGGTCATATTGGGGGGGAAAAAAATAGCACAGTTTAATTATCGACTGGCGACCAACACTCAATTTGAGAAAACATAGAACTAGTCAAAGAGGACTGGCTACAAACAAGGATGAAACGGACAGTTTGATACCGACAGCTAAAGATGTAACAAGGTTTAGACCTGTTTACTCCTCAGTGATCCGTTACACTCCGCATTGCAGTGTGTTCATTCAAAGATGGCGGAGGGCGAGTATGACGCCAAGGACACGATCAGTTCTGTGATTGGACAAGCTTTTAGGACGCTTCTCCACGTGACAGGAAAAGTCACGGTGGCCAAGGCCAGTGAGGTAAACTTGTTTTATATAAATGCATACATTTCAATCTTGACCGTTCACGACAAATAATAGCCCTAGATAAGAATAAGGAACCATTCTGCTAGATCTACGTTCACGTATTCATACGTCAAGTCATGTGGTTTGCTGCTCTCACTTTTGATAGATATTATCAATACCATTAAATTACACCAATATGGTAAGATTTAGTTTACAACAAGAAAAAAGTATTTAGACTGTATTTTCTTAGAGGCTCTTTTATTAAAATTGGACAGTATCTTTGATTATTTTATTGGACATTTTAAAATTATTTTATGGTATTATTTATTTCCCAATAACATAACTCAAAACATTATTAGCCCCATATTCTAGACTAGTTTACGGACTTAAATTGTTAATTTTTAGCACCGTGTCTTACTTCTTTTTCTGTTTATACGCTTATGCACTAATTACACTAATGGTTTTAGGGATTAGGAAGGATATAATTTAGAGGAAGTGTACCAGCATTTTCTTGGAGGGTGGGTGGAAAATAATTTTTTTGAAAAACAATACTCATTACACCTGACCTCGAATTGAACCTCGATCTGCCCCGTCAGTAGCAATCTAGTCTACAAGGAGAGTATCGCGTTAGACCAAGCGTGTTTTGTAGTGTTACATTTTAGACAGTCGTAAAGATTAAACTCCGGGAATCATATTATATAAATAGGTAGGCATCCTATTGGCTGAGCTATCTATATTAACTGTGATGGTTTTACGTGATCTTTCGGGAGGAAAGTTTATGTAGACACCACGTACTACAAACTAACTTAACCAAGGAAACCACACAACACTTTAATTAGTGATTGTAAAGTATATTCAACCTTTTAAAAGAAAACAGTACAATTTGGGTGACTATAATCATTGTTTTTTGATATTCTGTCCTATAGTCTTATAGAACAGGAGGAAGTACACTAATAGGTACTGTTATTTAACAAAGTACTTCCAAAAGTACCTGCTTTTAAATTAGAGAAAATATGACAAATTTAACAAGGCTATTCCAATGAACGTCCTCACATAGTTTTATTCTTTCGAGCATTTTTATTTACAAGTTATATTTAGTATATTTATACGTAGTATAGTTATATTTTAGTAGAATAAAAGACTTTTCATAGTGGTTATCCTAACCAAGTCAGTACAAACATAAGTTTTTCTGTTCTATAACATATCTCAAAGATGTTTTTTAGTATTACCTTAATTGGTTCCTAGATTTGTTTTGATTTTAATGTTACGTATTATTTCAACTTTTGTACCAACGTATTAGATTGAAGTTATTAGCAGCAACCAATAATGAAAGTAAAAATAACCCATATATCTAAACAAACATGGTTTTATTGACAATATTTGTCCTTCAAAACTGACGATTCAACTAATGTTAGTCATGTAAATAAGTGATACCTTGATTTAGCAATGTAAAGGAAGATTTAAAAATATTTTTGAGGTTCGATTATTTTGTTCTCTCTTCCACTATTATTTGTGTTTTATCTACTTTCTTTCTCCCGTTTTCTGTAACATATGCATAGCGTGTTTGATAAATTTCTTGTCCTGCTTTTTCTAAATGAAAATACGGTCACCATATGTATAGTGTAATACTTTGTGTCTTCACTGCACCACGTATTATTAACATTATTACTTTCTAGATACATTAACGTAATAAGGAGATCTAAGGTACAATTTCATGCAATTGTTCCCGCATTTGCGTATAAAGAGAGTGAGTGAGTTATAGTCCATTTAATAAATAAAGAACACACAAATGAGATTCATAATACAACCTCTTGGTACCGTAAGACTATAAAAGACGATATTGATGCCTTCGACCGCATATATATGGTCTCAGAGGACACTTTGTCAAATCTATCTTTATCAAACATTAATTATTTCTTTTTGAACAATAGTTTGTTAAATATATCTTAAAGTTCTTGAATGCGGAATGTAATTGTTTTTAGTTAAGTAAAGGGATGGCCCATCAAGATAAGCACGTGACCTAAATGTCAAGCTCCTTTTACCTGGTTTGTCGTTAATAGAAAGGACGTGGTTCAAATCCCGTATGTGTGTACAACGTTCTTACAAACGATTTATTACGATTTTTAATCAAATGTGGGTACATTTAATCTAGATTCTAGCTTTATCATTCCTTTAATAATCAAGTAGTATATTATATATATAATGTGTATTGCCCGAGTGGTTAGTGAAATGCGAGGTCAAATTACAGGGATGAACATATTTACATTGTCAATAGTTGTCATCTCAGCTAACGTCACTGGACTTGGAACAAAATACGACGTATTTCTGGAACATGACTATCAGGGTGTTAGAACATACTACATTTACAGATACAGGCTAAACGTAAAGTTCGCTAGAACTATAAAGGTGCGTACTGATTTGAGCATCTTTGCTTGTATTGGCCAGCCATGATTTTTGTATAAATCGGTGGTACTAATTTTCGCTTATACCACAGCTAGTTGTGTGTATAAGGATGACTATAAAACATAATTATAGTTTCAAAGGGGTAGATAATAAAAATGATAGCCAATCCAAGATGGTGGATTTACTCTTTTTTTTTAATGGCTGTATATCTGGAAATAAAGGTCAGATTTCAACCTACCTTTTAACGGAAGCTTGAATTAAGCGTTATATTTTGGTTTATCTAATGTTTTGCGATATGTGGGACCAATAGTTGGTAAATAATGGATTAAACTCAATTATTGATAAAAAATTGATAAAAAATAATATATAAATTTTGAATGTACTTTTCTCAAAACATTTATTAACCAAGGAAATAATAATTTGCAGCAGCAATAATGGAGTTAGCACATTAATACAGCTACAATGAACTAACACGTTAATTTTGGTAGAACTGAAACCTACGATTTAAAAAAAATAAGTACAGTTGTTACAAAAAGTGTAATCAGCTAATATTCCATAGTATAGAATTCAAAGAATAGTTTTATTCATCATCTTCATCATCATCACTTTCAAAATGGTCATAAAAGTTTAAATTTTACTCTACATCCTCCACAGTCTCATCCATGTTATCACACATTGCCAGCTTAAATCTCTCGGTAAATTTCAACTGATTTGACATAAAAGTGCACGATGGCGAATGGCACAGCCTCGAGCAAGAATAACTACAATGTTCCAACACTGATTCAGCTGCTGGGCCTGTCAACAATTGTATGTACATTTTCCATCTTTGTCTAGCGTCCATCCATAATCATCTGGCCCTGGAACTTCAGGAAAGTTTACCAGATAAATTTCCCAAATAGCTATTTGATGGTTGGCTCGTAGAGAATGTTCAGGAATACAGTCGTAACATGGAGGAAGATGTGTTGACCTCGGAATATTTGCTATCTCACCTCATTGATATTTTATGTATTAGTATATCTTGAATATACCTGTCTTATAGGCCTAAACTTTTTTGATCAGAAAACTGTTTGTCGCATGATAAAAGCAGGCTCCTCAGCATTGAAAACATTGAAATAATATCCTCATTTGTTTGTAGAAGTTTCAGGCCTGCCCAGAAAGCGTACTGGTTATAATTCAACCTGTCTATTCATGTAAACTATGTAATGTATGAGATCACATTTTTTCAACTAGTTAACAAATCGTTGACTCTCTCCTAGAAGACCGGAATTCTATTCCCGGGTCCAAGTGGTTATTTTTCACTTGCTGGGATTTTATTCAGCCATCAGACTTATCTTGTATTGTGGTATATATTTGTATATATTGTATACAGTTTAATAGAAATTGGCATAGTTTCATTCTAACAGAAACCTTTCAAATGAAGAGAAAATATCCTTTTCAAATGCCCTTAAGACCAATATTTAGGAACTGTCCAGATGCAACTGAAACTACATTTAATCAACCACCCTCTATATGATAATGCTCTTTATGTTGCCAAGAGACGGTTAGTCCAAATTTTCAACAATCCTTAACATTTTCTCTTGTTACCCTATTAAAACTTAGTTTGTTTAATCTATAGTTCTAACAACTTAACTTAATATCAAAATTGCGATTTTTGAGAAGTGTCGTTGAAATTAATATTACTCTAACTTTTTATTTTATTTAAAAAATATATATAATTTTAATATAGAGTTCTAACTTTTATAGAGACATGATGATTTTTATTTTCCTTTTTGGTATGATCGATAGTTTTAAATAACCAATTACTTCTTAAACAACGTGATATTTCTTAACGTATTAAATTCATCTCAACTCTTTAGTAGGAAGTAGTTGTTGGAGCACTTTTTAAAAATATCCACACTCCTCATAACATTATACAGGGGCCAAAACTTGGAATATATTCTTACAAGTGGCCATGCCGTCTAAGACATAAGAATCATTTAAATTGTATGGCCCGTAGTAGGGAGGTTAAGGTTCAAATTCTTACAGGGTGCACCGGGAAATAGTTTTTCCATATGGAGTTTATAACCTAGGTTTTTTAACCCCCGGTCACACTAGTTTCAAATTCTCTTTCATTTGATATTTCTATTTCACTTCTTTTAAAATTATATTTTTATTCCTATTCTATTTTTGAAACAGTCACTCTTAACATATATGTTATTAACGAAATAACCTATTGTGCAAAGATGTATAATGTTCAGTCCAACATCCCCACTATCGGGAAAGCAATACATTACAACTCCACCTCAGTGACAGAAAGATCCAAAGTCTCTCTTTCGTGTTAGAGTGGACTGCTGGTGACGAGTAGAATGGGGCTCGAATATCAGTTGGGTCTAGTGTTGTTAGTTTTTGCAAAATGGGGTCTCACTCTACTTCCACACAAATGTGGATAGATTACCTCTAAAATGCTTCTTTCTTCACCATTAACCCATTAGAGTAATTGTCATGTATACAATTTTTCTTCTTTCCTAGCAGTTGGTAGAAGCATCTTCAACTTCCATAGAGTCTTCTGGCACCCAGTCGGTTGATTTGCACGCCAAACCGTATTTAGAGGAACTTCACTTCAGAGCCCATCAAATACTTTGCTGAGGTCCCTCCTGCTTCCTGATCCACAGCAACTTCAACAGCTCTCTCCCATTACACCTGTCTTGTCCAAGCATGTTCCACACACAATCGACAAGTTGCTAGGATCCTCCACCGTCAGCAGCACCAGTTCGCCGGTAGGTCTAATTAGCACCTCCCAAGAGTATTAGGTCATGTGATCTCTTGTATAGCTCTCTAGTGAGGTATATGATTATATATCTCTTATAGCTTACTACAGAGTTATTTGGTGATTTGATATCTTACATAGCTTACTAGTGAGGTATTCTTTAAATGTGATATTTATATAGCTTACTAGTGAGGTATTCATTAATGTGATATCTTATATAGCTTACTAGTGAGGTATTCATTAATGTGATATCTTATATAGCTTACTAGTGAGGTATTCATTAATGTGATATCTTATATAGCTTACTAGTGAGGTATTCATATGTGATATCTTATATAGCTTACTAGTGAGGTATCAATAATGTGATATCTTATATAGCTTACTAGTGAGGTATTCATTAATATGATATCTTATATAGCTTAATGTTGATGTATTTGGCAAGTCTTTCTTTGTATATTTTAGTTAATTAAACATTTATTTTTTGGTACAACTAGCAATCCATGGTGATATACTATACGGGTTTATTATCACTAAAATTATGTTTCTTTTGCAACTGATCTCGCGTGCTGAATGTTTTGTCTGTTCTAGATTTAATTTAGTTTAAATAAGTCTTGTGCAAATATAATCATTCGTTTTAAAAATTGAACAATAAACTCAAATAAGCTTTGACAAAAATAAAGAAAAATATTTTGTTTTGATTGCGGAACAATTTGTATTAATTGTTTGCTTTTTGATAAACATTACACAGCATTTAAAATTGGATTCGTTGGGCTGGAAAATTTAGCGAAACAAATGAAATCTTATACTCGTTCACCTCTTTATAAAACGACTACATACATGTAAGGAACTAGGCTAATATTTAAGGAACTAAGTTAACGTTGCATTGGGCGTTCATACTGGTCTCTAGTGATAGCTTAAAAATATGACAGGGTGCCAATCATAAATAGATAGAAATTTCGATATGAACGAATAATCTTTTAATATTATGACTTAAAAAAATATTTTTATTACAATCAATTAAAATACGGGCAGTTTGAGAATGCATCATTAATAAACAAACAAGATACACAGAATGGCTTTTTAAGTTGGCACAACGAAATATCTTTTTAAAAAACCGCATTAAAAATTTCATTAAAGTTGCTTGGTTTTGAGACAGCGACAAAATGACATAATTGGTTTTTGATTTCGTGGACTTCTTCAAGGTCATCTCAAAGTCAACCTTCAAGGTCATCTCAAAGTCAACTATGGTTTTTCAAATAGGAACCTGTATTTTTTATTGCAGAATTGTAATCCACAAAATGAGTCACATTTGTCTGAAACACTTTTCTACTCGAGGTCTATTTTTTTTGGGCAGTGGCACCATCATGCTGAAACCACATGTTCTGCCTTTCTTGTAGGTTTAAATTTATTTTGCAAGAATGGCAATCCTTGATCTAGAAAGGTTTTGTATTTGTCTCCATTCGAAGTACCGTCAATAAAAGAGGGTCCAATCAATTGGTCTCCGATTATGTCCGCACCAAATGTTCAGTCTTTCAACTTGACGCAACCAACGTAGTTTTTCTACAACCAAAAATGCGTGCTGTGTCTGTTTGTCTGTTAACTACCCCATAATTTGTAAAGCTAGATTCATCAAAGAATATTACATGTGGATTATGAGCTGCTCAGGCCAGCACTGCGATCTCATTATGTTCATCGGTTACAGTTACTTGGCGACATCTCTTCTTCACTTGAACACTTCCATTTTCCACAGATTCTTTTAACTACATAGTAAAAAGATCTAAGTGACGGTGCATTTCTCTCAGGAAAAATATAACCATGAAGTAGAATAGCATCATTAACTTTTCTTCTATATTTACCATAATTTTAAATCATTAAAATTATTTCAGAAACAGAAAAATATTCCATAAACCACAATACGTAGATTTACAAAAAAAAAAAACTCACGTTATGAGGAACCGTGTAATCTGTTTAGTGTGAACGTTTATTCGTAAGGATCAGAATGTTAAATTTGTCTACTTATTATGTAAACATATTAAATATACCAATTTAACATTTCGATCCTTATGAACAGACGTTTGTTTTTTTGTTTGCGAGACAGTTTTTCTCGCATTTGTTCACACTCTACAGATTCTAATTGGCAATAAATTGAGATAAAAACAATTCCAAAACCATCATACGTATCTATTTAATTCATATTATCATTAAAAAAAAAGACCTAGGGTGAAAAAAGTTTTCAGACATCAGTTGCTTTTTTCCATATCATACGTTTCTTTAATAAAAAAAATACAGGGTTCCATTTGAAAAACAATAGTTTATCGTGATATGACCTTGAAAAATACTTAAAAAATAGATTTCACCATTTGGTCAGTGTCTCAAAACAAAGCAACTTTTTTTTATTAAATGCGTGTTTAAAAATATATTTCGCTGTGCCGCCTTAAAAAAAAAACCTTGATTAATTGATAAAATTACGTAAAGGTAACATCGAACAGCTTAAAAGGCATAAAATTGGATCACTGGATTAAACTATTCTTCTCTGACCTGCACATTATTTAAGTCGACGCCAGTGTAGTATACTGTGGAAAAGAGTTTTGACACAACCGATCTAACCTTAAAACTTGTGAAACTCTTAGTATTTTAACACCCATACTGGTGTACACATGAACCAGGGCGCCAGTCTCGACAAGTGTGCTGCTAAAGGGGATGTTAGGACTCGAATTCCATATTAGTATTGACTATGATATAGAGATGGGAGGTTATCCCAAAAACTTTCTGTATTTATAAAATAGTTAATTGTTGAGATTTTTATCTCATATTAAAACTCCTTTTTTGATTTTTCTTAAAATTCTTTTTTTGCCATTTCATTCCGTCACTCTTCTAATGAACTATTTATATTTATTTTTCTTTGTGTTTGTTTTTCAGGATATTAACAGGACGCCTAACTAGAGATTTTACCTAGATATATAATGGTTTGTCAGCCCTTATATTATAGTTAATGTGTTTTGCTGTGGTTTTCAATTAATATTTTTCCATTCTCACTTTATAAAAAATATTTATTTACTATTTTACCTTCCTCCTTTCCATTACATTATTACAAATATACTGTGTAGAAAAGCCTTTTTGTCCGGATGGGTAGCTATTCGAAGTGTGTAAAAATGTTTTTACTATTTATTTTTTCACCGCATCTACTACCAGTTCAGGATATATACCTACACATTTTATTAGGATTTTGGGTATGGGTGAGTAAGGTAAAAATTTTAGAGTAACATTTATATTTGTCTAAGAGAAGGAAGAGTGTAAAACCATATAGGAAAAAACCACTCGGTAAAAGCATCCTGGATATGTGTCCCGACCTCCCCATCACTAGCAAACCAATCTTAAATGAACTCTGCATGTAGAACGGGTGAGAACCGATGTGGGTCATCTCGTTGGTAATTTATACCCGATGAATAAAAAAATTATCTAATTAACGTTAAAAGAAATGGAAGGAAGCAACGCTATTCAAATTAGTATATATGAAAGCTACAACTTTGAGGTTGAATGATTATAATTACTGAAATCATGCGGGATAGTGAGTCATATTAGAAAATTAAAAATTGTACCTAAACACGGAAATCGAACCCGGTACTTTAGACTTAGTGCTTGATTAAACTACCAATCAGCTTTCTAGGAATCGCGCCATGCTCAGGGAATGGCCAAGCCCATCAATGATCTACCACGGAGCTATCCATGAATCGTCCTGTGCAAAAGGTCCCTAAGCCTGGGAGAGTTTATAGTTTATTTAGACATAGTTAAAAAATACAGACAAATTAGTACTACAATCAGTCAAGTACAATTTAGGTAATTCACTAAACAGTTCTTAAAACAATAATAAACTTTAACAAATATACTCAACTAAGTGAAAAGGAACAACCTGGACATTATCCTAAACCTAACCCCAGTACCTATTTAAAAACTGGGGCATGCTACCCTACTTGACTCTATTCTCCTATCGTCACAATTTCATTTTATTTAATAACTACATCGATGTTGACACCTAAACTTAATGTCCATATATTACCATCTACCATTTGTTGTTGAACTATTTGGTCCGCCCCGGGTATATTACGCCCCCGGTACCCCACCCCATTGGATATCCCGCCGCTACCGGCACCAGTGGTCCCGGGTCAGCAAGAGCTCCAACGGGGGTGGGCATCCACCACCTGGGGAGGTGCCCTATCGGAGATCTCGCTCCGCCTACCTTCCTCACGAAGCCAACGCCATGGACCTAAACCTAACTTATATACTAATTACTAGATAATAATATATTTAATACAATAAAAGAGCTTAACCTAACTTATCCTAAATTCAGTTCCTCGAGGCTGCGGTCTTTTCCTGGTCCTCTCATACTGACGACTGTTGCCAGCCGACGGAGAGGGTCTCCTGGGACATTCAAATGTAAAAGAAATGTTTTCTTATTTCTAACAGCCAGATGATCAGCAGCAGCACAAACAACAAGAGGGATTATACCACCTGCCAGGTGCTGCTGAGCACCGCTCATTGCAGCCTGAACCGAAGGACGAGGATTGTCCGTTGTCTGTGACCAGTGCCAGAATGAAGCTTGCCAAGGAACTCTACGAGACAGCACTTTCACGATCAAAGGTATTGAGAAAATTCAGAAATAATATAAACATATCTAGTTAAAACTATCTTTTTATATATGTATTATTATTAATGTGTGTCTTTCAAAAGTTTCGTTACCCTGACCTAATTGACTCCACCTGCATGTTTTATCTGAAGTAGTACCGTCCTAAAGAATGGGCAGTAATTTATTACCAACTGATTAATGTTGCTTGTTAGTTTGAATTCACTTATATAATTAATGGAAAAAAGAAACAAATCCAAACATTGGATAAGAGCCTTCACTATATTATTATTATTATTATTATTATTATTATTATTATTATTATTCTAAAAATTATTCAATGAATGTTCTTACATATGTCATATGTTTTATATATGATGGCAGCAGTGGAAAAGGTGAGTACATCAGATTTACCAGGGAAACTTGTGAGAGTGACTAATTATCAGACACATGTGTATCATCTGAATTTGATTTTTATCCCTTTCTTACTCCTAAAATAATACTGTTCATTTCTGTGGAGATTAACATTTCTAAGGATATTAATTTAAATAGATTGTCTTTTAAGCATTCACTAAATTATTTATTTCACAAATCATAAGAAAAATTAGTGTTAGTACAAATACATCCATCAAAATGTAATTATATTCCTATTACATTAGTTGAAAAATGACACACCTCTCTACGCTCCATTTTATTATTTAAAATATTTTAATAGACTAATATTTAAAAATATTTAAATTTTTTTCTTTAATATTATTATTATTATTAGCACCGCGTCTTACTACCCGTTCGGGTTATACGCACTTACGCTAATGTGTAATGGTAGGGTGATTGTGAGATGAAATGGAGGACCTACAGTTTAACGTGGAATCCGAACCACGGTGGAGGCCTGGCATTCCTCACATTCACAAGCTGTGATTAATACACACCTTTTCAGAGGTGAAGGAAGGGTTTGGCAATCAGATAAATCTGTGCCGGGACCGAGGATTGAACCCCAGACCTTCAGCACAGAATTCTGACACCTTACCCCTAGACCACCAGGTCGCCTCTTTAATATTAATCTTGTTTAAATTATTCCCCTATTATTTAAATTATTTTTCTATTATATTAATCTTGTTTAAATTATTCCCCTATTATTTTAATCTTGTTTAAATTATTACCCTATTACTTTAATTTTACATAAAAATATCTCGCAGACTTGTTAATTGCTAAATCAGGGACATAAAAGCTATGCAAGGCTCATGGTATTTAATAGTTTGGAGTGAATGAGTGATTTGCGTACCTTAATTTAAATGTGTTGTTTTATGTGTGTTATTTAATATCAACAAAATGATCTAGCATTATATATCTATTCCATTTAATATTATTATATTTCAGAGATGCATTCCTTCATTGGAGAATCAGGATGTTATCAATACCGTGATAGTGACTTCTGCTGTCCATACAGACCAATACCAGCCATCGCAACAGATTCAGAGCCAAATATTACCTATAGAAAACAAACCACAGATTGGTTTCAACCACGAACCTTCGTCGTATATCCAAGAGTACGTGCCCATGACGTTCTCAACCAACCAGGTGCAGGGTCCAATCAGATCTTACCCCTACATGAGCTGGTCGGCTCCTTCGTTCGCTCCGACGCAATCTCACCCACCCTTCATGGCCCGCTACGATGATGCATTGGTCGACCAGGAGGTTTATACTTTCAACAGGCGAGAAGAGAACTGTTTAAAACAGTTAGAGAACCAAACATCTCTGATGCATACTAAACTACATCAGCCAATCGGGATGGGTTTGCATAAAACCAGCCAATTTAGTAACAACGACTCATTACAAAGTGATTCGCAGCCATTGATGGTGAACTCATACAAAGGTCCAGGAATATTAAATACCGATACGTTGAAATGTTTTGACCCAAATTCGGCGATCGATTTACACATGAACCGTAAAGAAGTTAATAACGTTCAGATTGAACATATCGGTCGATCTTCCGCGATGGTGTTCCCCATGCAGCGAGAAGCTGTAAACACCCCACCAAGGGTTTTGACGGGAATGGGACCAAGAGTAGAGAACACGGAAAGCTTTAATCGAGTTGTGTCCCACCCCATTCCACCAAAAGATAATATACAGAGTTTGAATTCATCATTGGATTTTATAGTGAATTTGAAAGCGGTTTCTCTGTCAGGACCTGCTCCTGTGTTCCCAGGCCTTCGCCCAGCGACCACATCAATATTTGAGTGTTACAAGAGCCCAATATGCAGCGCTGCGTAAGTAGTTAAGTAATCAAATGTTTAAAAAGATTATTTAATAGGAATTAAATGGTACGGCGCACTGCAAAGTCTTTCTCTTTCTTTTATCTTAAAATATACATATACTAAAAACTCGTAAGATTTGTGAAGCGAAACAATAGGTAGAAACACTACACCAAAGATCATAAATGAAATAATATACACCGTTACTCACTTACTCAATGGCATTAGGATCTAGGAAAACTGTTACAGAAAAATTGGGAAAAGAGAAATATCTTTGTCACCAAACAGCATAAGAATTAAATTCATTTTCAAAGAATTTAATAAAGTATAATATATAGTTGATAATAGCTCAAAGAATACTGGTTTTATAAAAATATATTTCAAACAAAAGATTTTTATCTTTAATAGTTCTACAACTTTACATCGATAAGTTATTTCGTATATCAAATAGTTGCTGAGAAATGATTAAAATTGTAAGATTTTCCACTTGATTTCCCATTTTAATATCTCAAGTGTGCCAATGGGTTAATATTTTTACATCATAATTCACAACATAGTACTTATTCTAATGATTTTAAAAATACTAAATTTCTATATTTTCAATTCCAACCACTAGTCAAACTTTACAAATCAATTTATAACGTTCATTTATTTAAAATTTATAATTATCATTGTATTTTAAATCAGTTTTCATCCCACACTTCATATCTCATTCAGAAAAATATTGTCAAACAGCAAATCTTATCAACCTAATTTTTGTTAGAATTTTGTCAAATTCTTTTTTATGAAATGTCAAATAACTTTTAATTAATCATTCCATATGATTTAAATAAAAACAATATTAATACACTTTTCTTAAAGTCTTATTTCTTGTTGCAACACTCCTTACTTAATTTAATTTTAGAATGTTTTATAAAATTTAAGTTGTATTAGATAAATTTTTAACCAAGTAAAACCAATAATTAAGGGAATGTTGGATATGAAACAATAAAATAAGATTGAATCATACTAATCAAATTCGAAGTTTTTAAGATAAAATTGAAAATTTCCACTACATTTTTATGTTTTCTGCTTTCGTGATTTTTTCGAGTTTAGATTAAAAAACAGTTTGTTTTGAACATAAATTCTGATATCTCGCTCACCTCTATTATTTATACTACACTAGTTTAATCTTGATACTAGATCATATCGATAAGCTTTTTAAACTCTATTGTTGAAAAGGTGGTAGTCTAAAGGTGTTTCCCCACTGAGCATTCTCACTTGCAATTACGATGATAAGGTAAGGATGAGGAAAGTAGAATTTAGAAGAAACACACTGGGGTTTGCCTAAAATAAGTATTGGAAATAATTTAGGATAACCAAATCGTTATACACCTCACATGGATTAGAAAACTAACCTCACCTTCCCATGCAAAGTATAATAGACTACATGGAGGTTCCTTCCACCTGTGAACCGATAAGTGTGTTTTTTTTAGTTGATTTCGAGATTCAATAAAATAAAGCAAATGGGATTTTTCCAAGACATGAACCTTTGTTCATTCTTTAAATTCTATTAACGACTTAATTAAAATTTGACTTATTTCATAAAGGAAAGTAAAAAGCAGAAGGGTTTTAAAAAAAATTGAATTTTTTTACTTATGTCTCAAATACCCCTTTCACTATCAAACAACTTAGTCATTTTACCGGTTTTTGCTAAGATATTGGACTTGCATGGGTAGGCTTGATGCGTGTTTCACCAAAGTTTGAATTACAACTGCAACGTGTACAACATTTGTCCCTATGTGTAGGTCTGTTTGAGTGCTGTTGCTCAACAGTTGTTAATTTTGTAATTATTATTACTATTAAGTTTTTATGGACACATTTTTATTCATGCTTACTTTTATAATATACAAACATGCAAGTTTCAATAAATTGTATTTTAGAAATTTGATTTATAAAATCATTTTATGAGCTAAAATCTGAAAATTCAAATAAACAACTTGCACTAACTCTCAACTTACAAAATCAATTTTGAACTAATTCACTTTAGTCTTATGTTAATTTTCCTTGGCTTCATAAAAAGCTAATTGAGAACTTCATCCTACCCATCTGGAAAAATATCTGTCCAGAACTGGTCCATATCTGGGTCAAATATACCCAAATATAGGCCATATATACCCAGATCTAGGGCAAATCTGGCATTTCCAAATCTGGACAGTTACATTTCTGGGCCAGATCTGGCATTTTTCCACATGGGTCCGTAACTAACATCTCTGGATGTATGTAATAAGGCCCATTAAGTCTGTCTTTATTTGTAGAGTTCCTCAGGTATGATTTCAACAGCTTTAGGGACGAGAAAGAGGAAGGTGGGTAGCGAGGTCTGGGGGGGGGTTCAACCCTGAACCCCCCATCCGCTTGGCTGCGCCAGTGGTGTAGCGCGCAGCAGTTGTTTGCCAAGATTTGTTTCATTTTGTATGGACCACTTTAGGAACCACTGGTCACAACGCAATAACTCATGTTAGCTTCTACTCCTCACGGGAGAAAATATGCATATTTTTTCAGTTTTTATAGCAAACAATTTTGTTTCGGCAAAATAAATCATATACAATTTCCAGGGTAAACAAAGTGTTTAATTTTTCACACATAATCTTCTTAAACATTCTTGAATATTTGTCACGATAATATTATCATTTGATGAGGACCTTTATGAAGAGAGAAGTTTTAATCAAATTCCAAGACACCCTCGACTGAGTTTCAAGAACTGTTAATTTAACCATATAGAGAAAATTAAACGTTTGAATTCACTGGAGTAATATTGTATTTATCATACTCCAAAAGAAAAACTTTGATATAAAAACTGAAAGGAAACTCTAAATCCATACAATATATATACTGTATGTACATAAAAAAAATCCCTTCCATCAATCCCTCTTTTAAACAAAATTCACTACGCAACTGGATTGATTAGAACTTATTTTCGCATATGTGTTTACTTTAGTCTGTTGAAATATAATATATATTTGGAAATTGAAAAAATTATTTTACATCGATTTGAGTGAAGTTAAGCTCTTAAATATCTATATTTTAAGGTAGTTACCAAAGCTTACATTGTTCTCTGGAATTTCAAATACAGTTTCTGAACCAAACCTCAACTAATAAGTTGGTGAAAAGCTTGTGAAAATGTGTCTACAGAACTATCTCAGACGTGGAACCAATCCCGTCTGAAGGAGAGGACATAATGTCCCTTATCAGAGAGCAAGAATGGAACCAGGGAGAGATGATTTTTCCACAATTCTACCACAACAATCAGTTGTCCTATCAGCTTATCTACAATTACATTGCTTCCACTGAAGACCAGGTACGAACACTCGACTTTTCAGGCCGCACTAGAATGTGACAAAAAACTACCAAGTACAAATTTGTAACAATAAATGCTATTTGGCCCTGCTTTTAACACCACTTTTTTTTTTTTTTTTACAAATGTATATCTGACAAAGAATGTTACTAGATCTACTTTCACGCGTTTTTATACCACAGGTCTCGTGATCTGCAGATGTAACTTTTGATAAATGTTATCAATACTTATAATATAACAACGTACGTAAAATTTAATTTTTGTCGGCCGCATAAAACATTTTGTATCTTTTTTAATAAAGATGCTCAAAATGTTCATATTTAAGAAAATTGAATCATTAACTATCATAGTCTCGATACATGTGACTATAAAGTTGATACGCCGGCTCATTGAGTCAATATCCACCAGGATCGCTAGTGTTTTCAAACCGTGTTAATGTTCCTCTGACGGACATAAAGGTTTTATGTTTCTTCTCCCATCCCAACCAACAAGTGATCTTGAAAGGAATGATGAATATATTATGCAAACACCCTTACAGCCGCCTCCCTCCATCAGTTACAACTTAATACATATTGCCGTATTATTAATATAATCATTCAACAATATTACTAATTCTTTATAGTGGTGATATATGTGACTGATTTTTAAAATTTTAAATAACCATGTGGATATTTTGTTCATTTAATATCGTGTTAATTCAAATGTTGGTATTTTTTCTTCAAGAAAAGATTATAATTCAAATTTTGAAAGGATGTGCCATTTAACTCCCTTTGATTCATTTTTTATCCCTTTTACTATTTCTCTTCCGATCCAATTCTGCAAATTTGCGTTAACATGTTCTATTTTCAATTTTATCTTCACTTAACTTATTTTACTTTCTGAAGTATCTTTTCTCTGTTTCTTCATGATGTGCCTTCCTTTCAGTATTTATATATATGTTCCTCTTATTTTATTTTATTCCTTTTACTTCCTTCCTCCATATTTATATCATTTTTACTTTCTTTATTCATTTTGATTTCTCTCTTTTACATTATGTCTGCAATTTAATTTCTCATTTTTGCTTCCTTTCTTCATTTTTATTTCTCGCTTTTACTTTTTTTATTTTTCTCTTTTCCATTCTTTTTCCATTCTGATTTCTCTTTTTACCTTCCTTCCTCCAATTTGATTTTTCTCTTTTTACCTTCCTTCCTCCAATTTGATTTTTCTCTTTTTAGCTTCCTTCCTCTAATCTAATTTTTCTCTTTTAAGCTTTTTTCCTCCAAATTGATTTTTCTCTTTTTAACTTTTTTCCTCCAAATTGATTTTTCTCTTTTTTAACTTTTTTCCTCCAAATTGATTTTTCTCTTTTTAACTTTTTTCCTCCAAATTGATTTTTCTCTTTTTAACTTTTTTCCTCCAAATTGATTTTTCTCTTTTTAACTTTTTTCCTCCAAATTGATTTTTCTCTTTTTAACTTTTTTCCTCCAAATTGATTTTTCTCTTTTTAACTTTTTTCCTCCAAATTGATTTTTCTCTTTTACTTCTTTTATAAATGTTGACTTCTCTCTCTTAGTTATTTTCTAAATTATTTCTTTTTTATATAACTATGTATATATTTTGACATTTCCTTCTACATAACTTTCTATGTTTTGAACTCGTTTTCTATATCCCTTTATTAGTTTTATTACATATTTATCGCTCTATTAATTTCTACATTTTATGTCTTTATCTTTTCCCTTTCCCCTTTCCAATTTGACTAATATTCCTTATAATCATCCATTTTATCTCATTCATCTTCTCTAATTTCCATTCTCTATTTTGATCTCATTCCCATTCTCTATTTTGATCACACTCCCCTTCTCTCATTCCCATTTTCTATTTTGATCACACTCCCCTTCTCTCATTCCCATTCTCTATTTTGATCACACTCCCCTTTTCTCATTCCCATTCTCTATTTTGATCCCCCTCCTTGGCTCTCCTCCCCAATTTCAATTTTAATCTCTTTCTCACTATAAATTTTGATTTATATTTTTACCACTATCAATTTGTATTTGTTTCGTTGCCGTTCTTATTTTTTATCTCACCTTTTCTCTTCATCCTATTCTATGTTTCCCTTTACATATCTCACAACATAGAGTTCTTTCCTTGGATTTATTTTATTCTCTCCACTTCATTTGACCTATTTTTTCACACTCGCATGTATTTTTATATTTCCTTTTATTCTATATACCCTCCCCTCTAATCTCTGTCCCCTTCAATTGTTTCAGCAGTTGGAGGAGAGATTACCTCTGAGGACACCCATGCCCATCGCCGATGAATTGCCTGACATGATGTCACCGATCTCCATCCACGGACCTCTGGCCACTAGCTCGCCCATTGAGCGCTTATATATGGTGGAGACAGAGGATCTACCCCAGCTGGATGAATCGACGCTCGCCATATTGTACGAGCCCGTGGTAAGTACGAGCAGCTCCCGAGCTTGGGTTGCCCAATATATTAATAAAACCAGGGTTTAACATCCCCCTATGCAAATATTAGTGCATTTTATAAATCTATTCCATTACTGCTTACCAATTATATTAAGTTTTAATAACCTTTGTATTATACTTACAAAATAAAATAAATTGTACGATACAATCACACATACTTATTCATATTGTTTATTATGGCTTAGAAGATAATAATTACATAAAGAGGTTTTGAATAAATTATCATTAATTGGTTTTACTCATTAATCACATGAATCAATAAATAATAAATTTCAAACCAAATTGTTAAAATATATTTAACGATTTTTAATTTTCATAACTAAATGATTTGTAGACTACCATACAATTTTGTAAAAATAAAAACGTATTCTTATTTATCATGAAAAACTATTCTCAAATGATCATTTTAAATTTAATTTTCAATGCCATTTTCCAAAAATTTCAAATTTTCTGTATACTGTAGTAAATAAACTACACTTAATTTAATTTGGATAAATTAAAATACATTATTAATGATGGTGTAATACTATTGTCCTCCATTAGAAATTTTTGATAAAATCGCTAAACCCATTTTAAAAAATATACAAATTAATTTAAAAGTAATCATTAACCAACAAAAACTGGATTTAGACCCAAAAACAAGTAAACAGCTTTATTTATCCTCTTCATCTAAAACACTCCACAGATATACTTTCTAAGCAAAATCACTATGGCAATTTTCAAAATAATTTGGGTTTTTAAGACCATTTATCGAATTTTTACTCGATATCAAGTAAACAGTGTTATTTGTCATGTCTAACATTCCCAAGGTTCCCTTTTGAAACTGAATAGTTTATATTATTTAATTCTTAAGTTAAATCGGTCATAAATAGCTACCCACAAATGAATTTTACCCCAAAAGCAAGTATGCACAGTTTTTTTCATGTAAAACACTCCCAAGATACTCATTTGAAACCAAAGCACTATAGAGATTTGTATAACATTAAGTGATTTAAAAAAATCAGTCGTCAGGATGCTACCTATAGATTAATTTTTAACCCTTAAACAATTATACAGTTCTATTTGTCATGTCTAACAAATCCTATATGTGCATTTTAAACAAAATTGTTTAAGTCATTTTCGAAAAGTTTGGAACTAAAAAAAAATTCCTTAGTAAGCTTACTTTTTTTTCCAAAGCCCTTTAAAAATATAAATTTAAAGTTCAAACAAGATCCATCAAACCGTATTGGATCTGTGGCCAGGGAAATTCAGACAAACATGGGAACAGACAGAATGGTAAAATCTACTCTTTTGGTTTTGTATTCACATAAAGATTCCTCATAATCTCTAGATCGATTTTCTTACTATCACAATACTTTCTCTTGATATGACAAAGTCAAAATTATAATTAATCTCCTATTTAGATAAGAAGAAACATTTTTGAGGTTATAAAAGCGTCGAAAAACAGTTATGGCCACGGGGCCCACTTTCTCAAAAGTCATAGCTAAATTGGTCACTGGTCATGAGGACTATTAACAGATAATACACTTGCGGATAAATATGAATTCGTCTGCGGGTGGATATGAATTTGTCCCCATAAAATTTTAGGTTAGGTCAGCCTAGCTTAACATTTTGTTGCGACTTACTATCCATCACTTACTGTATTTCATTCAATCTGAAAAAACATTTACAACCATCTTATATGGAGAGCCCCAACAGCCGAGGCAGAGTTAATTTAGTAATTTCTGAAAGTTTCTTCCTAGCAATATCCTACTATATATTTTTTGTGAACAATATTGATATTATTTTACAATATTATTAATTTTATTATATAGATATTGATATCTATTAAAAGTGACAGGTCCAGATTACATGAATCGAAGTGTGAGTATATGGAAGTTGTTAATGTTCATATGATCATAAATATTTTACTGCACAATTTTAACAAATGTATAGCTATAAGCTATAAAGTGATTCAATGTTTTCAATCATTATAGTTCACAAGAAATATGGAATAAAACTTGCTACTTTATGATTTTAAGTCGTTAAAGTAAATTAATTAATGTGTGGGGCTGAAATTTAGTATAATCATACATTCAAATGAGGTATGTACTATGAAATATTTGAATAGTTAATTTCCAAATCCACCCAAATCTGGATTTCGTGATTTTTAGTTTTTAATGCCCCTCTGTTCGTAGTTTCAAGGCCAAAAATTTACTAACAAAAGCACTTTAGTCGATAGCATTCTAAAATTATAGATTTTATTCTCCTTCTCATGATAGTTTACAAAACATTCCTAACTCCTGGATCAGAGTTGTTTTGACGACTAGTGCCACCATTAATTCGATGTAGCCAAAACTATTAATATTTGTATAAGGGAGGGTGTTTTCCGACATATTGGTATACCTTTATTATCTGAAAACATGGTAGCAAGTAATAATTAATAGTTAATTGAAATTTTTATAGCAGAAATTTTTTTGGCCTGAATTCTTCTACTGAATTGCTTCAGTAGAAACATAGTCTAATTTTCTTCATATGGTGATATCAACTGTTGAATATCAACTTCAATATTTCAAGAGCATAAAGGAATTAGATAAAAAGTTATTAAATTACAAGAGATCCTTGACGCGTATTAAATAACTTTTTCAGGTCACCATGTGGAGAAAATTAGACTCTGTTTCTATTGAATCAATATTGTATTTATTGATGCCAAAAAATGTTTTCATATAAAAACTGCAAAATACAGACCTTTTCCAACATCTCCTACACTCCCACCTTAAGAATATTCTACTGAAAATGTAACAGTTGAGTTGACAATCTCTATTTTTGATTGTGTTTGCATGCATTTATTGCTCCAGAGCCTATCAGTGCACTCACTGCAAGGCAAGTGTTTATATTAACGTTCCTATCTAATTTCAGATGCAGAAATAATTCTTTCAACTTATTGATGATTCTATTTTCATAGATGAAATAAAGCGGATGTATCTATTTCAAACTAAAAACGAACAGGATTGCTTTTTAAAAGCATTATGTGAAAAAATAATAAAAAATAATAAACAATAAATAAAATAATATGACCTCGGGGATTATGGGGTATCTTGATGGATACTTTATAAACCCCTTCAAAGTGTCGGGAATTCATGCCCCTCTGTTCTCCGCAAAGACCTCCGACATTGTTCTAACCCTTAACCACCACTTCAGAATTTAAAAATAAAAAACAATAAGAATGATAAAATAAATAAGGTATTATTGTGTTCAAACATGTAAATAAATCATGGATTGTATTTGTAAATGTGTGTGTTATATCACTAATAATAAATAAGCATGCCCTACCTGGTGAGCGCTCATCCAAAATACAAGTCTAGGGCGGGCTCACAATATTTTAAATATATAAAAAAAACTAAATTTAAAAGTTAGGTAACAATACAATTAAATAATATATTTTTCTTTAAATTTAGTCTTGTTATATTATTAGCTTCAAAATAATTTAGTAAATTTAGTCCATTTTTGACTATGAATATATATTCGAGATAAAAGAATTACGGAAATAACTTATGTTCTGGTTGAGTCCAAATAACAGATTTCTAAAAAAAAAAAAATTAATGATGTATTTTAGCAATGATAGAAAAACTTTAAGTCTGAAAACCATACTTAAAATATAAAAATGTGTCGTAGGTCAAAGATGATTACAGATGTAAATTTTGAAAATACCAGCTCCATCATGTGGAATCTTGGAATTGATGCTGAACATATACCTCGCTATTGTAATTAATGATATTCGATGAATCTTGAATAAAACTGGCAAAACAATTTGCCAAGGCCAGACATCGAACCTGGGGCTTTTTCTTGATGGGTGAAATTAGCGTCAATGGCCAAATAAACCCATTATTCTTCAGTTTCTTGATGCTGGAAAAATCATATTTTCTTTTAGCATCTAAGCATCAAGCATGGAGACCTCGATTCTAAGTCACGAGTTTTTAAAGTTCAAAAAGTGTTCCAAATTATAGAGAAATAAGGAGTATGGGAAACCCGGGCAAAGCGAATATGCTAAGCAAAAAATATTTGCTAAAAATTCGGTTTACATCTAATTACATAAATTACTACGTCATATTTTTTAGAAGTTTGTTTTCTAACTTGAATAAAAGTTTGAGTTGATTTAGACTGATGTATTTAATAATATGCTATTAAGTACGAAACCTTACAAATTATTCGCTTGGCCAGTATACCCGGACAAAGTGAATATTGGACCCAGGCGAAGTGAATTAGATGAGATTACAATCAATTACACTAATATAAAACATTGTATTGGTCTTGTATGAATTGTAAATTACGTATATATCTAAAAATATTTTTCTTGTAATATTATTCAACTGACATACCACAAATAACATATATAATTAGCGTAAAAAATTAACCAAAATTATCTTACATATTTGTATAGGTCTACACAAGCAAGTGATTATGCTAATAGTGTTAAGTTAATCATTCAAATTATTTAGAGACTACTATAAAATATGACTTTCAATTTAGTTTTGACACTCGTCACAGAAGTATGACCTGAATCCAGATTAGGATGCACAGTTTCCATGAGCCCATTCCTTGCACTGACTACACTGAATTTAAAGTAGGATGCACATTTTCCATGAGCCCATTCCTTGCACTGACTACACTGAATCCAGATTAGGATGAACAGTTTCCATGAGCCCATTCCTTGCACTGACTACACTGAATCCATATTAGGATGCACAGTTTCCATGAGCCCATTCCTTGCACTGACTACACTGAATCCAGATTAGGATGCATAGTTTCCATGAGCCCATTCCTTGCACTGACTACACTAAATCCAGCCTTCTGAAGGTGGTTCTAGATATGGATCAGTACAAACTAAACAGCTAAATTTAATATTTTCTATATGCGTATCTTCTGGTTGTGTGAACAAAGTTTTTGCTGCTCATGATAAGTTTTTCTTAGCCTCGTTGGCCTTTTTTAACTTGAGTTTTTCTTGCTACTGTTTCTTAACAGAAGTAGACGTCAACCCCTCAGCTCACTGGCATTTTAGTTTTCTAAATGCAATTGTTTCGTTGTCAATTTTAGGAATAGATCTTATGTCTAAAGAACTGAAGAGTTTTCTTTTGTTTGTTTCCGGTATTAAGTGCAGGTGATCTTAACTCTGTTGCTATTGATGTAGACTTAGCTGGGCTACTTGCTTGAGAGGGAAATAATAATATATATATTGATTGGTCTTAAAATAGTTTTTTCGTATTTGTCTCAAAAACTAGTTTTGTTGACTTAACGTGGTTTTGGAAATTACCCATTCATTTATAGACAACTATTACCAATAGTCCAACCCTTAAGTTCAGTCAATAGTATGTCAGTCTACTGAGTTGAAGGCCCTGGGTTTGATTTTCGACATAGCCAAAAAAATTATCAGTGGTAAAATTAGTGTTTACACTTTCAAAGTGATGAATTAACTGCTGGGGTGGGGTGGGGGGTTGTTGTGTCTGTTCTATATTTAAGTTAGTTTGTAAGTCCTGGGCTGATATAATCAGTATGTTCATAACATGCACTTTAAATATTTCAAATAAATGGAAACAATATAAATATTTCAATGAAATATTAGTTTTAATACTAGGTACATATTATTATAAATATATCTTACCATCAATTAAATGTATATTAATAATATTGATGAAAGCGTCGGAGGTGGTCTATCAAAATTCATAGTGCTCAGAAACACCTTGACCTACCTTTTTCATTATATTATGTCCAACCTTCCATCCAACCACATATTATATTTAAACTTTCCATGTGTTTGTTTGCGCGCGCAGCCCCAAAAAGATTCTTGTCGCTACCAGCCTCAAGGGTGCCTCAAGAACCTCCGAGCTGAACTGATGGCGGAACACGAGCCATCATGCGAGTACCAGCCCGCCTCCTGCCCCCTCGCAAACCACCCCCAGTGTAAATGGGGTGGTAAGTTGAGGGACTTGGATCGTCATCTGCGTGAGGTTAGATTCCAAAGACAAAACACAGGGTGGGGGGAGACTAAATGGATGCTGATTTTATTATTATTATTATTATTTATTATTATTATTATTATTATATTATTTTATTATTATTATTATTATTAGATACCGAAAATAAATATAATTATACCTGCTCGGTGCGTATTGACTAAGCGTATCGTGTTGAGCTGATCGCCGAGGACGGGAGATCGAGTTCGAATCTCGTGTGAATGGGTGGTTTTTCCTAATGTTTCATCTCCTCACGCAATACGGTTCATTCTCTAAATTCAACCTCCATTCCTAATCCATTAGAGTATTAGTACTTAGCGTATAACCCGAACGGGTAGTAGACGTGTGCTAAATAATTAAATAAATAATAAGTTAACTATGCTTCTTTAAATTGGTATCTAGAAATAGTGCCACATTATTAAAAAGAAACTTAAGTAAATATAACTTTTCAAAATCAGAGGTTTCACAATAAAGAAAAAAAAAATTAGTGACATTTTACTAAATTGTGCGCATTTCGTTCTAATCTTATACAATCTTGGTTCCTTAAAAACCTTTAAATAAAATTTTCCTGTCCATTGAATCCTAAACATTGAAGAATGATTATAATTACGTTCTTGTAAAGGCTGCATTACACATAACAACTAAGACGCATAAACGTCCCCATGGGCTTCTTGAAAATATCCAACCATTCGGATATTCATGGGGAATGGGGATATGGTCTTCCCCACATGGTTTTGCTGCCTTAGGATTTGGCCAGACTGACAAGCGTGCGAGCGAGCGAGCGCGTAAGCGACTGGGTAGTCAGACTGGCGAGCGAGAGAGCGCGTGATTAGCAGAGAGCTCTCGTTAGTTGTTGACAAGGAGGCTCCGAATCTTGGCTCAGTGAACTGAGGGTGGTTTTTGACAAGTGATTTATTGTTGTGGTTTTCTCATCCTCTCTCCACGTTAATGGTGATTCTTATTTGTAAAGGACCCGCCTCAGTGGTGTAGTTGGCTAACGCGCTAGTCGTGTTGAGCTCGACCGCTGAGGACGGGGAGATCGAGGTTCGAATCTCGGTCGGGTGAACTGGGGGTGTTTTTTCCTAAATGGTTTTCCACTCTCCCTCCACGCAAATGCGGGTTCACTTCCTTTAAATTCAACCCTCCCCCATTCCTAATCCATTAGCGTAATTAGTACTTAAGCGTATAACCCGGACGGGTAGTAAGACGCGGTGCTAAATATTATATTAATATTTGTAAAGGCCTACTTTGATAATATTGAAGTATTTTAACATATCAATTTTACACACACACAACACACACAATATATATATAATACATATTATATATAGGTATGGTTTATGATCTTGCCAATTAAATTAGGCCGTTAGTAGCAAGTGTGCTAAACCTATCGATATTAATAAAAATTCAAGATGAGAAGTTTTCCTAGCACTCAATGAACCAACATACAATAATATTGCCTAGCGCCTGTAAACTAGACTGTACCGGATGCGCCCGCTTGAAAAATGACGCCCGCGCACGTCATCTCACTCCTCGCTCGCTCCGAGTCTGGCCACCTCTCATTACAACCAATGTGTTCTATTTTATATTTTATTCGCTCGCTCAGTCTGGCCGCCCCCATTCACGCATCAACTTTCCCATGAGAAGGCCAATTTCAGAAGTCCCATGGGGAAGTCTTCACGTGTAATGCGGCCTTAAGAAGCCACACGTAACTAAATATTTGATTTTTTTAATTACCTGTCATTAGTTGTACCTGCTGGCAATATTAAAGAAAATTGTTTCCAAACTTTATGGATGTTTATATATACTATTGGTATATATTAAATATATTTGTATATATGCTATATTTTAAATTTATTTATATATATACCTGACCTCTGGTGCAATATTGAAACATTTGTTACGTTGCTATGTTTTCAAACTTTATGGATGTATATATATATCTGACATCTGGTGCAATATTCAAACATTTGTTACATTGTTATGTTTTCAAACTTTATGGGTGTATATATATATTAATATATAATATTATTATAATATTATATATACCTGACATCTGGTGCAATATTCAAACATTTGTTACATTTTTATGTTTTCTCATGGCCAGGCCCACAATGACGTATCGTCCTCGGAGCAGAGCGCTGCCACTTGGTCGAGTTGCACAAGGTTCGGGCCAATCAGAGCGTATGTTTCCTGCAGGAGACTCAAGAAAGGTTGTATGTGATATCCGTGCACTGTAAGGGACACCAGCTGATGTGCACCATCCAGGTGAGTTGATGGGCCTCCTGAGGTTCTAAACTAGGTTTTCTGGCAATTTATGAGGGTGTTATTTTGTTAGTTAATCTAACAGGATGGTGGGTATGTCAGCTTGATAGTTCACCTTACAGGTGTGTGGCTATGTTTGATTGTTAGTTCATATAACAGGGTAGTGAGTACGTTATTAATAATATGTTAGTTCATCTAACAAGGTAGTGGGTATAATGTATTGTTAGTTCATCTATCAGGTAAGAGGGGATGTAGTCTTGTTAGTTCATCTAACAGGTAAGAGGGGATGTAGTCCTGCTAGTTCATCTAACATGGTAGCTGGGCTGACGTCTTTTTTCTAACTCGCGTCTTATTATCCATTCAGTTATACGTGTGAATTCTAACTACGCTAATGAGTTAAGTATTTGGAGGGTGTGGTTTAGAGAAGTGGGCCCAAATTTTCGTGGCGGGAGTATGGAAAATATTTAGGAAAAACATCAATTAGTGCACTTGAATGGGACTCAAACTCCCATCTCCCCACTATTAGTAGCTCAGTTTATGTGAGAGAGTGACGTCACGGCTCATTCGGCCACCCAAGTAGCTAGTTTTCATCTTGTTTTTTCATCCATCACGACAGTGGGACGTTTATCTAATTTATTTATATTCCACAAGTTGTTTGTGAGAGAGTTTTATTTCCTATCAATTAATTGATATTTCACTTTGAAGTTTTGTATATTATTGACATTCAAACATGTATATTCCTCATCAATAGCGATCTAGTGTTTTTGGAAAACCAGTTGGTCTGGACCGCTGACACTTGTACTGCTAATCTCCTTTCATAATTTAATATGTGATGACCATTTGTGAAAAATCGAACATACGACCCTTATCGATGGGTAAGAGTTTTATAAATCCAATGAATTAGGATTCAAAGAGCGGGATTGATTATAAATTAGACCTATTTGGCTCTAAAAAGGTTTCAAATCCAGTCCCCTTATATATACGCACCACTTCCCTTTTTGTCTCCAGTAGTTTAGCTGACAAAGCAATTACTACACAAGAAGCCAAAAATGTGTTTGACTTCCTTTACGAGCACGTTGTTTTTTATGTGATCGACAATATTTTTCGATGTTGCAGGTGGTCCCAACGAGTCCGCCTGAGCGCGTGGGGAGTTTGATGGGTGCGCTGGAGGTGGTGGGGGGAGATGGAAAGCCATATGGTTGGATGGGGATGATCCGGCCCGCACACGACCTGGTGGAATCGCTTTGGGAACAGGGGCAGTGTCTCCGGGTGGACCCTAACATCATCGGCGCCTGCGCGAGGACTATCATCCGACTTCACGCTTTGGTCATGGCGCAGACTCCCTCCATCCGCGGTAAGAAGAGGAGCAAGTCGGCGAGGCCCTTGGCCAAGAGACGTATCGCGTCGAGGACCTGATTCGCTATCCTTATACAGCCCGGACGGTTTATTTGTCTTTCGATGTCTCTATCAGTCGTACTAGTCCAAGACTTGGCACAGCTTGAAATGTTGTGACGTTCCATGATAGCTGGCCCTGGCATAGGACATTGATGGTGGACCTGTTTTCGTTTAATACACATTGCCTCATTTGATTATTCTTTGTTCAATTTCACTCATTTCATCTTCCTTTCCTCTTTAGTATTTCACTTTTACCCTTTTTTAACGTATTGCTTTATTTCTCTCTTCACCATTTCATATTCCTTCCCTCTTCAACATTTAACCTTCTTCCCTTTTTCACCATTTCACTGTTCTTTCATGCTTCCCACTTTACCTTTTACCCCTCCTTCACACTCTACATTTCTCCCATCCTCCTCATTCTAATTATCCCTTCTCCCCAATCTATATTTCTTCCCTCCACCCCAGTCTACCTTTCCCCCCTTTCCCGCAGTCTACCTTTCTCCCCTTCTCACCACTCTACCCTTTTACCCTCCTCCCCATTCTACCCTCTTACCCTCCTCCCCACTCTACCCTTTACCCTCCACCCCACTCTACCCTTTACCCTCCACCCCACTCTACCCTTTACCCTCCACCCCACTCTACCCTCTTACCCTCCACCCCACTCTACCCTCTTACCCTCCACCCCACTCTACCCTCTTACCCTCCACCCACTCTACCTTTCCCCCTTTCAAGCTGTTTTTACCTTTCTCCCCTCCTCATCACTCTACCATTCACTCCTCCTCCTACATTACCTTTCTCCCCTCCTCCCTACATTACCTTTCTCCCTCCTCCCTACATTACCTTTCTCCCCTCCTCACCACTCTACCATTCACTCCTCCTCCCTACATTACCTTTCTCCCTTCCTCCACACTCTGCCTTTCTCCCTCCTCCCCACTATACCATCCACCCCTCCTCCCCAATCTACCCTCCTTCCCTTGTCCCTTTCTAGTTTGTAAATTTAAATCTTTCTTTATGACTACCTCGAACCATCTGGTTTTAATTGTAGGTTGACTTACAATTTGAATGTTTCACCTCTCCTTTTTAGTTGTATTTTTCCTTTATTTGTTAAAGCCTGATTTTAAACATTATTCCATTATCAAGTGACGGTAAAATGAGAGTAGGCCTATATGTTTAATAGTGACGCGCCATTTGAACCAAAGTAATGCCGAGGGTACTCTTTGGTAAACAAAAATAATAGTTATATTATTGTGAAATATAAGCTTTGTTACAAGATGGCATCTAAAATAACTTAAATATATATTTAAAATGGTTTTATTTATTTCTTTTGTCTTAAAGTGTTATTGTTTTAAACGGTTTCTTGAGTTAAAACGTGTATTTGAAATTAATATATTTGCAGGTAGGTTTTGTTTTCTTAGGTGTAACTGGTGTTACAATCAATCAACTATACCAATTTTCCTAGTAATTACAATGTTCCTAAAGTAGGCCTCTCTTTGCTTGAAACAAATTTAGAAATGTTTAAAAATCACAACAGCATTATATATTTAAATATGAATATTTCAATCATTTGTTTATTTCGTGGAAAATGTCTCCTTTCTATTTGAATATATAATTTCATAAATAAGTGGTCAAATAGTAGAGAAACAACCTAAAATTTTTGTCGAAATTATGTCAATCTATTTTGTTTTCAAACTATGGGATGGCAACAATTTGTCTAATTTTGTAATTATACAAGAATGTATAGGTAAGAATAATTAGTTTTTTTTATATTACAGTTCTTTGTTATTTTCAGTATTAATATATTTAGTTAATTTATTTAATTTTAAACATTCGAATTATTATTGTTAATATAGTATTAAGTAAAAAGTGTTGGCTTCATTTTGTAGCTAATGATAATTGTAAAAGAAGAGTCAATATTTTGAATAATAAGGTACCTTAATTATGTTCAAACTAATAAAATATACAATAAGAGCTTATTTATTTTTACCAAAAATGACAACTATTTATATTATGTTTGATGCATGATTTAAGAAATTAGTGCTCTTTTACTTATAACATAATTTTGATATAGCAAATCATTTGAATAAATGTTGAACATATCTTGATTTGGTATAGTTAGCAGATTTGAACTTATTATAATTATGTAAATGCACTACCACAGTGCAAATATTCAAAGATAAGTTGACAGTCGTGTGCCAAAATATCTGTCAGGAATTAAAGCACAAAAACCCACTAAATATTTTTTTTTTCTAAATAAAATAAAACAAATTATTTGATAGTGAAGATTCAAAGTTACTAGATGAATGTTATAATCAGTAATGGAAGAATATTTGAAATGATACAAAATTATCTATCGACATTCATTAACCACGTTTGACTAGAATTTGATTTATTAAAACCTGTGAATTAACTAGAAATATTTTTTGTTAAATTTTTCAAATAATACATATCATTATTGTTAATAATTGATATTACAAGTGATTATAAATAGTTATTATTTTTTTGTACATAATTTTTTAAGTAGATGCCATCAACAAAAAAAATATATATATTTTTTTTGGGGGGGGGGGACTATCTCTTTGTCAAGGTGAGGATGTAGGTAACGCGAGAAGAGGTAATTGATTTTTCATTTTTGATATAACATTTTTTTGGTCAAAATAAATCAAATATGTCTTCAGTACAAATATAGTTTAATTTTTATCAAATTATAATATCAACAGTTCTTGAATATATTTCAAGGGTGTCAAGGGTTTAATGACAATTAATTTAAACTGTCATTTAATGCCGCTATGCTCATGATATATATTTAAAAATACCACCATGTGAAGTAAGCTATACTTTCTATTATACTGAAGCAACATTCGATTTATTTTGGTCAAGAAAAGGTTTTACTCTAAAAACTTCAAAAACACTGACCTTTTCTCACGTCCCCAAACCCCCCGCCTTAAGTTATACATTACAAACTGATGTTACAAGATTAAAAGGATTGTCTAAAATATGTAAATGATGTTAAAACTAAGATATTTATAAATCTTATACAAAACACTGAATAAAATTATCTAAAACTATCTATATCTAAAAGCTCAAAACAAAAAAAAACTTAAAATATAGTGAATATTGTAACCAAATTGCAGAAGTGTACTTGCTTTGCCATTTGACATTCCTAACATGCATTGTCAGTATTATAAGTATGATTTGTGAGTATTTTGTTAAGATTTGTTAAATAAAACATATTAATTTATTTCATATTTTTGTTTTATTTGTACTTTAAAAATAAGTATAACTGTAAGTTAAAATAAAGTAAAATTAAGTATTTAATATGGGCAAAATATAAAAATCGGTGACCATTTGTTTTAAGGCAGGGTAGAGCGACATACTTTTCAATTTATCTACAGTTGTGGTGAATGAGAACTGAAATTCACCCCAATATGTAAATATTGAGAGATTAAGTTGCTCAATCATAAATTTAAAACACACTGTTTGAATTAGTTAAATCAAAAAGTGTGCACTTTGAATACTCGGTTACAACTGCCTCACGTCATTAGTAACAATTTTTCTAATTGAAAATGAAAGACGATTAAATGCGAAATTTTAAAATCCTGTTATCAAAAGGCTGAGTTTTTTTTTAATCTTATGACACATTTGACCTGTAGGGATTTCAACAGCCAGGTTCGGTCGCCTTATGTGTAGACTATTATCTACTCTATTTTCACAGAACGTCGCCCAGGGTATGCCATAGGAGGTCGTCTACGCGTCGTATCCACCATGAGATGACGTGATGATAGTTATTATGGAGGTGTGAGTCCATGGGAGTCCTAGCCTAACTTAAGCCTAGTTTATCAAATCCTTTCCCTTTCAGGAAAATTACCAAAGGTACCAACTGGGAATCGAACCCTTAATGTCTTGTAGCCAGGTGCATTAATCAATACACCACGGGGCCGGTTAAGGCAAGGATGAAACTAAGTGTTGGGAAAGATAGTATTGGATAGTAAAGTTGCATCAATGACTCATTCGTAAATTTGAATTCCTCCAATAATATGCAGGAAATAGCAAGTTTTAACCAGCACACACCGTTAGTAAAATTTTTATTTATAGCTGGAAAACTCAAATTCGCCACTTATATTGATATTTAACCCCTATGGCTATTGGCAATGGAGCTGCCCACTATGGCTCAAAGGCATTGGTATCAAATTAGAAGGTATTACCAGTAGTAGGGAGATATGAGAAGAATACCAGTCGGGTGTAAAAAAGGATGTTATTTTACTAAATGATATCACACACTACGCAAATGTGAGAACATTTTAAATAAATTCTAGCTTTATCATTCCTACATTGATAGTTAAAATAAGTGGATATAACAAATGGAGTCGTTAAAACTAATTAAAGCAACAGCTACGAATTACAAATTGTCTCAGTTAAAAATAGCAAACTTTTAGCCCTATCTGACAAAGTGTGAGTATATTTAATTACATTGTGGTTAATAACACTAAATGTAAATATATGTTTACTACAAATTTCAAATAAAAATTATAATTATATTTAAATGCAAATTGTAACCAAATTATACATTAAGAATACATTATATTTTATGTAAATATTACTGTTCAGAAAGGTACCTCAAAACATCAAACAATTTAAATGTTGAATTTTTTTTTCTATTTCTAATGGTCTTTTAACAATAATTATAGTTTCAAAATTTAAAATTTTGCAGCTATTTAAAAAGTTTTGACTTATTAATCCATAAACCTTTTAAAAAAAATGGTGTAATTTTCAAATGCCTAATAAAATCTTCCAAATTTCTAATATATTTATCATTCGTAGGATGCAAACTTAACAACGAAAAAGCAAACTCCGACAAACTTCAAAGAACCAAATGTGGACGTGTTTTAAATAACCAGTCGTATCATTAATCAATAATTGGCAAGACGATTTTAAAAATATCCTTCTGAAGCATACAATTTTGACTAACTTAGTGGAATGACGTTACTGCTGCTACCTATGAGAATGCTCTGGAACGATCCGTGAGCGCGGGCGCTGCCATCTGTGTGTTGGTTCTAGAAGCGTTTATCTTATGAAATTGAGTGTTTAATAATCTTGTAAACACGCACTTTTTAATAAAGGTTAGTATTTGTCCGCAGATTTTCTCGCATTTAACACCACAGCAACACATTTGACAACTTCATATGCTAGAAAGAAATTAAATTTCAAGACCATTGTTTTATGTGATTTCTAATATTCGCCAATATTTTCTACGTGATTACAACAAAAATGTATACCTCTAATAAAGGTAAACAAATCTGGAAGGGCATACATCTCACACTTAATAGCAATTCCAAGCCATCCTCAAAAATTGAAGGGGTACTTGATAGCAATCATTCGCCTATTTTACTTCACAAGGATTTAGTGACATATTTTGTTATCACTTAAGTAACATCAGCTCTCACTACTTGTCAAATGCACTACAAACAAGAGTAGGAGACAATAGGCTCCATGTAAAGTGCAGACGATATTTGAATTCACGACACGAGCACGCAAGACGGCCACATTTTTAAGTTCTTGCAGGGTAAGTTCTAGCGGTATCATGTTTATCACGATCAAATACTCGAAAATCCTAAAACATAGCTCACCAATTTTTGTAAACTACTTGTACATTCACAGTAGGTTTTTTTTTCAAAATTTGTTATAAAAACCTTTAAAAAAACATGAGGATGTTATTAAAACTCCCATATTCCAATTGGTTTTCTTTGAAAAAAAAATTGTTTTATAATGAAATATTTATAATTAAGGTTTTTATTGCAGACATACCATATTTTCACTCTGTGTAAAAGTTTTTTCCTAATTGAAATATATGGGTAGTAAAAGTGTACGAAATGATCATCATGAATTGAATTCTATTTTTAAGACTCATTCCTCTAACATCAATACCTATCACAGTTTGGTGTGTTTAGTTACGAGCTTTTCACGCGCGCCCGGTTTTCGATAAAATGAAGATTTTCAGAAAGAACGGTCCGTCATTCCGTTCCTACATTTATTTTTCCTGATTTACTATTATCAGCTTTACTATTACTAACTTTACAATAATTATTATTATGTTAAATACTGTAAATCACTTTTGGTTGTGCACTCTATTTATAATATATTCTACCTTTCTTGTAAATCAGTGATAAAATAAATATTTAATTTATAATTGTTGTCTCCATGGTCTGACTATAATTCAGCTCTTTCATTAATAAGTCTGCCTAAGATGGTAAGGTCCCGGGTTCGATTCGCGACATGCTGTATATTAATCTTTGGTGAACTGTCAGCCTAGGAAATGGATGTTGAGAATTTCTTTACAAACAAAACTAGTTCAATCATAGAAATCCACGTTAAATTAGGGTAGAACACCCGCATTTATCAGTTAAAATATACTATATCTTAAGTGTTATATAAATAAATTATTAAATGAATTATATTATTTAATATTAGAACTTATGAAAAGTCATTTAGTAATACTTATCTAATAATATTGAAAATGTATTTATACCTAGTTATGAAACAATATAAGCTATTGACTTTATAAAACCACTTATAATGTTTTATAGCTCTAGCCATCATTTTCAAAAATTACGATAATGTTTTATATGTTCATTACTTACATAATGTAATACCACTTTATATGTTTGTAGGCTTACTTATGTCTGCCTTATGACGAAATCTTTAATCATCGGTTCCGAATCTCATGTTATTTCCTCCATCCTTGCTACTTTTTTATTTTTTTTATTTAGCACCACGTCTTACTACCCGTTCGGGTTATACGCTTAAGTACTAATTACACTAATGGATTAGTAATTGGGAAGGTTGAATTTAGAGGAAGTGAACCCGCATTTGCGTGGAGGGAGAGTGGAAAACGATTTAGGAACCCCCCCCAGTTCACCCAACCGAGATTCAAACCTCGATCTCCCCGTCCTCGGCGGTCTAGTTCAACACGACTAGCGCGTTAGCCAACTACGCTACCGGGGCGGGTCCTTGCTACTTGATTACTCGCTACTGATGCTTTTCCCTGTGCTGATATGCCATTCTTGAAAGTGATGTAGTGCGTTATTTTAGACAAACCAACTATTATTATTACTTACATTATTAAATCACTTCTATAACGTCTAGCTTCCCTTCAAGCACAATCGTCAATCAGTGACCGAAAGGAATGACGGACCGGTCTATCTGACAATCTTCAGTTTATCGAAAACCTGACGTGAGTGAAGATCTCGTAACTAAACACATCAAACTGTGAAAAGTATTGATGTTAGAGGAATGAGACTTATATCAAAATAAAATTCAGTTCATTATGATCATATCGTACACTATACCACCCATCTATCTCAATTAGGATAAAAAATAATTACACAGAATGAAAATATATCTGCAGAAAAAACCTCATTATACTTATTTCATTAGCAAACAATATTTTCAAAGCAAACCAATTGGAATATGGGAGTTTTATTAATATCCTCATGTCTTTAAAGGTTTTTATAACAAATTCTGAAAAAAAAACTAGTGTGGTTGTCCAAGTAGTTTATGAGAAACGTTGAGCTATGTTTTAGGATTTTCTAGTATTTGATCGCGGTAAACATGATGACACTTGGATTTTCCTTGTAGAAACTTAAGAAGTCGTCACGGGTCACAACACCACTACTGGCGCACACAGCCGATATAGAATCTTGGAACACTGTAACAATAGTTGTTATATATTTCTAGTCCCTACAGACGAAAAAGAAATAAAGACCCTTATATTTAAACTTAAAAGCACAAAGAGTCAGGTCATGATAGTCTTACACCAACTGTGATCAAATAATGTAGTGATACCCTGACTCATGTTCTTTCTTATAATATAAACAAAATAATCCAATCAGGTATCCATCCAGATGCTCCAAAAACAGCCCAAATAACGCCCATCTACAAATCAGGACACAGGGAATTGTTCATAACTAACGCCCAATTCCAGTAAAATATTTGAGCAGACCATCCATAAAAGCTATTGAACTATTTAGAAACCCAATCCCTGCTGTACAGTACGGATTCTGTCCCTCCTCGAATAATACCAATGCAGCCAAATTGCTAATTAGTGAAATAGAAAAATCACATAATAGAGTTATATACGCTGCAGCTATATTTGTTGACTTAGCAAAGCTTTAGACACCGTAGATCATGAAATACTTTTAAACAAACTCTATTTTATGGGAAAAAGAGGACTACTACATAATATTTTATTAAATTATCCAACAAATATTTATCAACTTGTAAAATAAATAAATCCAAGTGTGACCATGGATTTGTTAAGATAGGTCCTAGAATATTCTTTTTATATGCCCTATTTTATTCCTTAATTATATAAACGGTATAGCCTAGCTATCACTTAAAGGCACTCCCTAACTCTAATCAGATGATAATGTTATTATATTATATGAATCCTGCGGAAACATAGCTCAAACCACCACCTTAATGCAGGAAGGCCTCTGCACACTCAGCGAATATCTAAGACTAAATAAATTAACAATATATGCTGACAATTCAAACTACGTTATTTTTACTACCCCCCAAATGCGCTCTGATCTTTCTATACATATTAACGTGGCAAGTAAACCCTTACACGAAGTTAAAAGTGTGTCAAATACACAAAAACACGCTGACTAACACATAGTAACATTATATTATAATATCTGCGTTATCTGCGTATATTGCGAAGACTAACTAGAGTGCCCCCCAAAATTAAAATCATTATTTATCATGTTCTAATAAACAATCACTTTCAGTACCTCAGCCATATCTGGTGTACTATGGCTGCCAGTATTCTCCATCCACTCCAAGTTGCACAAAACAAAGCTATAAAGAACATTATTTGATCTACCAAACTTACAAACAAGCTAAAACCTATACACAGAAAATAGTATATTACCAATCTTAGGTTTTCACAAACTCAATATCTTATTATTTGTGCACTTTAAAGTGAAGAATTTTGTGGATATAAGAATTACAAGTTGTAAAAAGGGCATATATAACACTTTTTTTTTTTACATCATTCAGTAGCTGAAACGTAACTCTACAACTTTCTAGAAATAACACACATATTCCCACTTGAACACAGTTTATCTGCCCGTTGAATTTTTTAAAGATTCAGAATGAGCATACCTAACACAGTTATTCCCTTTTTGAAAAGTATGGAATATTTGGAATTATTTTGTGGCAGGCCTGATTTCATATAAGCATCAGTTGTTTGTTAATATATTTTTCTGATCTATATGTTGTTAGTAAAAAAATATTATTGATCTTACGAAAATGTCATCCAGTGAAGAGTAATTAGAGTGTTTTAAGAGAAAGACCAATATCGAGAGTTATCGAAGAAATGTAATTAAAAAGGCAAGAATAAAAGTAGAAGGATATGTAAATTGTAAGAGAAATAAAGAAGCCGAACAAAAGACAGGAGATGGTTATAATTAATCTAAAAACATAACCTCAAAATCTATATTCATCACTATGAATAATTACATTAATAGATTACAAAGTCACATAAGTATATCAATGTGAGACAGGTATTTGTTAATATATAGTATAAATAGCCTACAATATTTATATGATAATTCGTTAGAATAATAATTGTCTGCTTAAAACTATTGCTACAGATGTCGACTTAAATATTTTGAGAAAGTCTCATAAGACCAGATTATGACAATTTTACATCACTTAAGTGCCGTACCGGTACGCAATATATTATTTATTTTTAGCACCACATTCAGATTATACGTATATGCACTAATTACTCTAATGAGTTAGGTGTGAGTAAGGTTGAATTTAGGGGAAGAGTGGACACATTTCCGTAGAGAGAATGTGGTAAACCATTTTGGAAAACTACCCTCAGTACAACCGATCAGGATTTGAATCCCAATCACCATGTGACCACCTAAGTAGGTTACACAATATAGAATGTTAGATAAAAATTGGATGATGATGGAAAATTATAACATTAAAGATCATAAAGTTTATGGAAATTAAAGGGAATTATATTCCTTATCTAAGTAAAATCCTGTATTCCTTATATCTAACCGGTTATGTTGCCCGTTAATGTCTACTGGTTTAGATTCTCTCCGGCATCATCATCAAGACTTCATCAAACAGAACGCACAATATTAAGAAACATGGTCAAAACACATTCCGATAAATGTGAGATAAGCAATTGGAGTTGAATGTAATATTAAAAAAAGAGTAGGATATTTACCTATCAATTGATTTAAGAGGTGAGCCTCACGTCATGATTTGATTAAACTTAATTAAATTGAATATTAAAGTGAAAAGTGTTGTATCCTGATTGCGAACAAGGAAAAATTCATCATGATTCCGAAAAAAAAACCCAAATTCGTATGGCCACCTAAATAGCCAATGTCCAGATTGCAAACAAGTAAAAGAGCCACTCAATCATTTTTCACTTGATTAGATTATTTAATTAGGTCATTTTAAATATACACAAAACATATACATAATATATATATATATATAACGTGTGTTTTCAACCCGAATGTTGATAATGACTTGATATCTCTTTGATCTGAAGCAACGAGTGCGTTTGGCTCATTGGCCGGTTAGTGACGCCCGCTTGCAACATATGGGAGAAAGCACATTATACTCAAGAAGTCGTGAAGGTAAATAGTTTATCGTTGCTCCACAACACAGAATCCTACTGTGAAAAGTATATGTATGTTTCCGGGAAGATTTAACATCCCACAATTGACATGACACCATCTGTTACGTATTTTCATCACTAAGTATAAATTCGTTGACATTGGCTGGGTTTCTGCTCGTGAACATCGGCTCATGTAGCAAGCACTTAACATTTTCTTCCTGAGGTCGTCAAATACCCTATATATATATATTATATATATATATATATAGTATATCTATATATATATATATGTGTGTGTGGCTTTATGCTGTAAGTTCCAATGTCATTTTTCAAGAGTTTTTTTTTTTTCTGATTATATTCTAAAATTTATTTTGCTTTATAATCCTCTTTACTGTAAGTTATTTTTAATAAATGGACAAATTAATTTTAAATTCATATTGTCCATCAAGAATAGTTATGTCAAACACAATATTGGCTATTTAACAAAATGTATATCTAGGTTTATAAAGGTTGTTGAAAGATTTAGCTTTACACTGACACTATTAATTCCAAGCCAAATATGTGTGTATATTTATGTGTTTTAGATGTATGTATATGGGGGTTATATAGAATATGTATTTGTATGTGGGTGTATACTATGTAAATGTTCCACTCGAACTTACATCTGATCTTTTCGGAACCCTTGCGGTCCCAAAATTCATCCCTATTGGCTGGAGCTCTACGGTTAGTTACCCTTATGTGTACAAATATCTTGACTATTATCAGAGCACAAGAGGTGGAATCCTGACAATATAATTTGTAGTGTGAAAAGCTAATATGGTGAAAAGAAATTACGTAGTTAGATATTTAATTAATTTTGGATAATTTTTCTTTAAAAATGTTCGGGTAAACAATATTATTAAAAAGATTGATAATTTAGTTAAATAAATAAATAAATTTAGAAATAAAGATTTTTTTACATCAGCCACTAATGACTATAAATAATGGTGAATATTATAAAATACACATTTTTCCGTGTTAACGAAGTGGACGCCATGACCAACCTCTGTCCTTAACACAGTGCTAGGAGCCATCGGTCAACGGTCCTTGATTCACCACGTGGTTGGTCTGATTCAGTCACGTTCCAATCAGCGCAAATATGCTGAGCCACATTTCAGCCTTAGCTATCACATTTCATCAACAATTCAGATTACACTCAATTTAAAAGCTAATATACTAGTTCTGTATTGAAAGGATCACTCCTTGGCACACTATGAATAGCTGCGAAAATAATTATTCAAAACTATCAATATTTATAGGGCTTACTATACTCTAACCCAACTTATTTGTCTGCATGCACATGCAAATGTTGATTTTGCAAACGTTTTACTGGCTTTCAGCGAATTTGTATCCAGCCCTAAGGGCCGTATGCAAAAAAATCACTAGTGGTGGTATGCAAGAACGTGAGTGAATGCTTAGTGGACCGATAGTGTGGTACCAAGCACACTATCGTTCCACCTTTTAACCTATGATGACGCAAGCAAACCCACGCTAGTGTCCACTTAGCATCCGCTTACTAAAGCTCTTGCATAACGGCCCTAAGTGGATGCTAATTGGACATCAGCGTGGGTTTGCTTGCGTCATCATAAGTTAAAAGGTGGAACGATAGTGTGCTTGGTACCACACTATCGGTCCACTAAGCATTCACTCACGTTCTTGCATACCACCCATAGAGACATGATGAGAAGAGTGAATTAAAAACACTCTTCCAACACTACCTTAGTTCAAGGATGTAAAGGAAAAACACAGCAACCAGTGATGATTGAACTCCGGACCATTCTAGACAAATATGCTAAGCGCTCAAAGTAGTCACGTATGTTTGTTCTATTTAATTCGATCAGTACAATTAACGTCCATTTATTAACAGGTAAAAACTAGGAATTCAATTCAAGAGAAAGCACGCCCTGTTAGAGAACATTGATCACATGTGGAAAGACACTCCCGGTGCACCCAGCTGGGACTCGAACTTAAAGTCTCTTCATCAAACGTCTTAAACCACGCAGTCACCAGTGCGGGTAGCTATAATAAAAATTCCAGAGTGCGGCGAATGGAAAATGGTCTCATAAATGGTAAGAAATGTGGATCATATATTACTTCTTTTTTTCAAGTCCTGCTTCTGGCTCCTTTGCTCTTCATACGCTCTGCTGACTAAACATAAAGACTCAGAGAAGTATGATACGGTTTATAGTAGTTCACATGAAAAATGAGAACAGGTGCCTCCCTCCCTCCTCAACCCTCCACCCCACCCCGGTCCTGGCGAGGCTAGGTCCAGTTTCCCTGTTTTTAGTAATGGCTTTCTATATTGCTTTTACTGAACAAAGCTTGAAAAAATATATAACTTCTCTTCTTTAACAAAAAAAAAAATCAAACCTTTCAAATTTCGGGAGAGCCTCTTCAGCGGTCGAACTATCGAAGGCATCTCTCGCACAATAGACTGAACTTCTGATGATGATGGTGAGATCGGGGTTTGAACCAGGTTGGATGTCCTGAAAGTGGTTTTTCCTAAAATTTTTTACCTCTTCCACGTGATTGCGGATGTATTTCCTTTAAACTTAATCTTTCTCATCCCTGACACACTAGCGTAATTACATCATACGCGTAACCCGAACGGTTAGTGAAACGTGGTGATAAAAATGTTCGGGAAAATCTTTTTAGGGTTTATATATTTTATTAATGGTATAAGATGTAAGGTTCACAACAAACTGGGTTGTCAAGAAAAGGAAGATCAAACTTTGAATATTGGGTTGGGTCAATCCCCCCCCCCCTCAGGTGGAGTTGCCTAGATATACAGTACTAGGGGAAATGTTTTACATATTATGTTTTTCCCCACTTCTTTACAAGTTAATTCGGGTGCATTTTCACAATGATTCCCTCCACCTAGATACATGTGCGTTTCTACCTCTGCCTGTCCTTGCTATATGCATTTATTTACCCCCGTGTTCCACTACCCATTAAAGCTATAGCTACACTAATGTAGCACTTATGTAGACCTATAATTACGCTAATGTGTTAAGGATAAGGAAGGTTTAATTTAGAGGAAGTTTACTCCACTTCTCGTTGGGAAAGGGTGTAGAACCATTTTGTAAAAAAACACTCTTAGTACATCCGATCTGGATTCAAACCCCGCTATCCCCATCATACAGTGTATTGCGAGAGTGACGCCTTGAACCATTCGAACACCGAAGTAGGCTATACGCATATAATTACATTAATACGAAAGATATGAGTTAGGTAGAATTTATCATGAGAAAAATATTTAGAATCAACCATCCTCGGTACACATTCCAGGGTTTAAACCTCATCTGTCCAGTCCCCACCAAACCAGAATAAAAGAGCTTGAGGATTATATCACGTACCCAATGATTCTAGCTATACAATAATTTAAAGTAGCACTCTCAAAAGGTTTCACCCCACTGGTGGAGTGTAATGGAGTGATGTTAGCGTAAGCAGGGTCCACTGTTAACAATGTTACTGCACCTGTATCTACAACTCTGGTAGGATTAAACTTTTTAAATATGTTAAAATGTACAGTACATGAGACGTTCCCTAGCTGACGGTGGTTAGACAGCCCAGACCAACATTGGAAGCAGTGGCTATGGTCTTATGGACGTTTACATTAGATAGATTGTTCCATACTAAATAATTCTGTCCAAAAAATGTAATGCCCACATAAACGTTAACTACTGCAGCTCAGTAAAATTCATTAAGTACATGTGCAAATATGTTCCCAAGGGTAGTGACGAAGCAATATTTTTTAAACTACATGAATAAACCACTCCTGCAAACAAGATAGATGAGGTTAAAACGTATCAGGCGGAACGTTCTATAAGCAGCAATGAGGCTTCCTGGTAAATTTTAGGCCTACCCGTCAAACAAGAGGCAACCTACAGCTATACAATTGAGTAACTACATTGAGAACGAACAGATAATCTATTTTAATGAGGTTAACCTTCAATAAAGATTTCAAAATTCCTACAACACAACGCTTACAGCTTTCTTCAAATATTTCCAAACTGATCCCTTCTCAAGAATGCTTCTGTACCGTGAAGTGCTGTAGGACTACACATGGAATGCGTACAAAAAGAATCTTAAGTGGTGTCTGCAGAGTTCCCTGGTAGAGGGTTTTCCGGGTGTCAAGTCACAGACGACTTAGAACGTGTGTACACGGCTCATGTCATCAACATTGAATGTTTTTTCTGTGTTTACTACACCACAATGTGCAAGGACCAAAATTGTTCCAGAACATAAAGATTGTAGACAATAACGTGTACGTCACTTTCAGAGAAGTATGCGAAGCTATGGAGTTATTGGACGACGCCAAACCCCTGGGACGCGACAATGCAGGAATCGGTATTGTTTCCATCGGCCTCACAAATTCATAGTATTTTCTCTATGGTAATTATTATGTGTGGTCTCACCAACCCTTGCATTCTGTGGGAGACATGCAATGATGTTATGGCAGACTATACTTTCCATAGGCTCAGACGTATCGCAACACAATTGAATTTAAATGAAACTATATTCAATGAAGCATTGGTTGATCAAGTGGAGGGCTTGTTATGTAATTTCTGGTGGTAGTGACGTGAGTGATTTTGACCTTTCAAGGCCACAAGCAACTGTGTAGCTCAACAGTGAGTGGTTGAGAAAAATGGGTTACGAAACTCACCAGCAGCAGTGGCAAGTTCGAGAATTGGAACCAAACTTCTTCCAGAGCAGCGTGTTATTCTCACTCTAGCTATGGAAATGTTTTACAAAGGAGGAGGATCTATTTTTTTCGTATATGCACCAGGTGGGACAGGCAAAACTTTTTAATTAACCTTTTACTGGCACAACTAAGATAAGACAAACATATTACATTGGCTAGAGCTTCATTAGTTATTACCTTTACGTTGCTCCCTGGAAGTCGGGCAGCATATTCAGCGCTTAAACTGGCTCTTAGCTTGGTGAATGTTAATGCTCCAGTATTCAATATCTGCAAAGTCTCGGAGTGGGCAGCAAGTTACGCCACAATGTAAACTCCTGGTGTGTAACGAGTGCACCATATCTCACAAGTGCACACAGGCTGCCTTGCATCAAACACTCAAGGATGTCAGAAGTTACACGCATTTGATGGAATGACTAGTAGTATTGTTGGTGATTTTAGATAGATTTTGCCGATTAATAAGAGGGGCACATCCGCTGACGAAATAAATGCATGTTTTGAGAAGTCAATACTGTGGGGAAGCACCATCAAGCTAAATTTGACAACCAATATGAGAAAGTGGCTCCATATTAAAGGGATGTCTGGGAAATTCGCGGCCGATCTGTAGATAATTGGGGACGGGAAACTAGACTGTGACGCACAACTCAAAATTTGGCTACCCACTAACTTTTACAACCTTTGACATCTGTCGAGGAACTGGTTGCAAACGTTTTACCTGACATTGCCAAAAATTATCATTTAACTGAATGACTGTGGAGCGCACCATACTGTATGTACCCAAATAAGAAGCCATCTATTCAATAAACTAAGTAATGCTTCTTATTCAATGTGAGTCAACATCACTGTTTTCGGTCGACACCGTCATGGGTGATGATTAAGCAGTATATTATCCCATTGAGTTTTTAAATTCACTTGAGTTGTCCGGCATCCCTTCTCCCAAGTTTGAACTGAAGGTGGGTGTTCCTGTGATGTCACTGCGTAACTTGGATACTCCCAGGTTGAGTAATGGCACAAGACTTATAGTGAAAGGAATAAGGCGCACAATTTTTACTTGATGCACAAAGAGAGAAGACGTTCTTACGCCATTCACTCTAACTAATTCGTTTAACTTGTCATTTAAATCTACACTGCTGAAACTTACTCTCATGGTAGCATTTGCAGTGTCCATAAATACATTGAAAGGGCGTGTAATGAAGGGGGCTGGCCTACATATAGAGGGTCAATACTTTTCACATGCTGCGTGCTCCAAGGTACCAAACGGACAACATTTGTATCTATACCTACCAGGGGGACAGGCCATTAATATTGTGTACAGACACATTAAAATGTTAAGATACATACAAAAATATTTAATACTAAGGATTTCTGCCATTTTGGACGTGAAAATTTTGAAAAAATTATAAGAGTGTTGCAAAGAAACAGTTTAATTATTGATTTATGCTTGTATATTTTTATTTAACATCTACTTTTGTTTAATATTTGTTATTATAGTTAAAAATATTTTATCTAACAGTTGTTTGTCTCTTTTCTGTAAAAAAAATTGCATCTATAATTTCCTTCAACATTGTATCTATTGCATCTATTTTTAATATTTGATAAGTTTTATAAAACACATCCCGTGAGAGTAATTGGCTATTTAGATAGTACTTTAAATACAATCTCCGCTCATGAGGATAAGATAATAATGGAGTCTCATCCCCACGATGAATATTCAAAAAAAATAGATACCTCTATTAGTTTTAAAAAAGCCACTTGTAAAATTATCAGTGAATTACCCTACAAAGTGTTATGGTACAAAACTGTAAATAACATTGTTTAACATTTGACCCTAAGTAAAAATTTTATAAATAAGGCATTTTATAAAATAAAATAAATTTTAATCTGCATAGATAAAAACTTACTGTATTATTAGTGCTATTTTATAGGTATTAATAATATCTATCAAACGTGACAGCTGAAGATCACATTACTTGATGTATGAATGTTTGAAAGTAGATCAAATAACTGTTCTAGCTGTCAGAGAATGCCCTTCCTAAGAAAATAGGACTGTATTTATGACCCACACCAGTGGCACGTGGGAATAAGCATCAGTATCGTCTTGTTGGTCTTAAAGCTAATGGAGTGGTCGGTGTTCAAATCACGGTCTGGCGCACTGAAGTTGTGTTTTTCTAAATGGTTTTCCTCTCTCCATACAAATATATGCAGGTACATTTCTTATAAATCATACATTCTTCATCTCTACCCATAGTCATAGCCATATTCAAATAGCCGAGATGGAATGAAAGGCAGAAAATGTCAGTGTGTTTGTAGTTTCTATGAAAAACAATCTTTTTCTGCAAAAGTATCAACTATTGCTCCAGTAGAAATATAGAGTTTAATTTTATACGCATGGTTATTTCCACAGCTCTTTAATATTTGCCAATAACATATCAGCATTTAATGATAAACCTTTTGAATTAAGAAAAAAAGTTTTCAGCAAATTTTAGGACACGCTGGACAGATATTAAAAAATTGTTGAACTTACTATGTGATGGAAATTAAACTTTGCATTTCTATTGGAGGAATATCTTATTTATTTTGTCGAATTTTTTTATGCTACATAAAATTGGTAAATTACTGGTCTTAGCTCACAATGCTTAACAACCCCCTTAAGACACGGGGAAAAGAATATTATACTCTTTTGGAAAGGGACAAGGCAACTTAACTTGGTTGGTTGGTATGACTTTCTATAGATGGTGGTATGAGTTCTAGAATACTCTTTATTGCCCTTTTCAGAACAGGAGCTGTATTTTATAGGTGACATTTCAGATCGCGATACGACCAACAAATTGGGGATATTTTTTGTGTGTATGCGACACATGGTACCAGGAACATTTTGTACCACTCAGGGGGATGGCTGGCTACCTGAGAAGGATCTACTAATGACTTTAAAATATTTACGATGTGACCAATTGTACCATTTGTTGGGAAGGTGTCCCAGGCTTCAGTTTTAAATTTATTTAGATGAATTTAATTCAACTAGTGTTTAAGATGTCTCTGATATGCAATGGTAAACGAGCGTTTCAAGTATTTGAAATATAACTTAACCTAACCCACCCTATTCTTATCTAGCCTAACTCACTATTTAACTAACACTAACTGAAATGTTGACATTCTCCCATCTATCTACTATCCAGTAAAGAGCCTTGCTTGCACATATTATCTCGTTTTGTCTTTTTAGGCTAAAGAGATAGAAGAGGTACCATTTGTAGTATAGTAAATATTTTGAAGTCATTAGTATACCTTTTTTCAGTTAGAGTGGTATGAATCGTCATGAAAAATCAAGTGGTATGAAATGTCGCTGGTACCATTTGTCATGACACAATTTTTTCGTCACTCCAATCCTAAACTGTTTTGAGGTAGATGTAGAAAGAGAGAGGTGTGTATAAAACATAATCAGCAAAGGTTTTCCATAGGAGGTTATACTGTGCCTGGATGTCAAACCCTTCCCTGTTCCTCCTTTTACCTTCCCTTTCATAAAATGTTTGGATCAGTCCTATTTTGTTCAGCCCACAACATTTTAATAACCTTTTGCTTCTGGTCAAAGATGAGTAAGTTATTTATAATTGCAGAGGAAATGTACCCGTATTTACGTAGAGTGAGAGTGGAAGCCCATTTAGTAAAAAACACCTTCAGTACTTTCGACAAGAATTTTAACTACGACATTTGCATCATTTTAAAAATCAACTAAGGCTTTTATAATATAGTCGAGATTTGGATGCCACCCGATCTCCCATTCGACATGAAATGATTGTTGTTCGTATATTGGAAGATCGGTAAACTCCCGAGTCTAGACTATAAATACGGCCCTCAAGGTGGGATGGAAGGGAATGCAAAAAAAAGTCAATGGTCTTGCAGTTTTTATGGCAAAACTTTTTTTTTGCCAAAAATAAATAAACCATTGCTCCAGTATAAACATAGAATTTTAATAAACTTTAAATTGAGAGTGTGTGCCCACCTATGAGGGTCAGTTCTAGTTAATTCGGTAGTGCTTGTTACATAGATATGGCCTTTTTTGTTATTTTGGATGGCCAATACCACCTGGTTGAATGGGGTGTGGGCCCATTTGTTCACACTATCGCTAAAAACTGATCAGAGCCTTCTAGGTATTAAGAGTAGACAGGTACGCTTCATTTGTACTGGAAGGTAGAAGAAGTCTTACCATGAATTATTACACTATGGTAGTATCTTATAAGCTTCACCATAGTGGAAACTAGCAAAATATGCTTAGGGCTTACTATCTTTCAAAGTAAATTGAGGCTGCAAGACTTCTATATTTTTTAACATTTTGGATTAAATAACTACCTAGCACTTTATTAATCAGCTGATTAATACAAAAAAGACCTACACATTAATTTAAATATAGAACAACCAGCACTAATTGGCACAAGAATAAAGGTGGAAGTCTTACTCGTATGATTTTACAATGATGGGGAGTTTCGGGTTTGAATACCTGCCGGGTTTACCAAAGGAGTTTTTTTTTCCTGAATTGTTTCAAATTTCATTTCCATGCAAAACCAAGTACATTTCTAATTATACCCTATTAGTGTAAATATACGAATATCCTGACAGGTAATACGTGGTGTACCAAATAAATATTTTCAAAAGAGTCACAGCACTTGGTTACTCAGTAAAGCCTAGTCCTCACTAACCAACGCTGTTCACATACAATGTTTCTGAGACACTGTGGAATTAGAGTGGTCTCGACAAGACGGAATATTCTTCTACCCACCACGGCCATCCCTACTAGCGTATGTGATAAGGGGTTAATAATATGTGTTGGATTTTCATCCTTGACGGCTTAAAAACTCACGCTTTCCTCTGCCAGAAAACACCTACTTTTTTTTGTGAGAAAATACTATTTTAATACATCTGCCAACGTGCTTGGGGACAAATGTTTGTCAGTATCGACCAGTCCTATCTAGGAGGAAAGATACGCTAATTACTGAGCTTACTAAGATCTCAGGTGAAGAGCGATATTGAAGAACTCCCTCTCAGGTTTTTACATCTAAAAGCTCACACCAGCAAGCTATAATCTGACACTGACCTCCCCTTCGACCACAAACCAGACTAGACGAACCTGACAGCTTTGTCCGCACTCTCCTCAGTGTGAGATAGTAATAATAATAATATTATTAATAATAGTTGATTGGTATTTTCCTGACCTTCCTCAGGGTTGAAGCGCCGCTTGATGTAGTTGAATAGTCTAGTGGTGATAGACTGGTGATGATGCCGCCGTCTACTGCGTCTCTTGCACTGCGCAGCTTCGGCATCCTTGTCCTGTCTCTGCTGACCTTGTTGGCTTTGTTGCTGTTGTTGCTGTTGTTGTTGTTGCTGTTGCTGTTGCGGTGACGGATGGTGCTGGGGTCGACACTCGCCAGGTTTGAAGTTCTGGGGGGCTACCACAGTGCTATACATAGCGGACCAGGGCCCGATAAGGCCATGGACGTTGAACTGGAAGGGAAGAAATAGATTTGGTGATATATTGACACAATTTTGATATAAATTGTCTAGCTTTTGCTGTGTTAAAATTGAATGATAGACTTCATGGGTATAGGGAGGGGTCCATGGGGCTTGAAACCCCCTGAAAATTGCCGATGTTCTTAATGTGAGACTTAAAGATTACCTTGTATTAAACTTCAAATAACATCTAGAGACATTTAATATTGAAACATTTTCCTGCTGAATATTATTATATAAGTGGATTCAAGACTGATCCGATTTTTAAAAGAGATACCCATAGTGGGACACTCAAAATATCTTATATTAGGCCTATATGCGTATATTATTTTTTAAAAGTCCAAGTGAGGACCACTCCATTTCTTTCTAAGCGTATTCAATTTTCAAAAATCTTTTGGGTGAAGGCCACTTTAAATAGCTTCTAAAGACATCTGATTAAAATAAGTTAAGGGGATAAACATTCTAAATAGATTCCAAGGGTGCCCAATTATAGAAAATTTGCTCCTCATGAAAAAACACTTCAAATAGATTTTGTATAAGTTGTTATAAAACTGTTGGTTTGTGGCAGTGTGACAAGTGGTCCACGCATGGAACCACAGAAAAATGAATGGTGTGGCCCAATCGTATTTACTCCTCAAATAGTATAGGTTTGAGGTTAAGATTTAAAAAAAAACAAGTAATAAGTACCTAACCTCAAATGATATTTATTATTCTATCATATAAAGCCTTTCTAGATATTCATTTTAAACAAAACCATTTTGTCAATTTAGAAAATTACCCAACTTTAAACTATTAATTTGAAGGCTTCAATCAAAACCATAAAACACCCCAAAGACAGACAGATTTGTTTTTGAGCTACAATGTGATTTTGGGTTATGAGGTACATAAACTGTAAATATTCCTCATAATCTCGAGGTCTCGGTTTTTCACGGTCAAAATAGATTTCTCTTTCTTAGAAAGTAGAAAGTGAAATAAATCAACAGATTTTCAATATTGACATGTTAACTCCACTAAGTCAACTAAACTTTGCTATACAAGTGCAATCCAATTTTCATAGGAATAGCTGACATTAAAAAAAAGTTACAACATTATCCGTGTTATTTTATTAATAATATATATCAAAAGTGACATTATATGACTCGACTTGAAAGTAGATTTAGTATCATTTTTAGATGTCAGAAAAGGCTCTTCCTGTGAAAATTGGACTGTAAAATCCGTATATGACACAAAGTTATATAAATATGCTTTCTTTACTGCTTAATAGGGGAAAGGTGTCGGACTTTTGTGCTGGGGGTTCGGGGTTCAATCCTCGGTCTCGGCACAAATTTGGTAGTTGGTCCACGTGACCATTGAATGGTTGTCAAGTGGTCCACTATCAGGAAATTTTTTGAAACAACACTGGTCTAGAGAAATCTAATTTTCGGAAAAATGTCAGGTGAAGAATCCCCTAAATTGTTTCTAGGAAATTAAATTTATGAAAAAAATATTGGTGAGCACTTCTTAAAAAATCTTTTAGAATCTTTAAAATTTTCAGAAAATTTGCCGAAGAAGCACTACTCCAAATATCTTCTAGGAGTGTCCAAGTTTTAAAAAAGAATATAATTTTCGAAAATTCTCCAAACGAGGAACACTATAAATAGCTTCTCGGAGCATTTAATTTTCTAGCATTCACTGAGGAATAGGAGGGTATAAAGTCCCTAAAATGTGTTGTTATTTGCAACTCCTTCACATACACAAATAAAACTACACAACTACTGTATAAAATAACAATGTTATTATTTCTTAGGGCTTAATAGTATGGGCATGTAATGAGGATGGAAAAAGAGAAGACACCAAAGAAAAATTTGACAATGAATTATGCAGGAAAAAGACCACAAGGAGGCCAAAAAGAAGAGGAAGGAGAAGATAGTAGAAAGTCTTCAAGTGAGAGGAGAAGAATAAAAGAATTTAAAGGAGGAAGAATGGTGGAAGGATGGAGGAAGATGGAGGAATTTTACTAAACTGTCCCGGCCACAGGCTAGAAAATTTTTATGATTCTTAAAATCATATAATAAACTTACGATTTGAAATTCCCACGTCCTTCAAAACTAAATTTTTCTCAACGCCCAAAGTAAACTGAATCAATTTGGATATATATTGTCTAGTATTATTTTTATTAATATTTAATGATAAACTGACATAATTTGGATGGATATAATCTAGTTTTAGCTGTATTAATATTGAATGATAACCGACAAAGATTGTATAAATATTATACCCGCCTCGGTGGCGTAGTTGGCTAACGCGCTAGTCGTGTTGAGCTCGACCGCCGAGGACGGGGAGATCGAGGTTCAAATCTCGGTCGGGTGAACTGGGGGTGGTTTTTCCTAAATGGTTTTCCACTCTCCCTCCACGCAAATGCGGGTTCTCTTCCTCTAAATTCAAGCCTCCCAATTCCTAATCCATTAGCGTAATTAGTACTTAAACGTATAACCCGAACCGGTATTAAGACGCGGAGCTAAATATTAATTATAAATATTATATATTTTTTCGGATAAACATTGGTTGAAAATTGATGGAGAAAACATGATTGAATCTGACCCAAGGAATAGAAATTTCGTGGCATACTCAGACATAATGGGCTCTTTAACTATCCAGAGGAATACTAACATACTATATTTCCTTAAAATTCTATTTTATTTAATCAAGTGTTTCAAGCAGAAGAATCACTGATAAAAAAAAATTCACAGGAGGAAACAGCTTAAATTTGAAAAATTCTACGAGATATTAAGGTTTGTATACTCAAATGGCCTTAGGAAGTACCATTGTATTTTTTAAACAACCCACACTATTTATTTTACAAATGTCAAAGCTGAAATAATATGTAAAATATTAAAACCACAAAGCATATAGCCAGGTTATCATAAAATAACATATTCATGATATCACTGAATGCTTTCATGTGTACTGAGTTTTCTCAAAATTGTAATAAAAGAGCTTTTTTTTAATATTTGTCTCCCTATCCCAACCTATAGTTTTATTAAATCATATTTTATATTTTCAAAACTGTATGCATACGGTGTAGTTCCTCTCAGTAGCATACCCTAGAGGGGGGGGGGAGCTTGAGGGGACTCGAGACCCCTTACTGTAGTTTGGAGATGCCTCGAATCTAAGCAGATCCGAAGAAAAAAAATACAATGGTGGTTTAAGCCAGTTAAACATTGTGACAAAGAGAATATAATTAGATCAGAAATAGTATATACATACGAGTCACCACAGCATTAGTAAAAGGGGATTTTCCAAGCTATCTCTGATAAAAACAAGACTGATAAAATAATGACACAGTCAAGATTAAATCCCTTCTTCTCTTTACTGTGGAAAAGGACATTTTGTTGAGTCTTAGAGACGGAGATTTAGTGGTGATATTTGCAACTAAATGTGACCACCGTATAGACCTTAGATAATATTTTTAAGTGTTTATAAAAAATAGAAGGATAAACACATTTACCTATCATAAATAATCGGCGATTTTTGTGACAGTATGCCTATGTGATGGTTTAGCAAACTTTAATCTAGTCCTATTTATTTATCATTTTGCTAGATTATCACGTTTATAATAGTAAACACATTAATGATCAAACTAACAAATACACAATTTAAAACCTCCCAAAATAATCTTCTAGGTGTGTTAAAAAATTCCCTCTGGTGGTTGGGTGGGAAACCCTACTTTAGCCCTCCTTTAGGGGGGCCCTCCTTACTCCTTGATCTTGCATACGCTACTGGTGCCTCTTAAACTTTAACAAATGCAATAATTAGTGCAGCTATAGGCTTTTCTTTACTTTTATGTGAAATTTAAGATAGTGCGAGCTAAGGTAAGTATTTTTGTAAATTTTATAACAAAAAACTTTGGGGCTAAATAAAATAAAATATTACCTCAATTAATACGTTTAGTTTGATTAGCTGAAAATAGTAATACCAAGCGTTATTGATTATGAAGGGAATCATTTCAAATAATTTGGTAAACACTGAGCTTTTTTTTAAAAGAGCCAGTGAAATTTTATGTAAAGTGATCTCTACAGATAACTTAAGGAACCAGGGACCAAATAAGGATATGGTTTATATCCATTTTATTCTTTTACATTATTATAGATTATAAATAATAATTTTTGTAATAAATGCTTTCATTTTAATATAGCTTGTAACAATTTTAACATGTTTCGGGCTTGATATTTACATTCTACATTAAATGTTTTTGATCCTACCTATAAGTAAAATATTTTCAAATCAAACCTGTATTTTTAAACAATTAATTTAATTTAATAATATTTTAATTAGGGTGTAACACTTAAAATATTATAATTTTACACGTTTCTTTAGTTTAAGACTTTATTTTATTAAACCACTTTAAAATCGGTATCGATAAGTTGTATTACATAATTTATATTATACTTAATAAAGATACACTGACTATTACAGCTAGGTGTGTAACAAATTAACTAAAATAATTTCCTTCTTTATAAATATACGTTCCTTGATAAATATTATTATAATGTGTTGTAATATTATTTGTAGTATTTATAATATCAAAGAGGAAAACTTAAAATAAATATAATAATTTTAATTATATGCCTGTATTAAGAAAATATAAACCTTCTCAAAGTAAATTCAACGGTGCCATATTGTATTGATAAAAAGGAAATCGATTTAATTCTCGTCTTCAATAATTGCTTCTGATGTTAACTTTCATAACCAAGTGAAAAGAATTTATTGTAAAAGAATCGATCCTTTCAATGTAGCGTCACCAATGCTATATTTTATTCAATCAGCTATCGACGAGTGAACTAAAAATTCATGTATTTTTGTTGGAGATCAGCTTATTTAATTGCGGCCGAATTAAATATGACTAACAATTATTATTTATCACTTAAACTTGTTTAGTGTTTGTGGTGAATGTTTATTTCTTCGGTGTTAATTAATTGATGTATCCATTGTTGCTAATTACTATTATTTACTATGCTAATTATTGAGAGTTTAAGTTTTTCTGTAGGTCTATACACCTCTTCATATCATAACAAATCATATTATATCATCTCATTTCATATGAAGAAGCGTGTCTTTAGGCTGTGGGGGACATTTTCAACATGTTGTAGGAAGAAGTGCAACAACTTACGTTGTGCTTTACTGAACAGCAAATTTTGGGACACCCTGTACTATTAAATATTGTACAAATTTGTTATTAAGTATATTATGATCACCAATGGAAAATACCAACTTAGTGTTTAAGGAGACATTTTAGGACATTTTAAACTTAGAATCGAAATAGAAATCTTAAGTCAGTAGGGCCTATTAATGATAGTTGATTACATGGAGGGAGCTAGGTCCACTGATCAAAGAACTGCTAGTTAATTACCCATTGTAACTAATTGTCCTAACCACTTCCAAAACTTTATTAATGAAGTAACTATTGTATATCGCTACGCCCACTACAAATTTAAAATGGGGTCACAAACAAAAACCACAAATTATTTATCAGACGGTTAGTTATAATTTCGTGTAAAACAAAATTGTGGCCGAGTTTGGCCTTAATTGATTCAATGAAAACAACTCAAAACTATCAAACTTGTCATTCATGAGTAGAATTAATGGGTGTTGGGGGGTATTTGGGATACCTTTATTATCTTAGCATCACTAAAAATCAAAGTATAATGATAAAAAGAAGGCTTTTTTTAATATTTATAATTTATAAACTATTTATTTATTAGTTTTGGATACAATCGCATTTACATTTTTGATAAGTTGAGATATTCTTGACATTTACCTTATAGCACATTAATATTTGTGTAAATTGTATTGTTATTCATTTGGTTTGATTTATCTTATAAATTTTGACACCTATTTTCATCATGTGTATTAAAAATCCTTTAATTTAATCTTTTTTCTCGGTGATGTTTTTGTTTAGGATGTGAACTGGTGACCACGTTCTCATAAAAGGCATCAAGACCGTAATAAACTGGATTTTCGGTGACAAGTCTTATCAGGGTGTTCTGGTGGTTTTTTCTGAATCGTTTTTCTCACCCTTCCGCCCCGTTTTCGTTATTCCTGTCCCGTTAGTGAATTGTGTAAACATGCGGATTGTTCGAACTGGTACTGTGAATGCACGCGTCCGGCGGAAAACAAGAGCAGATCAGAAACGAATCACATTCCGAGCTCTAGATTATTTAAAAACCAACCATTACAGTTAGTGCGCATGCGCCCAAACCAACGTTTGCAAACTTACGGCCTGAGGACCACATCTGGCCCGTGGGACACTCTTGACCGTACCGCTTGTATGTTACCCTTTATAATATTTCCGGCCCATAGTCCTATATTTGAAAAAAAAAATGTATCTAGTATATTTCTTGTCGGTTCAATGAAAGAGTTCGGTGGTCACTTTGTTGTCCTTCTTGATGATGTTTGAAATCCTTCCATTTTTTGTGAGCTGTTTTGTTTTGCAGAGTGAAAGGCAAGTATAATAATGGTACTATTGATGGCCGTAAGCTAGAGCAATGGTCCTTAACCTTTTATTACTCATGGCCCCCTAAATATTGTAAAAAAAAAAAAATTGCGGCCCCTAGTTTTTACTAACATATTATTCATTAAGATTTACTCAAAAATAGTGGCTTTATTTTCTGAATATAATAACAACAAATAAAAAAATCATAAATTAACTTACCTAGATGTATTTAATTGGACCTCTGTGTTGAACAGTTACCACTAATTTTTCATTTCTTGCTTCAATTGTATTACCTAATGCTATCCACATGTAGGAGTGATTCCCTCCCCTCCATTACACCGGAAAATCAAGAGTCTACTGTGCTTACATGCTTACGATCATCGAATTCTTTCTTCCAAAGCAAAAATTTAAGATAATTGACTTCAGTAAAAAGCAAATAATATTTCAAATTATTTTTCCGAGGCCCCAAAAACCTTTAGGGCCCCCGGTTAAGAATCGTTGAGCTAGACAACACCAACCCTCCTCTTCGGGCAGTAGCTAACACTCTTCCTACTGATGTGGGGCAGTAATATTATTGTATTGTATTGTTCTCCAACCTTAAAGTGTGTTATATACTCTTAGATTATTTTCTTCTTTGTGTGTGGATTATTTTTTCTTTGTGAGTGGATTATTTTCTTCGTTGTGTGTGGATTATTTTCTTCTTTGTGTGTGGATTATTTTCTTCGTTGTTGTTGATTTATTTTCTTCGTTGTGTATGGATTATTTTCTTCGTTGTTTGTAGATTATTTTCTTCGTTGTGTGTAGATTATTTTCTTCGTTGTGTGTAGATTATGTTATTCGTGTGTAGTGTGGTCCCTTTTTAAGAGAAGGTAGAGAATTAATAAAGAATTTAGGGTTTTTCATGAAAAAGAATGAGATATTTTTTAAAATAAAGTTGATACCTTCACATTTAATTTGTAAGAAAATCAATGGATATGGTTACCAAAGAATATAATTTAAAAAGACATTATAATGCTAATCACATTAATAACTATACTAAATATACGGAAATTTTGTGTCAAAACGAACTAGAATAATTACTTAGAAGACTTAAATTATAGCAAAGTGTGTTTTTGAATGTTAACAAAGTGAGCAATGCTGCTTTGGAATGTAGCTATGTAATATCAGAAAAAAAAAAGTGTTTGTTCATCGAATCGGTTTTCTGAGGGAGAATTTATCAAGGTCTGTAGCCCTATCATTGTTGATACTATGTGCTATAAAAAAAAAGGAACTCGTTTGCTAGCATTATCTTATTAGGTACTACTATTTCTCAGCGGATTGAAGATTTAGCAGACTGTGCAGCGTGATGGCCATTTACGTGAGAAATCAATAGGGTTTGTATCCAAATATCTTCCTCAAATCATTTTATTAAATAAATAATTTCGAGCTGAGTTTCTTAGTTTTGAGTCAAACTTTCGGTTGTTCACTGCACCTGTCACCATAACAGTGGAAAATGTGAAGGAAGATATTCATGGAATACTTCAAAAGCTTTGAGAACTATTATCCCAAACTAAATAGCTATTGTTCTGGAGGGTTATCAACGTTTGGGAGTACATATGTCTGGGATCAACTACTCTCTGCGACGAATTAAACAAAAATAAGCTTCATAATAAATTAAAAGATGAGTGAATGAGGTCAATATTAAAATTAATATCAGTGAATAAATTATAACCGGACATCTACAATCTGGCTAAGCAGAAACTATGCCAAATATCTGGAACAAAAGCGGGACCAAGAGAATGAGATTATGGAAACGATTGACATATAAATTTAGTGCACACCATCTTTGGTACGGTGAGTATAGTATGTTTCCATTAAAATGTGATATAGTCAGTGTCCTGGAAAAGTAAGTAAGGTGATATTTTAATGGTCTAAGGTTTGAACTTTTTATGTGAGAATAAGCAATCACATTTTTTATTCTCCATCTCATGTTCAGGCCCCACACACCCATAAATTATATAAATTATCTATATTTGTTTTAATGCTAAAACCTCAGTCTCACAATATACGTCAATCGATTGTTTGGAATGCTAAGCTCCAATCCCTTGGGATGAGCTATTAAACTAAAAAGCTTTGAGCGGCTGCTATTTTGAAACGGATAGATGGATGGGAAACCCTTGTACTTACATTCTCGGTCTAGGCTCAATGACTGTAACTGCCAGATTTCCGTAAAATTTGTCCAGGCATCTAACATTTATCATGTAATAAATATCCGGATAAACAGAAAGAAAAACAAATGAAATTTTAAATGCTCAGTTATAGCAAAACCTTGTTTTGCTCGATCAATAAAATAGAATCTTCACAAGTAAAGAAGACTTAGTTGAGAGGAGTGTCTTTTGGAAATCTATAGTACTATTTTGATTTATTCAAAGAATGTAGCCCACTTTTGTGGCCAATTGGTTTAATACGTCACCGTAGTGGTATACCGGCCTATTGATGGTGGGGAGATCGGGTTTGGAATCTCGATCAGATCTACTTAGGGTGACTTTTCCTGAAATGGTTTCCCACTTTGTTTCCATGAAAATGCGGGTACGTTACTTCTAAAATGCTTGCTTGCTCATCCCTTCCCCATTATAATAATTATTCATATTTGTATATAGCTTGAACAGGTCATATGATGCGGTGATAAAAAAAAAGTATTGTAATTCCATCAACTATGAAACCACTAAATTATTATCCCCTCAATGTGGGACATAGCTTATTTAATTGGAAGTAAAAAACACACTCATACATTTCAAGAGTTGAATAATGCCAACAAATTCAATGTCCAACATAAATAATTCATTTTTATTCATTTTTTTTCTAATGGATACAAGTTATTTTACAAAATGTAACAAATACTTAATCCAAGCTACTATGGCTACCGCTTATTATTTACTTACAACTGTAGTATAGGCAAGAAGGCTTCTTCAAATCCTGTACATCTTTAACAGATTCAGAACAATCCAGTTACCCTCAATTTATTCTCGTTTTCATCAGTTATAACTTACTCATATTTGATAATCATTATTTTGGGATATTGATGAGAAAGAAAGCATTTTAGAGGTAATCTAACGGCATGTACGTGGAATGAGCGTGGGAAATCATCTTGGAAAAAACACCCTCATTAGACCTGATCAGGAATAAACGCTGATTTCCCCGTCATTAGCAGGCCAGTCTAAAGGCCGCTACACACGTACAGGTATACCTGTGAGGTCTAACTGTTCAGATGCGCCTGCCCGGTATAACTGAACGTGTGGATGACATAGCTGTACAGTTATTTCGGCCTGCACAGGCGACCTGAGCAAATAGTTAATTTCATTCGATATACCTGCTTCGGATCAAAGTGCGCAGGCATACCGGAGCGTGTTTACCTAAGTGCTCAGGCGGCTCAGTTCAGTTGTTGCTGCTGCCATAGTCTCATCGTTAACTAATTAGATAAGTTTCATACTTTCTTTATAAACTTATATCTGTACACAATGACGTCAGAGTCTTGCGGTAGCCACCAATAATACATAGAAGGGTTTATATAAATTTACAAAGGTGAACAATATCTGTAGAAAATTAAATCAAGAGACTACCATGACTGAACCAAAAAAAGAAGCTGCAAATTGGTGTAAAAACTATAAGATTGATCCTGCTGCCAACAAAGAAAGCGTTATTAAGAAAATCAACAACAAACTGTGACCTGAAGAAGAAACATTGTATCGTGTAGATGCACTGGTACGTCCGGTATAATTGTACAGGTATACCTGTACGTATGTAGCGGCCTTTACACGAGAATGATGCCTTAGACCAGCGGTTTCCAAAATGTTTTCGATTAATTACTGCTTGGCAGCCCATTTCCATAAATTGTGCTCTTAATTTTTATCTAAATGTTTAGTTACCGTACTAAAGTAGTAGTCATTTCTGATTTATTTGTTGCAAATGAAAATGAATGGTCTAATAATTTGATCAAAAAACAATAAGCTGAATAAAGAGAGTGTATATTTCTATATTCAAAAATCAAAAGTTACAATAAAAACTGACACATCTAATTTATATATTAATTTATTAATAAAATATAAAACTATTCTATGTTTGAAATTTAAATCATTTTCTCAAGGTCAAATTTAGAAGAAGAAAAACCCCATCATCCCTCACCATTTCGTTGAGTTAATTTCGTTACTTTTACCTCAACTTTCATCCCACACTGCTGGAATATGTAGCTTTTCCCTCCATTATTCAAATATTTTCGCGTACCCCAAACATCCTGACATGTACCCCTGGGGGTACGCGTAACCCAATCTGGGAACCACTGCCTTAGACCATTTGGCCACTGAAACGGGCCACAGTTTAATCGATTTTTAAATTGTACTATGAATGTGCAAGTAACGTACAGTACAATCAAAAATATACTTTACACACATATTCTTTGGTGTATGTAAGTACATGGATTATTTAATTTCGGTAATAAATACAGAATTATCTCCTTCACCAAAGCATTCTTAGTCCAGATTATCGAGGCTTTCTCTACATGTTTTAAAGTGCTAGGTAAGGTACCTGAGTTTTGGAAAATTATTTTGTTAATATTGTAATATACTTTCTGGAAAAATAAAGTAAAGTAGTTGAAAAAAAAATGCTTCTAATTTATTGTTTACCATATTTTCAAAGCTATGAAAATATTTATTAAAGTTTTAATATACAAGCCTAAAACTGTAAATCAAAATATTAAAATGGTTATCTAACACTTTAAAATAGTATGGTAGACCACAAAGGTACTAGTTTAAAAAATTTGGTGACCTGGTTGTCTAGGGGTAAGTTGTCAGACTTCTGTGCTGAGCGTCCAGGGTTCAATCCTCGATCCCAGTACAGATTTATCTGATTGCCAAACTTTCCTTCCCTCTGACAAGACGTGTATTAATCACAACTTGTGAATGTGAAGAATCCCAGGCCTCCACCGTGGTTCGGATTCCACGTTAAACTGTAGGTCCTCCATTTCATCTCACAATCACCCTACCATTACACATTAGCGTAAGTGCGTATAACCCAAACGGGTAGTAATACACGGTTCTAATAATATTTTAAAAATAGTGGCTATTTTTACAGAAAACAAAAATATTACCAGGAAGAATTGCTAAAATATTCCATATAGTTTCAAATATATTGGTGGAACAAGTGCATCAAGTTATGGTATATCATTAGAGAGGATTTTTTTTCTATAAATAATTGCTATAAAAGACATTAAATAAGAACAAAATAATACAAAAAACACAAACTCCAAGCCATTCCTGAAATTGATACCCCCTGCACCTTATGGTCGAGTAAATATTTGAATTCCATGATAAAATAAAATAAAATAAAAATATACAAAATAAATTGTGGTGTGATTTCTCGCACGTTAAGTCGTTGAGGGTGTATTGTATAATGCATATCCGCATTGCGGAGAGGTTAGGGGTGTTATAGGGGAGGTGTGGGAACGGAATGGTAGGTGGTTTCGGTTTGAGGGGAGTGGTACGCTTTGTTTCGATACAGTCTAGACCTTGACTTTACTTTATATCCGTTACTGTTTACATCCTGTGGCCTGGGTTAGCTTTTTATTCAAGCCCTATATTTTCCACTACCGTCTTTCTGGGTCTGTCGTAGCTTCATATGCCTTATAATCTAACTTAAGACTAGGACAGGCACAACATCCAATTCCCAACCATTAATTTATCACTGTGAAAGGGTAAACTCACATTTTACCAATGATACATTTTTCCGTCCGTGCCGGGAATCGAACTAGAGACCCTAGCTCAGTGGAAAATACGCTACCGACTGAGCTAAGGTGAGTTTAGACCTCTACTGTCATTTATAAATTCTTCCCATGCTGTTAGACATTATATCAAAGTTAAAGGTTTGACACCTTCTGACGCAATTAGATAATAGAGTAGTATTGATGTTTTCATTGACAGACTGTAAATGTACAGTGAATATCAACACACATCTTGCAGATCATTGTAACTACCAGAATATCTGTATGGTGGGGATTATAATCCAGAATGTTCGTTTGGAGGAGATTATAATCCAATTAGTTAAAATTAGGTGAAAAATTAAACTTGGACACGGGAATCTAGATTCAACTTAATCGAACTTGGCTGTGAGTTAAGAATGACCCATATAGAGGGATGGAAGGGACGTGAGAAAAGTTCAGTGTTTTTTTTTTTTTTAAGTTTTTATCGCAAAACTTTTTGTTGCCAAAATAAATAAAATATTACTCAAGTATAAACATAGGGTTTAATATTCTTCACATGTTGATATCAAGAGTTGTTTAATACCTGTCATGAGCATGGTTACATAATCTAACAAACTTTTTAAATAAAGAGAAAAAGTTTTCATTAAATTATAGAACACCCTTGACATATATTCAGGAAATTTTGAGGTCACCATGTGAAGAAAATTAAATTCTTTGTTTGTACTGGAGCAATATTTTATTTATTTTGGTTAAAAAAAGTTTTGACATAAAATCTGCAAAAAAAAGCTGGCTTTTTCACAGATACCCTTCCATTCCACCTTAGAATCATACTTTTCCTGGATAGCTCAATGGAAAGAGCGTTGGTGTGCCAAGGAAAACTTCCTGAGTTCGATTACCGTGACCAGGTGCCACTTTTTTTTAAACTAATTTAAATTATAGTAATTAGATTGAACATTATTTTGCAACTTTGTAACGTAGCCTCAGAATGAAATACTAAACTGATTTCTTCATGAAAATCTCGTATTGTTTTAATTGTAATTATCACTATCATGAATGTATTTTACATTAAAACATGAACATTGCTTTAGAGGGATTTAATCGACGACATAAAAACATCAGCGTATTATGGAGCGAGGGGGAGGGAGGGTGAGTGATTTAGCTGATTCAAATCTCCTCCAAAATATTTACACAATATTCAAATAACTAATACCAGGCCTAGTACTTGCTCAACTCAGGTGAGTGAAACTCACATCGGTGGGCATGCGGATATAACGTCAAGCTCGTCTAGTATGGTTTGTTGGGGAAGGGCGGTATAGGTTCAAATCCCGGTCGGATACACTGGGAGTAATTTTTCAGAAATAATTTACCACTTAACATCCATAAAATGTGTGTTCATTCACTTTACCTTCCGAATCCCCTAACACATTATTGTAAACACACAGATAGCCTGGAGATGGTGCACAAAAATTTATATTTAAAAAATTATGATATTTGGGAACGATTCATTTGTTGTCTAACACATGTCAATTGTGTGTCCTTTTGTTTCATATTACTGATTTTCTTAATTCATATACTATCTGTCTATCTATATTAATAAAATGAAGAGTTTGTCTGTCTGCCATGAACAGTACACAATATTACCCGACATTGAAACATGTGCACCTTCAAATATGGAATTTTTAATTTTTGATTAGATTTTTTAAATCTATTAAAAAGGGGTAAAAAAAATTAAATAAAGATTTTTTTTCTGTCTGCTTGAATCAAAGAAAAGCTTTGCCTGGAGTAAACACACAATTCATTGTGTGGCTATTTCGGACAATGCCAGGTACTTCTGATAGTATTGTAATAAGACATAAATTGTTTCAAAGGTTATAGATTACCTACAATTTTAGTAATTTAATCGAAACAGATCCTACGCTTGCAACTTTTATAATTTGTTTCAAGACCTTCGTTAAATTTATTTTAAAAAACTATTTTTTTTAAATTGTTGATCCATATCTTACCACCTATAAAATTATTCACATATTTATACTAATGAAATTTAAAAAACTACCTAATTTGCGTGTAAGCAGAGGTGAAATCAATTTAGGATAAACCACCCTTAATATACTCTGCTGAGATTCGAACCCTGACATCAGCAGCAAACAAGACTATATGAGGTTGACATTCAGTCCCCGTGCAAACTGATGCGTGTATCAAAACATTTATTTTAAACCCCTGTGTTCCAGCTTTTACTAAGCTGCACCAAATTTCATCAGGACAGAGTGTACCAGGAACAATAAAGACGGGGATGATTATAACATAAAGAATGGAGTATGTGTCCGGCCAATGAAGATCTAGTTCCACAAACTGACAACACCAAAACGAATTCTATATTCATTCTCTGTTTCTAATCATGTTTATCGCTCATATTCTCATGTGAATATGTAATTTTAAGTCATTTACTCTGCCGGCATTAGTAGCTGTACTTTGCCAAGAAGTGGGTTGAACTCGTTAATTGTTACTATCAAGGAGTTGGGGTTTGTTTTATGTACCACAAGCAAGACCAGCGAAACAAGTTTTTATCGCCCTCTGCAAATGTTGAATTGTCTCCCCTCTCATTCCTCGCAATAGGGAAACAGTTATGACACTAAAAAGACGGAATACGATTTAATAACTTTAGTGGTTCATTTTAAAATCTTAATAATTAAAAAAAAACTATTACAATATTTTCTATTTTTATCTATGGTTTAACTACACATATAGACGACTACTTTTAAAATAACAAACGTTTTTGAGATTAGGAGACTAAACCATAATCTAAGTATAAGATCTGTGTTACGTAACACTGTTACGTAACCACCCTCCCCCATGTAACATCATGTAGATATTAGATCTCACCTCTCCACCTCTCTCGTCAGAGTTATGTGGTTTATGGATGAACCACAGGATAAGTAACTAATATTTTTTTTTACAAAGTAATCTAGAAATTACATTATATCAAGTTACAACATTTGTAATGTACACCCCAATCATCTAAACAAATGACAAACATTGCAGCTAGAAATACTTACTATATCTACTCTAACCCGCCTCAGTGGCGTAGTTGGCTAACGCGCTAGTCGTGTTGAGCCCAACTGCCGAGGACGGGGAGATCGAGGTTCGAATCTCAGTCGGGTGAACTGGGGGTGGATTTTCCTAAATGGTTTTCCACTCTCTCTCCACGCAAATGTGGGTTCGCTTCCTCTATTCAACCTTCCCAATTCCTAATCCATTGGCGTAATTAGTACTTAAGCGTATAACCCGAACGGTTAGTAAGACGCGCTGCTAATAATAATAATAATAATAAATCTACTTTAACATATTCGTACATCAAGTAATGTGATCTGCAATTGTAATTTTTGATAGATTTTATCAATACCTATGGAAAACTCTAATAATAAAGTGAAATGTTATCAACGTTAACTTTAAATAAATATGTTATTATTTTTATAAAACGTTTTCCAAGTGTCCTTACGTAAGAAAATGAAGGTATTAGTTTGTTTACATTGTGCAATAAATAATGTTATGGACAAAATCTATTATTTTTAAGCTATAAACATTATTCAGTGCTAAATCAATGTAAATCTCAAAGAAACAAAATTTGATTAATAGCTAGCAGAAGTACCTGGCGTCACCCGGGGTAACCTCACAATTCACTGCGTGGTTACCATGGGCAACGCTTTTCTTTGCTTCAAACAGATAGGGAAAAAAATATTGTTTTTATATATTTCAACACAATTTTTAAAACATTTAAAAAAAAGTAAAATATTTAAAATTCAAGATTCAAGGTTCACATGTCTGTGCACAGGGGGATGAACAGAAACACTCTTCATTTTATTGCTATTAATGAGTGATCAGTTACATAACTTGATATGGTAAATAACATGATTTGGTATCATTACTAAAAAGATAGATTTCAGTATTAAAAGTTGATAAATAAAATTTTTCTTTTTGGTTAAAATGGTATCAATTCCAATTTTATCTACTGTGGTATGTGAGGTGTAACCAATATTAGAAAAATTACAGTCAAAATTTGTATGTACCAAACAAAACAAAGATAGTAGGTTAAATATACATTTTAGTTTCCTTGTATCTAGTTTATTTTTTATCTCCTGTATATTCCAATATTTGCCTTTAGTCACAATATGGCCGTTATAATAGCTAGTTTAAACCCATATTTAACCAAAATATTATTTTGTTTGAGGGAAATACATTTACTAGATTGTGTAAACTTATTTTTTTATCGAGGTGTTTTTTATCTTTAATTTGCATTTGGGTCAACAAAACTCACCACAATTTGCATTTAAAAGGTCAAATAGTAGATTTCGTGAATACCAAAGCATTATTAATTCAAAAATGATACAATGAATTTTAAATTTGTTTAGATAATAGTTTTAATGTTTTACGTAAGTGTTAGTAAAAACACATTCACGAAACTTTGGTGGCTTTATTTATCAGTGTTAGTAGTTGTAATTATATTTATTTCACATACCACTTAATAAATAATAATTTTAATTAATCTAGTGAAAGAGTTATGAGGAAGATAGGATTAAATCAAATGTACCATCATTTGTGTGTAGATAAAGTGGGAAATATTTTAGGAAACACTCACTAAACTTGGCTGAAATCCGAACCCTGGCCTACCCTTTAATGGAAAAACAAAGTAAATGATTTTAAAATGTTATTCATGTGCCAACAGTAAAATGATAACCTAATGTAATAACCAACTTTATTTTAACTTTTTTATTAGGAATTCTTCCTTTTCAAATTAATTTTCTTTATAACTTGACATGAAGATTAAGAATATGTCGGCTCAAACTGGTAAAAAGGTCCCTTTCCCTTTTCATATAGAAGCCTCCATCCCTTATTTCCCTTCTTCCACCAATATTCTCTATCTCGAGATGAATGATTATTTTAAGAACCAAGCTGGAGTTAGAGTTGAGAAATAAACTTCCATCTTGTGCCTTTTTAAAATTGTGAGTGTAATAAAGAAAGATAGCGCAAACTGTAGTGACGTTTTAATTTATAGCTATCAATAAGGATCTTACGTTGATGTAAATAGTTTATTATATAATTTAACTTATATTAAATCACTGCCTCTGTCATCAAATCAGACGACCACCTTTTCAGCCACTTCTAATAAATATATAATGCTGAAACTTTGTACATATTACGATACATTCTACTGAAATTTTAAATAAATCCATAACGTGGTGTACCATGCAGCCATTGCAGTTCATATATAATAGGCCTATTAACTATCCTGGATCCATACCTGACCCGGATTTTAAACCTTACTTATCCGTTCGAAAATATCATATCTAAGTTTACATAAATACAATATAAAAAACAAGTTTTGTTTTCAAAATACACCTTATGTCGATAGAATAAAAGATATGTCATCTACTCCTTAAACATAAAGAAAGTACATAAGCATGAGCCTGACTGGATTCTCGGAGGAGCTAATGAGGTGGGGATTCTATATTGCAGTAGTAAGTGCCACACCTTAAATTTTATCAGCATAAGTTATATTTAGAAAAAAATATATTTTAAATATATTTCTATTCGGAGAGAGACGTTAATTCACATATTTGGGGATTTTTGTCAGAATTCCAGGGTAGCTGTAATATTTTCACTATAGCTATCATTTTGGCAAAAAAAAAAAAGCTATTAAATAGCATATTATAGTTTCCATGGCTTACTGCAAACTAGGTATAAACGAGAATATGAATGGGGAAAGAAAGAGAACTGATACATATTTCCCCAACCCCTTTTATATCTGAAGCACTTCTTGATGTTGAATATGGTCCTCCATGTTTGTGAAGAAGACCACAGTAAATTTACTTTATTTGAGAGCGTCTCCAACCAAAAACAAAATAAAATATCTAAAAATGAAAATTGTATGTAATTATCTTATTGTATTTGTTCCTAGTTTGAGGCCTGTAAGTATGTCAATAATAATTCCTATTAAAAAGTAATTTTCATTTTTAAATTCAATAAATGAAATCTATATTTTAAGATAATCAATAACATGAAATTAAATGATACAGTTATAAATATTTCCGTTCACCCCGAAAACTATCATTTAGATTACACTATGGCATGGCTTATAAGATAGGGCCACAGTGTGACCCATTAAGGTAGAACTGAACCTTTCAAGATATATGGAGTAGACATGAGATGCGTAATTGATAAGATTGTTATCAATGTCCCTTACAGTCATTTTTAGAAGTTCCGTTTCATGATAGGATTAATCAACAAATGTAATCAATGATGATACTTGTAGATGAAAATTCTGAGTTGATTTCTACATCGTGATATAATTACTCTCCATTGATGATAATAAGTATAAATAAATGGTTTTTAGCAAAAATGTTCATATAGTTTAATATAATTTGGATACAAATTTTGAAAAACTTGTTTTCAGTTGAATAAAATCAGAAAAAAAACTTGTTTTTTATTAATCATAACAAACACTATTAATATATAAATAAATTTAACTATAAGAGATAGTTAAAAAAATATTTAAAGTCATTTAAAAATATTCAAATTTAAAAAGTTTTACTCAATAAACTAACCTTAAACTATTAATTATATTGTAAAAATAAATATATATTCTTATTAATCATATAAAACAGTTAAATTACTAAATAAAACCTTTGAACTAAATCATAATGAATATTTTCATTCAAATATTTTCTTAACTGTCATCGATAAACAGCTTCTCTTAATTTAATTTATTTTAGGAAAATAAACATACTGTATAATCTTATTTAAAATGCAAAAATTCAATCGAAATAAATTATATCAAAATCATTAGGTTTTGTTTATTATCCAAATTTTCAAAAATTAATGTTTTGTAAACTACCCTAAAATTATTGTGTACTAAGAAAAACAAATACTTGATATTACTTCAATTTAAGAACTTGACAAATACTCCTTTTTAACAAAATATTTACAGCAATTATTAAAAGATTTAAAAATTTAAAAAAATAAGTCATCACACATAACATTATTATAAATATCAAGTTTGAAAGAAAGCCATCAAACCATTTCAGACATAGCCCCAGGGACAGATAGATAGACATACATACATACATACATACATGGGGACTACATAATCTTATGATCCATTTTTCTGGGTTTGGGGGTAAGATTCTTCATAATATCGGGGTCGAAAATGTGGATGATCTCACAAGAGTTTATCTACATGGTAAAGTAAAATTTCTTTGCTAAAATTAAAGGGCAAACGATTTGCAAGTGTAAATAATTGAGGTGGTTTTTTAAATAGTCTATCACTGCGTAATACATCCCTGAGTCCGAGTACAGGCCAGTGTAAATCTTAAGTAAATAAAAATAACGAATTTAATAATAAATTTATTAAATCTCAAATTATAAGTTCATTCCAACACAAGCCATTAATGTGGAGTACAGGACTATATTTTTGAAAGATTTATATATATACGTACTATCTCACGCTCAGGACGTTTGAATGTGGACTTCGATTTGGTGGCTCAAATGCTCTCAAAGAAGAATTTTTAATCCTTGTTTGACTGTAAATGGCACTGTAAGGAGATATGAAACTTTTTAACATGATTTTAATTATTTTGAATTCAATTTCAGGGTCACCATAAAAATTAAGTTTCCAAACAAATATATGACGGGACAATTTGACGGGTCATAGTCTCACTCGTTTTGATCAACGTAATTATATGAACGATATTGTTAACATGAACTTTGAAACTCTGAAACATTTTACCAAGCCAAGTAACGTTAACGTTCGTAAGATCTTTTCTTCAAACTATACTTTATGTATGATAGTTATAAAAAATCAAATCAACTACTTCATTGAAAACAAGTATCATGAATAATTTAGCCTCTCACGTAATTTTTGACTTCACTAGTCCAAATTAAGGGCTAAATCCGATATGGTAAATATTGTATGTATTGAGTTTCGAATTAGTCGTTAAAATGGCCGCAAATATAGTAGCTTTCATCTCATTATTCACGCCAGATTTGTAGAATATTCGTCATAGCAAATACATGTGAAGAAGGTATGGTAAAAAATTAATAACTTTTTTTAGCATCATCATTCTCAGTAGTTAACAAAACATTTGGAAATAGATTGAGCCCAAATGATATATTTAATAGCCAGTCTATGTCCCCAAATGACTAAGTTTCACAAAGAAATGTGGAGGTACTTAATATTTTAGAAGAGATGTCCATTGATACATTACTGTGAGCATACAAGTTAAACTTAAAAATAGGCAGTATAATAATACCCCTTGGGTATTTAGATACTAAACAGGGCCTATACAATGGAAGTGCCTAACAGTGAAAAAATTGGATAAGAAGCTTTTAACCCCATGTAGCAATATCAACAGATTTAAATCAAAGGAATGTATGTTTCGTACTGAAAATCTAATTGAGTTTGTAGTCCATGGCATCGCCTATATTGGATATGGGGAAGTTCCCAGTTAAACTGGTTTTCTCATTTACTATTAATTAGCTACACGGTCTACCTTGACATGATTGATATTTATCTGACCTAGCCCATATTCATCCATGACAATTGTTGTAATGGCCTTTTCATGTAATTTAAAAAAATTCAGTTATTAAAAATAGAATGAATTATGTTCACTTACTTATCATTCTTAAGACAAAAATATACTTTTTTACAAACAAAACCTAATATTACATTAATTTATCCGATGAAGATAAGGTTTTGGTTAGGTTGGTAACCAACCTATCCTAGACAGGCCTAAGATCTAGTACAAATACACACTATAATTTTTTGAAAATTAAATATTTAACATTTCTTTACAAATTACTTCCCCACCTGTCATATTCATTTTTAACTTAAATTTAAATATAGCTTAACATTTACTTCGACAAAGGTTTGACTTAGCTACCTCCATGTATTTTTCACTTTTGTATTAATTAAATTACTTTTCAAATCTCTGAAGCTTTGACGTATAGCTTTGTTGAAAACTAGAGATTTGATTATGGACACAAATATTGAATCAAAATAAGATGTATTCTTTAAATTGAAAAATGACACCTGGACACGAATCGAACCGGTATATTTGTTTAGTACAGCCAATATGCTCAAGCTACTGAGCTATCCAGGAGACTGTCTCAAAATCCAAGTGGACTATGCCTTGAACATCGGGCATTCATGGATAGCTCAGTGGACAGAGAAATGGTGACTAAGCCAAATTACCTGATTCGATTTCTGTGTCCAGGTATTATTTTCAAAAATTTAAAGAATACTTATTTTAGATGCGGCTATAAGCGTAATTTACAAATATAATACATAGCTTTGCTATTCAATTGAAAATTGAGTTGATAGCATTTTTAAAAAAGATATCTCTATAGCCCGCCATTTTGGATAGATTTAAGTTTCGACAATAAAAGTTTATGTATAATTGTTATACAAATAACTTATATGATTTTATAAAAGTTATACATTGGAGACGTTGTGTTTATAAATGTATATGTGGGTGTCTGAATAAAAAATTTAGCTACCTCTAAAATTTAATTTTCCTTAACCATTATCAAATTTGGTAAACATTTTAAATAGCCTGTATAGGGTAGCAAGACGTTGTTAATCGAATAGTTTTTATATCAAACATCGTATAAAAATCTAATATTTCTTGAAAAACATTGTGAAACATAAAATACAAGAAAACATAATTATGTCTTATAAAACAAAGCATCACTATAACAGTTGCTGTGGCGCATTGAAAGTATTCCAGATAGGTTTTCACAAAAGCATTAGCTAGGCCTATATAAACTTTCTAGCTTTGTTCATTTCTCAACTACCATTAAGTTTTACATCATTATTCTGTTGGCGACTTCATTAAACAGCGAAACAGGGGCATGTTTTCGACAAAACACGTTCCAAACGTAACGAATATAAAGGATGACAGAGAGAGATTATAACTAGATGAAGTGTGTGGGTGTAAAGCGATATTCTATGCTCTCATGTTTGTGGGACATGTTAACAAGCTTAGGAGGTCCACGCTTTGATTCTTTGGGACGTCACTTCCTATACAAACTTGGGACATGAATAATGTATCCTTCACAAGTTGTGTACGACCCCAACAACAGCCCCACAAAAAGAAAATCCTACTGGTTCTAGTTAGTGTACACTTCAACCTACAAGTTTTGACTTGTAGCAGGCATGTACACAGCTGGGCTATCCTAATCATTGTTAGAACAGACAAAATCATCGCTCTCAACTTGTTTTAGGTCATGTACCAGATCCTCGTAATGTATCCCCGACCAGTATCTTCAACACATCACGTTGGTTTGAGCGCGAATATGAGAGCGGTACATGTAAACAACTAATGCAAGATACAAGGTGAAGATACGGCATGTATGGACGTGTTCCGAACTAAACAATGTCATGGGTCAAAGGATGACGGAATCTATGGGTCGCATCATTAGTAGTGACGGAACGAGGGTCGGATTATTCGAAATTTGGTTTCTACCGTGTCCGTGTGTGTCGTCACCCCCCACCCTAGCCCTGATCTTGTCAGGGATACGATACTAGGATATGATAAAAGTTTGGACCTGGTTCTATTTATGTAAGTGGTGGGGAAGTAATGGTTATAATCCCAACCGGGAGTCCTTAGGTAGTTAATCCTAAATAAGTTTTTACTCTTCCTCATTATGAATGTGGATACAATCCCTTTAATTAATTCTACATTCCTTATCCCAACCTTGAGTGGAAATACTCAGATTAGTCCGCTGGGTACTATGAAGGGGAGCTCTTAAGATTTGGTAGTGCGGTGACGTAAAAAAAAATTATGAATAACGTAATAATACCTTTACAATACCTTTACACAACCTTTACAGAATGACGAGAAACGATGACAACAAGATATATAGTCAATTTTTCTTAAGATAATCATTTTAAAGGCTTTTTCTCCATCTATAAAATATTATATACTATACAGAGTATTCGGAAACTCATAGCCCAAACATTACCTATATTTTTTTAATCAAAAGTAATACAAAATCCCTGTACAAGTATATCCAGCAAACTACGCTAATACAAATAGATTTTTCAAAGTCTTGGCGTACAATTCCGATAGAGCAAATCTATGCAAGCATGCGTGTACAACAAGTTGTATAGATGCTAGGTGCGTGGCACCTCGCCATATTGGAGCACAACAGCAGAACATACCACAGTTGATAATAAACAACACACCGGTCCATCTAGAAATGGGAATACGTTCTGAGGTCATCATTAACGGTCCTACGTCACAGAAAGTGATTTCCATTATTACATGTGCTGTGCAGTGCTGCGCGTCAAATTCCTATGCAACCTGTTGTACACGCAGGCTTGCACATCTTTGCTCTCCCGGCACAGTATACCGAAACGTTGAACACAATTTAAAGGGATTAGCAAAATTTACCGGTCCAGCGTACAAGATGCCTTTGTGTTTAACTTACTCCAGGAAGTGTTGAACCGTCAGCTAGTACACTTTACTCAGGTTTGGGCGTTTCCAGCAACACGATTTCACCGTGAGCTTATATCTGCCACACATTATTAGAATGTATTAGTTCTTGGATTATTAGAATTTATTAGTTCTTGGATCATTAGAATTTATTAGTTCTTGGATTTATTGTGATAATAATCTATAAGGTATTTTGAGTGTAGGTGCTAGCGGCTAATTAGCACGTTACAATTGTACAGGAATTTTCTATTACTTTTGGTTCAAACAAACTATATGTGCAGTATGGGCGCAGAGACGGCCCGAGGTAAATTTTGCGCCCAGGTGGGATTGCTTTTTGGCACCCCCTTATATAACGGAGATAGTAGAATAGTATGAAAATAATCCCCAAAACCAATAACTCTAAACCTAACGTAGCATGAGCATGATAAGTGGAAGAAGTGGTGAGGACTATTACAAATAGCTTCTAAGGGCATCCAATTTAAAATATTGGTTGGTGGAAGATCACTTCAAATAGCTCCAACTGGTATCCAAAATTCGAAAAAGAGATCAAGTTACGTATATTATAAATAGCTTCTAGGGCATTCCAAATTTAAAAAAATCTGTGTGAGCACCACTCCATATATATATCTGAGGAATCTTATTTATATATTAAAATAATCTGTCAAGCACTTTTTAAAATAGCTTTTGGGGCAACCAATTTTCAAAAATTTGCCAAAGGAAGACTACTTCAAATATCCTCTTGAAGTATCAAAATTTCAAAATATTTCAGGGGGAGCACTATTCTAAATAGGCAGTTAAAAGAGTCTGATTTTCAAAAGTTCTCTAAACTAGGACCCATTCAAAACCAATCATCCAATTTTCTGACCTTAAATGAGAGAGAGGAGGGTAGAAATTCCAAAAATACCTTTTATGGTTCTTGCCTCCCTCCCCCTCTTACACAATTAAAGCTCTGCCACTATTGTATAAAATAGCAATGTTCTTTATTCTTAGGGTTTAATAGTAAGTACTAACATCCCTTCCTTATGCCCCTGCCAAACCTAGCAACTCGAACCCTAACGTAACCAAGGTGTGGTATATAATCAATCTAAAGGGGAAACTTCATAAATGGTTATCACAGACGTTTCACTACCAAAATGGTCAGGATTACAAAGAACGCTATTAGAACATGACTGTTTTGTAGACAATGAACTCCTTTTTAATTTTTAGATAGTGAATGGTTTAATAATTAATAGCAAAATACCATTTTGGGGTTCCAATTCTAAATATGGCGGAAGTAAATTAATTTTTAAGAGTTACTCTATGTCTCCATTTTATTCACCACAAAAAACTATGCCACTATTTCCAATTTCATATTAGTATTATAAAGTGAATGATTTTTATGTTTAGTAACTCCACTATTACGCCCAGGTTACGTTAGGTTTGGAGTTGTGAGGTTTGGGAATTATTTTCATATCATTCCCAAATTATGTTAGGTTAGTTTGGTGCTCTTTATGGCGGCCCCCCCCCTCCTTTCTAACACCCAGGGCAGCCACCCTGGTTTGGGCATTGAGTTTTCAAACACCCTGTATGGTAGGATTCTGGTAGTAAAAATAGGCCTTCCAGATAGTTATTCATAATAAAATTGGTTATGCTTCTGTTTTTTTCTCATACAAATATTACTTTAAAATAATGCACCAGTAAATGAAATCTAAAGCTCTTCAATATGAGACTTTACACAAAAATATGTTTAGCAGATATCGTCTAAAAAAGCAACTATTAAAAGCATTCTTATTTAAAATACATCCCTAACAAGGTCGACAGTGATTTACTAGGAATCCTCAGGACGAATAATTTTAATCTATTACATTTTTCCTTCATATATTTTTAAAAGTTAGACTATTTATATAGTTAATGGAATTATGGTGTATAGTTTTTTAAAAGCAGACAAGAACACTATACCTCCTTTACACAAAACAAAGTCATAAATTCAGTTAAATATTATTTTATTAAGTAATTTAATGTTTAGTAAAAAATAGTGATATAATTTTTTATACTAAAATTATACGAATAAACAAAGTAATTTACATTTTGTAATGGTTTATTTTGTAACTATTGTAGATAAAAAAATATCTAAATAGCAATGAATAAAATTAAAAAACACGTTTAAAAATAAATAGAATCTAGCACACAAAAAATATATCCTCGCCTTAGCACTTAGCTAAAATAACATAAACAAAAAAGGAGGCATTAAAATGATAACATTGAACGTCTCAATAATGTGCGAGTGCCAACACCTTTAAAAGAAGTATCTTCCCTCTCTTTTTAATTGCATGGCCTAGTGATCCCATCAACACGACGCTCCTACAAACCAACTCTGAGCTCGTATACTTTTTCCCCCCCTACTGATGAAACATTTTCTTATTTTCTTTTGTTTCTTTGAGAGTACAGAAATAAAAGAATAACAATCCTGTAGCTTTTCCATGCCTTGCAGTTTGGATACCTTTACTAAAGCAGATGGAATGTTTAGTTACTTTTTGAAAGCAAGAGTTGAGGAACCAAAGTAAAGCAATAATTTACTAAGCACATACTAGATTTAGTCAGAAGAACTTCAACTATTTTGAAAATTCATCGTTGGGCACTTGGACAAATACGTCAATCTAATCTTGTTGTTTTACAGTGACGGATTGTTTCCCATTCTACCTCCATGCAAATGCTAATACAAATCTTATCGATTCCTCCTTCTTACACCACCCTTCCTCATTAATATCAAGCTGTGAACAACGGAAAAATAAATTGAGAAATTTTTTGTAGACTAGAGAAAAATTATTATATTTTAAATTTGTTGTGGAATCGAGTTAAAAATGTTTGTGTTAGTATGTCTAGTATCATTACATAATAGCTATCAGAATCTTGAACTAAACAAAATTAAGAATATTTTCAAAAATACTTCCAATATTATTGACTTTTATTTTTTAGCTTATTACTAATTTATTTAATTTATCGCCTTTACTAGAGTCACGTGACTAACCTGATTTCATTTCAAGTAAATACTAAGCGCTTAAATAGTTTTTCGATATCAAAACCAATCTCCCAGTTGTAGTTGAAAGGCGCCTGAAGTTATCATTCAAATTTAACGACGCTGCTTGCCAACTTGATGAATGAGAAGCTACGTATTTTGCTAAGCGGGCTTCATCTTAAGATCTAGCTGGAGTTGATTTCAATACAGCATTTTCGTTACGACTGTTTTGTGTATTTCCTTTAGATTACGGGAAAGTAGAAGAAGTACTCGTATCTACACCAAAGCAAAAAAGAAATGAAGGGAAAGAAAACAGCCAATAACACCCGCTAAGGATAAATTCGTGGAAATGAAATACAAAACAAAAACATCAACAACAACTATCTTGCAATTTTATGTGGGTAAAATACGGAATATATTAATTTTCAAGCGTCATCTGAGTACTAGTTGAAGGATCAAGCGAGCCGGTGTGGCAGGAAATCTTTAGTCTAGGAAATTTTTAGTTAGTGGTTCTTTGACAATGCCGCCTGTCAATACCGCCAATTTTGTTTTTTTAATCTCTTTGTCAACGTCGCTTTCAAGTTCTTAGGAAATCTTTAGACTGGGAAATTTTTAGGTAGTGGCTCTTTGTTAATGCCGCCCTTAGGATGCGTGTGTTTGTGTGTATGACCCGCATTTGCGTGGAGGGAGAGTGGAAAACCATTTAGGAACCCTCCGACCGAGATTTGAACCTCGATCTCCCCGTCCTCGGCAGTCGAGCTCAACACGACTAGCGTGTTAGCCAACTATGCCACTGAGGCAGGTTGGACGTTTATTAATTTGATTGCATGTATTTAGTTTATTATTAGTATGGATAAATACTGCCTATTCAGGCCTTGGGAAGAGCTGCCAACATCAAAAAGTCAAGATTCTCTTTTACCCGAAGATAGCAGCAGGGATGAAGGTACAAATTCTTCAAACTATGCCAATATTTACTGTTAGTTTGTATCAAAATAAGACAAGACTGCCGTTAATGGGTAGATTGAGTTTTCAAAGGGCTTTTAAGGGCATCAATTTTTTTTAAAGTTAAAGACTACTTTAAATAAATTCTTAAGCCTTACGGCATTAGATTTTAAAAATATTTCAGAGGAAGGCCTTTCTAAATAACTTATAGTGGCTTGACCCTACTCTATAATTATTATAATATAATTTAGAATGTTATATATTTGTATGTGTGTTTAAATTTAAATCATATTTATGGAGGGTGCCAGAGTAAGAAGCCTCCCTGGGTGTCAAATATTCAAAGGCTTTTAACATAATATGCTAATTAATTGTCTTTCTTTTTTCCTTTTTAAGATGGGATTAAAAAACACTGGTGTTGATGCGGTGAAGGCGTTGGCAAATAACTAAGTTGTGAGTGAGAGGTTTAATAAAGTAGCATTAATATCGACACGAATTTCCTAGTCAACATTGATATTATTATCGGTGTCAAAGAGATGCCGTTCTTTTGAGTTCGTGCCGATGCTGTACTAGAGTCCTTCTTGCATTCAGACCACACCGGTGGTCTTACACCGGTGTAAGCGGAAAACATTAGTCCAGGATATTATTGGTCTGAATGCAAGAAGGACTCTAGTACAGCATCGGCACGCACTCAAAAGAACGGCATCTCTTTGACACCGATAATAATATCAATGTTGACTAGGAAATTCGTGTCGATATTAATGCTACTTTATTAAACCTCTCACTCACAGCTAAGTTATTTGCCAACGCCTTCACCGCATCAACACCAATGTTTTTAATCCTATCTTAAAAAGGAAAAAAGAAAGACAATTAATTAGCATATTATGTTAAAAGCCTTTGAATATTTGACACCCAGGGAGGCTTCTTACTCTGGCACCCTCCATAAATATGATTTAAATTTAAACACATATACAAATATATAACATTCTAAATTATATTATAATAATTATAGAGTAGGGTCACGCCCCTATAAGTTATTTAGAAAGGCCTTCCTCTGAAATATTTTTAAAATCTAATGCCGTAAGGCTTAAGAATTTATTTAAAGTAGTCTTTAACTTTTAAAAAAATGGATGCCCTTAAAAGCCCTTTGGAAACTCAATCTACCCATTATCGACAGTCTTGTCTTATTTTGATACAAACTAACAGTAAATATTGGCATAGTTTTAAGAATTTGTACCTTCATCCCTGCTGCTATCTTCGTGTAAAAGAGAATCTTGACTTTTTGATGTTGGCAGCTCTTCCCAAGGCCTGAATAGGCAGTATTTATCCATACTAACAAATAAACTAAATACATGCAATCAAATTAATAAACGGCCGAAAAGATACACTAACAAATGAGTTTTGATTTGTTCTCACACACACACACACACACACACACACACACACACACACACACACACACACACACACACACACACACACACACACGCATCCTAAGGGCGGCATTAACAAAGAGCCACTTCCTAAAAATTTCCCAGTCTAAAGATTTCCTAAGAACTTGAGAGCAACGTTGACAAAGAAATTAAAAAAACAAAATTGGCGGTATTGACAGGCGGCATTGTCAAAGAACCACTACCTAAAAATTTCCTAGACTAAAGATTTCCTGTCACACCGGCCTCTATTCAATGTGACAAATACTTTACAAAATTAACGGTTTCAATGGTTCGCGCTGTTGCCAGGGAGGCTGGGATTTGAGAAGACTAAGAGTGTTTTTATATGAAGTAATTTTCAACTCTCCCTTCAAGAAAATGCGTCTACATCTCCTTTAACATTATACCTCACTTATCTAAAACACATTAGTATAAATTGATAAGGTTGCATATAAATCCAACGGGTTGTGGGAGGTGGTAAATAAAACAGTTACAATAAAATATTAACTAAAATAAACAATATGATAGTTGCGGACTTATAAAAATATTATTACAATAATAAAATGTCTTAGTATTCTCGGATGCTATGCAAGATTGTTTAGAATAATTTCCTTTTCAACTCTGATTATCATGGTACTTAGGCCTACTAGTCATGATTTTTTTTAAATTTTATTGTTTATTACTACCCGTCCTACCTATAAGCATTCTAACTATGGTATTAGGGTGCGGAGGAGGAAGGTATGGGAAAAGTATTCCCATTTATGTGAAGGGAGATTGGAAAACCGTTTAGGAAAAACGCTTTAAATCCCTCCTCCTGAGATTCCCTATCACTGGAAAAACAGACAATGTGAGACTGACATTAAGACCACGTGTCCAGTGATATGGGTAACTAGTGTATGTATATAATAAATACAGCAAAAAGCCATTTTACCAAAACCCCGGTAGTCCGAAATTCTGGATAATCCAAACATAATTTTCGGAAAAGGGGGTAAAAAAATTAAGTCAAATGAAATATATTTTATTGGTTAGCAAGCTCAAATTGAAAGAGAATTGTAAAAAACAGTGACATCTGAGAATAAATGTTTAGTATTTACATGTTGTAGTCAACATAGTGTGTTTTCCTCTTGCTAAAAATAATTATGGTACATAATTATTACGTGTCTACGTTACGGGCCTACATTAGTTAAATAAATGAGAATTTTACTAAACTCATTCAACTGTAATTTATGATTTGTTAAAATACAGTATCACTGTATTATCCCGCTTAATCCGAATTTTCGCTAATCCAAACCACTTCGGTACCAATTAGTTCGGATAAACAAGGACTTGGTGTATATTTATTATAGTACGATAGTAATAATATGATTATTATGTTACTTTTATAAAAAAAATACGTAGTTTCTACCACGTTACACGTACATTATTATTATTATTATTATTATTATTATTATTATTATTATTATTAGCACCACGTCTTACTACCCATTCGGATTATACGCACTTACGCTAATGTGTTATGGTAGGGGATTGTGAGACGAAATGGAGGACCTACAGTTTAACGTGGAATCCGAACCACGGTGGAGGCCTGGCATTCCTCACATTCACAAGTTGTGATTAATACACGTCTTGTCAGAGGTGAAGGAAGGGTTTAGCAATCAGATAAATCTGTGCCGTGACCGAGGATTGAACCCCGGACCCCAGCACATAAGTCTGACACCTTACCCCTACACTGCCAGGTCACCGGTTACACGTACAGGTGGTCAATGGACAAAGGCGCAATGCTCGTATATTCTAAGTTTCTAGTGACGAAGAGGTCGGGATTTGAATTCTGGTCAGGTGTACATAATTACTTTTACTTTTATTTATACTATTGTTTTTCACCTTTCCTTTATGTTAATGCAGGTACACTTCTTCTAAAATGCTACCTTCCTTCCTCAACCATTTATCCTTAGTGTAATTAATATATATTTGTATATTCCGAAATGGTAGGATGCTGTAGGGAATAAGTAACCAAGAAGGGCGTAGTTTACTTCGAAAAGTTGGTGGAAACAAAATTTTGTAATGATAAGTTGTGTCTAAAACGTAATAAAAAAATAAAGAAAATGTACGTACAAAACCATAAAATAGCTAAAAAAAACAACTAATTTAAGATTCAAACACAAGCACGCTAACAGCGGTTCTCTTATTTGAATAAATGATTCACTGAACAACAAAAGAAATATTTTGATTTACTTTCAAAGAAACAAAACTAAATATGAGTGTATGATCTTCACTTATTAAATAACTAGCTGTAAGTTCCCAGCGTTCCACGGGGGAAGTTGTGGTCAATTATGTTCGAGATAGGCTACAAATCATGGATTGGGCGCATGCCCATGGGCCACGAGCTGGGCACGCTTGCCCAAGACCCATTTTTATTGTGCGGCCCATGGGCCTTGTAATGAACCATCATGCAATGCGACCCAATTTTTTTAATAATATAAACGTAGAGGAAATGCAGCATTCTGTGACGGGATATTTGGGAATTAAAGAATTATATCATGTGAGGTTGCTGGAGCAGATCTATATTATTTTTTGGACATGTATCAATTCCATAAAATTGTTCACGTTGCAAATTTCTGTTAGTTATTAGTTGTTTTCTTACAAGTAATTGAACCAAAGACCAGAGATATCGTCTTGAGGACACACATTTATCAACAATAATAAAAGTATGTTTGGCACAACATTTATAGCACAACATTCAGACCATGTTTGCAAATAAAAACTTTTTTTATTTACCACTGCGTCTTACTACCCGTTCGAGCTATACCCTTAAGTACAAATTACGTTAATAAATTAGACATTGGGAAGGTTGAATTTAGAGGAAGTGAACTCAAATTTGCCTTGAGGGAGAGTGGAAAACCATATAGGAAAAACCTCCCCCAGTTCATCCAACCTCGATCTCCCCGTCCTCGGCAGTCTAGCTCAACACGACTAGCGCGTTAGCAATCTACGCCACTGAGGCAAGTAGTAAAAATCTACAAATGTTGGTAACAAATACTTAGTTCTCTGGTTTATCTTTATATTATCACCCACCTCAATGTCGTAGTTAGCTAACGCGTTTGTTTCGTGTTGAGCTATACTGCTAGGGACAGAAATATCAGCCTTTGAATCTCGCTCGGGTGAACTGGGGTTTGGTTTTTCCTAAATATTTTTCCACTCTCCCTCCACGCAAATTCGGGTTCACTTCCTCTACATTCAACCTTTATCATTCCTAACCCACTATCGTAATTAGTACTTAAGCGTGTAGCCCGAACGTGCAGTAAGACGCGGTACTTAGTAAATAAATTAATATTATTTTTTTGTTGGTATAATAACAAAACAAGTACCTTAATTGAATTTAGCACTTATCATAAAAAAATACTTTCTTTTCAAAACTATAGTAAAAATAAAGCTTTTTAAGACTATCGTTACGGCTCCTAGCCTGACACCCAAATCCCCTTTATTTCTGTGACGTCACAACAACCGGTCGGTGTAAGCGGGTCACAGGTTGAGATAAGAGTTAAGAAAATGTTCGGGCACGAATTCTCTTCCTCACAGACTCCTGTATTGAATTATTGTGTTTCATACAAATGAAGGCTTGAATTGGGCACGTCACGTTTTTATCTTAAGAACATGGTTCTCAGGGTTGTCATTATCTATTTCATACAAAGGTCCGTGGTTTTTTTTCCAGGTTTTTGAGAATAAATTATCATTTTCTGATTTTTTAAAGATTCTTAATAGAGTAGCTATAAAGTAATTAAACTTTTTTTATGTGTGCTTAGAACATTTTGATTGGATTTTGATGAGGTAATTTCTGTAGTTGTTACGTTATCCAACGTATAAAGTAGGAAAATAGGGATGGTGGGGGGGATTGGACGTGTATTAGATAGAATAAGCATGTTAGAACACGAGTTATTGTCAACCATAAATTTACATTGAGACTTATCTCCATTGACCACCATTTACTCATAATAACAAACTATTAGAAGGTGTTAGCAAGCGTTAAAAATGTCACATAAGCTTGTGGTGAAAAAATACAGTAGAAATTGTTACAAATCCAAATAAAATAGGAGATTACGTAATGTATAGATTGCAGATAATTAGTGAAGAATTCGCTGGGGTGGCGGCAAAATTAGGTTTTCCGTGGTCTTCACCAACTATAATACATGAATTTTTTAAATGACGTGACCACACAACTGGCTGACCCCAGCACAGAATTGCCACTTTGACGAGCCCACATTTCTCAGCTCAAACCTTGTCCTAAGCTGCGGCAGATCACGCACCCAAAATAAGGGGTTCCTAAATACCTAGTGAATAGGATCGTATCTCCCCTTTATTGGCTGGGTCGTTCTTCTAGGTACGTGTCCATTAAAACTGGCGCACGAGGCATGTCAATTACTCTCCTTCCCTTTCCATGTGCGCGCATCATTTGTGCCTTTGTGGTAGTGAAGCTCCCCTTTTAACAGATATTAAAAATATAGGTGACATCCTATCAATTTAGAAAAAAATATTACGACACAATCACACAAACTCTTTCATATTGTGTATTATAGCTTATAAGAAAATGTTCAAACATAGCTTTTTAGTAAAATACCCTTAAGTAAGTTTTACTAAAAAAAAAACATTATCTTTAAAATCATATTAATCACTCTTTATATATACATTTTGAGTAAATTTTTCAAATATATTTAACAAAATTCAAATTTCCAAATTATTTTTGAATCACTAATAAAACCTTTTCCAAAATACGAGCTATCCCCACTGCGAGGACATCTATTGTTGTTTATGGATAGTTTAATGATGACTGATTTTACAAAAACTTGAAATATATTACAAATCGCTCTAACTATATGGTCCCAATTGGGTATATTGGGAGTGTTTGACATGAAAATAACAGTTTACTGGTTATTGGGGTAAAAGTGCGTTGGGTAGTTTTCTGACGATTGATTTTTCAAAAACTTTAAATATTTTATAAATAGCTCAAATGATTTGGTTTCAATTAGGTTTTTAGGAGTTTCCGACATGACAATTAACACTGTACATTTGTTTTCGTGGTAAAACTATTTAATGGGTGATTTACAAATGGTGTAATTTTCAAAAACTGGAAATATTTTTAAAAGTGCCCTAATGATTTAGTTCCAAATAGGCATCTTGGGAGTGTTTGGCATGACAAATAATCATATATACTACGTTTTGGGTAAAAATTAGTGCTACCAAACTCGATTCCTCAATACCTCGATAACCTCGATATTTACTGGTATCGAAAGAATTGAAAAACTAGATTATTATTACGATTCTTTCTACTTCACTTCTTAGCTCTCAATGAAACTGGCAAATAAACACAACGGCAATATTCAGATTAGGTAATAATCGATTATCTTTCATAATAGTTGCTATTTCACTTAAATGCCAGCAAATTGTAAATATACCACATTTACCCGAATATAGTACAGCCCCGAATATAAAACGACCCTAACATTTAAAGGCGTTCTAACATGAAAAATAAATGGTCTCGAAGAAGATACGATCTGACATTGTGACAGTAGCAAGAGGTAGAAACTTAACAACTTTGACACACCTTTTTTAAAAGTATTATTATTATTATATTAGCACCGCGTCTTACTACCCGTTCGGGTTATACGCACTTACGCTAATGTGTAATGGTAGGGTGATTGTGAGACGAAATGGAGGACCTACAGTTTAACGTGGAATCCGAACCACGGTGGAGGCCTGGCATTCCTCACATTCACAAGTTGTGATTAATACACGTCTTGTCAGAGGTGAAGGAAGGGTTTGGCAATCAGATAAATCTGTGCCGGGACCGAAGATTGAACCCCGGATCTCAGCACAGAAGTCTGACACCTTACCCCTAGACCACCCGGTCACCATTTTAAAAGTAGAAGTTAAGTTAGACTCAGAATACATGAATCCATTATAAACAAATAATCGATATATCACACCGTGTATATCGAAAGCTACAATATTTAGATTAAATTAAGATGGCCGTTCTACTGTAATTATATTCTTTGTCGCTTTTCAATTTCCCCAAACTGCCGGGGACCGGATGTTGTGTCTGTCCTAGTCTTACTTTACTTACGTTAGATTTTAAGACATATTATGAGGCTACGACAGGCCTAGCTAGCCAGTAGTGGAAAATATATCGCTGGAATAAAAAACTGACCCAAGCCACAGGCTGGAAACAGTAATGAATATAAGTAAGCTTGCTTAAAACACAGTTTTTAAAAGTTTGTCACATACAATAGGTAAAAAAAATAATTTAGTATCGGGGATGCTCACTAAAGTTTCTCCTTTGCATTTTATTTTCAAACAATCAGCGCTAGTGGACGTATGGACAAAGGCATCAGGTCTGGTTTGCTGTTGATAGAGCGTATATTCTGTGGTGACATTTCTTACATGCTTTCCCACTATCCTTCTACGTGAATGTCGGCACACTTCCTCTAAGTTCTACCTTTCTCATTTAAATCCAATTTTTATAAAAACAAGAATAGCCGGACTCATAATAATACAGGATTGCACCAAAAAAAGTGGTAAGTCATTTATACTTAAAATAAAACTCAATATCAGGCAACATATGTGTATATTTTTAGCATGTTTATGCGTTTATTTCCCTACCCTTATATATTTTTAATTAATGTATCTTAAATAAATACAGACTACTTAACAATATTAAGAACTTTATAAAATTTATGACCAGTTTTTTTCTCTCTTGAGTCGTCCAAACCATAACTCTAATAAATTAACACTCAGGTGCTTTATTGAGTTAATTAAACCGTCTGAAGTGTTATAAATTATCGGCTAAGTCTCCGAAAGTAATTACACGGCCACCAAATTACAAGCAATGGTATAACATTAGAAAAAAATACACAAAACTGAAGAGTCCCTCGTAGGATCCCTTCTGGAATTTAGCGTCACGCCTTAGGGAGCAGATTGGCCCTTCTACTTGTGAAAAGAAAGAAGTTTCACCCTCGCCTTTAAAGAGAAGATTCAAGTACCCACTTGCTTAATATTTTTATGAGAGTTATCTTAAACTATTTTAGGTCCATACATATTTATGTAAACTGGTCCAAAACTAGACCTTAATGGTTAAAAGCACCGTGTATTTGAAGTGAAACATCCTAGAATTGAAATATTTCTTATTGGAATCAGGAATGGCAGTTCAGAAGCTCCAAAACAACGAAAATAATTCTCAATTATCATAGAACTTTCAAGTGTGTGTCTATTAAAAATTAACTTTAATTTTTTGAGGAGCTATATCAATGTTTATAACCATTTGATATGAACTTAAAGCTGCAACATTTGGTATGAAACATCTTTTCACAAATTTTAAAATTATAAAACTTATATTGTCTTATTTTTCCCTCCTCCTTCAGGTAATACATATACATACATATATATAATGGGATAGGGATGACTAAGGTAAATTTTAGAGAAAATATACCCGCCCCTGCGTGGAGATAAATTAAAAACCACACAGGAAAAAACTATCCTCAGTGAACCTATATGTGACCCAAGCCCAGATATACCAGTAGCTGACAAATCAAAATAAATTATCTTGACATATACAGGGTGCTCAAAAACTCAACGCCCAAAATGCACTTATAGTTTGTTTGAACCAAAGGTAAAATAAAATCGCGATACACCTACATTAGGAAAACTATGCTAATACTATTAAGTTCTGTTCAAAGTTTCGGAGCATGGTGCTGGGAGAGCAAAGCTGTGCAAGCATGCTTGTACAATACGTTATATAGAAGCTAGGCGTGTGGCACTGCACACCTCAATATCTTAGAGCACGGCAGCAGAACATATCACAATTAATAATAAACAACACACTAGTCCATTTAGAAATGAGAATACGTTCTAAGGGTCATCATTAACGCATCTACATCACTGAAAGTGATTGCTATTACTACATTTTCAGTGCCATGCGCAATAATTCTTAAGCAACCTTTTGTACAACCATGCCTTTACAGTTTTGCTCTCCCGGTGCTGTACGCCGAAACTTTGAACAAAATTTAATGGTATTAGAATAGTTTGCCGGATGTAAGTGTATAGAGACTTGGTATTACTTTCGGTTCAAACAAGCTATATGTGCAGTATAGGCGTTGAGTTTACGAACTGTCTGTATATCGTGTGCCCATCGTTGGTATATTGATAACTCCATTTCGATGTAAGCTATATTTTGGAATTGCAGATTACATCTTGGATGAAGTGGAAGTTTTGGACGTCCAAAACGCGTCACAATGTTCTGATAAGAGCTTTAAGAACGTTTATAAATAATGAGATCCAGAAGCGAACCAGTCTTGACTATGATAGACTGCTTTAAGATCAGTAAGATCGAAATGTCATGTCTTCACGTGGAGCTAAGGCTAAGAAAGTACCTGAATAAACATTCTCAAGTTTCTCTATGCACATATTTATACCAAGTTTTCCCGTTCTATGAGGTTTTTTTTTTGAGATAACCACAACAATGGTCACGTGGTCTAAGGTACCAAACCTGAAGTTATGTTCCGCAAGTATATTATGTCTTTCTTATATATATATATTATATATATATATAAAAGAAAAAAGAACTTCACACAAAGATTTGGAATCATATAAAAAATATTTAAGAATGGACTGTGAAACTCTTAAAGACTTGGTAAATTTACTTGTTTTAGTAATTAAAAGAGAAAATACACACGTACTATTCTTAACGCTTTATTATATTTTTTACTGCCTCGTACGCACAGGTTAAACTTTGGGTCGCCAATATAGCATGATTTATAAAGTAAATATGTGATAAAAGAGTCGTGAAATATTTCTTTGAAGAGTCGTCAAAGTTATACATTTTTATTTTATCATAAATCTTTTATCAAAGAAGTATGGTAGAATGTGATTCTTCTAACTAAGGCTGTGGTTACAGTAGAAGAGAATTATTTTGATAAATATTCAAGATAATCTTTTGTTTTGAGTGAAGTATAGGTTAAAAAGTTCTCCTTAGAGTTAATTTGTTATAAAATAATCATTTTAAGTTGTTCATCTTAGAAAATATCAATATAGAACACTGGGTGAGCCCTTTATTTTCTCAAAACAACTTCTATATTTATACTCTGTCACACTTTCAATATGACCAAATCACATAAATGTCATTCATGTGAAAAATAACCAGTTTGTATTTCCAGTGATTCAGGTGTGTGTGGATAGCCATTAGTGACTTAAACCTTTAATTTACCAACCTCTCACCACGAGTATGCAAGTGAAATTCCTCTAAAACTACCATCCCTCATCTATTGTTATTTCTTCCTTGTGATCAGCCAACACGTATAGTGCGAGCATGAAACCTTGGATTGCGTTACCCCTCCTGCAGATAAATAAGCTGTATTCACACGTTCACCGTAAATAGAGATCAGAATCTGCTTGAGTGGCACAGCAACTCACACGCTGTATGTTGACCCTTGATGTATTTCAACCCAACTTAAAACAGCTGATTATCATCATATTTAATTTTCTAGTATATATACATATATTTTATATCATTCTCCCGATGGATGTTTTCAAATTATATCACTATGTCATGCCACAATCCAATACACCGATACACACGCTTTACTTTAACGGGTTATTTCAAATCTCCTCACAAAAGCCAAAAAATCTGCCTGCTTGCTGTTAGCTCTACAGCACATGCGCAATGATTTGAGATGGTTGATTCTGAGATTTGATTGGTTCTCCTGTGCCAAACATCTCAGGCGGACCCGTATGAAGTAGAGATGAGTTGAAGTTTAGCAGAACAGCTCGCTCCGATAAGGCGGAGGAGATCTTGTTATTGACTTATAGCTAGTCACGTGACTTCGTATCTGTTCTGCGCGCGCTAGTTTTATGGCGAACGTGTGGAGCAACAGTAAGTCATGAATTACCCTATCACCGCTTCGGTGGTCAGTTGGTCTAAGTCAGGGATCGGTAAACATTTTGGGGTCCGATTGATTTTTAAACTTATAAGAAGACCCACGATCATCCATTGTTTCTCTATTATACTTTTACTTTTTTTTGTTGTCCATACATCCTATATTGATTCCTTAAATTCAACCTTTCCTCAAATTTATGTTCCCACCCTTCTAGTAAAAACAAAATATCAAATATATATGTGGATATATTTTCAAACCAAACAATTTAATTTTCTTGTAACTCTACCGACTATTATCGAGCAAGCTTATTTTGAATACTAATATTATTTTAAGGTACTTGATATACTTGAGAGCTTAGATGACACAAAGATTGATTTCAAATTACGTTGTGGTATTCTTACTCGATCGACTAATAATTGCTGTGCAATCGACCAGTTGCCACATGGTCTAAGGCGTGATTCTCGTAAGAGGCTTACTGGACTGCTGCTGATGGGAATATCGGGTTTCTAATATAGGTCGGTTGATTTGAGGGTGTTTTATCATGTATGTTTTTTCACTCTACCTCCACGCAAATGTGGGTACATTTCATCTCAATTCAACGTTCCTAATTTTTAGCACATTAGCATGATTAGTACATGTGTATATAGTCTGAACAGGCAGTAGTACACGGTGACACAGAGAAAAATAGTCCGTGTGTTAATTTATATAATTTTAAAAAATTACTATAAAATTTACTGTAGACTCGTTGCAGCTACTACTTATTTTTCCAAATAAGAGAAAAATCATATTATCAATATTATTAATTAAAACCCTATAATACCTAACCAAATTCAATATATTTTTAGAAGCATTCAACATAGAGAAAAATGTAAAGGTAAGAGAAAATTTATATATAAATATTTATAAAAGAGAATTGCAATAAAGTATGAATAGTAAAAGAAGTAAAGATAACGTATGTAAATTTATTCATAGATTAAGAAAAAAAATGTTGTTTGAAAAGTGCACAACTTTCGTAATAGGAATTTTTCAAAAGCTAGATTCCAACACAATCTCATATTTTTTACATACTAGGATTTTCGTGTGTATAGAAAAAAGTTTTACGTTTGAATTGTTGTTCTTTGAAATAGTACACAAAATAGATACGTGAAAATAACTTTAATTTAAGAGAGCAATTCTTTTCACAAAGATGCATAAGTTTTTAATAGCATTGACCAAATTTAATTTAGAATTCCAATTATAGTCTCACATTAAATTTTAAGATTTATTTATTTATGCCTACTATCCCATTGATTAAGGGTGCCGCTTACATAAATATAAATATCCTCGACGTGCGATATTTTCCACAACAATAGCATATTATAAACATAAAAACATCTAACACTATGTTAGAATTGTTTAGAATATTCTGTTGTGAACCTATGATACAGTTAAAAAATGACTATTTTTTGACAATTGATCTATGATTCCAGACATTTACTGTACCGTCTTTTACCTCCACCTAGTCAATACCATGGAAGCGTGTAAAAGAAATACAAGAAATAATGTTGACAGTTTATTTAGTATATCAAAATAGAGTAATGTACAGAATCAGAGGACCAAAAGGGTCCGGAACATTCATAACAGAAATCACTCCGTGGAGCATACGACCTAAAGGTCACCAAGTTAAATTTAGATTTAAAGATCAGTTCATAATTCATCAAAGTTACCCAGTTCATTCGTATGGTTCGTGGATAACATCTATATTGTGAGAGTCTAATAAGTAGGATGCTCGTCCTGGCTCCAGCAGCCTAAGCTAGTCTTAGCTATATATTCTCCTTCCACCATATAATCAACACAAGCCTCAACAGACTATAGGCAACATCTCTGTATACTTTGCCAAAATAAAGTTTGTCCCATTTGAACGCAATTTGCAAACTTCCTATCACCTTGCATTACAGAGTAAAATCTTTATACATACAACCATATTTAAATATCATAAGCTAGAAATTTTATTATCTTAATATTTGCTTGCACAAGTTTATAAGACTCACGTTAAAGTCAAACTTACTACACATTTCTGTCACTAATCCTACCAGAATTTCTGAAAGAAGAATCCTATAAAACATTTAAAATGTACATGGTGTCTGGTACACAACTACCCTACTCATTTGATATTTACAATTAATCTCTTCATAATTTATATTTAACATTGAGCCGTGCTCCCAGCCTAAATCTCAGAAATGCAACAACAAGGTATGCTAACCGACAGATGTGCCATAATGGGCTGTTCCCCTTAACTATATCTAATCAAGTCTTTCAATATTAATTTCATTTTAAACCTATGCTAACATAACGTAGCCCAAGGGTATACGTGCCCAACATATAACGTACATTAAGAACCTAAACTTAAGTATCATATAAACATACTGTTTAACCCTCTGGTTGAAAGTACCCCAAGTTCGACTAATTAAGGTAAGAGAGTAGATAGCACTCAAAGTGTGCCAAAGGAATTGAAAGTTAATCTCAACGAGTCGTGGTTACGCCACTTAAAACTCATCAACAATGAAGCAATCGAAATCAATCGAAGTTAAGTCTAACAGTGAATTTGGAAAATAGTTCCCCCCCCCCCATAATAACGCCGAAAAAGAATTTAGAAAAGTAAATAAATATTCCCAGAAGAGACGTTTAACAACGCTCTCACCTTAATGAAGCCTGTGATTTAATTAGTAAAGATTTGAAACATACAATCTGTTATATACGATTTGCCAGCGTCGATTCTGACCTCAGAGAGGGGAAATCGGAGGGAGAGGGAAACAAAAGAAAGGACACGAGTAGCGCTCCGGTGGGAAAAGGGGGAACTCTGGTAACATAAAGATAGCGCTGTTAGCATTTAATTAGAACAACCGGAAACTGGTTGAGTCAAGTTTGCTGATTTCTTCTTCGTGGTGGGCGGGGCCTTGACCGCCGATGGAGTGAAGTCAGCTGGCCCACCTTCACTTGGTGTCGGGATATTCTTGTGTGTGTACGCGAGCATGATGAGTGGTTGGACGGGCCGTTCGGAGGGCAGTTTGGTGAGTTGAGGCCCATTATACTTGGCGTTGAGTCGGTTGAGCTCGTATTTGTTGGTAACATCGTTACATTACCTGTATCTAAAAAATACGACATTTCGAAGGAAACGTCCTTCAAAATAAGTTCATTTCACTTTTTATTTTCAGATTATGAAACTTTGGATGTAAATATTTAATTCCTTAAGGACATGTTGATACCTTTAATCTTATTTTTGAGTGAATAATGACGTCTGAAACGCGTCAAGAGATCCGGTTAGCAAAAGTCATGCGAAGAAAAATACATATTTTCAAATATAAAAAGAAGCATACAAATTAATTTTATTCTAACAGAATACTTGCCAAATACTTTCGATTGGTTTGATAATGTATTGGTCTCTGCCAATAACCACATGACACAATGGGTCATATCTTCGAGCCTGACAAACAGAAATATCAATTTTGGACTTGCAATGGAGATACACGGTTAAATACCCACCTCAGTGGCTATATGGTTTAAGGCAGGGGTCCTCAAACTACAGAGAAGAGTAAGCCATCTTATTCTAGAAATTCTATAATAATCGTGGAGAAAAGTGTTTTGACCGTTAGCGGGAGTGGGGCATTAAAAGTGTTTTGATACGTTGTACGGAAGCGGGGCAGGTGTTTTGAACCGTTTGCGGCATGAAACGTGTTTTGATCCGTTGTGAGGAAGTGGGGCATGAAAAGTGTTTTGGCCCGTTTGCGGAAGTGGGACATGAAAAGTTTTTTGGACCGTTGTGCGGAAGCGGGGCAAGTGTTTTTACCCGTTGTGCATGAAAAGTGTTTTGTGTTATTAGGCTTCAACGCCTGTCATCTCACACTTCAACATGAGTGCGTATAACCCGATCGGTTAGTATTACGTGAGCTGCTAATATTACTTATTTGAAATGGGATGTCGAACCATGTCCTCCGATCAAATATGTATTATAGTTTATCTTTTACCGAACAGGGTATAAAAGTATTTCAACTCCACCTAAGCTCTGCGACTATGCCCTGGAGGGATAACAACAGGATATTCAGACAATAACCAGCAACCGCTAAACGATAACAACCCGTTCTTGTGATGTAAGCTAACATATTCTATACCCCCAGCCACGGCTGCTGCTCTAGACCCTATAGTCCCCGCCAAGGGGGCTGCGGGTGTGAGGGAGCTTATCAGTGTTTTATTCACTCCCCCGATCGATCATCGATCATAGGGAAGAGGGTGCCCTCTACAAGCACGGAGAACTTGTTTAATATACCAAGTTAAATTTGTTTGTGTGTTTAATCATGTGTTAGGTTAAAAAACGAAATTGTAACTTTCCTTAACCAATGAGTTTATGTTAAAAGAAATAATTTTATACTCAAACTTAAAGTGTTAATAAAACCAATCTAAATATCATGTTTGTTCTTTTTTTACTATAGTATAGACATATCCTCTCTACTAGGTTATAGACTGTTGCTGACATGATTTGTCTGAACAGAGTTTTAAAATTTATTTTCAAAAGTTATATGGGTAATGGTTATACAACAAGAAAGATTAATGATTGTGCTGAAAAGTTCAGTTGAGTTTGCATTGGTAGTGACCATTAAAGTTTTGAAAGTTATATTTTTATCCAAATAATTATTTAGCGTAGATTCAAGACATGGTTTTCATTTAGACCTAGGTGTGGCGGCTTCAATCACTGGAAATGTGTGTGCTATAGCTTCTTTGGCTCTTCTTTGACTCTTTCAGAACTAGCAAATATCATCTCTTTACTACTATTAATAGGCATCCCTGTTCCCTGTCCTGAATTAAAGTCACACTCAATTACAATAGAACATTCCATATAAAAATCACCATGTGATTGAACAAAATTAGCTTCATCTCCAGGAACAGTACTTTTTACTGGATTTAAACCAAAACAGATAACTTGTGGTTGTGTATTTTTAGTTGGATGTGAATTGTTATAAAATAATGGTGATTTTTTCAATCCTTTGAGCAAATTGGAAAATATTATCTCTACCATGATTCCATACTAAAGCTTCTCTATTTTTAGTTAATGAACTTAATATTGGAAAATTATTAGTATTGTCCTGTACATGTACATTCATATTAGTCCATGAATTATTATTTAAAAATGCTACTCCAGTTGTACCAAGACCAAAGTCTACATGATTTTGCCAAATTAATCCATTTTGTGGAACCCATTCCTATCCTATAAATACAAGTATTATTTAGCCTAGTAGCTGATTTCAACACCTTACATTAGTTAAAATTATAAACTACTCACATTTACAATTCTGGCATTGTTGACACGTGTATATTGTCACAACATATTATAGGGATTTAAAAATAATAACAACATTTTATTGCTAGTTTTTTTTATTGACAATCAAAATTAATTAATTTAAAAAACATTCATAACTTGCAGCCACGACAACAACAACAACAACATAGAGTACTTTTTAGGTCTTGTGACCAATACAAGTAATTAATTTTAGAGTGCAACATGTGATAGCATGAAAAAAAAAACATATAATCACTCTTTTATCTAATATAAAACATCAGGAGAGAATATATATTTTACCATCTAGAAAATGAGTACGAGTCACCTCCAAAATAGTTCAGGACACGCTGAGAGGCACTAGAACGCCTATTGATAATGTCTCCAATGTTTTTACATGGAAATCTTATTCTCGATTACGATAACGCTCGGTTCATTGGGGATCTCACAACGTTATAACTTTTGTTTTTCTCAAGTTCGTTTAAGCACTTGACACGGTTGTATTCTTCTTCCTCGATCCGGTCTAACGCGCTGCACAATACCTCTTCGTCCCAACAGGCATCGTGGTGATCAGTATTTTGAGGTGTTTGATGACATTGATGGCTGGAGAGCTTTGCGTAGGCCCCCTTACAAATGACGCATTTAAATGGCAATTGGAGATGCAACGAAAGAAATATCCCAGGGAGAAAAAAACACTCTCGCTCAAGCGGCAACGCCCTGCGTTCCCCCCTCTCAAAATGTCTGCCACTAGCTCCAATGACGTCAGCAGAGTGCTACGACAACATGAGCGCGTCTAGTTTATTAATTCACTTTTAAACATCACACTTTGTCCTCCGAGATATATCATACAGCGTGCTTTAGATTTAAATCACTTACAATCCTAATAATAGGCAGACTTTGGAAGTAAGACGTTACCGAATCTGCCCAGACCGATTATGTAGTCATCGGGCGTTTCACCCATAATTTTAACGTTTGGATAAGTTTTGTACATTGTTAAACACTCGAGATTTGCGGGTTCTTCGGACTTTATCTCCTCCTCCTCCTCCTCCTCCTCCGCTAGTGGTGGACAATCGGGTGACTCTGCTGTCTGGTAGGCATCTGACTCTGGCGGTGGGCATGCGGGTGACTCTGGCTGTGAGTACTGGTAGGCAGACGACTCTGGCGACGGGTACGCCGGTGACTCTGGGGGCGGGTGCGATGGCTGCGGCGTCGTGAAGGGTGGTGGAGACCGGGGCAACACGGCCACGACGTCCCCTTGGCGGAAATTGTACACATCACATGTCATATCACACAGGTAAGTCTCCTCGATTCTCTCGTAGGGTAGTACTTTAGTCGCTCTTATCTTGTGACAGGTAGAGTCGCAAAACTCGATGTAGCCTCTCTCCTCTATGCCATGGTTCACTACTTTGTAAATTACCTGTCTATCGCTCACAACCACACTGTGAATATTTTCTCCAGTCATATAGGCACGACCCGTAACCGTATGACCCACAAACGTTAAATTAATATAGCCGGTTCTAATCATGGTGAGCGTACCCGTGCTGTATGGTTTGTAGGGTCCACCGTGCACATGTATTAACTACCCGTCTGCCCGATGTTGTTGTTGTTAACTGCTTGACTCTTAAAAGCGTTCAAAGTTCACAATGGTAGGTGAACCGGGTTTTACTCCGGCGCAGGTAAATACCAATTTTTCGTTATTCAGCTCACACACGTCTTCATCTGTTAGAGTACCAAAACGACAGGGTAAAAATACACAAACCGCGCCATTTAGATAGGCTATTAGGCGTCTCCCGAACTTTGTATCGACAGCTTTTAATTTATCCACCGAGTACTTTTGATCCACTGTTAGATCGCTCAATTTTACGGTCTGCACGGCGTCAACAATATTCACCAGCTGCTGTAACTTGTCCATCTTGAACCGCTCTACAGACGCTTATAAATAGACGACAGAGCGGGCCTCCCCCCTATATATCCAACCCCTCCCGCGGTATGAGATGACCCCCTATTCTTGTTTCGACGTACATGTTCAAGGGCAGGCACAACAACAGGATCTGGGGGTAGGTGTCGAGTACCCGACGCCACGGCCTGCATGTTTCCATCAACATGTCTGGGGGATAGGTGTCAAAGTTACGTGAGCCCAACGCCGCGGCCTGCATGTTTCAAATCAAGAATCAACATGTCTGGGGGTAGGTGTCAAAGTTAAGTTACGTGAGCCCGACGCCGCGGCCTGCATGTTCCTCAATTAGCACACATCAAGAATCAAAAGGTGCGACTAAGGTGTCAACATGCGCCGATCGATATTCAGACTGTTTTATTTGTTTGTAACCTAGACGGGTAGTATATATTCTTAACATAGAATATTAGGTCTTAAACTGTGTCTGTTCCCCGATTATTTAGCACATAAACGTGTAATCGTAATGAAATAGTAAGATTCGATAATAACTTATTTGGTTTCCATACGCTAAAATTAATATTATATTAAGTCTTTAAATACTCACATCGATGTCAAATATTCTGTAGCAAAATTCTTTGTCGCGCTAACGGATTAAGAATAGGGAAGGTTGAGTTAACTCACAAACCATCCCAGCGAGATTCGAACCTCGACAGTCTAACTCACGCCGCAGGACTACTAAGCAGCTCAATTTCCCAGGCCTTAATTCTAGTTGGGTTCTAGACCTTTCAGCAAAACCTGTCTGTCTCTTACAAGCCGTCACCCCCCCCCCCCCCCACCAAAAAGCCAATTTGGGGCCCCATCAATTCTCCCTCTATTAGCACAAAGGGTTTTGACCCAGTGGGGTTCTCTGAGAAGTTTAGTTCTCCGAAAACGATGTACAGTCTCCCTTCTTAGCGAAAACGGTCCGTGGTTTCCCATTTTCCCTTTCTTAGCTAAAACAACGTATACGCCATAGTCGTCATTTAATGGGCTGCCTGAGGCAATATCTGTTTTCGAAATATAGACCGTTCGGAACTAATAGCTATCAACTACGGCGAAAACGATGTATACAGAAATGTGTTTTGACCCGTCAGCGGAATTGGGAAACGCTTATTCACTCCCCCGATCGATCAGACAAGCACGGGGAACGAGGGTGCCAGACAAGCACGTACATGTTCAAACAACAACATCAATATTAGCTCTATATGAGTGACGGGCCTGGGGGTGCAGGGAATGCCCGGGTGCCAGACAAGCGCGTGGAACCGGGGTGGTTTTCAACTCTCCCTCCACGCAAATGCTGTGAGTGTTTAGATTAGGCAGGGGGGGAACCGGGGTGGTTTTCAACTCTCCCTCCACGCAAATGCTGTGAGTGTTTAGATTCTGGGGTGGTTTTCAACTCTCCGGGGGTACCTTACAGCTTAGGAGCCCTGGATGGCGAGGGGCAGGGGCGGAGGGCAGGGGCGGGGGCGGGGGGCAGGGGTGGGGGCAACAGGATACAGGTTGAAATAACAACGCGTCGGGAACCGGGGGGTTTTGGGGCCTGGGGGTGCCCTCGACAAGCACGGTCTACGAGGATGTCAGACAAGCACGTACATGTTCAAGGGCAGGAACAACAATAACAAAGCGTCACACCAACATGTTCAGGGTCACACCAACATGTTCAGGGTGCGGAGGGGGGGGAGCCAACAGCCAATCAGAGAGCGAGGGGGCGTGGTCACGTGACCAGCTCTAAGCCTATCAGCGAGCTGTTTTATCTTATCCGACTAGCTACTTGTGTAATCAAAACCGGCATACATTGGTGTACGGTTTCTTGGCACTCGCTATTAGTGTTTCTTAAACTGTCTGCTGATAGATGGGGCTGTGGAATGTTTCCTATTTGGGGAGACAGAGGTTATTTAGGTTGGCCACACAGCTTGCATCTATTCATGTTTAAATATGGCTATAAGCTCTATATATATACATACATTATTCTGTTGCGCTCTCTCTCTCTCTCTCTCTATATATATATATATAGATAAAACAGCTCGCTGATAGATATATATATATATACAAAGAGAGAGAGAGAGCTATAGAATAATGTATATCTCTGTTTCGATCCAGCACATTCAATATCCTAATGTGGCCCCTTGATCAATAAGTTTAGGGACCCCTGAAAGTATACTGGACTGGCTATGAAGATGATAACAGGGTATTGAGTCCCAGTCCAGTGTTATGAGGCTGATTTTTTCCTTTATGAGTCTACTCTAACACAAATGTGGTTATATTTCCTCTTTAATACGACCTTTCTCATCCCTGAAACATAATCGTAATTAGTACATAGGTTAATAGTCCGAATGGGTAGTAAGACTTGAACCTTATTAAAATAAACACGTCAAATCCAACTATTAAAAAAACAAGTATTTAATTTGTTGGCAATATTTTGCAAATGTATTATAAGTTAGAAAAGTATTTTACATAATAATAATAAGGTATACGTGCATAAAATGCCATAAAATAGGTAAGTTATTATTATTATTATTATTACTAGCACCGCGTCTTACTACCCGTTCAGTTCATACGCACTTATGATAATGTGTAATGGTAGAGTGATTGTGAGATGAAATGGAGGACCTACAGTTTAACGTGGGATCCTAACCACGGTTGAGGCCTGGCATTCCTCACATTCACAAGTTGTGATTAATACACGACTCGTCAGAGGTGAAGGAAGGGTTTGACAATCAGATAAATCTGTGCCGAGACCAAGGATTGAACCCCGGACCCTCAGCACAGAATTCTTCGATGGGTGTAAGGATCAAATTTCAAGAGATCGACAATTTCGTGTTGAATAAAGTGTGTAAGTGAATATTTTTATTAATAAGAAAGAAAAATTACGTTCTATCAAAACGTACACGTCCGTTATAACTTCTGAAGCGTTAGTTTTGGTTCTATGTGGCTATTTTCTGTGGATTTTTTGGCTGTAGCATACATGTTGCATATTCCTAAGTTATTATCTTTTATTTTTAAAAGCTTTAAGACACAATTTTAAAATATCAAAGTAGCGAAGGTACACACATTCAATGATGATCTCCAAGAAGAATTTAAATTCATTAAACTGAACAAATCGTGTTGTGTTAAAATAAAACCGGTAGCTATGTCAACATTGTAATGTACATTACATTTTTCCTTCCCTCATAGGGGTAGGAGCGACATATACGTGCCCGGAAATATAAGGATGTTGAGAGATCTTTGAGCTCAGTTAAAACATCAGCACATTTATTGTGAGACGTAATGGTGAAAGTGATGGGGAAAGTGATAAAATTCCAGCATTTGAAGTTTTGAAAATCAAATAGCCAAAGTTATTATTTATGCTTTTAGTGAAGATTACTCCATCTAGATATCATATTACGAAAATTGAAAATTGACAATTGACACCTGGACACGGGAATCGAACCCGGGACCTTTGGTTTGCTTTAACCACTGAGCTATCCAGGATTTATCCCGTTTCCAGGAGCAATGGCGTACTAAGCCATAGGTCCCGGGTTCGATTCCCGTGTCCAGGTGTCATTTTTCAATTTTCAGGATTTGAAGTTTTGTTGACTATTATACTGTGCGTCACAATCAGAGTTTTTGGACAAATTACTGCTTGTTGAAATTGACAAAGAAGATTTATGAGTATAAATTTGCTTCAGCGACTACAAAGTCAGAACTAATGTTTTATCACCATATAATATATTGGATGAAGTAATAAGGTGTTTGAATAAAACTAAAATCTTTACGGTAAATTTTTAGATGCAGCAAACAAAATATGTATAAAACTGTTTCAGATTGATGTGCGATAATTTTATCAAACTGTGGTATTCGAGTTAAAACTATAGATATTACCTCATTACCTGTTGAAACCTCCGATTTAAAAATTACTATTTGAAGAAAGTATTTTGATGAATTTGGCCTACAAAACAAGATTGTTGCTTTGTTTTCTGATAAAACCAAGACAAATTTTGGTAGTTGTAAAAAAAATTGATAAAAATAGCGTGTGGAGAAAAAAAAATACTGGAGCGAGAGATTATTGCTTTTGGTTGTGAGGCACACATTATAGACAAATTGTCTTCAGTGTGTTGTCGATCGATTACCAATCCTGTTTTACAGTAAAAGTATATAAATACCTCTACATATACACGGTCATAGTTGAAGAAATTAAAATCTTTTTTGATATTGGGGGAAACAATTATGCTAAATTGTTAGCGCATGGAAATACAAGGTTTTGGTCCTTGAGCCCATTAATTGATGACATTTTAAAGCATGTTTAATGGAATTCAATCGTACTTTCTTTCCCAAGAAAAATATTCTACCATGTTGTAGACATTGTTTGAAGACCCATGTTTTAAATTGTGGTTATCATTTGCAATAGATCAAATATATACATTCCAAACATACATTAGCTTCATTTAAAAAATATACTATTTTAGCTACAGAAGTAACTGTTAACAATAAAAATCTTGTGAACATATTAGAAGCCAGAAAAAGTGAATGTTCTGTAACAACTGATGTCAAACATAAACTAAAACTGTTAGTAGATCCAGGCAAAATTAATGAGGTTAAATTTTTTGAGGTAATTAATAAATTCTATGAAACCAGCCTATAATATGTAAACAAGTGGAAACATGAGAAGTTTAAGTAGGTGTTACTAAGAAAGAATAATAAGAAATACAGGACAGTTTGAACGATAAAACGACCACACGAACGGCAGCAGATGAAACTCACGTATTCTATCAGTGGACCCTTATAAAAAGTATTATTGTCAGGATGTTGGATGCATGGAATGAAGAAAATATTTCTTGATCAAATAGATGAGTGCAAATATTTTCTGAAATAAGTGGAAAATATCTAGATTTTCAGTAGTTTTTTTAATTTAGTAGTGTGTATTCTTTGTCTGCCGGGAAGTACAGCATCCGTGGTTTTATGATAAATCTAGGTTTAGTGTCAAATCATTGAGAGCCATTTTAATTGTAAATTATTATTATTATTATTATTATTATTATTATTATTATTATTATTATTATTATTATTATTATTATTATTATTATTATTATTATTATTAGCACTGCGTCTTACTACCCGTTCGGGTTATACGCACTTACGCTAATGTGCAATGGAAGGGTGATTGTGAGATGAAATGGAGGACCTACAGTTTAACGTGGAATCCGAACCACGGTGGAGGCCTGGCATTCCTCACATTCACAAGTTGTGATTAATACACGTTTTGTCAAAGGTGAAGGAAGAGTTTGGCAATCAGATAAATCTGTGCCGGGACCGAGGATTGAACCCCGGACACTCAGCACAGAAGTATGACACCTTACCCCTAGGCCGCCAGGTCACCAATTGTAAGTTAAAAGTGTAACATGAGGTGACCTTCTTGGTGGCCACCGGTCTAAGGCGTCACTATCATGTTGGACTTATTTTAAGTTAAATATTTTTGTGTAGTAAAACATTTTTAATGCCCTACTCTCCGTCTTCCCCCTCTCCCCCCTCTCAAGCACCCACCATTCCGTTTTCGTCTCAAGGAATTACATGGAAGAAAGCCACGTTATAAAATTACACACGTCCATCACAGACTCTACCTTAATATATGAATGAAGAATATGTAGTGGATTGGCGTACTAAGCCAAAGGTCTCGGGTTCTATTCCCGTGTCCAGGTGTCATTTTTTCAATGTATTTGACCAAGGAACCTATTGGTGTGTATCGATGTATTGGATTGTGGCACGACACTACATTTTAAAAACATCCATCGCGACAATGATCTCAAATAAATGTTTATCCACTAGAAAATAAAATATGTTGAATATCAGCCGTTTAAATTTTGCGTTGTAATGCATCATGGGTCAACATACAGCGTGTGAACTGCTGCGTCACTCAACAGATTCTGCTCTCTAGATCCGGTGAGCGTGTGAATCGAGCTTTAGATCTTCAGACAACCTGTGCTGTTTTAAAATTCACTTCTTTGAATAGGCCCTTACTGGCAAAGCGCCAAGAACCCATTTCAGCAACTGGCGGCGATTTGTGTTATTGCAATTTGCTATACGACTTTTCTGCCGCCTCTCGGAAATGCACACATTCGCCTTGGAGAAACCATCGCATCTGTTGAGTTCGTGATGGGATTGAAAAGAGTTAAAGGGGTTGGTGAGATTTTTGGTGGCGTGAGGTGTGCGTGGGGGTGGTGGGGTGTCCTTGAGGGGAGAAGGGAGCACCAGAACGTTGCCTTCTCATCACAGAGTTTGGGCGAGATGCCAAATTGCTACCCCGGGTGTAAAAGGGCGCGTTGGATTGTCTGGACGGTTTAGTTAAACTTTCATTTTCTTAATATAATATCCTCTAATACTGTGAGAATGGACCACTTCTTGCAAGTAGAGGAAACGTTTGCTTTATTTTTACTTAATTTTTTTTCAGTTACCATTTTATAAATCAATTTTTTTTAAGGATGAAAATCTCAAACTCTTATATTTCCTAAATTATTGACAGACTCGGTGTTTCAAAATCACAAATATTATATTAAATAAATTAGTATGCTATTTTGGGACATAAACAACCAATAGCTGCATTTGTAGGCGTATAATCCGAGTCGGTACTAAGATGGGCTGCTAAAAACCATGAAAAGTCTGCATTTGTATCAGGAAGGCTAGGCTAAAGTTTGGGGAAACTGAGATTTTCAAAAACCACGGTTTTTCAGGTTCAAAATTTTGAATACCTTGGCTAGCCATGGGTTTTCAGTTTTCTATTATTTTACTTTAAATTTTCTAAATTTATTTTAAATATGAAACTTCCTAATTTTAATATTAAATATCTTATTTGGTTCTTACTACCGATATTTCTTCATTGTCTTCATCAAAGTGAAAAAAAACTATGATCACGCTAATATTTCAGAAAAAATATATTGGCTAGAATTATTACTGAAATGTCATTGGCAATGTGCTATCTATTGCTTATTTTTTAAATATAAAATAATGCAAAGATAGTGTACACTGGAGCTGCACACTATTCAACGTACTGGAAATCTTATCTAATTGGCAAAGAGAAAAAGAATATTTTAAACATTTGTAAAGAGAAATCAGCCATACTAAACAATCATTTAGTTTGTTTTTTACAAAGCTTTTATAGTTTTTTAATATAATAAATAGTATTTCAGAAAAAACCATAGCATCTACTAATTTATAAGCTAATCGTGAACAAAACTTATTGCAAGAATTACAATTTAACGAAATTGTCCTTTAGGCATTATTATGTTGATTGTGGTCTAATTGTAGAAAGTAATTCGTAAAATGATGAATGCTATTCGTTCTTTGGTGCGATTTTTTGGACATCATAAATTCTTGCTTTTTTGATTAATATTGATTCTTATATTTTTAGGGAGCTTTCAGTACAGCATATTTTTTATTTCTCTGGTTTCCAATGTTAATTCTAATACTTCCACATTTTCCATGCATATTACATTACAAATAGCACGAATAGCTAAAATGCACCAACAACAATGTAATACATGGTTAGACGACTCCGACTAGACAAAAGATGATGGGGATATCGTGGTTCAATCCTGGTCGGGTATACTGAGAGGTTTTTTTCTGAAATGGATTCCCACTCTCCCTCTACGCAAGTGGGGGTACACATCCTATTAATATAACCTTACTTATTCCCAAAACTATAAGCGTATTTAGTACATAAGCGTATACACCGAATAGACACGGTGCTAAAAACAAATACTGATGGGCTAGGTTCGAGAAAATTAAAATTTAGAGGGAATGTACTTTAATTTGTGTTGAGGTAATATAGTAAATAATGTAGTTTAAAATACCTAATTTAAAAAATAGCCGTCATTCGAACCTAAACAGTAAAATAAATAGCATACAACTCCGCACGGATTTTCTCACTCCATTGTTTAAAAATGGAGATATTTACTCAAAACTCGTAATATATGTAAAACAAAATAATATACAATAGCAAACCCGAGAAAAAGTTACGTTATACTTACGTTAAATATTTTTAACTCCCGGATATAAATTTTATGATTTTTATTATATTTTGACCAAAAGAAAAAAAAGATCGATATTAGGTCTACAAGGGTCAATACTACGTAATAAAATTTCTACTTCCATAGCATTTTTATTAAATTCCTCACATATAAATTTATACCAATAAAAAAAGTAAATATTGACCACTGTGTCTAAATTGATAGAGATAGATCATTGCTGAACAAACATTTTCCCTAAGAGGTTTAAGAAAATGAACAATAAACTTTTTGAGAGACTTACTTATTTACTTATTCTAAGGTATTAGAGAATTATTGCGTTTAAGCTTAAGTAGTATCTCTTCATAACTAAAAATTACAAAATTGTATTAATGTATTTGCTAATATCTCAGTAACTATTGTTTTTATTAAAATATATTTAAAATATTTTTTTATTTTGAATAGTACTAGAATTTTACAACTATAAGTTATTTAGTATCATAAATAGTTAAGGAGATATGGAAATTTCCGCTTTTTTAAAGTATGCCTCCCTTAAAGTCATTTTCGTGTGAAAATGAAAATAGCCATTTTGTTTATAATCTTGATCAATGGCTATGTAGGAATTTTAATCAAAATTGTTAAAGCCGATTTCGAGAAAATAGAATTTTTCTCTTTTCACTTTTTAGTAAACTGCTCTTAATTTTAGAGTTAAACAGACACACAGATGGATGGCATTGCAAAACCACTTTTTAGGATTCGGGATGTCATGAAACGTTGACATCCATCAACATTTTGGGTTAGATTTTTTTTACTGTTGGAATACTTAACCTTTAGTTTTCGAAAAGTTAAAAAATAAATATATATTTGCGTATAGCTTGAAAGTTATTGGTTCTATAAAAATATGTTTCAAATAAAAGATTTGTATCATAAATAGCTCTACATATTTACATTGATAAGTAATTTTATATCTCAAAGAATTATGGAGATATGGTAAAAAATAAGAATTTACTCATCATACCGGAATCCTTAAAATCATTTTGCTGAAATATTGAGTGTAACAATTTTGTTGTAATATTTATAAATAATTAGAAATCAAATTTAATCTAAATCGTTAGAGCCAATTTTGAGAAAATATAATTTTTCTCTTTTTGCTCTTCAGTAAACTACCCTTAGTTTTAGGATTAGATATTCAATTCCAAAAATCCCTCCGGGCAACCCTATGTAAACCCTAGATACCAAGTTTTAGCCCGATCGGTAAAATAGTTTAGGCTCTAGTCGGAGGTACAGACATACAAACAGACAGATAGAAAATCAAAAACAACTTTTTTGTATTCGTTGGGTCATGAAAGGTCAACATTCATCAAAATTTCGAGTTCGATTTTTTTTGACGATCACAATACTTTCTCCAACTGTAAGATAGCGAGAAGGTAAATATACGTGATTTTATGTTTATTCCAAGTGCCCCCGCTGATACGAGTGATAGTTTTACTGAATTGGACGGTAGTGCCAGTGCGGCTATATTTAGTTATAATTTGATTTTTTAGTCAAAAATGAAACGGTGAACTTAGTTTTGCCTCGGCTCATGTTCCAGAATTAATATTTTATTATAAATTTACATATTCAAGCCGTTGATAAATGCAGCATGTGTTTGAGCAGAAGCTTTAGTTTGGATTACAGCTCCTCCAAAAGACAGGGTCATTATTATTCTAATTTATGTGCCTTGTGCTATCTTTAATTTGTATTCCATCCACAAACTACGTCATCGGAATAATCTTAGGATTTTCGTATGAGAAGAGTTAATCGCACTATTGGGTGATGTAATATAATCGTCAAGGGTGAACTTAAATAAAGAACTTGTTACATCGTTGGGCACGTGTAAATGTCAAGCTCAAACAGTGAGTTTGAGGATCGAATCCCAGCCGGGTGTATTGAGGGTGGCTTTACCGAAATTGTTAACAACCTCCCTTTGTACCAATTTGTATACATATTCCATATGCTATTACCTTTCTCATAACTACTCTACTTTAAGCGTGATTAAGGCGTATAGCCCAAACGGGTGTTGAGATGGGGTGAACAAAATTGCTATACAAGAATTTTACAGATCGAAAGCCTAAATAAGTTTTATTGTTGATAAAGTACTGTAGGTATCTTTATATTATTAATTAATATGTATTTGAAAAAACATTTAACGAGATTTATATTAATTGTGTGTGCGTTTTTTTTAAGTTAAATCGTTAAATAACTAAATGGTTAGTGGCTTATATTAAAGGTTAGGTGATGAGCAAGGAGTTTACATAAAGTGTAGTAGGATTAGCGTGGAGGAAGAGTTGAAAACCACTAAGTAAAAACCACCCCTTGTACACCCGATGAAAATTTAAACTCTGATATTCCTATAATCGAAAGTCTACTGCACTAATATTTTATTGAAATACATTAAACATACGGTTAGGAAATCAATATTACTAAATTGAACCGAAATTATTGATAATGAACAGTATTATATAACTTTTTAACATATCAAATGATTTAATTCTTCGGGCTCAAAATAATGTGTAGTAGTTAAAGAAAAATAAAGTAATGCACATTCCTTATTCCTTTGTACGTATGTAAGGTAGGTTGATATGTTTTAGATATTCATATCAGTAGCAACGCAGTTGGAGGTACAAGTCTCCAACTAGAGTCTGGATATAAAAATAAAAAATACAACCCGAGGTACACTTTCCTCAGTGTTCCGAAGTAATAATTTGACCAAACGCTTCGACAGCCGCATGGTCTAACACGCTACGCTCGTTTGGAATAGAATGCCAAAGACGGGGAGATCGGGGTTTGACTATGGTCTGGTGCATGAGGTGTTTTTTTCCTAAATAGTTTTACACTCTCCTTCCACGCAAATGTGGGTGCATTCCTCTAATTAAATCTTCTTAATCCCTAAACCGTTAGTGTAATTATTACACAGTGTATACCAAACGGTTAGTAAGATACGGTGCTTATTTTTTTTACCAAGTTTCATATATTTATTTATTGGTATTGGAGCTACCCGTATCAATGATCACGACGTTCAAAATGTCAGGCTTGAAATTATGTATAAAATACAAATGTGTATGTACACTATGGTTTACATAGGAAGCCCTTTATTTGAAATCTAGAAGCTCATGTTGCCACAATGGCAGAAATAAAAATATAACAATTTTGTATTTACACTCGTAGTGTATTTAATTAGTCATTTAGAGAGAAACTTTACAGTAATCCATAATCTAGTAGTCTTCTTCCAATATATAATTTGATAAGCCCGTTTCCGGTAGAAAAATTACGAGGAAATGACTGAACAGATTTTGATAAACACCACTCATTTTAACGATAAGGAGTCAAGGATGTCGGTAAAAATAGTAGTTTTTCCAGAAACCCCGATTTTATAGATTTAAAGTTTTTAATCTTTGTTTAATCACCATGAAAACCTTATTCGCTGCATGAATGTAAATCTCAAAAAAATAGATCTCTTTGGCTAAGAAATAATAACCCAATCTTTATTTGTTGGTCCAACACATCACAATTTTCTCTTTGAGAATATTCTTTGGATGCTGCTCATAACACATCTAAACTAAGATTCCTACACTGGGAAACATTTATTTTTTATTGAAATGTTGCTATCGTTAACTCGCATTTAAACATAATATTGAGCATAATTCGAATATTAAAAGGTAAATTTGTCAAATACATAGAAAATAGGGTCTACGTTTTGTTTTGCTTATGATAAAATAATGTTTAAATATGTTTAGGTATGTATTATGAGCTAAAAATTAAAAAATGATCTTGAATAATGTTTAAAAAAATAGCCATTTTAACTATCTAAAAGTCTTAGTTTTGGTGCTCATTTTCAAACTGGGTTGATGTTCATTTTATTCTAATAATGGGTTTTGATGTTCACTTTAGCAAATAGTAACACAATACAAATACTTAAGTAAGCTATGTTTTCATTTTACCGCTTAATTTTGAGGATATTCTATCTCTCGAACGCTCTCTCTTTCAAACTTTCTCCATCTCAAACTCTAGCTAACTACTGTATCCATCTCAATCTCTCTATTTAAGCTCACCTTTCTCAAACTCAATCTCTCTCTCTCAAACTCGCTCTCTTAATTTCTCTATTTAACTCTTCTCTAACTTACTCTCAACCTAATTTTCTTTCTCTAAGCTATTCTTCCCTCTCTAATTTTTTTCTCTCACACACCCTCATATTTTCTCTATTTTTTCCACAATATCTCTTCTAAAAATGTATATTCTCTCTTTCATCACTCACACCACACAACACACACACACACACACACACACACACACACACACACTTTATCACGCATTCTCCCTTAGACTGATATTTCCTTTCTTTCTCTCACTTTATCTCACACACACTCTCTTTCCTACTACACACACATTCTTTTCTCTTCTCCCAGTATTTCTCTCTCTAACACATACACATACTCTCACTATCACTTGCTCACACTCTCTTGATATCTCTCAATTGCTCATTCTCTTTCTTACACTCACTTTCTCACACTCACACTCACACTCTCATTTACACATTCACCCACACACTTACACATTCACATACTCAAACACTTACACTCTCAATTTCACCATCACATTGTATCACTCTTTCTATCATATTTCTTAATATACATTATTTGATAAGCCGGTATCCAGTACCCAATATAAATTACAAGGAAATAACTGAATAGATTTTGACAAACAAATATTTATTTTAAAGATTAGGGAATCAGGATGCCGGTAAAAATAGTGGCCTAAAACTAAAACCCAAATTTCCTCGCGAATTTCCAATATTTTCCTTCTGTGTGGACCGTGGATCATCTGTACAATCATTCTTTGTTTACATAACCATGGAAACCATGATTTGTATATAACTGTATATTAGTAAATAAAATATTTGTCTTTGTTAAAAATAATATTAGCTCTATCGTCGAGTGGTTTGTGCAATGAATAGATAAAAATATGGGACAGGGTTCATTTTAAAGTTCTCATCGGTGCGTGAAGGGGTAAATACACGTTTTTATTCAAATTGCACACCGAAAACTAGATGTCTAAGTAAAGTTGATAGCCTTTGATGAACTTTTAACTAAAAAATAAGAGAGGGCTTACTATACAAATCCTTTCCCAATAAAAAGTTTAAAATACGTTTTAGTTCATTAATCTGCAGCCATCGCTGCAACGATCTACTAGTATTAGTATAGTTTGATACAATTTATAGATGGAATTTTTAGTTAGTAAATCAAATAAGACATTTCTAGAATGCCAAATTTTAGTGAATTTAGATCACTGTCGGTAGTTTAAGAAGGCTTCCTATAAAAATTTAAGTTCTACTTATACCCATACCAAGCTATCACTTTCTATGTTTGTTTTTATCCACTTGAGTCTGTGGTCACGATGTATAAAAGCGTCATGATTATTCTTGGAACTAAGATTTTATTTTTTCTGTAATTTATCCTTGGATTTAAAGTTAATATTTTCCATTGGTGATCAAGTTATATGGAAAACAAATTAATACTATATCAATTAGTACACTATGTTTTTAGATAATATCTGTTGTTCACGTTGTTTACAATGTCTTTCTCTCAATAGATGCTAAAAAATAAATAAAAATACGCCAGAGATGCACATCCTTGGGTTCTATAGGTTTATTGGTTTAGATTAGTGAAACACAAAGACATAGACCTACAAACCCATCAACATACAATTAATATGTATTTTATTTATATATATAAATATTAACCTCTTCGAAATTAAAGTATCTGGATATTTAATATATAGGTTAACTCTGAAAGTATTTGGCTGCAAGGTCATTAATTAATTATAGAGTTAGACTATGATTTTGTTATTAAGTGCTTCCAAGGCCTGTTTATATAGTTACTTTAAATAATTTTAAATTTAAAAAGATATTGTGCTACTCTAATAAAATTATGTATTAATGATGTTGTACAGAATATTCTCGACTGTTCAAGTCTCCGTATAATTGAGGTAGGAATATTTTTACATTGCACCGATCAGAGCAAAAATGATTTCTTGGAAGCTATTATTATTAGAAACTTTTACAATACTGTAAGATAGCTTCCTGGGTGTAAAGATTCTAGTAAAATTAAAGTTCAAGAATGATTGACTTAAAAACACTGTTATTATTTTTGCGTTTATTCCGTGTGGTTCGAGTTTTAAATAGCTTGGGTAGTCCTAGTTTAATTCAACTCAAACTATTTGAAACTCTACCATAAGTACTACTGTATTAATTATGTATTTATGTGTACATATTAAGTGCCTATTTGTTTATTGTCTCAAGCAATCACAATTTTATACGTAGATCACTTATTAATTACAAAAAACGCAGATCAACCAGAAAAATATGTTGTATTCATTCGTGACTTTTTTTTGTTTGTTGTTCAATTGAGAGGAAAATGAAATCTCACTATAGAGATTCACTGTTTCCCCGAATCCATTAATGTACTACAGTACCGTACTGTACTGGAATAGACAAAACAAAAAAGTCATGAAAGATAAAAACATTGTTTTGTGTGGGGTTTGCTTTGGTTGGAATAATAAGGGACTTACGTACAAAATTGTAATTGCTTAAGACAACAGTAAACAAATATTACTTAATATGTTAATACCCAAATTAGGAATGAATGAGTAAGCAAGGAGGTCACAATAAATATTCTTTATTTAGCTACATTTTACACATCGATTGGACTCATCATGTAAAAATTACCATAACTTTATATGTATTTAGTGGTACGCTTCTTACTACTAATTTGATCCATACATTAATTATCAACTAATTAAAATAAACAGAATGACGCAGTATAATTGGATGTATCAACTTTCTCCCTTGCTTAACAAGTAGTTAATTAACTATTCGGTCGTATCCACCTTTGAAAGTATCAAATTATTTAAAAAAATAATTAACGCAATAGGTATGATTAGCTCTACGAAAATATGTATTTAGATTTTTTTTAAATTATCCACAAACATACCCTGACTACCGACATATAAGTGTGATAAGATAACCTTATCTGTAATCATATTATACATATGGTCATAACTCCATGTTGCTTCATTTACAATGAACCAAACCATTGAACTCACCACTGTCTTCCTATCAGAAAGATAAAATTAGCGAGAGATATAGAAGGGGGGACATGGAAATACAAAAATATTCTTGCTAGTATTTATCTTCCCCCTGGCATGCTACATTCATATCTATTTATTTAAACCGCATTTAACTAACCGTTCGTGTCATAAGCTTTAAGTTGGGGTGGGAGAGTAGGCGAGAAACGATTATTGTTTTTGCAATTTTTTATAGTAAAACTTATTTTTTGTCAAAATAAATCAAATAATTCCCCAGTAGATACACAGAGTTTAATTTTCTTCGCATTAGAATATCAACAGTTCTTGACAGATATTCTACAACTGTTGATATCACCACGTGAAGAAAATTAAACTCTATGTTTGTACTGGAGTAGTATTTGATTTATTGTGTCCATAAAAATGTTTTGCTATATAAACTGAAAAAACACACTGTCCTTTTCTCGCGTCCCCCTTCCACCCTATATTAGCAACGTTAATTGAATACGGATGAGGAGTATATCCTATTTAAAGTAAATGTACCTACATTTTCGTAGGGAGAAATTGATGAAACATTTAGAGAAAAATAACTTCAGTAGCCAACCAACCAGTAATTGAGCCCCGTATCTGCCTAACCCACCAGCGATCAAATCTAAACTAGAATGAAGTGTTAGACCATGCAACCACCGGTGCGGGTGTACTTATCTCTATTTCTCTCTTATTCTCTCGGATTTAGAACTCATGACAACTATAAGGGCTCCAAGATGTATAAATTTGATAAAGCTCATGAGATAAAAAAAGTTGTAACAAACCTAATAATGTACTATAACTTATTTGAGTCGATAGCACGTCTGTCTATTTAAATATGGGTCCTAGGCAGTAGTGGCTGGTGATGTAAAAACCAAGGAGTTCACAAAATCAAAATTGTAGCCTAATGAATAATATTTTGCAAATATACACATAATAGTTTGATCATATCAAGATAATATCAGCATAAAGTTATAGGCTCATTTAAGATTTAGTTAAATAAACAGCACATGCATACATTAAAATAGGCCTAAACACATAATATTATAATATATATGAGCTTACTATACACATATCTACGTGGGCCAACATACGAACATAAAAATTAACTGTTCAGATCTATTTATCACCAAAAAGCGACACCACAGTGACCCGGTCAAGATAAGCTCGCTGTTCTTTAGGTTAAACAAAGAGTACACACGTTTAACTGACCTAACATTGACCACAATGGCCTTCTTGTGGTAATGTGAATTTTCGTTCTTTTAATTATTCTTCTAGCTTATATGAAATTGTCTGATTAGCCATGCTTTGTCCATGTCTTTAGCTCTTTACAAAACAGCAAGCAAGGTAAACAATACAAATAATTGATTGAATTACAGGCATATAGTCAAGAATAATTTTAAAAAAACGTAAACTTAGAATTTTCGTTTGTAATGGATATTTTTTGTTTTGCAAACCTTTTCAATTAATTTGTTTTATCATCTTTAATTATTATAATAAATATATTTATCACTATTTAGAATACTGTATATGGTAGCGTATTTATTTTTAATGAGCTTTTTTTTTTTTAATTACTAAAATGTTCGCAGAAATGAAGCGCACATTTTCCAGGTCAAATCTCCATAAAAGCTATGTAATTCTGTCATGCGCATGAGCAATTCAACTGTAACAAATTATAGCACTCACACCGTGAGTCCGAACTGCCCACAAGACCTGATCTCCCGCTCTCGCACACGACAGTTGCCAACATTATACCATAAAAAAGCTAACCACAATGAAATAATGTAATTGCGTAGGTTATTAAATTATCACATAGATTTAGATATTATACTAATTAATTATTTAAAACTGAATCAGTATAGTATAGTTGTAATCAAAAATATTGGTTGTTAACTTACACATGTGCTCATATACACGAACCACCACTGGTCTGATGTTAGATTAGCGGCATGGCCTAAAATGGTTTAATTTGGAAAACTGATGATTCACCTGTCATTGTGATAAATTAAAGGCAAGGTACTGGGTGCTGTGTCTGATATAAAGCAAAAATGGTTTGTAAATTGTGTGATGCTATGATCATTTAGTCCATAAAAAGCAAGCTAAGAAGCTTAAATAAATAAAATAAATATCATTAAAAATGTTCTCAACTACTGTTGAATATTGTATGTGGACAAGATCAGTACAATATATATATAAGTGTATTTATATAGTGTTAGCTCTACACCCATAAATATATCTGTTCTCCTATTATGACTATTAATTATGATAAGATCCTAATTAGACACTCCTTAAGTAGAATCGTGAGTGTTTTAATTGTTCATGGGCTATATTGATTTCCAAATGAGTAAAGATGCTAATAACCTCCTCCAATAACACCTTCCCTTCATGAAACATTATAAAATACATCAGCACTGTCCGAGGAACGGTCTTAAATACCACTTGGGAACACGACGTATTTTTTCTTTGTTTATAATAGTTTTTTTGTTGTATGGCACATTTTACCGGTTTGGTCGCCTTATGTGTAGTCTATTAGCCACACATAGAGTTTCCCAGGGTAAACCTTAGGAAATTGTCTACACATCTTAACAGCAGTGAGCTGATGCGATGATAGTTATTATGATATTGTGGAGCCGGGGTGAGTTTTAACCTAACTTAGGTCTGATTAATTAAACCCTGCTGATCATTAGGATTATTCCCCTAAAGGGAAAAATACCCGAGGTACCAGCCGTGATTTGAACCCGGGACCCATAGGCTAGTAGCCAGGGGCACTGACCATTACAACTTGTGGCCGGATATTGTTTATAAAGATATTAATATAGAGACTACCTGATTTTTATTTAGCACCGCGTCTTACTACCCGTTCGGGTTATACGCTTAAGTACTAATTACGCTAATGGATTAGGAATTGGGAAGGTTGAATAGAGGAAGTGAACCCGCATTTGCGTGGAGGGAGAGTGGAAAACCATTTAGGAAAAACCACCCCCAGTTCACCCGACCGAGATTCGAACCTCGATCTCCCCGTCCTCGGCAGTCGGGCTCAACACGACTAGCGCGTTAGCCAACTACGCCACAGAGGCGGGTGACTACCTGATTAAGTGGCAGAATGGAGTATAGTGTCACTCTGGTATTAGACTGGCCAGCACAGTATCGTACAACCTGTTTAGGTTATACTTATATGCCTGTATTGTATTTCCTAGAACTATTTTACTTTTACCACGGTAAATATTTTATATAGGCCTAAGGAACCAATATTTTTTATTTATCTACAATCAACCTTATATTACGTAATGAAAAATTTAAATTAGATCTTTAAATGAAATTATATCGGTGACCTGGTGGTCTAGGGGTAAGGTGTCAGACTTCTGTGCTGAAGGTCTGGGGTTCAATCCTCGGTCCCGACACAGATTTATCTGATTGCCAAACTCTTCCTTCACCTCTGACAAGATGTGTATTAATCACAATTTGTGAATGTGAAGAATGCCAGGCCTCTACCGTGGTTCGGATTCCACGTTAAACTGTAGGTCCTCCATTTCATCTCACAATCACCCTACCATTGCACATTAGCGTAAGTGCGTATGAACCGAACGGGTAGTAAGACGCGGTGATAATAATAATAATAATAATAATAATAATAATAAATGAAATTATGAGTTTTTTTAAAGAAATGTTAATGGTCTGATTTAGGAAGCATATGTATTAAATTGGACCATCATATCCCTAAATTGAACAAAAATATTTTTGTTTGATAACAAGTTTTAAATCCTTATAAAAATATATGTATATTGTTTTTAAACAATTTAAATGTTTGGTCAGCCATTTTATCTACATTCATATATATAGTTTTCGTCACTTTAAACTTGAGCCCAATATTTTCACTTCAAGCCATTAATAATTTCTAGAATATCTTCTAATTCACACATTTTATAGAACCACGAACCATCTGATATTAATGAAGTTAGTTTAAGCTTTTTAACAACATTGTAATTTCTAAGATGTTCTAACATGTCATATGAACTTATGAGTACCTCAATAGAAGTTGCCGTTTAGTTTCTAGATATTGTATAGTTGTTGATTGATGATAAATGAGAAAAGCCTAATTCTATATGTTTATTTTTGTCTAACAAAGGTTGACAAAGTGTTTGTATTATAAATTTAACAATTTTTTAGTTTTTTATATTTATTTTATCTTTTCGAACATACAAGGTAAAGTATTGTGATCGTAAAAAAAAATCTAGCCCAAGATGTTGATGGATGTTGACGTTTCAAGTCCCCGGAATCCTAAATAGTGGTTTTTGCAATGCCATCTGTCTGTGTGTCTGCCTAACCCTAAAATTAAGAGTAGTTTACTGAGGGGCGAAAAGAGAAAATTCAATTTTCTCAAAATAAGTTTTAACAATTTTGATTAAAATTCGTATCTAGGCGTTGATTAAGATTATAAACAAAATGGCTATTTTCATTTTCCCATGAAAATGAATTTTATAGTACTTAACAGAAGCGGAAATATCTATAACTCCGCAGCTATTTGAGATAGTAAATAAATTATCATTACATAACTGTAGTTATATTAATAATAACATACTTTTATTCGTAATATATTTTTATAAAACCAATAGTTTCTGAAATATTGGCAAATATACGTATTAATACAATTTTGTGAGATTTAGTTGTAAAGAGATACTACTTAAGTTTTAACGCAATAATTTCCTAATGCCGTAGAGTAAGAAAGAAGTAAGTCTCTCAAAAAGTTTATGTTCTTTTTCCTTTAACCTCTTAGGGGAAATGTTTGTACATCAATGTCTCTCATTTTGGACTCAATAGTCAATATTTACCTATTTAATTGGACAAAATTTTTAAATTAGGAATTTAATAGCAAAGCGATGACTTGAAGATATGCATCCCCTAGTAAAATGTCGAAAGTTTTAACCGGAAGTCGACATTTTAATACGAAGTGTTGACCCTTATAGACCCAATAGCGACCGTATTTATTGGTACATATATACAAATGAGGACTTGAATCCTTCAAAAATAAAATTATAAAATATAAAACCTGGATTCAATAAATGTTTTACGTAAGTAGAACGATTTGTGAGTAAATATCTCCATTTTTAGACAAGGGAGCGAGAAATTCAGTTCAGATTTCCGTACCATTTATTTATTTTAAAATAGGAACTGCCCAGTGCTCACTTGCTATTGGTGTGGATATCCGTGGGATGGAAATCAAATCCCACGAGACACTCAATTTTAGGCAATCAATTTGTACAGATGTGACTTAATTACTTCGGCAGGCACACACAATTATATTTTTAGCATGAACGATGAAAATCCGAAAGATATTATTTAATAATCAACTGTTAACAATGAACGATGTAAAGTAGATAGTTAATTTATTGATCATCAACTGTTTACAGCCTATGGCAGTGTCATTTTAGTAAAATTCCTCCATCTTCTTCTGTCCTTCAACCATTCTTCCTGATTTAATTAATTCCAATAATGGAAGAAACGTGTACAAAACTCAAAAACTACTCTTTTGGCGAGTGTAAAAATCGTTAACTTTTACTGACTATAATCATCATCATCTTTTTCCAGGTCACTTTAGTCAAATGCTTCCAAATTACTCTATTCTTCCACCATTCTTCCTCCTTTAATGTCTTCCAGTCTTCTCCTCTTCTTTGTACATTTTCTGTTATCTGCCCTTTCCTTCACTTTATTTACTACCCTTGCGACCTTTTCTCTACATTCTTCATCTCCATCATTCTATTTGACACCCTCTCCTTTTTTTTATCCTCATCACATTCCTATACCAACTCAGTTATCTTTAACATGTTAATCACAATTTATGTGTCTCAGTAAATCAAATTGTTAATCTATAAATGTAATTTTAAATTTGTTATAAATATTCATTCATATGTAACAATATCCTCAAAAAGACCTCGCACCCGAATAAAAAACAATAAAGTCTAGGGCCCACGAGTGAGTAATACACGCGTATTGAGAACGATCAAGACCTACTTTGAGCCACCCACCTCGGTGGAGTAGTTAGCTAACGCGCTAGTCATGTTGAGCTCGACTGCCGAGAACGGGGAGATCAAGGTTCGAATCTCGGTCTTGTGAACTGGGGGTGTTTTTTCCTAAATGGTTTTCCACTCTCCTTCCACGAAAATGCGGATTCACTTCCTCTAAATTCAACCTTCACAATTCCTAATCCATTAGTGTAATTAGTACTTAAGCGTATAACCCGAACGGGTAGTAAGACCCGGTGATAAATAATATTAATACTTTGAGCCGACTGGGATTCTAACCCAGAACATCCGGTGACAGACATCACGTGCGAATACAAGAACATCTGTATGGTCTAGGAATATTTTATGAAGATGGTATTTTACCCATAGACATGTCATATACAAACTGTCAGTTTTGTAAATAAGTGTATAAACCACTTTACAATATGCTAATATTTTAATTGTTGACCTCGGTGATCTTGGGGTGAAGTGCCTACTTCAGGACTCTATGTTTGCGGGTTCAAACCCAAATGAAGTCAATAGATTTTTAACTGAGCGATAAAAATCTGTAGCACAACTTTATTTGGAGGGGAAGTAAAACCGACAGTCCCATGTCGATTGCAGTATATATATAAAAAAAAAGAACCTTAGATGTTATGTGAAAGTACCATTCCAGCAAAGGTTCTTTCTCGCTCGCTAGTAGAAATCCATGGGGTGCGTAATCTGATAAGTGAAAACCCACTTCACCTGATATTAGCCTATCACAGGAACTTCAATAAAGAATAGTTGGAGTAGTAAATCTTTGTTAAAGCCTTATGCTCCACTTAGGGAATTAATAATAATAGTAATAATAATAATAATAATAATAATAATAATAATAATAATAATAATAATAATAATAATAATAATAATAATAATAATAATAAGTTAGATACAGGAAAGTACAGTACACCTCTCTCGTATTAATTTTTTGAATGTGCCCCATCCTAAATAAATGTGTAAACGCTCATGACAAAAAAAACCTTTTCATTATCTTATCAGTGTTAATTTATAATTTATCGATACTACCTATCGAACGTGAAAGCTGAATATAACATTACTTTATGGGTGCATGTATTAAGGTAGTCTTAGTTACTTCAGTTACTGTCGGATACGGGCCTTCCTACGCTATTTTTTTTATGGTACCTATGACACTTTTGGCATTGTTCCATAAAGATATTAAATAATATATGGAAAAATTAACGGGAGGTGTCCTCTTTCAAACTCAGAATACACTTCATCATTTCTATTCTCGTCCGACTTTTTTTTTAAATATCGTTCTTTGTACAGGACCCAAAGGCTTGGAAAGATAATAAAAAAAAAGTTCCATTTATCATGTGCTTGACACTTATTGTTGCGAGCATTCTTTTCTAAGTACAGAAATGATATATTGAGTAAATTTCAAGCACAGCTAAGTTGCCTTTTAGAACTCATCACACGCTAGTTAGGTCACAAATATTAATTAAATTGTTAACCGGTTAGTAAAAAAATCTTTAATAATAATTTAAGATTGCTACACAAATATGTATTTTGAATTAAGTATTTCAGTTTCAGAAGGTCAACAATTTTTAGTATTATAAAAGGATAAAGGAAAAAGATGCAGAATGGAGGGTAGGCCTAATATCTAGAAGAAACAGGTAACTTTTAGCAAGTGGAAATTCCTTGATAAAACGACTCGAAGAACTACTCCAAGACCATAGATATTGGATATATTACAAGACAATAGCTAGTAAATAACTACTTAAGGCCATTAACTAACATAACTATTTCAAGGAAGTGACTAGCATAACTACCTACTCCAAGACAGTAACTTTTGGATATACTTCAAATCAACAACTAGCTTATCTTTTTCAATACAGTAACTATTATATCTACTTTTGGTCAATAGCTAGAGGAACTAATTCAAGAAAGCAGCTATCGAAACTACTTCAAATTAATAGCTAACATAGCCACTTAGAGACAGTAACTATTGGATCTATTTCAAGTCAATAGCTAACATAACTACTTCAAGAGACTAACTATTGGATCTACTTCAAGTCAATAGTAAACATAACCACTTCTAGACAGTAACTATTGGATCTACTTCAAGTCACTATCTAACATAACTACTTCAAGACAGTAATAATGGATCTACTTAATGTCAATAATTTGCAGAACTACTTTAAGAGACTAACTCTTAGATCTACTTTAAGTCAATAAATAGAACTATTTTAAGATGATAACTATTGTATATACAGTAATTCCAGTCAATAACAGCAGAACTACTTCAAGATAGTAACTATCAGTCCCCCCTCAAGGCAATTACTAGTAGAAATATTTCAAGACAACAATTATTGGAACTACTACAAGGAAATAGCTAGCAAACTATTTCAGGACAGAACTAATAGAACTGCTTCGATAAAGTTTCTATTGGATACCCGCTTAGTGATCGCCTGGTCTAATGCGCTCATCTCACAGTAGACTAGACTAATGGTGATGGAGAGATATAGGTTCGAATCTCAGTCAGGTGTATTGATGGTGGATTTTCCTAAATAGTTTTACATTCTCCCTCCATGCAAATGAGGGTACACATCCCATAAAAATAGCCTTACTAATCCCTAAAATCATTAGCGTAATTAATACATAAGCGTATAACCCAAATGGGTATTAGACGTGGTGTAAAAAGCTATTTGATTTACTTATATATTTTCCAACCAGTAGTCATGCAGAATATTTGTTCAGCTACATTTAGTCTCATCTATAATGAAGATTTTGAAGTTTAAAATATCCACCGGGTGTATTAAGGGTGATTTTTATCAAATTATTTATCCATTCCACTTCCACGTGAATTTAGGTTCATCAACTCTTACCCAGGGGTGGCTCGTGCAGCCCTCCCTGAATTATCTAAACTATTTGTGAATAACAGTATAATCATCATCATCATCACCATTATGGTACTATCTGATAGCTGCTTAAACATTAAAATAAATGTCCCTCTTAATCACTTATGATTGCAACACACACTACAGCCTTATTCTGCGCGCCTGCCTAGCAATGGGGTAGAAAGTAGAGCCGCAATAATATTTCTCAGTGCTGGGCTGTGGTCTCGAGTAGTCCAGCTGGCTGTCTGGCGCATGCGCTCGCGTTGCTCATTGGGTGGAGAGTGCCAGGGTTTGGTAAGGAGAGGGTCGCGCGATTTGACGCTTGCACGGGCTGTTCTGTAATGCAGCCCCGACAACCAGTTTCTGTGTCCAGCCGAGTGTTACGCGGCGCGAATTTTTTTTTTTGTCGTGGCTGTAATAACTGTGCTCGCAAATCGCAATTATTATAGCAGTGTTGTAGTAGTGACCTTTACAGTTACAAGTTAAGAATATGTATAATTTTATGAATGATGGGGAAGGAGATTTCTTACTTTATATCTTATTTTCATAAGCTCAGGATGACCTTGAAAATACACTTTTAGGGTTTAATTTTTTTAATACCATACCCCACAAACCATCCGGTAGTCCCCTCTTCTCCCCCACCCCAAATGCAACCCTCCCAATGTTGAAATCCACGAGCCGCGACTGCTCTTACCTCTAGCATCCTCCTTCCTACACCATTAGTATAAATATTAAGATACCTCGGATGGGTATAAATACATAGTGTACACTAAATAATAAATTACTATAATATCTAAGGAAAAATGTCTTCCACAATTTCCAGTATAGTTCTGAAAACATTTTTTTTATTTAAAAAGTTATTTGTACATATCTGTACTCTCGTTTACGTGAAATGGGTGGAGCGGGGGTGGCGTAGGAAAGCAATACGAGAAAGAACACCTTCCTTAAAAACGCCCGGGACTATAGACTCGACTTCCCATCACTGACCAGACACTCTATTGAACCTGGCTTTTAAATCACGTTCCCACCAATCCAGTTAAGTATAACTGACCCGCCTCGGTGGCGTAGTTGGCTAACGCGCTAGTCGTGTTGAGGACGGAGAGTTCGAGGTTAGAATCTCGGTCGGGTGAACTGGGGGTGGTTTTTCCTAAATGGTTTTCCACTCTCCCTCCACGCAAATGTGGGTTCACTTCCTCTAAATCCAACCCTCCCAATTCCTAATCCATTAGCGTAATTAGTACTTAAGTGTATAACCCGAACGGGTAGTAATACGTGGTGCTAATTATTTATTATTATTATTAATTAAAACTAAACACCTTCGGCGTTATAATAGTAGAGCAGAAGTTCACAAATGCCAGAAACCAAGAGGAGTAGTATTACGTTACTAGGTGGACCTGTCCAGCAGTAGGAGAACAAACAGGTGACGAGAAAAATACAGACTCTAATACATAATTTGTTGTGATCCCCCTATTAAATTAACTATTCGATTACAACGATCCATCCTACGGTCCTATTACTGCTACCTCTTGTTTCCTGGGAATCTAATGATCAGCCAAAACATATGGATTTTTTTGGACTTTTCAAGTGGAAAATTTCACTTTGTAAAAATATGTTTATGTGTCTATAAATGTATAAGGTAGTGTGAAATGTTTTTTCCTTCATTCCACTGAAAGCCAAGCTCGAGTGCTCTTGAAGGTTTTGTTAGTATTATTTTAAAAGCGCAACATGCGATTGGCAATATCCCAGCTTGGCAGCACTCTGATACAGGGCATATCCCCAGGACACAAACAAGGTATACACCAGACCAACAGCCTCCAGGTTAAAATGGCTGCGCTCAATGGGAGAGCTTGAGTCCTTCAACACGGGATCGCTAGGTGCAGTCCCGAGTGACAACATCGCTATCAATCAATTCTTAAAAACAGTTAACTATAAAAGATGTTTGGCTAGGGAACAAACAAAAAAGGCCTTTTAGTGTCAATAAACAAGCTTTCCCAAAACCAGGTTACGGTAGCGGCCGTACGAGTTAGTTGGGGTTGGGATGGGGGATTTCTGGTAACTGAACTATTGTGTTCGGACTCTCACCCCTTTACAATGAACAATTTGATTATTTTATCACAGAGAACTTCAATAATCATTTCTCAGTGCCAAGGACTTGACCTATCAAGGAGCGCAGTGAAATAGAGATGTGAAAAAAATATTGATACCTTACTAATATTGATATTTTACTTTTGATACTAGTATATTTCTTATTCAATACTTTTTTTCTCGATACTTTTACTGATATTAGTACTCACACTCCGGTATCGGATCGGTATCGAAAGAGACAACATGTTTGCTATCTTCACTCATGATGGAATTAAATGCTTACTAAGGTGGACTGTGGAGGAAGAAAAAATTAGACTATTTTTCAATTCCCACTCATTTTCTGCGTGAAAAGCAAGAAGCAACTCTAGCATTCAATCTCTGTTAGCTTGTCATAATTCATAGCTTTTTTTTCATCTTCGTTCAGCCTGATGCCTGATGGGGAGAGTGTTAACAAATCTACTAAAAATACATTTATGAAGCAAAAGTTGAAATTATTATTATTATACTAGATTAAAAAAAGAGCATTTTCCAGATTAAAATGTTGATACCAATACTTAATATTATCGAAATTGTTCTTTAGATACTAGTATAGTATCGATACTTTTCTTTCGATACCACATCCCTATAAAGCAAAACTCCCGTAATATAAGGCTGAGTGTCTGACGTATGTATACCCTGTCGGTGACCTGGCGGTCTAGGGGTAAGGTGTTGGACTTCTGTGCTGAGGGTCCGGGGTTCAACCCTCGGTCCCAGCACAGATTTATCTGATTGCCAAACCCTTCCTTCACCTATGACAAGACGTTTATTAATAACAACTTGTGAGTGTGTGGTATTCCATGCCTCCATCATGGTTCGGATCCCACATTAAGCTGTAGGTCCTTCATTTCATTCCACAATCACTCTACCATTACACATTAGCGTAAGTGCGTATAACCCGAACGGGTAGTAAGACGCGGTTATAGTAAAAACAATAATAATAAACCTTGTCTGTGTCCCAGGATGAAATGGTTTTCAACCGACCCAACATTTGTGACCAGACCTACCCGGAACCCACCTGTCGTGATTAGACACGACGCATTAACTTGCTTGCAATCACGGAATGTAAATCTAACAGCGCGGCTGTTGGTGTAAATAAATATTCATGAGCCTGTATTATGGAAGCACACAGGATTACGTTTTAATTCAAACAGGTTACAACAAACTAATGTTTATTATGATACGGTTGTGGTATTAAACTTTTGGTTCAGCTTTTTTAAAAAAAGGTATAAATTACACATTTAATCAAGAAACATAGATTTAGATTATTGATGAGTAAGCTATGACTTCTTCGAATTTTGATTTATTTTCTTGTTTCACTTACTATATGCAAAATCCATATGTCTCATATATATTTACACGACGTCTAATTACTAGTCCTGCTATTCGAATATTTACACTAATGAGGTAATTATGAAAATGCTGTAATTTTAGATAAAGTATACCCACATTTATATAGAGGTAGAGTGTAAACTGGTCTAGGAAGATCAACCTCAGAACTAGATTCAAGCCCTGACTTCCAGTCAACAGCAAACTATAGACATGATGAAACTGATGCCTTGGTCCGCATGCCCAGCAATATGGGGTTCTTCGCATGAGAAAGTTTGAGTTTTCTGGAAGTGTACCCCCATTTTCGTGGATAGAGAGAGAGTGGAAAGAATATTTGGTAAAACAATTTTAGTACAACCAACTGGGATTCAAACCCAGATCTCCCCATCATTGGTGGTCCAGTCTATTACGAGAGTGCCACCTTAGACGATTCGATCACCGAATCAAGTTTTCTTATTATTAATTTGCTAATAGGTAGCCTACTGTGGAGGACCTACTTAATACTAGCTACACCCTTCAGTGGCCACATGGTCTAAGGCATCACTCTTGCAATAAATTGGACTACCGGTGATACGGATATCATGGTTCAAATCCCGGTCAGGGGTATTAAGGGTGGTTTTTACTTAGGTTTTTTCACTTTTCCTCAATTCAAATGCGGGTACACTTCCTCAAACTTGAACCTTCTCAATTCCTAAGACATTACCGTAATTATTGTATTGCGTAAAACTCTAACGCGTAGTCTACCGCGATGCTAAAAACTAATTAATAGTTTTCCTTTCATTTTCATCGCAACCTGCATTTTTTCTTTTAGCAATACGTTTTAATTTCTTCTCAGGTTATACACACACATATATATATTATACTAACTATGCTAATGAGTTAGGGATGAAGAAGGTTGAATTAAGAGGAAGTGTACACGCATTTGCGGGAAGGAAGAATGGTGTTTTATTAAACCCCTTCGTGAACCCTACCAGGATTCAAACCCCTATCTTCCTGTCGTCAGAAGTCCAGTCTTATATGAGAGTGACACCATAGACTATGTGTCACCAAAGAAGATCAACCTGCATTTCGTGCGTTGGAAAATACTCATGTAAACAAGGCTTTTGAAAACTATATCTTGATGTATTGCTATATGGAGTGAGTGTCATATCGAAAAGAATTACCCCCGTCAGGGACGTTAAACGAAAATAGGTAGAAGGAAATAGGTGGATGATTGAAGGGGGTGGGTCATGTCTATAGAATTGCGGATAAATTGGTGTCATGTCTCCCCTGGGCAAACGAGAACTGTGGTAACTTGTATAGACAAGTTTACTGCCCCCTGTGGGATACGAAGACGTGACTGGCAATATCCACCATAGTTCTGTCCTACGTGGCCGTGACCAGGCCGTTTGATCATCTATATTCCTAGAAGGAAGGGGGGGAATTAACTTTGCCATCACGTACTGGGAAAAAAGAGAAGATACTAAAAAAAAGAAGCTAAAAGGTAAACTATATATTTTAATGTTTAGATAAAAGTTAGTTTCAAAACATAAAATATAAATCGAATTACACTTCAAAAGTAGCAGTTTTGTTATTCATAGTTTTATTTGTATTACCTGTATGTTACGTTCAAACTTTTCTTTGCCAAGCCGTAAATATCGTTGATTGTTTTACTAATAAATGAGTATATTAACTTCCAATGCTTCTTCAGTTTAATTAACTAAAATGGAGTAATATATCAATAGCTAAATTGATTGATAGTATTAATTACACGTTACCCTAATTACATTGTGGTGAACTAGGTCACCTGCACAGCTGCGTCCCTCAACCGTCACTTGAAAACTGGGCAGAGCTATGCTGCTCCGAACATGATAAACAAATTCAAAAATAACATTCTAGAAGCTTGCTACCCCCACTTAACAATTAGACACCAATCAAAGCCTTTGCTTGGCCCCTCGTGGAATAGCCTTTGCCACTTGTGATGACCCTCCTTGTTTGGGGGAAAAGGGGGTAGATGGTCTCCAAAGAGTGAAATATTTCTTAACTTAACCTAAGCCATCAACAGAGTTGTGCCACTAATGGGTTCCCTTCCCTTTCATGTGAGCCGCACCCATCTTCCTCTCCAGCAGTCACCTTATATATTACAAATGTCATTAATTATTATAAAATATATACACAATTATGATAGATTTAACATATCATGAAATCCTATTACTACGAATATAATGTGTAACAAGTGTTAATGTAAATATATTTGCATTTTTATACATACAAAACTCTTTTTGAACAAAATGCATAAAATATTGCTACTGTAGACACGTTTAATTTAAATTTTCTTCATCTAGTAATCTCCAAAGTCCTCGAATATTTGTCATTGGTATATCGGCATTTTAACATAAACTATTTTTGAATTCGGAGAAAAAATCCTGTACAAACTTTGCAATGTCCAAGACAAATATTCAAAAAGTTTTCATATTACCATATGTAAGAAAATAAAATAAACGTGTAGGGCTGTGGGAACCTTCGAAATCTTGAATCCAAATCTGAATCGTAGTAAGATTCGGATTCGATTCGAAATTTTGAATCTCAATAAATCTTAGATTCGGACTTGATGGTTTAGCTCAAAATTAGAATCTTTAATTCACACGTATCTAACCAATTAATATAATCAGACCGGAAACCAGTTGTGGTGGTAGAGTGAGAGAAAATTAATTTGAGCTCCTGCGCGTAAGAGACTGACGTGGGAGACTATAATTGTTTGTGACTCTGAATATCTTGAACCATGATTAAAATAGTGGTGTGATCTTTATTTGATTTCTCCCTGTTTGAGATAAGTGCAATTTATTGCATTATTTTTAATAAACCTAAAATGTATCTAAAATATTAACAAAATTTTTTCGAAAACATTTATTATTAGATTGGATTCGGAAACAAAGCATAGTAAAATATTCAAAAAAAGATTTGATTTGAGACATTATCATAGTAAGGCTTAAATAAATTAATTGATTCAGATACAAACCTATCTTTATCATTGTAGGGCTTAAATAAATTAATTTATTCAGATATGCACCTATCTTTATCATAGTAAGGCTTAAATAAATTAATTGATTCAGATATAAACCATCTTTATCATTGTAAGGCTTAAATAAATTAATTAATTCAGATATTAACCTATCTTTATCATAGAAGGCTTAAATAAATAATTGATTCTATATAAACCTATCTTTATCATAGTAAGGCTAAAATAAATTAATTGATTCCGATATAAACCTATCTTTATCATAGTAAGGCTTAAATAAATTAATTAATTCAGATATAAACCTATCTTTATCATTGTAAGGCTTAAATAAATTAATTGATTCAGATAAAACCTATCTTTATCATTGTAAGGCTTAAATAAATTAATTGATTCAGATATAAACCTATCTTTATCATAGTAAGGCTTAAATAAATTAATTGATTCAGATATAAACATATCTTTATCATAGTAAGGCTTAAATAAATTAATTGATTCAGACATAAACCTATCTTTAAAATAAAATATTTTGATCCAATTTATTTTTTCAACATGGTATTCGACTAGGATTAAATTCAATAGAATAGAATTATCTTGATATTCGATTAATTCTCGTCTCGAATTTTTTTTTTTAGGCATGAGATTTGATCCGGATTACATTCGAGTAGGTTAGCAAAGATTGAGATTTGATTAAAAATTACAAACGTGTTTACAAAAGTAACATTTTATATATTTTGACCAAAATGGTTTTTGCCATTAAATCCGAAAATTCACAGTTACAATAACAAGTAATTTCTCAGTAATTATCATCAATGCAAGCTCATTAATAACACAAAAATGCAACCACTAGC